>JASAUF010000629.1:6040000-7240000 GCA_030180095.1 Magnolia changhungtana | reverse complement strand
TTGACATCAGTCAAGGTACGCTTCATCCCATCAAACATTTTGATGCACACCATACCAATAGCCACAACATTACAGGCATTGTCATTACCCATAAAGACCTGTCCACCATCACATTCCTTGTAACTAGCAAACTAACTCTGATGAGAAGTCATGTCATATGATGCTCCCGTGTCAAGGATCCACTAATCTCTAAGATTGTTATGCAAGTGTCCGACCATAGACACAGATAGAACATCACCTCCACTTGTTTCTTCATCAGATGTGACAACATTGGCCTCCCTGGAAGAAGCCTCCAAGTTTTCTTTTTTCACTTTAAGATTTGTGCAATCCTTCTTTATGTGTCCATTCATCCCACGGTTCCAACACTTTAGTTTTCTTTTGCCCTTGTCCTTAGATTTGGGTTTAGGTCTTCAAGATACTGTACCTTGCTCAGTATTTCTTCCCCTTATAAACAGTGCATCAGAAGATGACCCCAAGTCACTGTTCATCTTTCTCATGACCTTCCCTTGAAGGGTTCCTACAGGAAAATTCATTATCTAATACCCTCTGGAATACAATATCCATATAGGTGAATCGCCTTTTAGAACCAACTATACCCTAGCTTTAGTAGATTCGACTACCATCCTACTCTCTCATTTATCTTGGCACACTCATAGGAAGGTTCAATGTAAGGTAGTTGATCGTGAAGCTGAAGAAGATTGTGTTTAAGATCATGGGAGTTAAAGAGAAGTTGCATCAAGATTGTAGGAGCATCTCAAGATTTGTGTTATTCAAGTGGCTCATCCAAACTTTTAAGAGTTTTTATTTAGAGTCCATTTATTTAAAGTCAAGTCCTTGTATAGGTTGTTGATAAGCATGTACGTGTTTGGTTTTGGTGTAGAACCATTTGAGAGTTTGAGACTCAAACTTAATTAAGTCCTTGTGTAGGCCACCGACGGGTGTAAACGTGTAAGTCCTTGTGTAGGCTACCAACGAGTGTGTATGTGTAAGTCCTTGTGTAGACCACCAGCAAGTGTGTATGTACATTAGTTCTTGTGTAAGACTAATCGAGTAAGACATTGTATAAGCCACCAACAAGTGCGTACATGGGTCCTTGTGTGGGATTGTAAAGATTAGTGGTGAATCTTAAAACTATGTGCGATATTAAATTCAATATATATATATATATATATATATATATATATATATATATATATATATATATATATATATATAAACTCAAGTTTGAGTTCGTCCTTTGGGAGTAGAGTAGCCAAGTAGCCAAACCACTATATATCGTTTTGTTTGAAATTGTTGATACGTGTATGCAATTCTATTTATACTAGTGATTTGACTTGTTTATTTTATGAATTAATGCATGAATAGATTGTATGCTAGGTGTTTATTTCATTGCACACACTTGATATCTTTATTTCACATGCTAAAATAATTTGCATATATAATTGTATTTTTAATAGTTTATGATTATTGACCCATTTCACCTTGTGGCTTAACTTGATTACATTGGTAAATATTTTAAAAGGTCCTAACCCCCAGTATGTAATTTTATTTATACTAGTGATTTGACTTGTTTATTTTATGAATTAATGCATGAATAGATTGTATGCTAGGTGTTTATTTCATTGCACACACTTGATATCTTTATTTCACATGATAAAATAATTTGCATATATAATTGTATTTTTAATAGTTTATGATTATTCACCCATTTCACCTTATGGCTTAACTTGATTGCATTGGTAAATATTTTAAAAGGTCTTAACCCCCCCCTAAAGACTTAGTCATAATTCTAAACCCCTATCTTAATAGTATCGGTGTGATATCCACAATTTCAATATATAGTATTACATGTATTTTTTATACAACACCCTTCTTCGTGACGAGAGGGGTGGGTTAGAATTCTATAAGCCCATCAATGTCAAGTATGTTAAGATTTTTCATGGTTAATCTAAGTCACATGATTACAAATTAACCCACAAGCATTTAAAGTAGGGCTAGCTGATTACTAGAGGGTACCAAAAATGGGAGGCCACTGAACGCACTTAACCACCATTCAAATCCCTTGCGCCAATATTTTGAGCCAGAAGCAAGCATTCCTTGAAAGCAGTGTTTAGCCCACTTTTAGGTTCCTAAGACCTAATTTCTTATATATAAAAAAAAATGGTTAGATGGCCTAAATCCCCTTGTCCCAAGAGTTGTCTCAAAGAAAAAAAATAAAATAAAAGAAGTAATTTTATGACAGGGATAAGAAAAAGGAAAGAAAAAAAGGAAAAAAAAAAATCAAAGACGAGGAGAGAGAGAGAGAGAGAGAGAGAGAGAGAGAGATTAGGGGTGTACATCGAGTCGAACCGAGTCAAGCTGGCCTCAGCTCGACTCGGTTCGGCCACTAGCTGACCTCAGCTTGAACTCGGCTCGGCTCGATCCTCGAGCCTGACTGGCTATCTCGGCTCAGTTCGGTTAGCTGCTCAGGCCGATTCGAGCCAAGATCGAGCCGAGTTCCCCTGTGCAGCATTTCCACAAACACCTGGAATGCATCTTTAAAATCCCATTGTATATAAAACAGAACAATGGTTTTATAGGTATTTTATCAAACACCTTCTAAGCAACATAAAAACCCAAAGAAAAGGATATTTGTTTCATGTACATACCTTCCTAGCCACCAGCCACACTTCGTTGAGTCATTTTATCAAACACTTGGTGAGCAACATCAATAGCAAAGTAACCGAGTCACCGAACTGGTTCTATCTGAGTTCGATTCGAGCTAGATTCGATTCGAGTTGAGTCGAGCTAGGGCCAACTCGAACTCATTTTCGAGCTCAAAAAATCATCTTAACTCAGCTCGAACTCAGCTTCGATCCGAGTGGAATCGAGCTTTTTCGAGTCGAGTCGAGCGAGCTAACCAAGCTAGCTCAGTTCATATATAACTCTGAGAGAGAGAGAGAGAGAGAGAGAGAGAGATGTTTGGGAAAATATTCGAAAGCAAGAAAAATGGTAATCTTGAGACAAGTTTACGTTCATTTTTGCTCTGAGACTTGAATACCCCCTTTTCCTTCACCCTTGGAAAAGTCCTCGTAGGTGCCTATTGGTGGTCAGAATATTGTGTATGGGTAGCTTGTGTCTTAAACCAGCAAATTTAGAGTGAGGACTGTTTGTTTTGAGATCTAGCATTCTTCTTCTTCTTCTTCTTCTTCTTTTGTTAGCTTGTTAGTACACCCCAATGTCAGTTCACACTTCACTGTTAGCCACCCCCACTAGGGATCGATGTCAAGACCTCAGTGTTGAAACGAGCTAGGTATCTTCCACTCAATCTACCACTTGAGCTATGGATCAAGGTGATCTCGAGGAAAGAAAAGAAAAATAAAATGATAGTGCATCTACGCAAAATTAGATGAGCTGAAAACCCAAAAGTGAAAGCCTTGAGCCTGTTAGCCTGTTAGCGTCCCTTCTGTAGCCGACGACAGCTCCTACTACCTTTTCCTTTTATAGTTTTTTTTTTTCATATGAATATAATGAGTCCGGATCCTCTGCCTCTAGGAGGCAGAGAGTCTTTGCCTCCCACAATCTCATTGGGCCACCTCACCGCGCCTGCCACGTAGGACTAGCAATCTATTTTCGTTTCATATTTTTTTTTTAAGAAAAAAGAAAATCTCTCTACCGTCTTCCCTAACGGCAATAGCACCACGAGAAAATCTCTCCGCCGTCTTCCCTAACGGCAATGGCACCACAAACGGCACTTTCCATTTCCGGTTCCGGAGATTTTTCAGAGATTTCTTTTCCCCTCGTTTCTAATTTCAAATTTTTTTCTTTTACAGATGGATTTCATCAAAGCGGAAGAAAAAGAGGGGTTTTTTCTTCTGACGATCGAAGGCCCTCTTTCCCCAATCTCTCACAATCCCTCTCGCACATTTTCCACCGGGCATCCAATAGTCGATTTCTACTATTTCGTCTATTCATCCATCGAAGATCCACCCCGCCTCACAGGTATTTTAATTTTTTTATATAATTTTTTACAGATTATTTATTTTATATATTTTTTCCTTCATTCAAAATCCTTTTTTTTTCAAGGCTATTTTTTGTGATCTGCAATGGATGATGATACATTGATTTCTATGGTTTTATATTGATGATGATAGATTGATTTCTATGGCACATCTGCGTTCTAAGTATGTCTTGTTTGTTTATCTTCATTGTGAAAATCTTATTTTCAACTAGTGCATGTGAAAAGTTCTAAATGGTGGGGACTGCATGCCTAGAAATAAGGGGGAAGAACCAAAAGGACTTGAATTTTAGCCTCTTGCACATGTAGAAGAGGGAGCCAAGAACTCATTGTCATGGATTAATTAATGGGGTATCAGGAGCATTGCCTTCTATGTTAGAAGGGTAAAAAATCAATGGCTAGTGTGAAGTTAGTGAATAATGTGTGTTAGAAAAGGGACCAATCTACCATTTAAAATCCAACACCAAATTCTTCATGGAAAGGCTAAAAGGTTTTTTTTTTTTTTTTTTTAAATAATTGTATGGAAAGGTAAAAATGTTGATACGATGAATACCTGGACTAAAAAAAAATAAAAAATTATCATAAAATGAACTCTAGAACCTCAAATAGGCTTTCTTTGCAACCAAAGTCCTTATTTAGTTTCTTCTATGAAGTTTGAACCCTCTATACATTGCTTGATGCATACTAGAAAAGTAGGGATGCCTTAAGGCCTGTAGTCGAAAGGATTGGATTTCAGCAGTTGCCTCGAGGCAAGATTGGTGTCCTACTCACCGAGAAGTGACAAGTGAATGTGTCATCCTCATTCTCTATGAATCCACTAAGAAAATCAGGGCAGTGAGTAGGATTCAGATGTGAGAGTTCAAGTGGAAAAGGGGGCCAATTAGGTGCAATGAACCTCTGGTTCCCATAATTTTGAAGAAGCAAGATCACATAAGAAGCATTTATATACAATAATATAAAAGGATTAGAACTATACTTTCTATTCAATAGAAGAGAAGTATTTTCTTTATCAATTATGGGAACATAAAAATTTTAGATTTGGATAAAATAGAACCACAAACTGTGTAAAATTGACCGAGTTAAATGAGGTCATGATGGACCCTTGGAAAGGGTATAGGTGGTCCCTGGTCAGAGCTAGAAGTCCAGGAGTGGAAATGACGGCATAACAGTAGTGGGTTTGTAGAGTCTGTCTAGCATCTTCTGTTTAAAGATTCATTTAACTAAGAGAATCGACCATTGGTTCAAGTCACTTGGCAAAGCAACATCTAAGACTTTACCCATCAGTAAATATAGTACTCCCATGCCCTCATATGTGCATAAAATGCCTATCACATAACTATCTGGCAAAAACTCAAAACATATTTGAAATCAAGGAATCAAGCAATATCAAGATCCTCTTGAAATTAAGTAAACATAACAAAGTAATTTTCACACCACAATTCACAAAATCTAAGATAATAAAAAATGAACATCAGAAAGAGAGCGGAAGGAAGGAAAAAGCAATTGACTGGTTGTGTTCTGTCGCATTATGAGGGCGGTCAATTGTGTAAAAAAATGAAACTCAATTGCTCCTTTTTTTTTTCACTTTAACTGTATCATAATGTATGATTAATGGTTCCACAAGTATGGAAATTTTTTAAATGTCTGCATACCAATGTCATCTCTTTCCTTTTTTCCAGTCTTTTGATCCGTTAGGGCTAGATTCTTCTATTTAGTTAGTCATGTGCACGTTGTTTACAATCTAGATTGTCCAGCTCAGCAGCAAACTTCCTAAAGGTCATTCCATCTATTTTCTTTTTATTTTCTTTTTTAAAACCTCTTTACTTGTTTTCCAGTTTCTCTTTGTAATGTATGCTTGTCTTGCTGAAGAAACTTGATTCGGGAATATAGTCATTTCAAGCTTATTGTTGCAGTCTTGATGTCTCAATATGATTAAGAAAGATGGTAATCCAGGAAGAGGAATTATATGATCCTTGAGCAAGGATATCAATAAGATATGCATGTAGTATGTACAATTTGTAGCAGTTATCCACATCATTGATCTAATGGGCCCCAATGGATTTATAGATATGTACAAATATAATATAAAAGCACGTGTACGTACATGTAAATTTATTATTATTATTTTTTTTTGAATTTTTTTTTTGACCAACAATCTTTTGTCCTTAAACAGGTGTCTATCCCTTTAATTTGACAAGTTCTTCAAAAGCATATTGTGCTTAACATAGTGAGTAACCTCTCCTTATGTTTCTTAATTTTTTAAATCAAAATTTAAAATGAGATACAAAAGTTATGCATGGCCTTAATCGATGTTAATTTTCATGATTGCAGGATGAGTCAGTTCAATCAAAAAACTATAATTACAACACCAGATGTACTCCATCAAAATTTTTTTATTTTATCAATCAAATTAATTTAAAAGATGAACATAAAAAGGCTATTTCAACCACTTCTTTTAAGGAATTTTTGCTTTTTCCAAGGTCAGCAGTTCAACGCACATTTTTAAATACTATTATACGAAGATGGGATAACGAAACCAAAAGTTTCATCATTGGAGGGAATAGACTATTAATAAAATTCCAAGACATTGCTTTGATATTGGGGTTGAGTATGAACGAAGAGTTTTTAGATATGAAGTAGAAACTAGATGTTTGTGATGAAAATTTTAAAAATAAATACTTTCCAAATGCTCTTATATTTTGATTGAGGAGAATATTAAGAGGCAGATGGAAGAAACTTTGGATAAATGTTTAGCCGACTTTACTAAACTCTTTATTTTGTATATATTTAATACAATTTTATTTCCAACTTCAAATCATGTCACACTAAAATTTTTGTTACACTATGTGAATAACCTTGAAAAGTTGAATAATTATAATTGGGCGACTGCTATTTATGAGTTCTTAATTAGAAACATTTCTAAATGCGTGGAGGAGAAGAAGAGTTATGTGAACGGATGTGTCATGATACTAGAAGTAAGTAAACAAATACTTTTATCAATTTTTTTTCTTTCATTTTCATCTCTTTCTCATATGAATTTTTTTTTATGCACAGCTATGGTTACAAGAGCACATCATTCATCAGCCAATGTTAACAACAAAAATGGTATATCCACATTTATTGAGATGGGTATAAGGTGGTTACCAACATGCTGACACACATAGGAAATATATTGATAATCTCATCTACACTCAGGTAATCAATTATATAACTCAATTAAGAATTTAAAATTAATATTTAATTTATTCAAATAAAGTATATACATTTATATATTTATATCCATCAGGTTATTGAAGAAATAAAGCCTACGTATGAAGAGAGAAATCTGCTACCTCCTCCTGTAAGTGATTCATGTTTCTTTTTTGTACTTAATATGCAATCAATAGTGATCACACATTAAAAAATATTTGTATTTTTAATTGGCCTACAGGATACATCAAACACTACAGAAGAAATGTGCCGTCATTTGGAACCTAAATTGGTCAACATGTTAGAGAAAATTGTAACTGTTCCCCACTTAACAAATATTTTATATATGCATATATTTTTTAATCATGTTATCTTGTGATACTAATTCCTTATTATCTTTGTTGTGATTTGAATGTAGGCATCAAATATCACTCAAGAAACATGTAGTCATTTGGAGCATATATTTTTACAAAATAAAGAGAAAAATGTAATTATTCTGAATACAACATTTTTTTAAAAACAAATTGGTGTATATTTTATAGATCACAATGCGTTAGAATACTAATTCCATTTTATTGATTATTGTGATTTTTATACAGGAGATATCAAGTGCAATCAACGAAATGTGCAGACAATTTGAACCTAAAATTGTGAACATTATAGAGAAGTCAGTGATACAAGTAATCACAATAAACTTTTTTCATATATATTTATTTTTCATTTATAATAATTAAGAATACTTTAATCTAAATAAGATATTATGTTTTTTTATATATATAGAATAAGAAAAATGAAGGCAATAGTGAGTACTGAGAATTACTGGTGGAAAACAAAGAGTGAAGAGATAAGATATTTGATAAAGAAATAATCATACAACGGTTGTCTAATGAAGTGAAAGAGTTAAAGAGAAACTGCGTTTGGGAAGCTACATCATGTGAGATAATCAAAGACATGCAAGTAAATTCTGACATACCACAAGGTTCTACTCCCTTTCATGTAAATATGAAGAATAAAGAGACTTCTGTTACAAATCAATACTCTTTAGTGAAGCGTGTCAAAGCGCAGGGTAGGAAGAGGATTCCTTCAAAAGTCTTATAATCTCCATACACTAAATTTTCATGTAAAACCAAAGGTAAAAGTATATGTGAAACATCTGGAATCCAATCACGTATGGAAGAGAGTGATGAGAATATGTTATCCCAAGAAAAGGTGAATGCAATTACGACTCTTAAAGCTCAGAATGAAATCAAGTAAGATGCTTTAAGTATTTAATTTTTAATCCACCCACTTATTTTTTTAATATTTTTGTACTAATACGATAATATATGTCCTTAGGGATGAAACATTTGGCCCACTTCGTGTCGAAAGGAGATCCTTAGAGTCATTGTTGAATCTAATGAATTGGGTAGATGAGGTATAATTTAAATGTTATATTACGAGGAGGTATGATCCATCATTCATGGATCTGCTACACGCTTCCCTTTATCATAGCAACTCCTAACCCCTGCAATACATGCAACATCATTCAACACAAGAGTGTGACATCCCAATTTCTAATAATTAATCATTAAAGAATCAACAAGGAAAGGCATCCACACGAAAAAAAAAAAAAAAAAACCAGAAAATTGATTGCTAGAAAGAAGAGTAAACATACCAATGGGGTTAACATTTCCCCAATACTCCTCCTTTTGGGGATGTTCAAGAGGATCGCCTTACACCTCTGAAGTAGATGTCAGCAAAATCCTGTTGAAATTAAAAGTTTTTTCATAAGAAACAAGCATACTCAAAAATCACAAATGAAATTAAAAGACAAATGCAATCATACTATCCATCCTCTCTCCAACTCGTTTTGCAAGACCCAACATATTTAGTGTGCCAATTACATTTGTCTTTATTGTCTGTTGAAAACAAAAACTCCAAATCAAGGCTCAAGGCTTTTCGTACGGTATTTATACCCGATCGCAAACCGACGCCCACTTTTAATTAGCGCCGCTAATTAGCCGAGTACATCGTCGGCTAATCCTGCTTTTGTTGTAGTGAAAACACCATTGGGTGTCGTGTGAACCGCTTGTGTTTTGGAATGGTTTGATTTTCTGGATATGGCTGAACTTATGAATTGATTGAATGGCAAACACAACAAAAGCCGCAATGAAAACATAGCTGAATCAATCAAAACAATATCTTCAAAATACATGCTACAATCATACAATAGTACACAACTCACCTTGATGCCCATTCTCCCTCCTCCTTTACCCGGGCTTGGGACCGGCAATGCAAGAAGTTGCATTGGCGGAGTTAAAAGGGGGCTTAGGCTCCATTTGGCTTGTGACGACCAAATGGAGTCTAATATGTTTTAAAAAATGGCTTAGGCTCCATTAAAGCCTGATGAGGTTGTTTCTATATGTATGTTTACTATATGTAAGACATATATACAACTCAAATGTGTACGTATTTTGATAACACTGGAATGTTAGCTTCATAAGGAAGACAAAGATAAGAATTCAACTCACAATGTCTTTGTTTTTGTCCATCTAATTTGTGGTGGAAAAGTCCAGGCTGTTCCATTTATGTCACTGATCCTCCTGCATATCAAGATTTCCAGAAGCTCTACTTACAACAATTTCAGATCCCTCCACTTCAACTTCACCTAGACAAGCAAAGATGGATAAGGGAGAAATTTTTAAATCAAATGGTCATAAGAAATGGATTAAAACAATCACTTCATGACTATCTAAAATCAATGCCATTAGCAAAAATCACACACTAAAAAAAAAAAAAAAAAAAAAAAACAGTATCAACAATCCATGGGATGGATAAAGAAAAAAAAAAAAAAAAAAAAAAAAAAAAGTTCACCAAAATACTATTGCTAATAAAATCTAAATATCGAAATGCACTATAACAACTCGTTTTGCAGCAGCTCCTTGAAGAAGAGTGAGGCCCATCATCAAAAACCTGATGGAAACACCATAAGCTTCCACATATGAAATCTCAATCACATTCAAATCTTCAAAACCATATGCCCATCTCTCATCATCACCAGCCCAACAAGAGGCAAAACCCACAAAAGCTTTATGGTTTTTTTTCCTCCATAACAACCATCATCATTACATCATAGTACAAAAGCTTTATGGTTGTTGTCCTTCTCTTCCAATTATTGAACTACTACTACTACCTGCCACAGGATGTTGGCATGATGCGTAATTTGTAGTATTCTGCATATTAATCATTCCATGAATCCAAGTTAGTTTCAAAAAAATATAAGAGAATTAATATACATTATTTAAATTTATCATAAATGCAATTCCTTACCTTAAGTAATTGAGTGAAACTTAAATTATTAGGAAAGTGAATCGAGGGTTGGAGATGGTCCTGAACGGATTGATGTGGTTGACTGACGGAATGAGATAACACTGATTGATAGTACGTAGTCACGAGATCCAAACAAACACCATTATATCCCTGATACAAGTAACAACATGAAAATCAAGTTCACAAATAAATATAAATTTATCATTTAATTTTTTAATTGATTTTAAAACATTTAAATTTATACATATTAAATCAAGATAGTTACAACATACCTTTGTGAGACATGTATGATGATGGATTGGATTTGACGCATCTCTGAGATCTTCATTAGTAGGGTATAGCATTGGTTCACTTTTCTTCAATTTCTTTTGGCGTTTCTTTGTTTTTCCCTTTTCCAAACAATTCTTAAATCTACGTCTACCATGACATTGCTCTTTTTTCTTGATTTTATAAGCTTCTTCTTTACCTTCGTCAATTTCAGCTCCTTTTCTTTTAATTCCACGATCTTCTTTATTAAAGTCATTGAGATTCCCCATTCTTGTTTCATGAGCTTCTTTTTTTATTTCAACGATTTTGTCTTTCAACTGTGCATTGTCAACATTTACAATTACACAATCATCTTGTCTATAACTCTCATTATTATTGCAACAATCTTCAGTGGATGATGGTCCTTTTAATTTTGCTTTTTCTTTAAATATTTTTTGCAATTCCTGATGCATCAACCCAGAATATTTAGTACCACATTGAAATGACTCTTCACTTTCACAACTCATTGATGACAACTTGACAAAGTTGGAAATCAATCTGTTATAATGATGAGAACGTAGTTTCTTAGAGTCAATCCAAGCCACATCCTCTAACAACCGACGGAATGGAATATGAAGAAGCTTCTCTGGTCCACCTCTTTAAGATGTATTTCGATGGCAGTCTTGTGAGGGTATGATTTACTGCTTTTAATATATGGGAACATAAAATACCCATAAATTCAAACTTTCTGCAACTACATTCAAAAAATTCATCAGTTGAGTTCACGGTAACGATGTGGAGTCTATGCTTTTTACTTTCACGTACTTGGTATTTAATCATCATCCCAGACTCTTCTAGTTTTTCAACAGTTTGACCAAGACTGTTGGTATACTCAGACTGGAATAATTTAAAAATGGTTGTCGTGTATACACTAGCTGCATGCTCCAAGATATTAATAGGAAACAGCACAATTGGTGAACTTTGAGTCATTTTGAAATTTGCTTCTAATTCGGTGTTCCTTCTATCATCCACCAATCATTGAAAGTGTTCAAAAAATCTGAGAATATTTTGCCTTGGATGTAAGTATCTCTTCAAATCCTTGTTCAAACTTTCACAACGTTATGTGCTTTTCATATCAGCACAAAATACTTTTTTTCCATACACTAATGCCCACTTTTCTTTTTCATTGAATAATTGTTGCAACCATGTATTATTTGTAAGATCATATTTCTGAATCATTGTTTCCCATGCATGGAAGAATTCACCCTCATCATCAAAATCATAGACACATTTACAAAAATCGTTGCTAAAAGATTCAGAAGAATTAAATAAATGACTTAGGTGTTTACACGCATTTTAAAAAATATGCCAAACACAAATACGGTAAACTGTTCTTGTTAATTCCGTTTTAATTGCACTTGGCATCGCCTTATCCTGATCTGTCAGAATGGTTTGAGGCATTTTTCTAGACATTGCATCACAAAAAGTTTTAAACAACCATCTAAAAGAATCAATGGTTTCATCATATAGAAGTGTAGCACAAAAAAAAAAACTGTTTGTCTATGATGATTAACACCAAGAAATGGTGCAAATGGTCATCCATACTCATTTGTTCTATACGTTGTGTCAAAACAAATCACATCTCCAAAAAGATCGTAATTTAAAATCATTTTTCCATCTACCCAAAAAATATTGGTAATACGATCTTCAGAATCAATTTGAATGGAGTAAAAAAACTTTGGATCTTCAACTTGCTTTGTTTTAAAAAATTGCAGTAGACCCTCAGCATCGAATTGTTTCATTGCATTCATCCTTTTCATCCGTAAGTAATTCTTGAAATCTACCATATTATGTCCAACATATTGTCGACCACCAGCTTGTCTGCTCATTAAATCAAATGTTGCTTTTGGCTTTATACCGGATATGTCGCAATCATCAGCTACCATTACTTGAGCTACAGAAAGTTTTCGTTGTGATCTTAGTAAATGTGATTCTTTTGGAGATGCAAGTATATGATTATGATCACTATTAAAATTGATAATTTGATATTTACCGTTAACTCTCAACCTAATTGTCATGTATGCCTTACAACCTGTTCTTGTTTCATCGCGGTGTTGCTTCACATGTACGTCACATTTATCAGATGGTGGTTTACCTTCTCTAGATCAGACGAATTTTCTCATTTTCACTACTCTCGTCTTATGGTCTATAGTTCTAGTATCAATCTGAACACTAAAACCGACTTTCCGTTCATAATTAATGTAAAACTTGTATGCATCTTTCTCTGTTTCAAATTCATTACCAATTTTCAAATTAGATGCATTTTCATCTATGCCTGAATCACCCGTATATACATTAGAGCTTCTTAATTCATTTATATCATTTTCTGATTCAATGTCTATATGAGGTTGTGATTGAGACGTGTCCTCCACCTCATGTGGTGTGCATGATTTGAAGAAAATAGTATTTTCCATTGACCTGAAAGGCAAAAATAGTGTTTGAAAATAAATGACATACTTTACAACAATAATCTAATCAATTTATGCATACATATGGCATATTAATTTTTAGTTTTAACTGCAAATTATTGTATAGTAGCAAAATAACATCAAAACTAACAGTGGTGGAAATGTCAATATCTTGTAGCTAAAGCTAAGGCCAAATCTAATGATATTTTTTCAACCATCTTTTTTAAGGTATCCATGTCCACAAGGGGGTTGCAAAGAAATAAACTGTTATCATGGGTCCCGTATGTAAATTATGATTACTGTTATCATGGGTCTCAACCCACATCAGCAAATAGTCATGTCTTCACAAGAGAACATGACATGTGAATAAATGGGTCAACCAAGCAAAGTAAATTATTATTATTTTTAATTCCTAACGGTTAGATTAATGTCCCCATATTCATATAATCAAACAATCGTAAATATTTGTCCATCAAGGACTCATAACTCAGCTTAATGTTAATTACTTTTATAAAAAAAAAAAGTATAAAGTATTAATGTTTCTCTTTGATTTAATTCAAGATCTAAAATATTTTCCAATTTCTAAATAGATACATAACCATGCAAGTTTGTTACTCATAGGGATGTCAATAGGCTGGGTTTAAGCTAGGCAAAATCAAAATTTTGAATTGGCCCGCTGGAAGAATTCAAAATCCAAAGGCTCCGCCCAAGAACTTCTAGATTCTTACTTTTAGTTGAGGGAGATATGTAGTTAGCGATGTTTATTACATGGGGATTTGGCATTGTGCTTGACCATAAACATGTATTGTCATCAAGTAAGCTTCCTTTGTAGATGGGTCAAAAACACTGTTTCAGGAATTAGCTGGGCTGCATGTATAAAAAAAAATAAATGGGACTAGTGGTCCTAATGCTTTTATTTAGCTACTTGTGGGTCCCCTTGTTTGGTGATCCAGATTATTTGTCTAATGCTCTTCAAAATGGGCTTGGAAGATCCTGACCATTCAATATATAAATTTCAAGTACCCATTTCGATATGGATCTTTTAGATTCATGTCCACTAATATTGGAGGGAGAGGAGTGCTCAACTCATTTTCAGGCTGTCTACCAAACGAGAGGCAGTGGCGTCGAATTGCATGATATTTTTCATTGAATTTGTTGAATTTTGATGGTAGGAGTGCTTATTCAGGACACTTCTATCTATAAGTAAATCTGAATAATCCCGAAAATGTCCTATTAGTCTATATGCATACAGGCAATTGAAAAACAGCATCGAATGTTCTTCATTTAAAAATCTGGTATTTAAACCATTCATTCAGTGGGTCCATTGCAGATCACAAAAAATAGCCTTGAACAAAAAAGGATTTTAAATGAAGGAAAAAATAACTAAAATAAATAATCTGTAAATAATTATATAAAAAAATTAAAATACCTGTGAGTTGGGGTGGATCTTCGATGGATGAACTTGGCTGCCCGGTGGAAAATGTGCGAGAGGAATTGTGAGAGATTGGGGAAAGAGGGCCTCCGATCGTCAGAAGAAAAAACCCCTCTTTTTCTTCTGCTTTGATGAAATCCATCTGTAAAAGAAAAAAAATTTGAAATTAGAAACGAGGGGAGAAGAAATCTCTGAAAAATCTCCGAAACCGGAAATGGAAAGTGCCATTCGTGGTGCAGTTGCCGTTAGGGAAGACAGCGGAGAGATTTTCTCGTGGTGCTGTTGCCGTTAGGGAAGACGACAGAGAGAATTTTTTTTTTCTTTTTTTCTTTTTTTTTTTTAAATATGAAACGGAAATGGATTTGCTAGTCCTACGTGGCAGGTGCAATGAGGTGGCCCAATGAGATTGCGGGAGGCAGAGACTCTCTGCCTCCCGGAGGCAGAGGATCCGGACTCGAATATAATAGGTGGGGCCTGTCGGAATCCCCAGGATGTACATTCTCTCTTATCAATATATTTCAGGTGGATCCCACCTTTTTATTATTATTTTTTAAAAAAAGAAAAAAAAGAAAAGAGCCATGAGTAAAAATAGTAAAAGGTCGGTAGGCTCGTTGAAACCTAAAAAGATGGGAGGAGTAAAAGCATTAATCATTTTCTACCAATGGGCATGCAAGATCAAAATTGCCTAACCGTGGTGAAAGCCCCAAAAAGTGAGCACCATGGGCAAAAATAAAGAAAATTCTGAGTGCAATGAAAGTCCACGACGGTGCAACGTTATCACTGTTATATAAAAATCGTCTAACACAGTTTGTCAGTGCAAGCAGTCAATCACATGTATGAGTTCTTTGTATCCTCAAGACGGTTTTTCATTTTAAAATTCATTATTACCTCCATTATGTATTATCTCATTTTTAATTGTTTGAGACTACTAGAAGAATCCCATACAATTTTTCATAGATTCAGCTCAAGATATAGTTGGCCTAGCCAGGATTTGAGACTTGGATGAGTTTCAGGTAAGCGATGGTTGTAAGTTACTTAACATATGCTACCACCTTCGATGGCTGATTTTCGTTTTTACCTACTCGGCAGATAATTACCACTAAATAGAAGGAAAAATATGTTTGGCTTCCAACATTATATAAGTACTTATCCCTCAAGTTTGTTTGATCTACAGTCTATCATGTAGGGGCAGCCTTTGATATGGATTGTTCATTATGTTGGGCCTACCTTGACCCTTTCTTCAATGTGAACCATACATTATGTGGGGCTTACCTTTAATGTGGACCATCCACCTTGCGAGGCCACATTCGATGTGGGCTATCCATCATGCCTAGCCTACCTTTGGACGTGGTTCATCCATCATGTCAGATATTGGATGTGGGTCATCCATCATGAGAGGCCCACCTTTAATGTAGACCGTCCATCTTGCAAGGCCCAACTTCGATGCGGGTCATCCATTATGCAAGTCCAGCCTTGGATGTAGGTCATTCATTATTAAGGGCCGACCTTCAATGTGAATTGTCCTCCTACGGTGCCAACCTTGAATCTATCATGTGGTGCCCATTATCTAAGGCCAACCTTCAATATCCACCAGCCATCATGTGAAGCCCACCTTTGATATGGACCGTCCATCATGTGAACCCACCTTCAATGTGGACCATCCATCATGTGGAGGACATCTTGGATGTGGTCCATTCATCATTAGGGTCGCCATTTGATGTGGAACATCCATTATGTTGGGCCCACCTTGATGTGGATCATCCATCATGTAAGGCCCACCATCAATGTTATTGTCCACGCACCTTCAATATCCATTGCCCATTATGTGGAGCCCACCTTTGATGTGAATCATTCATCACGTGGGCCCCACCTTCAATGTGGGTTGTCCATCATAGGGCCTGCCTCGGATGTGGGCCATTCATCATTAGCACACGCTAACCTTTGATGTGGACCATATATTATGTACAGCCCACCTTGATGTGGGCCATCCATCATGTGGGACCCCATTCAATGTCCACTGGCCATCTTGTGGAGCTCACATGATGTGGATTGTCCATCATGTGCGCCCCACCTTTAATGTTGATTGTCCATTATGTGGGCCCTACCTTCAATGTGTGTTGTCCATCATGTCAGGCTCACCTTGGATGTAAGACATTCATCGTTAGGAACCTACATTTGATGTAGACAACCCATTATGTGAGGCCCACCTTGATGTGGGTCATCCCATCAGATGGCCCACCATGAATGTTAATTATTTATCATGTGGGGCACACCTTCAATATCCATATGGAGCCCACATTTTATATAAGCCCCACCTTCAATGTAGATCGTCCATCATGTGGAGTCACCTATAATATGTATACACGGTTTAAGTGGAGAGAGAGAGAGTAGAAAAGTAAAAAAGTAAAAAAAGTAATTTTTTTTCGCCAATGGCTATTAGTAATTTTAACGTGTCGAGTTACTTCTAAAAAAATTATTTGTCAAACTACCTTAAAATAATAATAACAACAACTTTTAAGACAGCTAAGACGGCTTAAGATCTACACTTAAGACGGTTTAAGACATGGCAATGCACCAATAAAATAAACTGGAAAAATACGTAGGCATATAGTATATCTGAATGGATTGCATAAAACAAGGAGGATTGGTTGTCGAGACTTGAGCCACAAGGCGCGCATCATGATTTAATTATACAAACTATGCTTCTCCAATGACAATCCTCAGCCGTCCAAGTCAACAGCAAGACCCAAAAGTTTCAATATGCGTTCAGGGCTGGTGGGCCACCATCAAGCAGTACCCACTGTGGAATCAATAATAAAGCCAGTCCACCCATTAGGAGAAAATGGATAATCTATTTCTAATAGCCACAATACATCTGGCCCATAGGGGTGGAAATGGGCCGGGCTAGGGCCGGACAGGGCTGGATGGTCCACCGTCGAGCAGTACCCACTGTGGGATCATTTCCTTGGGTCCGAGGCATATATTTTCGCCTTGGCCGTTATCTGGACTTTGTGATGCACGTCGTGAGAGATTACATGTGCAAGTCATCTGAGCCGCTCATTGAGTTTTCTGCACCTGAAGGAGACCTTGCCAAAGAAATTCAGGGTATATACATCACGCGAGAGCTGATTAGGGAGAAATTTCCAGCTGTACGACCCATATATAGCCCACCAACCTTTCTATGCCCACTTGCTTTTTACCTCCCAAGAATAAGCCCCAGCTGTACGGCCCCATTTCTCAGGTCGAAAATGCCCCTGCTTTTCCTTCCGGAAGAGGATCGCCTGGTGCTCGAAGACGAGCGCTAACGCTCCTCAACTCCGAGTTGTACGAACGGTTCAAAAGAGATCAAAGATACATGGCCTCACAGTTATATATTTATTATATCTACAACGTTCATCCATATTTCGAGATCATTTCGGAGCGTTACCAAAAAGAAAAAATCATATCCAAAGATCAACTGGACCACACCACAAAGAGCAGTGGTCCACTTGATAGTTAGATCTGTCTTCTTTTCTTTCTTTCCTTTTTCCGTCTCAAGCCTTAATATGAGCTCGCCAAATAGATGGACGGTTTGGATATAACACAGACGTCATTATGGGACCCACAAAAGCAATAGGGATTTAGCCTAGCAGAGTTTTTTTTTTTTTTTTTTTTTAAACAAGGAGAACTTTTTCCCCTTTACATTTTTCTACGTAAATATGTATATATAAGTATATAAAAATATTTTTCTATCTTTTAATTCATTTCTTTCTTTATTTATTTAACAAGCATATCTCCTAAACTAGAACGATTTACTCGAGTACCATATATGATTCTAAGGCAGGAGAAGCTAATTTAGCTAACTAACCTGATTATTTTCCAATATTCCATCAGGCCGATGGTCGAAAATCCATTTCATTCACTTTATGGTCAATTTCATTCACTTCGCGATCAATTTCATTCCTTCACGGTCAATTTCAATCAATTTGCATTAAATTTCATTAACTTCGCGATCAGTTCCATGTATTTCGCGGTGAATTCCGGCGAATCCCCCTCAGTTTACGATCAATTCCATGCATTTCGCGGTCAATTCCCTTCACTTCACGGTCAATTCCATGCATTTCGTGGTGAATTCCCTTCACTTCACGGTCAATTCCATTCATATCGCGGTCAATTTCCTTCACTTCACAGTCACTTCGCAGTCAATTTTATGCATTTCGCGGTCAATTCCGGTGAATTCCGTTCACTTCACAGTCAATTCCATGCATTTCACGATCAATTCCCTTCACTTTACGATCAATTCCATGCATTTCACGGTCAATCCCCTTCACTTTACGATCAATTCCATGCATTTCACGGTCAATTGCCTTCGCTTCACGGTCATTTCCATTCATTTCACAGTCAATCCCCTTCACTTCACGGTCAATTCCTTGCATTTCATGGTCAATTCCCTTCACTTCACGGTCAATTTCATGCATTTCACGGTCAATTCCAGCGATTCCTCTTCACTTCACGATCAATTCCATGCATTTCAGGGTCAATTCTCTTTACTTCACGGTCAATTCCATGCATTTCACAGTCAATTCCCTTCACTTCATGGTCAATTCCATGCATTTCACAGTTAATCCCGACGATTCCCCTTCACTTCACGGTCATTTCCATTTATTTCATGGCTAACTCCCTTAACTTCACAGTCAATTCCATGCATTTCACGATCAATCCCCGCGATTCCCCTTCACTTCACAGTCAATTCCATGCATTTCACGGTCAATTCCCTTCACTTCACAGTCATTTCCATTCATTTCACGGTCAAATCCCTTCACTTCATGGTCAATTCCATGCTTTTCGCCGTCAATCCCGACGATTCCCCTTCACTTCATGGTCATTTCCAATCATTTCACGGTCAACTCCCTTCACTTCACAGTCAATTCCATGCATTTCACGGTTAATCCCGACGATTCCCCTTCACTTCACAGTCAATTCCATGCATTTCACGGTCAATTCCCTTCACTTCACGGTCATTTCCATTCGTCTTACGGTCAACTCCCTTCACTTCACGGTCAATTCCATGCATTTCACGATCAATCTCGATGATTCCCCTTCACTTCATGATCAATTCCATGCATTTCACGGTTAATTCGCTTCACGGTCAATTCCGTGCATTTCACGGTCAATCCCAGCGATTCCCCTTCACTTCACGGTCAATTCCATGCATTTCATAGTCAATTCCCTTCACTTCACGGTCATTTCCATTCATTTCACGGTCAATTCCCTTCACTTCATAGCCAATTCCATGCATTTCACTGTCAATCACGGTGATTCCCCTTCACTTCATGGTCAATTCTATGCATTTCACGGTCAATTCCCTTCACTTCACAGTCATTTCCATTCATTTCACGGTCATTTTCATGCATTTCACAGTCAATCCCGGCGATTCCCCTTCACTTCACGGTCAATTTCCATGCATTTCACGGTCAATTCCAAGCATTTCACGATCATTCCCGGTGATTCCCCTTCACGGCCAATTCCATGCATTTCACGGTCAATTCCCTTCACTTCACAGTCAATTCCATGCATTCTACCCTTGTACGTGTATCGATTGTTTTTGCTTACTAACTCCTCACCATATGAGCATAGGATGATTATCAAAGCCATTTTATGAATATAAACACAATGATATAACTCATAAATTTACTGCGAACTTCTTGAAGTTTATTGGATAACCACGTAAAATTTACTTAGCAATGCATGAAATTGATCACGTGAAATTGACCACAAAATTCTAGGTAATTTCTTAAGAATTTAAACGTCCTTACCTCCCACAGCCACCATATCAGTGAAATCCGTGTTCGAGAAAAAGAATAAGGCGTTGATGTGAAACACGTTCTTCAGAGAAAAGCCTACAATATTTCACGTTTATCAATGCATTCACGTCCTCTCAGAAAATGAATGCAAGTAGCCTTGAGTAGAATGGAATATGGAAAATGTAATGTGATAGTAGGATGGAGATTTAATGAAGAAAATGGGTGAAAAGAAGGAATAGGGATATGAGAGAGATGAGTTCGGACATGTATTTGAGGGAATAGGAATGGCAGAGATGAGTTCGGACGTGTATTTGAGTGTAAGAGAGTGAATGGAGTGAAATGCATGGAATTGACTGTGAAGTGAAGGGAATTGATCGTGAAAATGCACAGAATTGACCGTGAAGTGAAGGGAATTGACCGTGAAATGAATTGAATTGACCGTGAAGTGAAGGGGAATCGCCAGAATTGACCGTGAAATGCAAGGAATTGACCGTGAAATGAAGGGAACTGACCGTGAAGTGAAGGGAATTGACCGTGAAATGAATTGAATTGACCGTGAAGTGAAGGAAAATTGCCATAATTGACCGTGAAATGAAGAGAATTGACCGTGAAATGCACGGATTGACCATGAAGTGAAGGGAATTGACTATGAAATGCATGGAATTGACCGTGAAGCGAAGGGGAATTGTCGGGATTGACCGTGAAATGCATGGAATTGATCGTGAAGTAAATGAAATGAATGAAATTAACCGCGAACTAATTGAAATTGACCTTGAAGTGAATGAAATGAATTTTTGACCATCGACTTGATGGAAACTTGGAAAATAACCAGGTTGGTTGGCTAAAGTAGCTTCTCCTACCACAAAATCATATATGGTATGTCAAGTAACTAATTTTGGTTTAGAAGATATTCTTATTAAATGAATAAAGAAAGATATGATAAAAAGAGAGAAAAAAATTTTATATGCTTATATATACATATTTATATAAATATATATTAGAGAAAAATGTATGTAGAATAAAGTTCTCCATGGTTTTTTCTTTTTAAGTGCACAAACTGTTGAGGCAGGGCGCTAGTGCCAACGCAATCCATATACTTTTCAATAGCTACGGTTATAATCCGTAGCCATAGACCCCAAGCTTTCGAAAATCGCGTCCGTACAGCTGGGTCTTATTCTGGTGATGCAAAAAGAAGCGTGCATAAAAAGTTAGTGGGCCATAAATGGGTCGTACGGTAGGAAATTTTACCAAGAAAACACCTTAGTGAGTGTTACCGTTACCGTGAAGGGGCCACCACCTTGATGAATTTGTTGTATATCCACGCCGTCCATCTGTTTTTCCAGATCATTTAGGACGTGATTCTAAAACTTCAACAGATCCAAGTCTCAGATGGACCGCACCAAAACATGTTAAATAACCATTAAAAACTTTTTGTGGACCACAAAATTTTTGGATCAAGCTGATCTTTGTCATTTCTGTTCATCCAGGTCTGCTTGACCTTATCAACAGTTTGGATGGAAAATAAATATTACAGTGAGCCTTAGGAAGTTTTAATGGCGGTTATTCAATCACCACCGTTTCCTATGGTATGGTCCATCTAAGATTTAGATTTGCTTAATTTTTGGAACCACATCCTAAAATGGGCTGTAAAAACGGATAGAAGGCGTGGATATAAAGTAAATTATCAAGGTGGGCCCCACGGTAAGGCTAACACCTAATCCGCTCCCGCGATGGATGCAGAATTTGAATGAATTGTTCCCATACATGTATTGATTACACACAGATTCTATCATCTGATGAGTGGACCAGTTTGATTTATTTGGAGGACTTCTTGGAAAGTGAAATCTACGTTATGGACGGTTCGGATCTCGTATCTTCTACCTTACAGATTTCGCCCCATGTGCATGTGTGAGCTGCATGGCCTTAAGTGTTGTTGATTACTCGCGTGGATATTGGTGGCCGAGCTGCCTGACTCACGTGGCGAGGGGCAGTGTAGATGTGATCTGAGCGATTCATTGCATAGGTCTGGCTATGGATGCTAAAGGTTATGGAAATTTGGTAATCCACCGTGGTTTCAATGCATAAAAATTATTAATTAAAAATATAAATTTATAAATATTAATAGACATTAATGATAAATTAAGAGATCAGAAATATCACCGAAGGAATGAACCTGAATCATGAGTGATTGAATTAAGGAAAAGATATTATCAACAAATTCAATGGAGGCGTAGATCCATGTCGCTTTTATGAAGATTATCCCGTCCTTTATCTAAGCTAGACGACGGATTCAAATCTCCTGCAACAAAAAGTCTTTAGGATACATCCGACAATTGGCTAGGAATGATCTACTTAAACACTAAGTTGGTTGATGCTCACAATACTTCCACTTGAATAAAAAAAAAAAAAACAAAAGTAATAGAGATTTTTAAGAAAAAATGAGAAAATTCTTCTTTTTTTTCTTAAGATTGAAAGAATGAGAGTGCGGACACTGACATACTAGATTTTTTTTTTTCAAAAATACTATTTATAATAATCGTAAGGCTTAGGTGGTGATTTGTTAGCCAACATAAACATTAGTATTACAAATGCGTCAAAAGAAAAAAAAATCAAAACAAAATAAAACAAAAGGAATTATGTAGACAAGCCCGAGCTCGACCCAGCTGCACAACACGATACGGTGCAGCGCGCTCGCGTAGTCCATGACATAGCATACTCAAGAGTTCAACATAAGCTTACCATATGCTTATATATATAAAGGAGAAAAAGTTTTCATTTCTCTCCGTTGTGGGACTATTCCCACAAGCAAAAACCCTAGCTAGGAAAGTTCAAAGCATTTAATGCTCTCTCTCTCTCTCTCTCTCTCTCTCTCTCTCTCTCTCTCTCTCTCTCTCTTTTATTTTTTAAAAAACCATACAACTACACCAATAATTCTCCACTATTTTTGAAAAATAAAAGATATGTGAGCATCTAACCTCACGTGTATAAATAAATGTGTCACATAGACTTGAATCTTATCTTAGTGGGAAGTAATCATTTACCATAGACTTAGTGTACCAAACCTTTCAAAACTAAGCTAGTTATTGGTAAGATCGGTACTTCTCACACATATTTAACCTCCACTTCTATAGTGCATATAAGTACAATGTACTAAAAGCCATATGCAAATATCAATTTCGATCATATCATGTCTTTGGCCACCATCTCCTTGAAGCACATCCCTAGAGAAGCTAACAAAATGGCTGACATTTTGGCCCGCTTGGGCTGCGCCTCCCAGTCGAACAAGATATTTTCATCTCCAGCAGACCTCCCTCTCCTTTCCAGAGGTGAGATGGTTTTGGAACGGACGGGTCTTGGTTCGATTAGGGAATCCTAAGAATCCTTTTCCTACTTTAGCCTTGTGTAGGAATGGCATATGATAGGCGAGGCCTGGTTCATTTTTGTCAGGTCCCGCCCGAATGGATGTATAGTCCAATCTTTCATCAATGAATATCCGGTGGACCCTTCCACCCTTCATTTAAAAAAATAAAATAAAAAAAATCTCAATTTCATGAGCACTATAGAGAATTAGCCAAAATCTCGTAGAAGGTGGTCAAACCTTCACACTCATATAGGTGAGTCTATCAATGACACACTTGTGACTATGCATCCCATACATAAGGACTATAGTACTCATTAAGAGGTCTAACCTTATCCTCTAAATTGTCACAAGTTGTATTGGTTCTTCATTAGAATGGATCAGGAAACTCTATTTCTTTAATCTAGCACCACATAGAATCACTATGTAACCTATTTTCCTATTAAACATGTTTTCTGATGTCTCCATACATACAAGTTGGGTTACCATTACAAGTAATTCAATCAATTGACTTAAGATATATTCCTCTCACCTTATTATAGTGTAGACACCCCACCCATGCTAACATCTTGAGAAAGCTAAGACAATCCGAGAACCATGATCATATCCTAAACCTAACCCTAATCCTAACCTGAGCCATTATGAGTCATCATTCAATCCAAACCATGTCCAAAACCGATCCATTTCTCGGGTCATTTTCGGGCAACAATTGAGCCAATTTCGAGCCATTTTGAGCCGAATATCCAAAACGGACTTTGTTTCACTCAAAAGACCCAAAAAAGGACCCACCGGCTAAATTTCGAGGGAAACTGTACCGAAGCAGTAGTTTGACTACCGCCGATGGTAGTCAAATTACCGCTTCCTCTAAAAAAACGTGCGCGAAGCCAGCCACACGAGATTCAGACCCAACCCAGTCCGGGCGGTAGTCGGACTACCACGGGCGGTACTCCGAGTGCCGCCGCTCGCGGCCCGCATGTGGACAACTGTCCCAGCATCCAAAAGTAAACTCTTCCTAGAATTTACCCCTCCAAGTCTCACTATTTACTGTTTTACCAGCCCCTTTATCCAATGAGAGCACGCCACGTGGCGTCTCTCTCCTCTCCACCAATCACCATATGCCACATCAGCATTTACCATTTACCAAAAAACTATTGGAAATGGCTATAAATAGCCCTCTCCCCTTTCATTTTCAAGCCACCAAGGGAGAGAGAGAGTGAGAGAGAAAGAAAGGGAGAGGAAGAGAGTGAGGGAAAGGGAAGGAGCTCCCAAACCCTCCAAATTCAAATTTTTTCAGCCACCCCCTAACCCTCAACTCAACCCTTCCAACCCATAAGCCTAATCCAAGTTGATCATGGTTCAGTCTATGTTTTGGCCTACTCAAGAGTCAAGCCAAAGATCCATCACCCTACAAGCATTCATCATGACATCTACTCCCTTCTCAACCCTTGCTTCTCTAGATCTCTAGTGAACGTATGCTCTGTGACTTGTCGTGCATCGGATCCTGTCACATCAGAAATTCCTAGTGATCTAGTCCACTTTTCTTATCTCTTTGCATAAGCATCATCACATCCGTCCTCTAGACACGTTGTCGGACGTATGCTCTGTGGCCTGTCAAAGTCTCGGATCTTGCTACATCAGAAATCCACGTGTGATTAGTCCCATCATGACCACAGCATCATCATCCCTTAAGATTATTTTACCACACTAAGTAGAGACCGTACATTTGTGCAGGCAGAGAGGGTGCCTAACACCTTCCCTCTTTGTAACTGAGGTCCCTTACCCGGATCCCAGATCACAGACTAGGAGTCGATTTAGGGGAGGAGAGTCTTCGGATTTCTCCAACCTTGCGTATTCCGTGGGTTCTAGCCGACCGCGGGATTCTGAGTAATATTGGCTAGTGGCGACTCCAACAATCACAAAATCAGCTTAATCACCCCCACCATCATCACAACAACACTTTTTACCAACGTGAGCACTGATTTGATTTTCAGTGTCTACATATAGATTTTTTTTCCCTTACAAGGCCCTTAGTTAAAGGATCCGCCAGATTTTCTAGTGATCTAGTTTCAATTATAGAGATTAGTTCTTCTTTGAGTAACTCTCTAATCATGTTGTGTTTTCGACTAAAAAGTCTCATTTTACCATTATATTGTGGATTGTCAGCATGTCTGATAGCCGCATTACTATCACAATTTAACTTAAATGAATCTCATTTTACCATTATATTGTGGATTGTTAGCATGTCTGATAGCCGCATTACTATCACAATTTAACTTAAATGAATGTATAAGTATACTCTAAAATGGAATATCATACAAAATATTTCTCAACCACTCGCCTTCTTCTGCAGTGAATGTAAGAGGTATGAGCTTTGACTCCATAATTGAGTCCGAGATATTAGACGCCCATTGTGGGTCCCTCCCAATTGCCAGAACTGAGGCCAGTGCAAAGCTTTCAGGACACTAATCAGATGTAATTCGGCAATCCTCGGCAGTCGTATCCTTCTATCTCTGCAACTCCTCATGAGGAAGATCTTGATCACCTTTTCCGTCAAGGCACCATTGCGGGAGAGGTATGGGCCCATTTCTCCCGACTTTTTAATATTCCTACTATTCCTAATCAGACCATCCATCATATGTAACGTCTCGAAAAAATCCGTACAAAGACCCGAGTACCACCTCAGGCAGAAATTATTCAGGACCAAATCCTTTAAAAATTAGATGAAATTAACGAAGTGCTAGACTGGTTTACCTGTGAAATTAGCACTAATCACTTTAAATACGATCTGCAAGAACCAAAACTTGTAGAATCATTGACGCTAGGTTACCCAAAAATCTAGGATCAATCTCATTACCCAGTTGCTCTCGGGAGCACATTGAAACTTCGTATCAGACCTGGACCGCACGTCGAAAGTCTGATTACTACGAAATTATATAATTAAGACCACTTTGTTGGACTTGACCACCACCTCAGAAATCAGGTACAGATAGTATCCCGAAGCTATTCGCTTGAGCCTGGAGTGAAGTGTATGTGAAACGTGGATATCTTTAGAAATAAAAATCTAAATTTAAGTAATCTGAGACTTGTCGCTTGTGGGCCGAATATAAGGATTCAGACCATCAGAATCTGACTTAAATACACCTCGTATCAGGTGAAATTTCCCATACATGGCAGTGTACTTGTGGCCTTGATCGAGTTTCGGTGACCGTTGAACGGAAACTGGTCCGCCGCGGTTGATCTGTAAATCCGATCAGACTGAAAACTTACCTCGACCTAGATCCATGGTCAGAGAGCTTAAGTCTGACCACACATAGAAAGGGGGCCTCCAGAAGTGCTCCGTTGGATCGGAACCAGCCTCCTTTGGCTATAACCTAAGTATACCTTGGCCCAGGGGCCATTTCCATTAGTTTTATGCTTATATAAGGGTCTTAAACCCTCTCTCATTCACTCCATACGAATTTGAAAAAAACCCTAGGAGAGAGAAGAGAGTAAAGAGAGAGAAAGTGTGAGAGGAGTTGGAGAAGATTCCTAGTATTCTACCCTGCCCCTTCCCGTGCTTATTCATCGCTATCAGATCGTTATTCCGACGATTTCATTTCTACGATTGGGTAAGAAAACCTAACCTTAATCCGCTCTAGGGTTTTAAATAGTTAAAGAAATGAAATAACTAACCTATTTCATGAAATAGGTTGTCGTTGGGCTGTAGACGGTGTGTGAGTGAACGAGCTAAGTTCGTTACGTGTCTACCGGCGTAAGGTGCGGACTATAAACGTTTAGGTTATGGTTTTCAAGGCTTTCAATGTTAGTTAATGATTTATGACTGACTTGAATGCTATCACATGCTTAAATACGATGTTTCCCACACTTAACACATACATATGAACTATGTTGATATAGTGAAATTCATGTGTTTGTTAATATGCTTGATTGAATATGGAATTATGAATCGTGCTTGCCATGATTATTGGTTGTGAATGCATGCTCGTTGTATATGTGGCATCTCCTTTATGTAAGGATTTGCTTTAATATGTGTTTTAACTAAGTTATTACATGTATGAAATATATGAGTCTAAGTGTTTGATAAAATGCCTCAACGAGGAAATGCTTGTTGAAATGCTTATAATGAGGGTGTTAAAATAGGATTCTCGACCCACTTATCTATAGTTACAGTTTCCGTATGTAACTAACTACTTTACTACTATGTGATTTATGTATGAAATGCCTATGTATGCTAACACGTACCCTATGTGTTTGTCGAAATGCTCATATGAGATTTATATTTAATTTCAATGGTCATATGTTGTTTTGGCTCATTATATGCAAATACCATTGATTTAAGTGTGTTTGGGGCTACGACGTAGTCCAGGCAATCGGGAAAGGTTTACGATTGGTGGTCGGACTGTTTTAGCCACGACAGACGTGTTCGACGAATTCGAGTCGTACGCTGTTTGTCGACAGTGGTTAGGCTATGCAGAATGCTTATGCACTCCATGTCGATCAAATCAACGTGCGCTCGTACAAGTCGAGCTTGTCGAGTAACCCGATTGGCCCGATGTATGTTCACCATGTATGGATACTACTGCTTGAACCTAAGGTACTAAACTCACCAGTGGAAACCCCGTTAACCTTGATACCTCGATCCGCTAAGACTCATGAGCTGGACATGGTGGTATGGGACACCGTGGTCGAGCTATCGGCCTACGCTGGGGTGACGAGCCCACCCGTAGTGACCAGTGAGCAACCAAAGCTCGTGAGCCAAATACGATAGTATGGGACACTATATTCTAACTGTCGACCTACACTGATAAGGTGACGAGCCCTTTATAGTGACCTCGAGCATACTCTGAGGCTGCGTGGAGGCAACGAGCCTTTTCGTAGCAACAAGAGTACAAACTAGGCCTACACTGTTCAGGTGACGAGCCCTTTGTAGCGACCTAGAACCACAACATCGTATGAGAGTTACTAGGACTGACGACCCTAGAAAGGATCATTGTTTGGGAAATGACATAAGGGAGGTACTTTAGTTTCCCAATCCTGCTGTATGAAAATGACTAATAAGAACTTGGCAATTATGTGCATGCACCGCATTACGTGTGTATTTGGCGTAGCAGGTCAAGCACTGAGGAATGGTTGCATGCGTGATCGTAAGATGAAGTCGCTGAGGGAGCGTAGGCGAGGGCATGCATCATTATTTATATCATTCTTACATTAATAAGAGTATTTAGGAATGTTTAATTTTACTGCTTTATCATTACTGCTTGACTGAATTGATCACATGTTAACCTTTACTTTATTATTCCATTGAGTTGATCACTCACTCCCACGTTACGGGACGGTGTTTTAAACACCAACAAAACTCTGTCTTAATTTCAGATAGTGACGTGACTCCTGAGGCAGAGCCGGACTTTCGTGATGATGAGGAGGCATTCTCTTACATGCAGTTTTCAGGCGGGTTCATGTGAGCCGTTCTGAATCGACGGGGCTTCAGGTTTCACACTTTGTAGAGGATCACCATTTTGAACATTTTTTATTTTGACAAAATACTTGTAATTATTGACCTGGCAACGCATACATACTTTGGGGACTTATACTAGTTTATAAGTTATACTCGTTTGTTTCAGTCTTCCGCTTGCGTATTACAACTATCTCTAGATTATATTTTGCTGATTTGGCTTAATCTCTCTCATGTTTAATACACTAATACAGACAATATTTAATCATCTTTATCCATGTTGTATAAGTGATGCATTGGAACTCAAGAGTTGAGGCTATGCTCGACCCCCGATTTTCAGAGTGTTACATCATAGGATCAACCATTGGACCTCCAAGGCAACCCACACCACCAGACTCAAACATTTAATGGGTTTGGCACCCTGCTTCATAACCTAGGAGTTATGGCTGAGCCGAAACGCTTCTAGATTTGAAGGTTGTAAGATGTCAGCCAATTAGATCATCTCCAAAGTTAACGAATGGTCGCGAGAAGTAGGAATCACTATGTCTAAGATGGATAGCAATTCTCTGGCAGAAACCATCACTTTACAAGCCCTTCGAATGGAAACTACTTATTTACCTCCTGAAGCGAAATCTCTAATTGTTAAATGGATGAAACCGAGAAGAGGATGGCTGAAACTAAACATTGATGGTTCGTCAAGAGGGAACCCAGGTGAGAGCGGAGGAGGGGGAGTTTGCAAGGACCATTTAGGGCGGCTGATCTTTGCCTTCCACAAAAACTACAGTAGAGCAACGAACACGATTGCGGAAGAACAGGCTATGCTTGATGGCATAGACATTTGTTCCAATTTGGGCCTTTCAAACACTATTATTAAGTCTGATTCCAAGCTTATAGCGGACGCAGCTAGAGACCCCTCGACCCCCAGTCCATGGAACATCTGTTATAGGATGGGAGCCATCCATCAAAAGAGTCGCCACCTTAACCTTATTTTACAGCACATTTTCCATGAAGGTAACTCGGTGGCGGATGCTTTGGCTAGGTCAGCCAGTGATGGGTGCACCAACAGATTCTTCAGATACCAAGCAGACCTCCTGAGAAGAATTAGAGGATCTTTGGTGCTAGACAATTCTGGGTTAGGGAGCATCAGGACAATCAGATCTGGAGCTTAACCTTTTCGCTCCATTCATTGTCTACGGCAAATGGGATGAGTCCTTTGCCATTGGCCTGTGCGTCAATGGCATCCTCCTACTTCTGATTCGGCGCTGATGCTGATATCAATGGATAGTCTTTTAAGTCAGTTTTGAACAGAGTGTAGTGTGAGAATTTTAGTATATGATAGGCGAGGTCCGAAATCTTTTTGTTTGGGACTCACCCAAATGGTTGTACAATCTATTGCAATTTATAAAATTTAGGTGGAATGAGTCCACCTTTCCTTAAATTAAAATTTAAAAAAAAAAAAAAAAAAAGAATCCGAGATAATAGATTACTTCTTAGATTTTCAAGTTACGGCTCCTCATATGAAAAAGATGTAGCCACTAATTGCTTTACAACCATTAGAGATAGAATTTCAATCAGCATCGAAATATCCTTCTAATACCGTTGGATATCTACCATAATGTACACTATAGTGTTGAGTCTTTTTCAAATATCTCGACATTCTATGTATAGGTTCTCAATGTTCATTTTTGGGATTACTAATAAACTTAATTTCCCTAAAATATAGGCTATATCCGATCTAGTGTAGTTATTCGCATATATCAAACTACCAATGACACTAGCATATCCATTCTGATCGACACTTGTCCCTTTATTAGAATATAAGTGCAGACTAGGATTATAAGGAGTGCAAGCGGGTTCGCATTTCGACATGTTATATTTCTTTAGAATGGATTCAATATAATGAGATTGAAAAAGAAGTATCTCATCTTTTTCTCGATTATCTAGATCTCAAGGCTCACATTAGCCACTCCTAAGTCTTTCATTTCAAGCTTAGAGAATAAAAAGGTTTTGATTTGATTTATGACGTTATTATTTGACCTAAATATTAGAAAGTCATCAACATATAAACATATAATGACACTCAATGCACCATTGTTCTTATAATATATGCATTTATCTACTTCATTTATATTAAGGCCGTCATCTCTTAAAATGGAGTCAAACTTAGCATGCCACTGTTTAGGGGCATGTTTAAGGCCGTATAGGGATTTAACTAATCTACACAACTTTAAAGGTTGAGTGGGGTCTACAAACCCTTTATGTTGCTCCATATAGATTTCCTCATCGAGATCTCCACGCAAAAAGGCAGTTTTCACATCCATTTAATGTATAATTAAGTTATGTGATGATGCAATATCGATCAATACTCTAATTGATGTTATTCTAGAGACAGGTGAATAAGTATCAAAGAAATCTATTAATTCATTTTATTTAAATCCATTGGCTACTAATCTGGCCTTATATTTGTTTATAGAACCATAAGGTCTAAGCTTCTTCCTAAAAATCCACTTACAACTGAATGGTTTTAAACCATCAGGTAAGTCAAATATAGATTCCAAGTATGATTAGTCATAATGGAGTTGTAATAGCCCGGATTTTTTTCAACCTGGAATAAGACGTCCTTAGGCAATGGGTAGATCCTAACACCTTATTAACCTGTCAGAACTCAAACCCAAAGTCTAAAGCCGCCTTTGAACCCATTTCCTTCACAAATCCCACCCTTCACCACCTTGTTCTTTCAATTTTTCTAAGTACTTTCACCCTAGATACTATCTTAAACTAGTTAAGTATTATAACTTGGATCACCTTATATACAAACTGCAAAGGCCTGAGTACCACCTCGACCAGAAATCACTTAGGATTAAATCCTTTAGAAATGAGACAAAGTAACTAAGTGTTAAACTAGATTAGCTATGAAATCCGTTTGAATCGCTTTAAATATGATCTGCAAGATCTAAAACTTGTAGAATCATTAACGCTAGGTTACCCTAAAATCTAGGATCAATCTCATTACCCGGCTGCTCTCGGGAGCATCTCGAAACTCCGTATTAGGTCTGGACCGCACATCGGGAGTCTGAATAATACGAAGTTAAGGACTTAGGACCGCCTCGCTGGGCTTGATAACCATCTCGAAAATCAAATCCAGATAGTGTCCCACGGCTGTTCGCTTGAGTCCGAAGCGAGAGTGTGTGAAAACACATGTCTCTTTACAAAATAAATATCTTGAATAGTAATCTGAGACTTGTCGCTTGCGGGTCAGTATTAGGCAAGCAAACCGTCAGAATCTGACCCAAATACACCATCGGATCAGGAAAAATTTCATAAACATATCCATGCACTCGGAATCTTCGATCGAGATCCACTGACCGTTGAACTGAAACTGGTCCGCCACACCTGATCTGAGAACCCTACTGGAATGAAAACTTAATGGAACGTAGATCCGTTGTTAGTGAGCTTAAGTCCGACCTTTGGCTCAAGGAGGCCCGCCAGAAGTCCTCCGTTGAGCTGAAATAGAAGCCCTTTGGACAAAACCCAAGTATACCTTGTTCCCAAGTCTATTTCGGTGACATTTTAGGCTATATAAGGACCTTAAACCCTCTCTCATTTCAGCCATACGAATTTGGTTTTGAGAAGAGAGAAAAGAGAGATAAAGTGTGGGAGATGTGGAAGAATCTCCCTGCCATGTTTCCCTGCCGCTCCACGAGCTCCACCACTCCGTTCCAATCGCTTCCCCGGTGATTTCAGCTCCATTTCTAGGTAAGAAACCATAACCCTAATCTGTTTTGGGGTTGTATAGGTTGTAGGTTATGAAATAGCTAACCTATTTCGTTCTCTAGGTTGCCAAACTGCCGAATACGGGAACTTAGCAATTCTATCGACTCCGTTTCGATTCTACGATAAAAGGTGCGGACTTTAGGTGTATAGGTTATGGTTTTTAACGCTTTCAATGTCAGATAATGATAGATTCATGATCTGCATGCAATTGCACATGTACAAAGTGTTGTCTGTTTTCCGTTTCGATTTAAGATGAAGAATATGAAATTTCACATACTCTAGGTATTTGCAGAAAGTACCGTATACGTATAAATTTTGGAAATGTATTTGTCATGATTAATTGTTATATGAATATATTATATATGGATAAAATACTGATTTGGCAAAAGGACTTGCCCTAATACTTGTTTTGCTAATATACACTATGTATGTAGAAATAGTGTATTGTAGAAATTACCGTATACGTATATATTTTGGAAGTATGTTTGGAATGATTATTTGCTGCATGAATATATTATATATGAAGAAAATACTAGTTTGGCGAAAGGGCTCACCCTGATACATGTTTTGCTAATATACACTATGTATGTTAAAATAGTGTATTCTAAGTGTTTGTGAAAATTACCGAATGAGTATAGAATTCTCATTCGTGCTCGCCCTGATTAATTGTCATGGATTTATGATTGTTATATTGGCGATACCCCTTTGACGAAAGGATTTGCCCAAAATCATGCCACGACCAATATACACTACTTATATTAAAAGGTGTGGCCCAAGTGTTTGTGGAAATGACTCAATGAATATGGAACTTGGATTCCTACTCTCCATGACTATTCGTCGTGGGTGTACGCGTGTTATGATTGGGGCAACTCCCTAGTGAAAGGATTTGGCCTAATGCCTATGTGATCAACATATGTCATGTATGTTGATGTATGTATTTTAAAGTGGTTGTTGAAATGTCTGAATGAGTAGTAGTTAGTAAATTGTAATGTATAAGGGTGTTGGGATATGATTTTCAACTTCTTTAACTATGTGTATGAATTCCTTGGATAGCTGTGTGATTAAGATTTGAATATGTACAAATTCATGCTTATATTGTGCTTTATAACATGCTCAATTGATTGTATGGTTTTTATCTATGTAATGCATATGTTTAAATTCATGTTTACGTTGTATGATCCATCATGGGTGATGGGGGAGTGGAGCAACGATTCCGTGCAACAGCCCTGGCAACCCTAAACGGATAATACCAGACTTTGATTGTATGATTTGAATCTTGATCCATTAATGCTTCACATATCTGAAATTGATTGTGTTTGGGACTATGATTATAGTCCAGGTAATCGGTAACGGGATTGAATTCGTGGCTGAGATTCATTTGCCATGTGTGATGTGTTCGACGAACCCGAGTCGTACTTCGGTTGGCGATAGTGGTTGGCCACACGAAGTACTTATGCACTTCATGTTGTTCAACTTGTTGTGCGCTCGAGCTAGCCGAGCTCGTCAAGTAACCTGATCTGTCTAATGTATGTTCACCATGTTTGGACGCTACTGCTTGAACCTAGGGTACCAAACTTACCAGTGAAATCCCTTTTAACCATGGTACCTCGATCCGCTAAGACTCATGAGCTGGGCATGGTGGTATGGGACACCGTGGTCGAGCAGTCGGCCTACGCTGGGGCCACGTGCCTCCCCGTAGTGACCAGTGAGCAACCAGACTCGTGAGCCGATTATGGTGGTATGGGACACTATATTTGTGCTGTCGACCTACATTGATAAAGTGATGGGGGAGTGGTGTAACGAATGCGAGCAACAGCCCTGGCAACCCTTTATAGTGACCTCGAGCATACTCTGAAATTGCGGTGAGCCTTAGAGTTTTGCCGCGGTATATAGAGTATGAACTAGGCCTGTTTCTGTATAGTGATGAATCGTTAAAGAGGTGATGGGGGAGTGGTGTAACCTTTGTGCGTAACAGCCCTAGCAGCCTTTGCAGTGACCTAGAAAATACACCATCGTCTGAGATTAACTAGGACTGACCCTAGAATGGATCATGTTTGGAAATGATACAAGGGATGTACCTTAGTTTCCCAATCCTGCTATTTGAAATGGACTAATAAATACCCGGTAATCATGCTCATCATGCATTGTATGTGCCTGGAAGATGTGGAGCACTGAGGGATGAAAGCATGTCACGAACGTCAGATGGTGTCGCACGAGGGAGGGTGTGGTGAGGGCATACATTATGACTGCATTCATACTTACATTAATAAGAGTAGTTAGAAGTGTTTGATTTTACTGCTTTATCATTACTGCTTGACTGAGTTGATAACATGTTAACTTATGCTTTACTGTTCCACTGAGTTGATCACTCACTCCCACGTTACGGGACGGTGTTGTACACACCAACCAGATTTGTTGAGTTTCAGGTGATGGCGATGTTTATGAAGCAGAGCCGGACTACTTCTATGATGATGAGGAGGAGTTCTCCTATCTGTATCTCTCTGGCAGGTCTATGAAGACCTGGTATTATATTAACGGGGCTATGGTACTTGGGATAGAAGACATTACACTTCCTCACATTAGGTATATTTTAGAATTATACTTGTAATTAATTAACCTGGTAACATTATCACACTCTGGAGACTCATTACAGTATTTACATTTTATATGTCTATCATAGTCTTCCGCTTGCAATTTAACTATCTCTGGAGTATGATATGATGTTTTGGCTTAATCTCACTCATGTTCAATGCACTACTACCGACAACATTCAATCATCATTCATTTTGTTGCATAAGTGATGTTCTGGAACTCGGGTGTTGAGTTTATGCTCGACCCCTAATTTTCGGGATGTTACAGGAGTCCATCTCTATATCTATAGCATCCTTTTAAAAGGAAGCATCGTGAGATGACATAACCTCCTGGAATGAGACGGGATCACTCTCTACATTATAATAATAAAAGTCAGGTCTAAAATCCTTTGCAATGCTCAACCTTTTACTGGCCCTCGGCATAGCTTCAGGTTAATAAAGTCCTTTGGAATAGACCATTCGACAAATTTAGTATCAGGATCTAGAGGCTCACCCCCACTAATTTTCAATTTATAAGGAAATGTTTCCTCGAAGAAGTCGTCGTCTCTGGATTCTATAATCATAGAGTCACTTAGGGTTAAAAACCTATAAGCTATACTATTGAGTGTATATACAACAAATACGCAACTCATAGTTTTATCTCCTAACTTAGCCCGTTTGGGATATACCAGTTTAACATTAGTTAGACAGCCTCATATCTTAAGATAATTTAAGTTAGGAATCCTACCTCTCCACAACTCATAAGGGGATTTAAAACTTTTGCTCGAAGGAATCCTATTAAGGATATAGACAGTCATTAGAACTAAGCATAGCATTTATTAGGTCTATCGACGTCCTATTTTTCATCTCAGTAACACTATTTTACTGAGGAGTATAGGGAGCATTGAATTAGTGAATAATCCCATGGGATTCACCGAAGGCCAAAGAGGCTTATTTTCTACTTTGGTCTTTATAACGCCCTAAAAATCGGGGGTCAAGCAGGAGCCCAACTCCCAAGTTCCAACACATCACTTATGCAATATAGATAATGCTAATTAAATGTTATCCATATTAGTGCATTAAACATGAGTGAAATTATACCAAAACAACATATCATACTCCAGAGATAAATAAATTATGCAACCGGAAGACTGTGATAGACGTATAAATCATATAAGTGGATTTTGAGTCCCCAGAGTATGAACATGTCACCAAGTCAAATAATTACATGTATAATTCCCAAAATAATAAAATGTGAATGTCCAACTAATCATATAACCCTGTAATCCCGTCGATCAGAACAGTCTACATAAACCCGCCTGATAACTGCATGTATGAGAACTCCTCCTCATCATCGTAGAAGTCTGGCTCAGCCTCATACGTCACCCCGGTATCTGCATCTAAAACAGAGTCTGATTAGTGTTTTAAAACACCGTCCCAGAGTGGAAGTGAGTGATCAACTCAGTTGAGCTATAAGGTAAAGGTTAACATGTTATCAATTCTATCAAGCAGTAATGGCAATACAACAATCAGGTCCTAAATACTCTTATTAATGCAAGGATAGTATGTGATAATGATGCATGCCCTCGCCTGCACTCCCTCAGCGACATCATCTCACGATCGCGCATGCTACACTCCCGGTAAATGTGTGCTTCCTCGCCAAAGCACCGTGCAATGCGATGCATGACCGTGTTAGCCAAATCCTTAATTAGGTTTTTCACACAGCAGATTTGGGAAGCTAAGGTACCTCCCTTATATTATTCCCCAAACAATGATTCATCTAGGGTCGTCAATCCTAGTTAGTCTCATACGATAGGTAATTTCAGGTCGCTATGGAGAGGCTCGTCACCTTAGCGCAGGCCTGCTTTATACTCAAGGTTACTACGGAAAGGCTCATCACCTTAACGTAGACCGAGTATATACTCAAGGTCAATACGAATGGCTCATCACTTAATCGTAAGCCGACAGCTCGAATACAGTGTCCTATACTACCGTATTCGACTCACCAGTCTGGGTTACTCACTAGACACTACGGGGAGGCTCTTCACCCCAGCATAGGCCGACAGCTCAACCACGGTGTCCCATACCACCATGTCCGACTCATGAGTCTTAGCGGATCAAGGTACCAAGGTTAAACCGACTTTTCACTAGTTAGTTGGTACCTTAGATTCAAGCAATAGTGTCCATACATGGTGAACTTACATTAGGCCAAACGGGTTGCTTAACAAGCTCGATTGGTACGAGCGTACGCTAAAATGATCAACATGGAGTGCATAAGCATTTCTTGTAGCCTAACCACTGTCAACAATCATCATACGACTCAGATTCATCAAATGTATCTGTTGTGGCGAAACTACTCAGCCACTCGGTCATAAACCATTACCGACTGCCTGGACTACATCGTAGTCCCAATCACACTCCAAACAATAGCATTCACATGTGAAAATCAAAGACAACATGTGACCACCAAATCTAAATATGAATCATATTTGAGCATTTCAACAAACATATAGAGTACATGTTATCATACATAGGCATTTCATTCATAAATCACGTAGTAATATGATAGGTTACATGAAGAAAATTGTAACTATAGATATGGACATTGATAATCACATCTCAACACCCTCTATACATACGTTTCAACAAGCATTTTCTCATTCAGGCATTTTATCAAACACTTAGGCTACATGTATTAACATACATATAAAAGTAGTTATAACAGGTGTTGTGGTAAATCCTTTCACAAAGGACACGCCACACATACAACAATCATGTATTCTCAAGGAATAACCATGACAAGCATAAATCATAATTCCATATTCATTCAGACATTTCAACAAACACATGGAATGCATAATATTCAACATAGATCATATATGTGTGTAATATGCGGGAAAGCAATCAAGTCAGTCATAAATCATTAACTAACATTGAAAGCCTTGAAAACCATAACCTAAATGTTTATAGTCCACACATTTCGCCGGTAAACACGTATCGAACTCAGTTTATACACTAAGTCTTTATCTACGGCACAACGGCTACCTGAATCATGAAATAGGTTAGCTATTTCACCGATATTCCTATTTGGATACCTAAAACAGGTTATGGTTAGGATTTCTTACCCAATAACAAGATCAGAATCGCTAGTATGGTGACACAGAAACGGTGGTTAAGCACGTAGAGTAGTGGGATTGAATCCCAGGAACAATCTCTCACTCTCTCTCTCTCTCTTCTCCTCTTTCTTCTCTCTTCTCTCTCATAGGGTTGAAATTTGTATGGAATGAGAGAGGGGTGGGTTTAGGTCTTATATAGGCCCAGAACTGACCTCAATGGCCCCGGGGCCATGATATACTTAGGTTATAGCCAAAAGTTGGCTGTTTCGGGCCAACAGAGCTCATCTAGAGGCCCCTTTTCAGCATACAGTCTGGGAAAAGTTCCCTGACTATGGATATATGCCAGGTTAAGTTTTCAGTCTGATCGAATTTACGGATCGATCGCGGAGGATCAGTTTCAATTCAACGATCACCGTTACTCGATCAGGGCCATAAGTACACTGACCTATGTAGGAAAATTTTCCTTATCCGAGGGTATTTGGGTCAGATTCTGACGGTCTGAAACCTTAAATTTGGCCCACCAGCGAACAACTCAATTCACTTAAATCTGAGTTCGTTTTCCAAAGATATTCGCGTTTCTCACAAACTTCACTCTGGGCTCAAGTTATGCGTTTAAGGATACTATCTATACTTGAGTTCTGAGGTGGTAGTCAAGCCCAATAAGGCGGTCATAACCGTATAGTTTCGCGGTTATCAAACTTTCGACGTGCGGTCCAAGTCCGATATGGAGTTTCAAGCTGCTCCTGAGAGCAACTGGGTTTTAAGATTGATCCTACGTTTTTAGGTAATGTAGCATCAACGATTCTACTAGTTTTGGGTCTTACAAATCGTATAGAAAGTGGTTCAAGCTAATCTACCGATTAATTCAATTTAATACTTAATTAAATTTTGTCTAATTTCTAAAGAATTTGGTTCTGAGTGATTTCTGCCTAAGGTGGTACTCAGGTCTTTGTACGGATTTTTTCAAGACATTACAATCTACCCCCTTTAAAGAAAAATTTCATCCTCAAAATTAGTACATTTTCGTACTCCTTGAGAATATGAAGGTAGTTCTTACAGACCTCGGCTTCTATTAACAGGTAGCCTCTTCCTCAGTGTGGTGTGTCCATAGTACCTTCGTATGCGAGATAACTTTACAACGCAGCACATCCTCCTTCCTATATAGGATACGCGTCGGTCACAGTACATAAGTAGCATCCTCACTCAACTATACCTGCTCCCATTTGATAATGTGAGAAGGGTCAGGAACGTATTTCTGATCAACATCGACATATGAAATACGTTGTGCACGCCTATGAGTGGTGTGGGTAAGGCAAGGTGGTACGCAACCACACCCACTCGATCCAGTATCTGGAATGGGCAAATGAATCTTGGCGTGAGCTTCCCTTTCTTTCCCAACTGAAAGACTCCCTTCATGAGAGAAACTTTCAGGAACACATGGTCCCTAACCTTGAACTCTAGCGGTCGTCGCCTCGTATCAGCGTAGCTCTTCTGCCTGTTCTGCGCTACAAGAAGTTAACGCCTGATAATGTCGATCTTCTCTAAGGTCGCCTGTACTAACTCCGGGCCAATCAAACTCTTCTCACCAACCTCTACCCAGCAATGCGGTGCTCGACAGGGGCGCCCATACAAGGCCTCATAGGGATCCATGTCAATACTCACCTAAAAGCTGTTGTTATAAGAAAACTCAGCATGAGGAAGACAGACATCCTAACTATCCTTGAAATCAAGCACATAAGCTCGTAGCATATCCTCCAACACCTGATTTACCCGTTCCGTCTGCCCGTCAGTCTGTGGGTGGAACGCGGTACCGAACTTCAGTTTCACACTCATTGCTTCCTGAATACGAGTCCAGAAGAAAGATGTGAATCCAACACGATCTTTATAAGAACTTCATGCAGACATACTATATCCTTGATGTACATCTTAGTCAAATCATCTGCAGAGTTCAAAACTCTAATAGGGAGAAAATGAGCCGATTTCGTCAACCAGTCCACAATCACCCATATGAAGTCATATCCCTTCATCGTCTTCGATAGCCCTAAGATAAAAATCCATAGAGATGAAATCTCATTTCCATTCAGTTATGGGCATGTGCTGAAGTAATTTAGGAGGTCGGCAATGCTCTGCCTTGACCTTCTGGCACGTGAGACAACAGGAGACATAGTCTGCTATGTGGGCCTTCATGTTGTCCCACCATATGACCTCTTCATGTCTCTGTACATCTTCGTACTGTCAGGATGCATTGTCATCCTCAAATTGTGAGCAGCCTCTAGAACTTCCTTCCTCATATCATGAAGGTTTGGGACACATAGGCGGCCATGATAACGTAAACCCTCATCCATATCAACTCTCCATTCCAAGTCTACATCTTCACTAACCTGCTCTCTTATCTTCGCCAATAGCTCATCATCCCCCTGAGCCGCGATAATCCCGTCATCAATGAGTGGTTGAACCCGAATATGAGCGATGCTCTCGAATGACTCCTCTACCGTAAGTTTTTGCTTAAAGTCTCGCACAAACTCTACCATATCCCACTCCGCTATTATCAGTGGAGCCGCAAATGCTATCGTCTTCTTACGACTCAACGCATCTGCCACAAGGTTGGCCTTGCCAGGATGGTAGGTGACCTCGAACTTGAAGTCCTTCAAGGTTTCCATCCATCATCACTGCCTCATATTCAAGTCTCTCTGTGTAAATATGTATGTGAGGCTCTTGTGGTCGTAAAAGAGCTCGAACTCCTCTTCGTAGAGGTAATGTCTCCAGAGCTTTAATGCAAAGATAACGGCCGCTAACTCCAGATCATGTGTAGGGTAGTTTTCCTCATGCTTCCTCGACTGTCGCAATGCATAGGTAATGACTTTGTCCTTCTGCATCAGAACACAACCTAAACCAACACGAGACGCGTGGATGTATATCGTATACTTGACCCTTTGCTCTGGCAATACTAGCACAGGGACGGACGTCAACTTGTCCTTCAGATCCTGAAAAGCTTCTTCTGCCTTCTCATTCCAGACAAACATAAGATCCTTCCGAGTCAGCTGAGACAAGGGTCTGGCTATCTTGGAGAAGTCCCGAATGAATCGCAGATAGTAACCTACCAGGCCAAGAAAACTCCTCACTTCAGTAACCGAACCGGGCTACTTCCAGTCCTGAACTGCGGCTACCTTAGCAAGGTCCACAGTTATCCCTTCCTTGGACACCACATGTCCCAGGAACTTGACTTCTTCTTTCCAGAAGTCGCACTTCTTGTACTATGCAAACAAATGGTTCTTCTTGAGAGTATCAAAGACTGCTTGCAGGTGCTCCTCATGGTCTTCCCGACTCTTAGAGTATATTAGGATGTTATCTATAAACACGATAACGAATCGGAATAGATACGGCCGAAACACCCGGTTCATCAGGTCTATGAATATGGCCGATGCATTTGTGAGTCCAAATGACATCACAAGGAACTCGTAGTACCCAAAACTAGTCTTGAAAGCTGTCTTTTGCACATCCTCATCCCTGACGCGCAACTGGTGATACCCTGACTATAAGTCGATCTTCAAAAAATATTGTGCCCCCTTCAACTGATCAAACAGATCATCTATCTTGGGTAAAGGATACTTGTTCTTCACGATCACTTGGTTCAACCTGCGATAATCAATACACAATCGCAGAGATCCATCCTTCTTCCTCACAAACAACACGGGTGCTCCCCAAGGAGATACACTTAGTCGTATGAAACCTGAATCCAACAAATCATTGATTTGTCTCCTCAGTTCCTCCATCTCATATGGAGGCATGCGTGTAACGTCTCGAAAAAATCCGTACTGAGACCCGAGTGCCGCCTCAGCCAGAAATCACTAAGGACTAAATCCTTTAGAAATTAAACGAGTTTAACTAAGTGTTAAACTAGATTTGTTACGAAATCCGCTCGATCCACTTTAAATACAATCTGTAGGACCTAAAACTTATAAAATCATTGACGCTAGGTTACCTAAAATCTAGGATCCATCTCATTACCCAGTCGCTCTCGGGAGGACAGTGAAACTTCGTATTAGATCTGGATCGCACGTAGAAAGTCCAGTCACTACGAAATTATATAGTTAAGACCGCCTTGCTAGACTTGACAACCATCTCGGAAATCAACTCCAGATAGTGTCCCGAGGCTATTCACTTGAGCCCAGAGCGAAGAGTGTGAGAAAACGTGGTTTTCTTTAAAAATGAATCTAAATTTAAGTAATCTGAGACTCGTCACTTACGGGCCGAATATAAGCAATCAGACCGTCAGAATCTGACCCAAATACACCTTCAGATCAGGAGAAATTTCTCATACATGGCAGTGTACTTGTAACCCTGATCGAGTTTCGGTGACTATTGAACTGAAACTGGTCCGCCATGTGTGATCTAAGAACCTGACTTGAACGAAAACTTAACTTGACCTAGATCCAAGGTCAGTGAGCTTAAGTCCGACCTTTGGCTCAAGGGGGCTCCGAAAGTGCTCCGTTGAGCCGAAACAGATGGGTTTTGGCTATAATTGAAGTATACCATGGCCCTTGGGCCATTCTCATCAGTTCTGGGCCTATATAAAGACCTTAAACCCTCTCTCTCTCATTTCATACGAATTTTCTAAACTTAAGAGAGAGAAGAGAGAAAAGGAGAAGGAAAGAGAAAGAAAGTGTGAGGGATTGCTGGAGTTTCTTCCTGGGATTCAAACCCACTTATCTACATGCCTAACTACGACTACCGTGTCACTTTTCCGGCGATACCAATCCCATTCTTAGGTAAAAAACCTAACCCTAATCCGTTCTATGGTTTCAATTAGTTAAAGTAATGAAATAGCTAACCTATTTCATGAAATAGTTGCTGTTGGGCCGTAGACGGAGCATGAGTGAACAAACTGAATTCGTTACGCGTTTACCGGTGAAAGGTGCGGACTTTAAATGTCAGTTAATGATATATTATTACGTGAATACTATTGCACATGTACAAAGTGCTGTCCGTTTTATTTTTCAGATATACATTAACTATGTTGAATATACTGTATTCCTCGTATTTGTAAAAAATACCGTATATGTATAAAATACGAATTTGTGGTTGCCATGATTAATTGCTGTCTATGTATGTTAGATGCATGTGTATCAACTTCTGGGTGAACGGATTAGCCTAATACCTGTTGTATTAACATACATCGTGTATGTACAAGTTGTAGCCTAAGTGTTTATGAAATTGTCTAAGTGAGTATAAACTATACATTAGTGTATGCCACGACTAATCGTCGTGGGTATGTGATTGTTATATAGGCGGCAATCCTTTGACGAAGGGACTTGCCCTAATACGTATTCTAACTCCTATATGTCATGTATAATGTAAGGTGTAGACTAAGTGTATGTAAACATGTCTGTATGAGTAAGTACTTATGAATTCTTCTTTAATTGGGTGTTGAGATAGGATTCTCAACTACTCTAGCGATGTGTATGCTTTTCTCCATGTATGATATATTCAGATATCTGTTTGGTTATGAATTGAATATGTTTAAATTCATGTTGATATTATACTTCATAGCATGCTCAACTAATTGTATGTTTTGAATCATTATTCCATTACTACTTTGAGTATATCATATGTTAGATCGATGTAATTGAATGTGTTTGGGGCTATTATATAGTCCAGGCAATTGGTAATAGGACTTGAACGAGTGGCTGTCCTTGATCCACCACATGAGATGCGCCGAATGAACCCGAGTCGTATGTCGGTTGGCGACAGTGTTTAGGCCACACGGAGTGCTTATGCACTTCATGTCGTTCAACTCGATGTGCGCTCGTGCTAGTCGAGCCGTCAAATAACCCAATTTGCTCGATGTATGTTAATCATGTATGGTCGCTTCTGCTTGAACCTAGGGTACCAAACTCACCAGTGAAATCTCTGTTAACCTTGGTACTTTGATCCGCTAAGACTCATGAGACAGACATAGTGGTATGGGACACCGTGGTCAAGCTGTCGGTCTACGCTGTGGCGACGAGCTTCCCCGTAGTGACCATTGAGCAACCTAGACTCGTGAGCTGAATACGGTGGTATGGGACACTGTATTCGAGCTGTCGGCCTACACTGATAAGGTGACGAGCCCTTTGTAGTGACCTCGAGTATACTCTGAGACTGCGGTGAGGCGACGAGCCTTTTCGTAGCAACTAGAGTATAACTAGGCCTGCACTGATAAGGCAACGAGCCATTTGCAGTGACCTAGAACCGTATCATCGTATGAGTTTACTAGGACTGACGACTCTGGAATGGATCCTTGCTAGGAAGTGATATAAGGGAGGTACCTTAGTTTCCCAATCCTGTCGTATGAAAATGACTAAGAAAGAACTTGATAATCACGTTCATGCACCGCATTACGTGTGCATTTGGCGTTGATGGTCAAGCACTGAGGGAGTGTGGCATGCCGCAATAGTAAGAAGGAGTCGCTGAGGGAGCGTAGGCGAGGGCATGCATCATACATACATATCATACTTGCATTAATAAGAGTACTTAGGGATGTGTGATTTACTACTTTATCATTACCACTTGATTGAATTGATAACATGTTAACCTTTGCTTTATTGTTCCACTGAGTTGATCACTCACTCCCACATTACCGGACGGTGTTGCACACACTAACCAGACTCTGTCTTAGATACAGGTGGTGGCGATGCCTACGAGGCGGAGCCAGACTTCGAGGAGGACGAGGAGACCTTCTCCTATATGCAGACTTCAGGCGGGTTCTTGTGAGCCGTGACCTGACAGGCGAGACTTCTTTCTGGGATTATGAATAGAGAGTACTACACATTTTGTATATTTTGGAACGGATTATGAATAGAGAATACTACACATTTTATATATTTTGGAACTACACTTGTAATCTTTGACCTGGCAATGCAAACATATGTTGAGGACATACACTGGTTTATACAGTTATATATATTCATTTCAGTCTTCCGGTTGTGTATTATAACTGTCCCTGGATTACATTTTGCTGATTTGGCTTAATCTTATTCATGTTTCATGCACTAATACAGACAACATACAGTCATTATTTCATATGTTGCATAAGTGATGCATTAGAACTCGAGAGTTAAGTTCCTACTCAACACCGATTTTCAGGGCGTTACAATGTGATACGTTAGAAGAGATATAGGTGTCACATCAGGCACCAGGTCAATAGTAAAATCAATCTCTCGCTGAAGAGGCAATCCAAGAATCGTCCTGAACACGTCCGTGAAACCTCGAACTACTGGTGTGATCTCAAGTGTCGGACCATTAATATTATCTAGTAAGGTGGCATAACAGCTAACGCAGCATGACCAACTGACCTAAACCGAAAATGTAAAGGTCGTGCCCTCAGGTCCATGGGCTGTCACCACCCTAGTATCACAATTAATTTCTGCCCTTATCTCGGTGAGTCAATCCATACACAGGATGACATCGTAATGCCATAGTGGAGCAACAATCAGGTCAACAAGCACTGTCCTGCTTCCTAAGTCTATTGAGCACCCGTTACAAATCTTGGTAACGTTTGAAAAGGTCCTTATAGCTGTAAGGATCCTCACTCCCTTCGTAAGAGATGTATCCAACGCTAGCCGCTTGACTGTCGCGCATGATATGATGGAGATAATGGGTCTGGTGTCCACCAATAAGAAAACTGGTATACCTTGGACATGAGTCGTGACTTCAAAAGTCAACAGTGTTGGAGCTGCTGTCTCGGGTGCTTCAGTTGCAAGCGCATGTACTCGTGCCTGCTGAGGACGGTTCGGTTGCCGTACCATAGGTCGTTGAGGCGGCCTAAATCGAGGTGCAAGCAGCTGAAAAGATGGATGTGCTGGTGTTGACCGTAGAGGTGAGGCTGAGATACCCTGAGGAAGCTGGCGGTTGATCCTCTGAGGCGGCGAGAAGCCATTGTCCCTCATCCTAGTGAAACAGAAGGTATTAGCATGGCCCGACCTCTTGTAGTAGGTGCACCACATATCAGGTCACCTCGGCTGCGTCGGTGGAGCCATAAGCAGAGGAGGGGAATCTGGGCGCAGCCTCTTACCGAGGAACGGTCAGCTGGGCAAATCAGGTCGAGGCCTCTGACCCATGGGTGCACACTCGCGGGCTAGCCTATCCCCATCCTGCTCAGCTGGCAGAGACATGCCCACTAGCTCAGCATAGGTGGATTTGCTAGCGCAACACATCTTCGAGCGTATCTTGGGCCACACGCCCTCAGAAAATTGTAGTATCTGCTTCAGCTGATCAGCTAATATCAATGGGTCATACCTAGCTAGCTCCATGAATCTATTCTCGTACTCTTTTACTGTCATCCCTCCCTGACGGAGGCAAAGAAACTCACTCTTCTTCTCATGCCAATACGTGAGGGAAAAGTACTTTTCATGGAAGCGGGTCTCAAAGGCCGTCCACGTCCATACGTATCCAACAGCAATAGTCCAAAGGACACTGTCCCACCAGAAGCCAGCTTCCCTCTCGAACATATACGTGACTAGCTCCACCTGCTCTGCCTCAGTACAGTGCAGCGGCTTCAGCATCTTAGAGATGAGTCTAGCCAATACTCGGCCTCCTCGGGTCGGTGAATACTCGTAAAGGTAGGAGGTCGGAAGCACTGGAATCATTCAAACAGGTTGCTAGTACTTATATTGCCAGCAGGGTGCACAAGTGGTGCAGGTGGAACCACACCCATGCTCTAAGCAAAGGCCCCTGCGATGGTGGCCAAAAGCTGTTGCTACTGCTGCATCAAGAGCATCATCTGCTCCAACCTATCAGTAGGTGGAGCGGCCTAAGGCATGTGAGGCGTCAATGTAGACGCACGATTCTGCTCAGGAATCGGTGGTGCCACGGGTGTCAGCCCATTAGTGGGGTTAGTGGCCGGCTGAGAATCCAGTATATTCTCGTGGGTTGGGCCCGAATTGGGGTCCATATGGCTATCGCTGAGGGGAGGTGTCCCATCAATAGAGTCGCCAAGTGTGAGACATGTTGTACTCCGCAGCTCATAGGTGGCATCCCCTATATACAACGTAGGGTGCAACCCGCATGAGATTTAGCATATAACACTCAATTCTTCAAGCATTCTACATAGTCCATAACGAAATGAGTCACATGCATTTCATTTAACAAAATTTGTCATAATACATGAGATGCAGTATTACATGGATCACGACAGAAGATGCATGTGAGCTCATCTAAGCAAGGTTCACACACACTAAAACCTACAAACCACTTTACCGCATTACTAAGTCTATCAAGGCTATACATAGAAACAAGAAAACAAGCAACAAAGCAAACCAAAAGACGACTACATGTATGACTAGTCGTCAGAATCTGGCGATGGTGGAGGTGCACCCTTATCCTGTATACAACATAGGATAAATATCAAGGCATGTGATACTTTACTGAATTTTTGCTTCATGAAGGCTTCATTCTCTTTAAGCTTTTGCCTTACCTCGACTCGGGTCGCTGTGACCTCCTGTCGCAGGGCAACCTGACCCTCCTCAAGTTGAGCCAAGCGGGCCTCAATAGTAGCCCAATCACTATCGCGCCCCTGTGCAGCGGGAGGAGAGCCCTCATCAGTTTCCTGGGCCTCCTCTTCCTCTTCCTGCTCTCCTTCTTCCTCAATCTCATTTTCTTCCTCTTCCTCTCCTTCTTCACTCTCCTCAGCCCCGTCGCTACTTTCCTCGTCCTCGGACCCAACCCGTCGTTGTATTGGCCCAATCTTCATGTTGGCGAGTGTGGTGTCATTTATAAAGTGAATCGGTACCACCACATCAAGGCAAAGTCTGTAGCCGAACTCATGAGTAAGCTTGCATATGAGTCGACCAAATGGAAGTGAATTGGTTGTTCTAGTAGAACGGGCGGTCAGGACTATCTCTCGTAAGACGAAGGTAGGCAGGCACAGCTTGTCTCCCTACCCAGTACGATACAAGAAGTCCACCATCAAGCGTGTACACTTGCTGCGATTGCTCCACCTGGGATACACGTTGTGCGTGAAGATGTGGTGGAGCAGGCGGAAGTCGTCGGCCATCTTAGATGCTAAGAGGTACTGTTTGGATTCCAGTCGGCCACAAAGGAATCACGTGCGGCGGTCTCTCTCACGCTCACTCCTGAAATAATCCTCCCTGGCGTGTACCTCACCACACGGTATTCCTAGGAGCCGAGATATCAGACGGACGTCTATAACCACTTCCCGCCTTGCCACGGGGATCTTGAATTGTAGAGGCTCCAGCGATGGGTCTCGTATATGGGCGTAGAAGGCTCGGATAGTGTCCGCAATCTCCCATGATTTGACTTCAAATATGGGCCCACATCCATCATCAGACAAGCGGTCCATCAACGGATAAAGCCCGAACAGTCTCTCATCTACATGTGCTTCAAAGAGAACCCTACAGCCTTGAAATCTTCCATGTGACAGGTCCGTTAGTAGAGTCCTTGCGAGTGGATCCTGGGGATCGAGGTCCGCTTTGTCCTTATCTCCCGATCAACGCTTGTACTAGCCTCGGCGCCTTTCTGCCTCCTTGAACGGGTAGGACAGCTAGGCCCGGCTTCATTCGTAGGAGCCCTCTTCTTTCCCATGAGAGAAAGAAGCGTGGAGATGGAAAAAACAACCGTTATAAGCTCAAGAAGAGCCATGGAAGCTAGAAAAACCTAGGAATGTGGGGGATTTGGAAGTCTTGAAAATATGAGACACAAAGTTATGGACTTTATGCTCAAATGAGTAAGGAAGCAAGGAAAATGGGAAGTATAGGGGATGAGTTTTGGAGGGGATGGTGGAAATGGGCAGGAGTGAAGAAACAAATGAGGAAGATGGTAGAATGGAGGGGGATTTGAGAGAGGAAAAAGGGATTTGGAGAGCTTGGAAGGGTTTAGAACTAGGTGGGGGTGAATTGAAGCAAGAAGGGGATATAGAGGGTCCCCACACAAATTTCGTGGCCCCACACATGTGTACAAGGTTGGCCCGACCTAGGCCCGCTACGGCCGGACAGGCCCGGTCCATCCGAGCGGAGAGGGCTCGCCGATCCGGTAATGTCATCGCCGGATCACTGGACAGATCGGCAAGGGCTCACTGATCCAGTGATGGCATCATCAGTCTCTGGTCAATCCGGCAATGGCTCGCCCCTCCAGCAATGCCATCCCTCCCCCCGGGTGCCAGAAAGGTGCGGTGCCCACTTTGGGTCCCCTCGATTTGCACCGTCGAGGCCCCGGAGTCCGTTTGAGTGGTTTTGGGTTCCATCTCGCGTATATTCATGCTTTTCGGTTTGTTTGAGTGTGGGATACGTCTAATTCCCGCCTAAACCTGTTGATTAACAGTTTAGAAAGGGGTTTGGATCATTTTTACACGATCTTATACGTATACGGAGTGAAATCCAACAATCAATTTTGGTGCATTTCGTCGACGAGCGAAACTTGGAATCCTAGGACTGTTTCAATGTTTTATTAGCCCCACCTAAGTCAAAATACCTCAGCGTGCATCATGTGATCATAACCCAAGTCCAATTTAATCCAAATCAAGCTCTGAAACCAACTTGTAATGCCCTGAAAATCGGGGATCGAGCAGGAGCCCAACTCCCGAGTTCCAACACATCACTTATGCAACATAGATAATATTGATTAACTGTTGTTCGTATTAGTGCATGAAACATGAGTGAGATTATACCAAAACAGCATATCATACTCCAGAGACAATTAAATTACGCAAGTGGAAGACTGTGATAGATGTATAAAGCATATAAGTGGATTTTGAGTCCCCAGAGTATGAACATGTCACCAGGTCAAATAATTACATGTATAATTTCTAAAATAATGAAATATGAATGTCAAACTAATCATATAACCCTGTAATCCCATTGATTAGAACGGTTTACAGAAACCCACCTGATAACTGCATGTGTGAGAACTCCTCCTCATCATCGTAGAAGTCTGGCTCGGCCTCATACGTTGCACCAGTATCTACATCTAAAACAGAGTCTGGTTGGTGTTTTAAAACACCATCCCAAAGTGGGAGTGAGTGATCAACTCAGTGGAGCTATAAGGCAAAGGTTAACATGTTATCAATTCAGTCAAGCAATAATGATAAGACAATACAACAATCAGGTCCTAAGTACTCTTATTAATGCAAGGATGGTATGTGATAACAATGCATGCCCTCGCCTGCACTCTCACAGCAACATCATCTCACGATCGCGCATACTACACTCCCGATAAACATGCGCTTCCTCGCCAAAGCACCGTGCAATGCGATGCATGGTCGTGTTAGCCAAATCCTTAATTAGGTTTATTCACACAGCAGATTCGAGAAGCTAAGGTACCTCCCTTATATCATTTCTCAAACAATGATCCATCTAGGGTCGTCAATCCTAGTGAGTCTCATATGATAGGTAGTTCCAGGTTGGTACGGAGAGGCTCGTCACCTCAGCGCAGGCCTGGTTTATACTCAAGGTTACTACGAAAAGGCTCATCACCTTAACATAGACCAAGTATATACTCGAGGTCACTACGAATGGCTCGTCACCTCAGCGCAGGCCTGATTTATACTCAAGGTTACTACGAAAAGGCTCGTCACCTTAACGTAGACCAAGTATATACTCGAGGTCACTACGAATGGCTCGTCACCTAATCGTAGGCTGACAGCTCAAATACAGTGTCCCATACCACCGTATGCGGTTCACGAGTCTGGGTTACTCACTGGACACTATGGGGAGGCTCGTCACCCCAGCGTAGGCCGATAGCTCGATCACGGTGTCCTATACCACCATGTCCGGCTCATAAGTCTTAGCAAATCGAGGTACCAAGGTTAAACAGGCTTTTCACTGGTCAGTTGGTACCTTAAATTTAAGCAGTAGCGTCCATACATGGTGAACATACATTAGGCCTAACAGGTTACTTGACAAGCTCGACTGGTATGAGCGTACACTGAAATGATCGACATGGAGTTCATAAGCATTCCTCGTGGCCTAACCACTGTCGACATTCATTATACGACTCAGATTCATCGAACGTATCTGTTGTGGCAAAACTACTCAATCACTCGGTCATAAACTATTATCGACTGCCTGGACTACATCGTAGTCCCAATCATACTCCAAACAACAGCATTCACATGTGAAAATCAAAGATAGCATGTGACAACCAAATCTAAATATGAATCGTATTTGAGCATTTCAACAAACACATAGAGTACATGTTATCATACATATGCATTTCATTCATAAATCACGTAGTAATAGGATAGGTTACGTGAAGTTAATTACAACTATAGATAAGGACATTGAGAATCACATCTCAACACCCTCTACACATACGTTTCAATAAGCATTTTCTCATTCATGCATTTAATCAAACACTTAGGCTACACATATTAACGTACATATGAAAAGTAGTTATAACAGGTGTTGTGGCAAATCCTTTCATAAAGGACTCGCCACATGTACAACGATCATGTATTCCCAAGGAATAAGCATGACAAGCTTAAATCGTAATTTCATATTCATTCAGACATTTCAACAAACACATGGAATGCATAATATTCAACATAGATCATATATATGTGTAATATGCGGGAAACATCGTATCTAAGAACTTGTGAAAGCAATCAAGTCAATCATAAATCATTAATTGACATTGAAAGCCTTGAAAACCATAACCTAAACATTTATAGTCAGCACCTTTTGCCAATAAACACGTATCGAACTCAATTTGTACATTAAGTCTTTATTTATGGCACAACGGCTACCTGAATCATAAAATAGGTTAGTTATTTCGCCGATATTCCTATTTGGATACCTAAAACAGGTTAGGGTTAGGATTTCTTACCCAATAAAAGGATCGAAATCGCCGGTATGGCGACACGGAAGCGGTGGTTAAGCACGTAGAGTAGTGGGATCAAATCCCAAGAACAATCTCTCACTCTCTCTCTCTCTTCTCCTCTCTCTTCTTTTCTCTTTCTTCTCTCTGAAATCACCGGTATGGCGACACGGAAGCGGTGGTTAAGCACGTAGAGTAGTGGGATCAAATCCCAAGAACAATCTCTCACTCTCTCTCTCTCTTCTCCTCTCTCTTCTTTTCTCTTTCTTCTCTCAATCTCTCACTCTCTCTCTTTCTTCTCTCTTCTCGCTCCTAGGGTTGAAATTCGTATGGAATGAGAGAGGGGTGGGTTTAGGTCTTATATAGGCCCAGAACTGACCTCAATGGCCCCAAGGTCATGGTATACTTAGGTTACAGCCAAAAGTTGACTGTTTCGGGCCAACGGAGCTCATCTGGAGACCCCTTTTCAGCATACGGTCTGGGGAAAGTTCTCTGACGATGGATCTACAAGTTTTCAGTCCGATCGGATTTACGGATCGACCTTGGAGGATCAGTTTCAGTTCAACGGTCATCGTTACTCGATCAGGGCCACAAGTACACTGACTTGTGTAGAAATTTTTTCCTGATCCGAAGGTGTATTTAGGTCAGATTCTGATGGTTTGAAACCTTAAATTTGGTCCTCCAGCGAACAGCCTAATTCACTTAAATCTGAGTTCGTTTTCTAAAGATATTCGCGTTTCTCACAGACTTCTCTCCGGGCTCAAGTTGTGCGTTTCGGAATACTATCTGGACTTGAGTTCCGAGGTGGTAGTCAAGCCCAATAAGGCAGTCATAACCATATAGTTTTGCGGTTATCGGACTTTCGACGCGCGGTCCAGGTCCGATACAGAGTTTCAAACTGCTCCCGAGAGCACCTGGGTTTTGAGATTGATCCTGTGTTTTTAGGTAATGTAGCATCAACGATTCTACTAGTTTTGGGTCTTAAAGATCGTATAAAAAGCAGTTCAAACTAATCTACCGATTAATTCAGTTTAGTACTTAATTAATTTTCGTCTAATTTCTAAAGGATTTGGTCTTGAGTGATTTCTGCCTGAGGTGGTACTCAGGTCTTTGTACGGATTTTTTCGAGACGTTACAGTCTTTAAGGTTTAAAACTTGTCTAAGGCTTCATCCTTGCACCTAATGAGGTACACAAAACAAAACCTAAAGCTGTCATTAATAAAGGTAATAAAATACATTTTACCTCATCTGGTTTGGGTTTCTTTTAGGTCGCAAATATCAGAATGGATCAGCCTTAAGAGTTTAGAACCCTATCGACAGATTGAAAGGGCTTCCTAATCGATTTTACTATACTATAGTGCACACACTTATCGTAAGAGAACTTGTCACTTAGCTTAGGAATTAGATTTAACGCACACATCCTCTTTACATATTTAGGATTTATGTGACACAATCTACCATGTTAAACACTCACATTATGAACACTAATAAAGTAAGTAGAAGAAGAAGAAGAAGAAGAAGCTTTATTCAAGTCAACATATAGTTTATACTTGCCATCTACTTTATAAGCCTTCCCTGCAAACTTTTCATTAGAAAAAATAACTTGCCTACATTCAGTTACGGCCTTAATACCAACCTCATCTAGCAAGTGATGAGACACCAAACTCTTCATAAGTTCAGGGACATGCAGTACATCTTTAAAGATGAGTTCTCGCCTAGAATGAAACTTAAGAGTCACATTTCCTTTTCAGTGACTTTAGTAGTTGTTTTGTTAGCCATATGAATAATCTGGTGATGTTGGGGCGATTCATAGGTATTAAACCATGATCCGTCCGACCCAACATGTCTTGTAGCTCTTGAATCAAGCCATCATCCTTCCTTCACATCAACAGCACGTGTCTTCATAATCATAGCCACCAATTGTTCCTCTTCATTAACTTTATCTGCTTTATTTTCTTCCGCTATATTAGCTTGAACTCTTCCTCTACGATGTCTGCAGTTCCTAACAAAATGACCTGGAACACCACACACAAAACAACCCAGCTTAGCCTTAAATTTCTTAAATTTCTCATGCGGTTTTTTCAGGTCATGATTTGATTTGCTGTTATGATTATTTGGTTTTTTGGGATGTTGAATTATGGTATCAACATTATGACTTTAGGACGATCATTGTCTTTACAATATTGAAGATGAAACTCATCTTCAATCAGAATATCCACAATCAACTTTTCCATTGTAAAACCATCAATCTTTCCTCTAAGGTCCTTCTAGAATTTCTTCCACATAGGTGGTAATTTATCTATAACAAATGCTACCAAGTATTGTTCATCAACCTTAATGCCCTCTTGTAATACCTCAATGAATAAGAGTTGTATTTCTTCTATTTTATCCACAATTGTCATCTACCATCATGTAACGGTTAAAACAGCTTACCGCATATTTTTTGGATGCAACCTCTTCATTGTGGTATTTTTTTTTTTTATGAGAGTATTCTAGACATCCTTAGTGGATTTATGGTCACAATAAAGATCAAACATGGGGTTTGTCATACAATTTAGAATATAAACTTTATAGAGATTATAATCTTCTTTCCATTTCTCTTTTTTCCTACCTGGAGTTTTAAACTTTGCAAAGCACAGTTAGATGTAGTGACATTGAAATTTCTTTGAATCCAAAAAAAAAAAAAAAAAAAAAAAAAAAATAAAAAAAAAAATCTTGTAAATTGTATAGATCATGCATTACACGGTTGGAAAATGATGCCTAACCCCTTCCTTTTTCCATAACTGAGACCCTAACTCAAAATGTACGGTGGCAGACTAACCGCAAGAGTCAATTGAGTTTGGTAATCTTACGGTTCCCCGACCTTTAAAGTGATTATACAATTTCTAGCTGGCCTTAGATTCTGGCGACTCCAAGTCAAACATACTTTTATCTCTTAGTCAATCCCGTACTATAATCAAATCAAGCCATAACAGACAAATAAGAGAACCAAGAAAGTGAGAGCATTATGTGCTTTCGTACACAAGGGGGCGTTCACAAAAACAAATCCAAATCTCATGTGGAACATACCATCAAAAATATTAGTGATTAACCATTAAAAACTTTTTGCGGGCCCAGACGATATTTGTTTTTTAACTTCATCCAAGTTTGCGTGACCTTATCAACCAGATGGCAAATACACAATACCGAAACATTACCATGGGCGATGGCAAGTTTCCAATGGTGGGATCTTCAATCACCACTGTTTCTCATAGGGTGGTCCACCTAAGCGTTGGATCTGCTTTATTTTAGGTCCCATCCAAAAATGATATGGCAAAATAGATGGCAGTGTGGATGTAGAATAAATACATCAAGGTGGGCCCCACAGTAAGGACCGCACCGTCTTGGGTGAGGCTGGGGCGCACCTAATCCATTCGCGTGTTGGGGTCACCTGCTAAACCGCCTCCAAATCATCCCTCTTTTTTGTATAGCAATTGCACCCACCTGATTATTGGAACTGGCTAATGGGTCAGACAAGGCAAGGAACAGAGCCTAGATATTAAGCCCAAGCCCAGTCCATGGGCTAAGTTTAGCGCCGCTGGCCGGCCAGGGCCAGCTCATGAGGAGACCTCGGTTTCTTGGTTTTTTGGGTCAGTGAATATTCAACGGTCGCCACGTGATGAGTTGTATGATCTGGAAAAACGGATGGACGGCGTCGACAAACCACGTGAATTCACAGTGGGCCCAACAGAGTTTACTCAGTACGATAAGAGCGTACTGAGTAACTCAGTACACAATCCGATTCCGATGTTGTTACGTGTGCCCGCCTAGTACGTCTCTCATGCGAGATTTCCTAACAAACTTTCTTGGAGCTACTGGTCTTTGGCAACTGCTACAGCTTTGGTAATTGAAGTTGGGAGGAAAACCCTAGGCCTACAGACTCCCTCGTTAGTCTCGCTCCTTTCTTATCCATTTGATTCTCCTCATTAAAGGTGAAAAGAGGCCTCAACCAAAATCTCTCTCTCTCTCTCTCTCTCTCTCTCTCTCTCTCTCTCTCTCTCTCTCTCTCTCTCAAGAAGATGATGGCTTGTGTAAAGATGGAAGAGGAGGACGTCTCTCTCAAGAAGATGATGGCTTGTGTAAAGATGGAAGAGGAGGACGTAAGACATCGACATGCACACGTCCCAATTGGGAAGAAGATGATGATGATGGTATATTCAAAAACGGAAGAGGAGGAGAAAGAGGAAGATTCAGGAATAGAGAGACATGCACCCGTCCCAACTGGCAAGCTGCTTGAAGATTTTCAGTACAGGGAATCACCCAGTTGCTCCTCTACAAGTAGGAATGTGGTCATTGTGATGGACGCTCTCAAAGGCTTCTCTTTGGAACCACTGAAGTGGGCCTTGGTTCATGTCATCAAACCTGGCTTCGTTGTCACTCTCCTTGGTGCCATGCCCTGGCTCAACTTTCTACGTTAGTTCCTTCTCTCTCCCCCCATTTTCACAGTCCATGCATATCTGCTATTACTTCTTTTGTGAATAGATAAATAAATTTTTTTCCATATTAATTATAATAAAGGTGGAAAATCCATATTAATTATAATAAAGAAGCTATCATCATTGATTTAGACCGTCTATCATGTGGTGGCTATGAAAAATCCCATCCATTCATTGGCTATGAAAATAGACGGTCCATATTGACTGTAAATGAAGTACTAGGTCCTCTCCTTCACAAGGATCATCCACCATGCATGTCCCAACTTTGATTGCCCACCCCTCTTAAAAGTCACTTTGATATGAACGTCGTAACCGTCCGATCAATCTCTACGAGACTGGACGGTCCATGTTGATAATTTATAATAGGCAAATGTTCAATTATTAACCTGGACAGTCCATGATGTGTGGTGCCCACCTTTTGTTTTCCTATCAATCTCAAAAGTCAATTAAGAACTCAGCCCCAACAGAGAACATGATCTGCACTTGTTCCTTGGTCCCTCGGCCCTTAAGTTCCATGGATGTTGAAATTCTGTTTTTGGATGTCAGCTCCTAGAAGCTATTCATGATCATAGCAAGCAAAACTGCATCTGAAAATTTTCGAAGGAGAGGGTTTATTAGTTAAGAATAAAACTAATCTAAGCAAATGCAGGAATGATGTATTAAGAATTTTTATATATAGTCGTACTACCATGCAAATTCATTAGGTACTGCAGGTGGGTCCACCTGCTACTACGGTGTACCATTGGATAGAAGTGGCTTACTACTGATTACACACTCTGATTGAATCATTATAGCCGTTCAACTAAGCACCTGCAAAATTATAAGATATGATCTGATTAATGGATGTAATTCCTAAATGGATGACTATGATCATATGATTAGAGGGACTTTTGGGCCATTTACAAATTGCTGTGGGTCCTCCTATCTTATGATCGGCCACGATAACAAATGGGCCCACTGAGGCCCAAAAAGGAAATTCCAGAGAGAGTACAACTGAGGGAATTCTAACCAGATTTTCATGTTTTATTAATGAGTCTATATGGTAATGGCCTGTTTGGATAGAAGTATTTAAGATTATTGTAATGTAAAAGCATCATTGTTACAATTTTACAATATTTGTTTAAACACATAATTCGGTGTAGTTAAATGCAGATGCAATAGAAGAAAGATAAAATAATTTCAACTATTGCAATTTTTCAATACATTATAATAGAAATCTTCTTTCCAAACATAAGAATCAATGTATCTTTCTTGTTAATTTAACATCTTAATATTACAATTTTACCAAACGTATCTGGAATTCTCAGTTTTTATTATTTGTTGACTAGGAGACATGTATTGTAATTTGTAATAATTGTACTTTTACAATTTATTAGGGTACAATACATCTAATCAAACATGCCATCATTTTCCATGAAAATGGTTACCTGGATATTCTACATTGCACCTTGTAAGTAGACTTTCCTTGCATGTGAAAATGAGGCAAGCCATGGTGCGTGTATCAGCCCCTCATCAGGCAACTCGTACTGTGAAGATGATATATCTTAAAAATCAACCGCCTACGATTACCTGGTGCCTGATTTTGTTTTTTGGGACATGGCATCTACGCTGTATGGTTCCCCTGATAAGTGACTCTGGTGTCGCCGAGGTTTACGTCTTTTCCACATGTGAGGCGAGTGCACTCACAAGGTGGTATTTCTCAAAGGAGAAGCAAATATATGATCCAGAAGAAGAATTAATGGAGCCCACTTCTTATTTTTCTTGGACTTATTACAGTCTCCTGCAAGACATGGTTACATGTTTGGACACTGAACCTGGATGATTTGCACGCATTGAGAGAGATAAGTGAGTGGAAGAACGATAGAAAATATCAGACAGTTCGAGCAGTACTGGAGCTTTGTGAGAAGTATAGGGTAATTAAACTCTCTAAAACTTTCTTGCATCCATTAAAAGATCTTTACTAGACAGTTGCATTTTTTTAAACTTACAATTCCACATCAATAAGTGCAGGTGATTCCAAATATGAAAGTTGCCATGGGTGACCCGCTGCGGCTTGTGGTTGTGGAGCGTATTACAAACCTTCATGCGGCATGGGTGGTTTTTGATAAGTAAGCCGTGTACAAGGATTGCAAGTCTTTTGACTGATATTTAAATTTAGTACGAATTTTTCCAACCTTACGTAAACTATAAGCGGAATTGTAAAGGACCGTGCTAGCATCGAGTATGGAGATGAATACTTGATTGGGACGTCATTGCTATATGCTTGATGCTGTAGCCTTCCGCACCTTACACCCGTAGATAAGCCCTTAGAGAAGCACTAAGATGGGAATGAAAGTTTCTATTGTTACATGTAAGTTTGGTACCCAGCCCTGTTTATATAGTTTAGAGATTGAGTTTGAAACTCATCAAAACTCATCTCTGTAAGTCTCCACACGAATTTGGTAATCTAGTCCCACTAGAACACTGCAACACAGTTGTAGTAAACCACCCCTTACACAATTTTAGATGTATCACAACTAAAAGAGGTCAAATATTATTCCCGATCACACTATCCAACACTTAGGACAATCCAATACTATTGATCAATAAGGCCTACGTTATAGAATTCTTACACCTTACACGGGCAAATCCTTGTATGTAGCTTGGATGGACCAACCATAGTTTGCAAGCCCATACTAGTCTCATAGCTCACTGGTTTGACTCAACCTGGCAAATCGAGAGTCAAACAGCAGGATCATAAATGATAGGGGAATTTACCCTGGAATGCCTTGGATTTTACCAAATAATGCCTCCAAGAGCTCCTATTCCCGGGGCAGTGCTTTTTCAGAAGAGAAATTATGTTACTGTCCTCATTTTCTTGTTCTTTACAACATGAGAATACAGAGTTGTTGGGCCGCATGGTATGTGTTTAACATCCAACCCGTCCAATAAGAGAACACCAACATGATTATTAAGTGAATCAAAAATATTCAGGATCCATCACAAGGTGGGTCAATCCATAAAAATAATATACACCACTCAAAACATCCAAATTCAAGTGTGGCCTATCTGATTATTTGATTGGCCTAATTTTTAGCTCCTGCAATCATCATGGTGGGGTGGGTATGTTGGATGGCTTGGATGTTATACACATACCACATGGCCCCACAAGTCTCAACTTTAACTAATTCTTAAAAAATTGAATGAGGCATTTTTGTAATTTCCTTCCTCAAAAAGCACCCCTTGGGGCATTATTTAGTAAAATATTGATTCCCAAGTAATTTTGCAGCAAAAATCCTAAATAATAATAATATATAATTATTGTTTGATATTCTTCTCCTTAAATTTTCCTAATAACCTTTCTTTGATTCGACCGACTCGTTGAGTTAATCGAATTTCAAGTTGACCAAGGAAAACAATGCCAACTGCACACTAGGGCTTTTGTTTGTTTTAATGGATCCATTGACCAAGCCCATTGCCGCCGGGTAGACTCGGATGAATCCCACCTATGATAATTGACTACATCTTTATATATCAGGGGCTCCCCATGAATTGCACTTGATCCAAAAATAGCATGAATGGTTGATCAAAGACACCCCCACTAAGATCCTATAAAATGAACAGGACGATTTAAGTCATCCATTGATAGCATATGAGATGGTCTTGTTGATCCATTTTTAAGTCCTTAATCAGATTGAGTTGATCATCTGGTTGGGGTGATGTTATGTTCATCTTCAACTCCCAATAGTCCATGACCACATAAGTAACCACCTACTTCCACAAAGGAATTCGCAGTTCATCTTCACTATCGTTCGAATGAGGACATTGGTCTTCGCTATAATTCAAATCAAACCGTTCAGAGTTTATTGAAATTGGTCCAATCGGACTATATCATCAATATTGGCATTGGATTATTGCTCAAACTGCTGTTGATGATGAAATGCTAAGGAGCTTGTCCCTTGCACCTCATCATTGGATGATGCAAAACATTCATCTTGAATGACCAGCACTAAATTGCCACAAACTAAAGGATTCACATCATCCATATAAAGGCAAATCCAAGACTGCTTTTCTATATTCAAATTTGTAACTTAGCTTTGTTTTGGTGAGAGCTCCAGTGAATTATTTGTTTTTTGCCATTTGGACCAAATTCCGTGGGACTCATAGATGAATGGTCTTGATGCACATGACATCAGGGGTGCAAAGTGCGAGCCTCAATGGGAATATAATAGATGCTTCACATGCACATATGTATGTATGTTTGTATATGAATGACTAATCGTGTTGTTGCAGGCACCAAAGGAAGAACAAAGCTTTCTATGCGAAGAAGATACCATGCAACATGGTGATGATGAATAGCGATGGAGAGGTTGAAATGCTTAGAGTACGCCCAATGATCCAGAGTAGTGAGAATGTCACTCCCGAACAATCTCCAGCACCGAAACCACTGGTTCCCAAGGTGATGATTTCCAAGGAGTGGATGGAAATTTTGAATTCGAAAGTGCAGAAAATGAAAATTGGTGAATGGGAGGAAAATGGAAACATACACAGTACTGGCTGAGGATTAGAAGAATAAGGATGGCAACATTCAGGTCCTTACTCTTGCTCCGGTGGTAGACTCTTAGGAGTCTCAACACCGGGTCAAGGGTTCGAGTACCCATGGTGGTGAAATTCCACCATGGTGCGAGTGTGTAGGGGGTGTGTGTACGTGCGTTTAAAAAAAAAAAAAAAGGATGGCAACATTCTCTCCGAGTGTGTATAATTGTATTAAGAAGTTACCATGTAAGATGTTTTAAAATTTAATGAGCCTGAAATACAAGTTACCATGTAAGATGTTTTAAAATTTAATGAGCCTGAAATACAATGGACAAGTCTTTAGTTCCTAGCCACTTGGAGTAGTGGGTGCATGGTTGAAAGGAGGAGGCAAAGATCACCATCTTCTTATATATGATAAACCTCGAATCCAAGAGTAACTTTGAATCCGCTGGCAGAAAAACCTCTAAGAAGAGCAAATATTATTAAGAATAATGAATAAACTTCCCTTATAAAGCAATTCATATGGCTTATATAAGTCTTAAACCCGCTTTTTGTATCTTTAGCTAACCTCCTCTTGTGGACAGGAGGATATGATTGGATGTTACTACTTAACTACATTGGCGTAGGATGAAGACGGTCCAAATGGTTTGGTTCAGACTTGATTACAATAAGAAAGCAGCTTAGTCGATTGTAAATTACACATCCGTGTGTGGAAGTTCCAAGACAATTACACTATAAATTTCTAAAACTATTAATACATGCATACTTGAAGACTTATTCATGAGTAGTATCGAATTTTTATAATTACTTGCAAACAATATTTCTTTTTGAAAAGTATATGTATTATATTATTACTTTAAAAGAAAATTTAAGCCAAAGTTGAAAATTTAAAATTTTTAAATAAACTTGATACATTGGTTAAGTGTGTATATTGACCAAGTATATAAACCAGATCAGAAATTTAACACCATATAGTATCGTTATGCAAACAAAGATAGGCATAACAAAGCTTGGATTATTGAATGCTAATCAAGTAATTTCTTAGTACTTAAACACATGTACAAAGGCAACAGTATTCCAGGTGGTTTCATACATCTGATTCTTTTGATTACGCTCTTTTAGTTTTACTTGTCATGAGATGAGCTATATAGGCAATTTGTGTTATACCACACCCACAACATAATTAAGTGGGAGATGTTGCATATAAGCTTATGGAACCCACTTGTTAGTGGCCAAAAATGAATGGGCCGATCAAAATGCTTGTCTATTACCTCCATGTGAATTACCCTTTATCCAGATGCATGTCTAATCGAGAGGGGGATGGAAAGAAGGTTGGATGCAATAGGAATAAGACCTTATCCTTATTGTAACCAACTCTTCTCAGTCCTCTAACCAAAAAAGGAACTCTCTGGATGCAAATGTATCTAGAAACACCAAAGAAAAAAGTTAAGAGGAATACCCTTTATATAATATACAAACTTTTGATCGTGTCTAGTGCTTATCCTAATTGTAAAGCAAGGGGTGATTAGCCCCTTTCACTCCCTTTAGTACTTGGGTGGATTGTTGGACAGGTGCTGTCCATCTTTGACTTTGCAAAGGTCTCTAATAAATCATGTAGATACCATCAGATGCTATGAGCTCACCCATCCCGGCCTTTTAAAAATTGTTCATAAGTTGCTTGCATTGTATATAATATCATCATCATCATCATTTAAGCCTTATCTCAACAAATTGAGTTATCTACATGAATCTTGTTTCACATTCCATTCTATTAAGGGTCATAACTATAGTTAGAATATAGGTGATCAAATATTTTCTTACTAGTTTCACCCATGTCTTTTTTAGCCTTCCCCTTATCATTTTAGAGCCATAAACTTGTACTAACTCATTCTTAACCCTACAGTTTCTATTACAAATTACCAAACCATTAAGTCAACTTTCTCTCATTTATTACTTATTGGTGTTGCTCCTCAGTTCCGGAATGCATTCATTTCTAATTCCATCCTTCCTATCACATCCATCTCAACATCATTGTTTCAACCACATGCATCCCATGAACATTTATTCATTTACTGCCGAACATTTTGTCCCGTAAAGCATGATTAGATCATAGCTATCCTATAATTTTCCCTTTTAGCTTGAGTAGCACGTGATGATTGTATAGAACTCCATAGATGCACCTCAATTTCTTTCACCAGCATGAGGTGAATGGGCAAACAACATCTTTCTCGACCTCTCCATTCTCGCAAATTACCACCTGAGATATTTGAAGCAACCATTTTGGGAAACTTCTTGATCAGTAATCTTAAATAACTCCACGTTTTACTCATATTGCTGTTGCTAAAACTCCACACTATTTTAGTGTGGTTAATTTTAAATTATACATATTACAGATTGAAAAGGAATATAGGGAAAAAAAAAAAAAAACTAATGAATCATAAAAAGCAGCTCCGCTCAGCCAAACGCCCACTGACAGGCCTAGCAATAGGGGTACCTGAGGTTGGTTTAGGTCCAAAATCTGAACTGGTTGGGCAGGCCTGCCGGACCAGTCCTATTCAAGGTCTTTCACCTGGCCCTACTCTCACCGGCCATTGGCAGCCTTATATCTCAATCTCATATAATTCTCCTCCCAAATGCCGGACTCTCGTCCACAAGGCATTATCCCCACCAAATTCTCTCCATTGCATCTTTACACCACTCCATTCCCTAGCCTTAAACATGCACTTAAAATCTCTCTTTTCCTTGTCCTCCTTTGCTGAGCCACACGTGTGTATAAGGCAGTCCATCTGAACAACATGTGCCGAGCTCGTGGACGGGAACAAAATCCAGACCATCCATCAGGGTAATCCCCCTGTAAACATCGTAGCCTAGAGTATCAAGTGAACCACGGATTATAAAAGAAATGGGTGGCTGAAAGAGTCTTGGCCCACAAGATTAGTTGACCAGCCTGATTTTTGGGCTAGGGTACCGATGAGAAGGTCAGACCCAACCAAGTAGGCAGACGGATTGGATCTTGTACCACCTTTCAACAGAAATGAGAGATCATACTCTTATAGATGGTTCCTTCATCAAGGAGATCAGCAATGGTCATAAGGAGAGAATCATCCTCACCAAGTTTCATCGTATTGGCCAAAGATGAAAGATTCAGTAGTTACTAATTCATGGGGCCATCACCAAAAGAAATTTACATCTTATTGCCAATTTTCTAGAGTGAATATGTAGATCAATCTGGATCGACTGATCGAGAGACCACTTCATGGGTGGGCCAATACCTAAAAACGAAAACAGCCACCATTATCTGAATCACCATTAAAAAATAAAAAATAGAAAATAGAAAAAGCCAGCATAAAAAATATGCGTCATGGATCTGTTAACTACAAATTTCCAAATGGAATTTTGGGCTGTCTGATCCAGCAGTGGGTCTGGTAATTGAACAGTGCAGATCCATCAACAACATGATCCAATCAAGGGTAAGTTGATATAATATAATAAATGGTAATTGAGGCACAATGGTCAATGGATCCTCAATCTTCACAAAAACAATTTCAGTTGGAATTTGTTGCTAGAAATTTTACTTCCTCTGTAAATCCTTCTATTTAGTAGGACTTCGGTTTAAACATTAGCTTCATGCAATTGCAATTCCCATCCTCCTTCAATGGATGGTGGGAGATTTTGTATTCAATATGTAGCCAATGGGTTAGGTACACAAATTTCTTCCCCTAAATCTTAAGAAATAGAAACACTAGCCAAGTGACCCTGAAAATCAAAGGCCCTGTTTGCTAGACGCCTAAAATGAGTTCATATCATTCTAGTTAACAGTAATTACGTATAAGAGACCTTGATCTCTAATACATAATCACTGTTAACATGAACTCATTATGTATTAGAGACCTGATCCCTAATACATAACTACTGTTTACTCAAATGAGATAAACTCATTTTTAGGCGTCCAACAAACAAGACCTACATAATTACATTCGTTTAATAATCTAATCCAGGATAAAACCAAGAAATGATGATGATGTATGTGTGTGTACTGTTCACCAAAAGATGCCGCTAAATCTACCAATTGAACATCATCCATGAGTTGGAACTTGCAAAATCTTACAAATCCACTTTCATTAAATGATGGAAATTGTAATATTGAGTTCAAGATTAACTGCAGGGAGAGTTTCTTTTCTTCTTCATCTAACATACAGGACAAATCCACTGGTCGTTAAACAGGGCCTACATAATTACTAATCAAGGAAACCATGAAGAAATAATGATGTGGGTGTGTACTGTTCACCAAAAGATGCCTTCCAAATCTACCAATTGAATGTTGTCCATGAGTTGGAACTCACAAAATCTTACAAATCCACTTTCATTAAATGATGGAAATTGTAATATTGAGTTCGAAAATAACTGCAAGGAGAGTTTCTTTTCTTCTTCATCTAATATACAGGACAAATCCATTGGTGTTTTTTTTTTAAAAAAAAAAAGAATCTTATAAGCTAAATTGAAGATTATGTGGTATCACTAAGCAGGAATTTCGAGTAGCTCCCGAATACCTTCACACACCTGCAAATATAAATTTGTTGTCATTATAAAATAAAGAAATGCTTGAAATTTAGCCAAACACAAGACATTCCTTACTCTCACAGCAGAGAGATAATGGTGATGGTGATGCTATCACTAAGTTTGTGTGCTATTAATTTAACTACATGCATGATGCAAGAAAAAAGAACATGTAAGGTCAATTTCAACCCAAACACAATCTCATCTCTACTTCCATGGGCTGAATAAACTCATGATCCTACCAACTGTATGTGCACGATACACGATTTGGATGACGATGATGATTATGATGCTCATGCTATAATTACTACCACAGGAGGGTGAGAAAATTCACCTCCATCTCCTGTGCCAAGGAGAAGGTTATCTATCATCATTCTCAGTTTTCTTGCTCCTTGGACAGTGTCCCCGCATCAGATCATGATCAGTCAAGACGTAGAAAGGACTAGTAGCAATCAAGCTAGAAAGAAATATCAAGCCCAAGAACCTATCAGATGGTTCAATTGAATCAGAACATCAGTTGATGAATGACTCAACAGAAAGCATTAACGGTTATGAACGACTGGATGGCCAAGGAGAAGATACTTTCAGGATTATCTTAGCAAACTTTATGAAGATCGGCGCCATTTCACCTTTTAAACGATGACCAAAATGTACAAATCAAAGGCTAGTAGTAACAATGCCAATACTGTGGCCAATGGACCCTGATCAAGAGAATCTAATGAAGCCACAATCAACACTCTGGATATCCATACCCGTTGTTGTAAAAGGAGTGGAAGCCTGCACCCCGGATGCAAAGGATTGCAAAGAAACAATAAGTTGAGACGATGTTTCCAAAGCTCCATACTGTAAATGAAAGTCCGATCCAATGTCGAAGGCCTTCACAATCAGTTGCTACTAAAGCCAAAGAAGACGCACTATAGAGGCGCAGGTCGTCATGGACTAATATCATCATAAACTTGAGAACGAGTTCTTTTCAAGTGAAGGGGACTGAAGTAGGTCCTATTCTAAACAATTTCATGGACATTCAAAAGGGAAAGAAATCAAACCAAAAAGTTCTATCTGGGGTAAAAATGAACTAAACACACTATAACTTCCAATGGCCATAACTTTGTGACCGTTTATTCGAATTACAGTGTAGATTCACTTCTTCACAGTAATCACGTGAGTGCTATGCCATGTTTATGTCACAAAAGGGGAACCACGTGATATATTGTTGGAAAGCTATCAAAGAGCTATTCAAGTATTATCTTAGAGGAAGAAGATGGTGACCCTTCCCTTTTCTATCACGCACCCTCTACACTAAATTCCCTTTTGAGAAGTTGGGTAGAATAAAACTACCACATCGATGCATAAATTTGCAAATTTCGTTGCTTTCAATAGATTGATTGATCCTTCTTTGTGTGGTGGTCGACTTACGTGGTATAACAATCAGGAGTACCCCGTTATGTGCAAAACGGACATATTCCTTATTACCTGAATATGTGAAAAATGGACATATTCCTTATTACCTGATTGTGTAAATCCTCATAAAATGTCTCTCTTTGTTTAAGGGAGGTCATGGGCCAAACTATCTCCTCTTTTCAAATCACATTTGTGAAGGATAGACGGGTTTTGTATAGAAACCTCATGGCTAATGAATTGCAACAACTCTAGAAAAAAACTTAGAGAGGCTAAAATCATTTGTAAGATTGATATGTAAAACGCTTGCAACCATGTGGGTTTGGGATTTCATGCTCTACTCTCTTCAGATAATGGGTTGGAGGAATAGATGGATAAATTGGATCAGATACATTTCTCCAGCTTTCTTCTCAATCCTTGTTGAATGGTTTTCCTTACAGCTTCTTGCCCAGCTTTAGGGGCTTGCATCAAAGGGAAGCCTATCACCCCTGATGTTTTTTATTGTGGTGAATGATACTAGTGAAAGGTTGTTGAGTTAAATCTCACAATGGTTTTTGTCATAGGTTCTCCAGAGTTGTTGATTTCCCATCTTCGGTTCACTGATGATACTATTATTACATATGGGGCTTTCATGGTCTAGCTAAAAAATCTTCTAGGCATTCCGACGTGCTTCAAGGTGTCACATCTAAGGATTGATGTCAAGAAAAATGCTATGGCTGGACTTGCAGCAACTGCTGATGATCAGTGCCTTAAATGACGAATAGTGGGTAGCATAGCAATAGCATGTAGCATAGTGTTCACCCCTCTTTGAGGTGTGAGGCTAAGCTACACGTTATTCTATATTTTTAACTAAAATAATAGGAAAAATAAGGAAAAGAGTAAATATAAAGAAAAAAATAGCAAAAAAAAAAAAAAAAAACTGACTTAATATTGTTGCTCATATTATTTCACTAAAATCATTTACTTGGTTAAAAATGGCAAAATCTAACAGATCATTAAAATAAAAAAAATTAACTACTTGTTAATATTTTAGTGGAAAATAGAATGTATTGTATCTTAGTGTGGGCTAGGGGTGCAACTCAAATGGGTTGGGTTGGGCCAGGGTTGAGGGTCAACCCGAGCCCAACCCGACCTCAAGAGGACTCAACTCGCAACCCAACCCGAATTCCAACTGAGGTGACCAACCCGAAGACCTCTATACTCGACCCAACCCAACCTGACCCAAATACATTTGATTATTCCCAACCCAACCCAACCCAAATTTGCTTAACCCAAACCCAACCCACCTTCAAATCGAGTTGGTATTTTTCAACCCAAACCCAACTCGAGGACCTTGGCAACCCAACCCAGAGTCGGGTTGAGTCAATTGGTTTTTGGGTTGACCCAAACCCCAAGTTGCAGCCCTAGCGTGTGGTTTCAATCGCATCCAAAATGCATGCACACAACCACAACCATATGTCAGTCACAATTGTCACCTCACAAGGTGAACCAAAGAACAGAACACTAAGATCTCGAAATCCTACATATCCTCAAGTCAAAGGATTAGACAAAGCTATTACATAATACAATCCGGGCATGATGGGCCTTCTGAATGAAAGACTTGATACATCCTCCAATGCAAGCAGTCAATCAGACCTAAACACAAGAACCCTACAAACATGATGAAAACTTACACTCCCATGTGGGGTAAGTCATAAGCACAAATACCGATAGTGGAAACTACCCATCCCAACTCGTCGTTCATTCCCATCACATAGGGTGATCACAGGTAGCCAAAACCTGCTGAAGTCATTGTAAATATTTAGTTACTTGAGAATCATGGACCACAACTCCCCCATGGCCAAGTGGCCATTGCATCCATTCTCAACTTCCCCATGGTCGTACAAAGGAATCCCTCTCTTTGGCCCTTATGATAATAAAACAGTTGAAGTTCACCACTCATTAAATATGACATTAGTAACATATTCCAAACATAGGTGGTCATCAAAAGCCACAATCCTGATCATCAATGGCTTTCCAGGGCACATAAATCCAGCGCTGCCAATTGACACTTTCAAGATCCTTACTGAGAACACAATCAAAGCTCAAATTGCCTTGTATAGAGAGGAGTTGGGGTGTTTAATGGGAGCCTTTCTCCAGTGCTTTTCTATGACATGAGAAAGTGAAGGAAGTTTCTTTGAAATTGCTTTGTGGGAGGTTACGGCTTCTATAACTTTGAACAGGTTGATGAAAAAGGTCTATACAATGCTTGAATGTGAGAAAAAAAAAAAAATATATATATATATATATATATATGGAAAGAGGAGTTGAACACCATGTTTTTTCATCTTAAATTTCAGGTGACCTATATTGATAGTTGATACTCAAACATGATAGTTATAATTAACAGTTATGTTGTATTTTTATTTTTTTTTTGGCTAAAAATGTTCACTCGAACATCTCAGCTCTACCATTGTTATCGTAAACAATATTGGGTGGACACTAATGATGCATATAACATGTTCCAAGTAATAAGCACTCAAATGACATTCCAGGAAGACGTGCTAATACTTATTGTCATTTCTGAATGAACTCGTGAGTTCAATATAGCCAAAATGCTCTTATGTGGTACATTATGCAGTTTATAATTGGTGTTACTCTCATTAGCATTGTAGTCTCTATTATTAAGAGACATGAATAAAGACAATAACATATTTGAAGCACAGGTCGGTGTGATAATCAATAATTCCATGGCTCAATGAAACACCCATACCATTCATAAGATAGAAGCCAACGTAGATGGTGGTGATAGTTACAATGCCATTACTGCTATGTTAAAGACAACAGTCAAATGCCATTCGAAGCATAAAAGCTTACTTGCACTTAAATGGCCAAGCTAATGAGCCTCATAACATCTAGAGTACCCGTATACAGATGTGTAGGGTCAGATGATCAAGACAATGTGGTGGTGGTTACATTATATTGCCCCAGTAAGTGCTATTATCATTAGCATTATTCGTAATAATACTATAATATCAGTTCGCCTATTTTTATTTTGATGGTAAGTCTGCTATAACGTCTCGGAAAAATCCGTACTGAGACCCGAGTGCCGCCTCAGCCAGAAATCACGAAGGACTAAATCCTTTAGAAATTAGACGAGTTTAACTAAGTGTTAAACTAGATTAGTTACGAAATCCGCTCGATCCACTTTAAATACGATCTGCAAGACCTAAAACTTGTAGAATCATTGACGCTAGGTTATCCTAAAATCTAGGATCCATCTCATTACCCGCTTTCTGGGAGCACAGTGAAACTCCGTATTAGATCTGGACCGCACGTAGAAAGTCCGGTTACTACGAAATTATATAGTTAAGACCGCCTTGCTGGACTTGACAACCATCTCGGAAATCAACTCTAGATAGTGTCCCGAGGCTATTTGCTTGAGCCCAGAGCGAAGAGTGTGAGAAAACGTGGTTTTCTTTAGAAATGAATCTAAATTTAAGTAATCTGAGACTCGTCACTTGCGGGCCAAATATAAGCAATCAGATCGTCAAAATCTGACCCAAATACACCCTCGGATCAGGAGAAATTTCTCATACATGGCAGTGTACTTGTAACCCTGATCGAGTTTCGGTGACCGTTGAACTGAAACTGGTCCGCCACGTGTGATCTGGGAACCCGACCGAAAACTTAATTACTTGACCTAGATCCAAGGTCAGTGAGCTTAAGTCCGACCTTTGGCTCAAGGGGGGGGCCCTATGCTCGTTGAACCGAAACAGATGGGTTTTGGCTATAATTGAAGTATACCATGGCCCTGGGGCCATTCCCATCAGTTCTGGGCCTATATAAAGACCTTAAACACTCTCTCCCTCATTTCATACGAATTTCCTAAACCTAGGAGAGAGAAGAGAGAAAAAGAGAAGGAAAGAGAGAGAAAGTGTGAGGGATTGCTGGAGTTTCTTCCTGGGATTCAAACCCACTTATCTACGTGCCTAACTACGACTACCGTGTCACTTTTCCGGCGATACCAATCCCATTCTTAGGTAAGAAAACCTAACCCTAATCCGTTCTAGGGTTTCAATTAGTTAAAGTAATGAAATAGCTAACCTATTTCATGAAATAGGTTGCCGTTGGGCCATAGACGGAGTGTGAGTGAACAAACTGAATTCGCTACGCGTTTACTGGCGAAAGGTGCGGACTTTAAACGTATAGGCTATGGTTTTCAAGGCTTTCAATGTCAGTTAATGATATATTACTGACGTGGATGCTATTGCACATGTACAAAGTGCTGTCCGTTTCGTTTTTCAGATATACGTTAACTATGTTGAATATACTGTATTCCTCATATTTATAGAAAATACCGTATACGTATGAAATACGGATTTGTGTTTGCCATGATTACTTGCTGTCTATATATGCTAGATGCATGTGTATCAACCTCTGGGTGAACGGATTAGCCTAATACCTGTTGTATTAACATACGCTGTGTATGTACAAGTTGTAGCCTAAGTGTTTGTGAAATTATCTGAGTATAAACTATGCATTAGGGTACGCCACGACTATTCGCCGTGGGTCTGTGATTGTTATATAGGCGGCAATCCTTTGACGAAGGGACTTGCCCTAATACGTATTCTAACTCCTATATGTCATGTATAATGTGAGGTGTAGACTAAGTGTATGTAAACATGTCTGTATGAGTAAGTACTTATGAATTCTTCTTTAATTGGGTGTTGAGACAGGATTCTCAACTACTCTAGCGATGTGTATGTTTTTCTCCATGTACGATATATTCAGATATCTGTTTGGTTATGAATTGAATATGTTCAAATTCATGTTGATATTGTACTTCATAGCATGCTCAACTGATTGTATGTTTTGAATCATTGTTCCATTACTGCTTTGAGTATCTCATATGTTAGATCGATGTAATTGAATGTGTTTGGGGCTATTATATAGTCCAGGCAATCGGTAATAGGACTTGAACGAGTGGCTGTCCTTGATCCGCCACATGAGACGCGCCTGATGAACCCGAGTCGTATGTCGGTTGGCGACAGTGGTTAGGCCACACGGAGTGCTTATGCACTTCATGTCATTCAACTCGATGGGCGCTCGTGCTAGTTGAGCCGTCAAACAACCCGATTTGCCGATGTATGTCAACCATGTATGGTCGCTTCTGCTTGAACCTAGGGTACCAAACTCACCAGTGAAATCCCTGTTAACCTTGGTACCTTGATCCACTAAGACTCATGAGCCGGACATGGTGGTATGGGACACCGTGATCAAGCTGTCGGCCTACGCTGTGGCGACGAGCTTCCCCGTAGTGACCATTGAGCAACCCAGACTCGTGAGCCGAATACGATGGTATGGGACACTGTATTTGAGTCACGGCCTACACTGATAAGGTGACGAGCCCTTTGTAGTGACCTCGAGCATATCGAGACTGCGGTGAGGCAACGAGCCTTTCCGTAGCAAGAACAGAGTATAACTAGGCACCTGCATAAGGCGACGAGCCCTTTGCAGTGACCTGTAACCGTATCATCGTATGAGTTTACTAGGACTGACGACCCTGGAATGGATCCTTGTTAGGAAGTGATATAAGGGAGGTACCTTAGTTTTCCAATCCTGTTGTATGAAAATGACTAATAAAAACTTGGTAATCACATTCATGCACCGCATTACGTGTGCGTTTGGTGTTGATGGTCAAGTACTGAGGGAGTGTGGCATGCCGCGATCGTAAGGAGTCGCTGAGGGAGCGTAGGCGAGGGCATGCATCATACATACATATCATACTTGCATTAATAAGAGTACTTAGGGATGTGTGATTTACTGATTTATCATTACCGCTTGATTGAATTGATAACATGTTAACCTTTGTTTTATTGTTCCACTGAGTTGATCACTCACTCCCACGTTATGGGACGGTGTTGCACACACCAACCAGACCCTATCTTAGATGCAGGTGGTGGCGATGCCTGTGAGGCGGAGCCAGACTTCGAGGAGGACGAGGAGGCCTTCTCCTATATGCAAACTTCACGCGGGTTCTTGTGAGTCGTAGCCTAACTGGCGGGACTTCTTTCTGGGATTATGAATAGAGAATACTACACCTTTTGTATATTTTGGAATTACACTTGTAATCCTTGACCTGGCAATGCAAACATATGTTGGGGACATATACTGGTTTATACAGTTATATATATTCATTTCAGTCTTTCCGTCATGTATATATAATCTTCCTCGGATTATGTTTCTTGATTTGGTTTAATCTTATTCATGTTTCATGCACTAATACAGACAACATACAGTCATCATTTCATATGTTGCATAAGTGATGCGTTGGAACTCGGGAGTTAAGTTCCTACTCGACCCCCGATTTTCAGGGCATTACATCTGCATAGCTCCCCAAGATAAATAAAGAAACCTTTCTCTATTGCTAATTTACATGGCTGTATTTCATGATAGTAAGATTAGTTCTCAAGTGCCACAGAGTATGGATCTAAACATTCCTTTACTCATAGACATCGCCAATGGAAGTTAGACTTAGATGGTTTTGTCATGTGCAATGGAGACCAAGAAGTGCACCTGTCAGAAGTGAGTTGGTACAAGTTCAAGGCTCTAAAAGGGTAAGGAGAATAGCCATAAGGTCATGGGTGGAGGTAGGAAGAAAGGATCGATGGCCTATGGTCTAACCGAAGTTATGGCCCTTGATAGAGTGGAACGGCAGAAAGGAATTCATGTAGACAACCCCAAATAGATTAAATAAGGCTTAGATTATTATGATGATGATGATGATGGATACACATTGCCAATGAAGTTGAAAGACATGATAATGAATTGAGGACTCTTAGAGCTTACAACAACACTAGATCAAATTATGAAAAATTGAGATAACAAACAAATTTACCAATGCAACATATAAGAGAAATAAGTAATAAAAATGAGTTATAAACTTACCAGCTTGATTTGAGCTTTAATGCTCGCAATTAGATGTGTATACTCCTCTACCTGCCTGTAGAATAACAGTAAAGATGATGTCCGCCAACAATTCAAATTGAGAAGTTGAGCTCTTTTTGCAAGCATTTTTATAGAATTTTCTATTAACAGTGATAGCATGAGATAGAATGTGAGAAATCAGGAGTGTCTATTCTCCATCTTGGATGCACTCGTATATTATATAGTATTTTTTTAATATGATATTTGACTAACATATCATTCGTACAACATTTTATCTCACTTACATGACTCGCAATTGCATTAGGATTGAAAATCTCTAAAATATTTCAGATTCTATATATGGATTATTTCCCAATTTTTTTTATATGGTATTGGACAACCCAACATATCTTTCATGTACAACATTTTATCTCACTTACCAGATTCACAATTGTATTAGGGATTGCAGTTCTCTAAGATATTTCAGATTCTATATCTGGATAATTTCCCATTACTCCCCTGAATATTTAATCCTTTTCAACATTTGAAAATAGGATAGCTCCTAAAAATATCTATAAAACCCCTTTCTACATCAGTAAAAACAACTGTTCTCATTCTATACACTGCCTCAAGCTATGTGCTCCTCCAAGGTTGAAACAGGAGCCTGGACCAAAAACTTTGGTGCTCTAAAATATATGCTCATCATCATCATCTAAACCTTATCCCTATTAATTGGGGTTGGCTACATGAATCCTTTTCAGCCATTCCAATCTAATGCCCATACTAAAGATATAAGCCAATTGATTCATAATGCTGAAATATATGAAATTATAAATCCTTTTAATGCCATTCCGCTCTATCAAGGGCCATAACTTCAATTAGACTGTAAGTCTTCAAATCTTTTTTTACTACCTCCACCCAGTGTTCAAAATATCGGTATCGTGTTACGTATTGCATCCTTGGGATACATATACGTATCGGTGATCACACGAGATATATCGTTTGTATCGGGCAATTATCGCACTTTTTGGGAAATATGGGGAAACATGGGGGAAATGGTTGAATTTTTCAATGAAACTTCAAGGGTTGTTAAAAAAGACCTTAATACACGCCTTTAAATCATAACATCTCAAAAAAGAAGTGTACATAATAGGTTTCCTTTGTATAGGGTCCTAAGATATGAGTTGTTTGATTGAACTAATGCAACTATATTCAAATTGAATGCATATCATTTAGATTATATGTGATGATCATTTCATCAGGCACTCCTAAAGACTTCAAAATTAGTCTCAATTGACAGCTGGTTGAAGGAAATTTTCGAGAAAAAAAAAAATGGAGAACATGGAGTATTTAGGAGATCGAAATCAAAGTTCCAACTCCATGTTTTTTCATGCAAAACATGAAGAATCAATAGATTTGTAACCATTTAACACTGATTTAACATAATTTCAACAACCTAAAAAAAAAAAAAAAGGATCAAAAATTGAAAATGTGGAATATATTGGCACTACCTATACATTTCGTATCGCATTGGCAGGATACAAGATATATTGTGGGATATATCGGCTGATGTCATTGATATTTAAAACATTGCCTCCACTCACATCCTTTTGAGCCTTCCCCATGCCCTTTTAGAGCCTCAATTGTACCAACTTACTCCTTCTAACTAGCGCATTCATGGATCTACATGTCGGTATCGTATCGGTCAATACAGTCGTATCATATCTATATCAGTAGGGTACGATACATGACAGGTCCATATTAGCCCATCTTTTTAAAAAAATATTGTATCAGTCCAATACAGCCTATATCGGCACCAATACATCGTACACGTATCAGTCAGATAATATGGACTTAAAAGGCCCTAGCTGGCTCCCGTTTTCCACATTTTTCCCTTTCTTGCATCTCGTTCAAATTTCTTTAGGCTATGGATGGTTTTATAGGCACATTTTCAACCAAATCTACAACTGTTTTGACGATCAAAACAAGTTTTTTTTTTCACTGAATTGACAGATCAAAGGCCCAGTGCCCAATTTGAGAAAATAAAATAATGCAAAAAAAATTTACAAACAAAAAATGTTTTTTTTTTATTCTTGTTGCAATCATGTCAAATCAAGGCCTTAACCCAAATCAATCAAAAATCATGCTTGATATGTGTTTGATTTGGGGATTTTTTGCATTTTTTTTTTCGATTTACTTTAATATTTTTTTAATTTTCAAACTTTTTTTTATTTTAAACTTTTCTAAACTAATTGTTGTAGTCATGCCTGAAGAGTGTTTTAATACTGTGTTTGACTTGGGGATTTTTTCTTTTTTTTATTTTTTCGATTTACTTCAATATTTTTTAAATTTCCAAACATTTTTTTTTTTTAAACTTTTCTATACTAATTGTTGTAGTCATGCTTGAAGAGTGTTTTAATACCATAGATCTATAGATTTCACAGATGCATTGCCCCAAAAATTTTATACAAAAAAAAAAAAAACTTTATGCACCTTTTTTTTTTTTTTTTTTTTTTTTTTTGCATTTTAGGGCCCTTCAATTGGCATTTTCTGGTTTTTCTTTCAAAAATAAGTTTAAGGAAATGAAATAAATGAGAGATCTAGGTAAATCTTTTTTTTTGAAACATAAATCTGCCATTTAGATTTTAATTTATTTTGTATTTTCAAGCCAATTTTGGCCTTTATTACGCTTTTTATGATTTTTTTCTTCCCTAAATTTCTGAGGAATTACAAATTTATGTTGCTTAAATATAGAACTAAGTTTTTTAATATAGATTTACATTTTCTATGACTGTAATTTCATTTTTAACATATTTTCACCTTTTTTTGGCACTTTTTAATTTTTTTATTTTCTTCAAAAATCAGATTGGTGAAATGAAATTTTATTGTTATTTGAACATAGATCTATGTTGTTTGGAGATAGATCTACCATCTAAGAGCTGTAATTTTGTTTTCTCATGTATTTTCGGCCATTTTCATAATTTTGTATTTTTTTTCAAAAATCAATTTGGGGAAATGGACGTCAATGAAATGTAAGATGAATAAATTCATTTTCACCTCTTTTCTGTTTTTACCATTTTTTGTTTGTTTTTTTTTTTAACTTTTTTCTTATTAAAGCTGTATGTTATCATTGTATTTATTTTATTGTTTTTTAAAATTGAATGTTAGTTATTTTGTGTAGTTCATGTGTTTAGCTGAATGTCATTATTTTGAATCTTTTGATATTCCAATAGTTGATAGATAATTGTATTAATAATATATCATATCAATTTATAACATATATCAAAAACTTATACCCAAAAGAAACCACGTCACAACTTACAGTAAGTCAACCCAACACACGCACATGCACACACACACGCACACGCAGTTAGATTCTTAGACATGTCATTTTCCTATTTTTCTAATATTTTTCCATATTCTTTTAGATAAAAAATTTTATGTCTAATATGTTCTAATATGGGGCTGATATTGATACACGACGCCGTACCGAATCATTTTTTTTTTTTGCCATAACTGATACACCTGCCGACACCAATACTCATATCCATGGGCAAAATTCTTAGTCTCCATTGCACAAGACCAAACCATATAGGTCTACCTATTGTGTTGCACTAAATTCCCTTGAATGCATTCATTTCTAATTCTATCTTTGTCATGCCACTCATCCATCTCAACATCCTCATTTCAACAAGACTAATCCTATGAACATGTTGTTATTATTTATTTTTTTACACACGAACTCACACCCCACACACACCTATGCACTCACACCACAATGGGATTTCACCACAACGGGTACTCAAACCCATGACCTCGTGTTAAAACTCTTGCGAGTCTACCACCGAGGCATGAGTAAGGACCCAACATGGTACTTTTTTTTATAATAAAAATAGAAAATTTACCCAACATGTTACTTAATTGCCCAACATTTTGTCCCATAAAGCATGCTTGTTCTTATAGCCATCATATAAAATTTCCCTTTCAGATTAAATGTTACACGACAATGACATAAACTTCAGAGGCACATCTCCATTTCTTCCACCCTGCTTGGGCTCTATACACAACATCCTCCTTAATCCCTCTCATGAATTGTTGACCTGAGATATCGAAAGTGGTCATTTTGGGAAACTTCCTGGTTAGCAATCTTAACTAATTCCTCGTTCCCACCAAGGTATTCCAAAAAGGTTACATAACAGCCGTAATAGTCATTACGTAACAGTAACGATGGTAGTTGTTACATAAAGGTCATTTTTTTTACAGAAAAACAGCCTGTAATAGCCCCATAACGGTATGTTGTGGTGTTGAACCTTTTTTTTCAGGGGGGAGAAGAGGTCATTGTCATAACCGTTACCGTTATGGAATACCCTGGTTCCCACTCTTATTGTTACTGAAATTGAACTCCATGTGCTCTACTATAGTCCAACTAATTTTAAACCCTCTAGATTATGTCATCTGGAAACAAAGTACACCAAGGAATCTCTTCCTGCAAATGCCTCGTTAACTCGTCCATAACTATAGTGAAAAGATACAGGCTCAATGCCTACCCCTGATGTAAGCCTATAGTAATTGGGAACTCAATTATCTCTCTGCTAGTGGTCCTCACATTTGTTGCTACTCCTTTGTATATATCCGTAATCATGTCAATATATCCCCTTAAAACTCCTTTCATTCCCAACACCCATTGAATTAACTCTCTGTAAGTCTCCATGAATTGTCTAAGTAGAAAAATAGCTTCAATGTAAACCTCCCTAGCATAAAACCACACTAATTTTTTGATATATTTGTCTCATGATGATCAACTTTCATGTATTGAATGAAAAATATGCTTCGAGGTATATTGAGAGAATTTTCATATCACAATAAAGTGAATATGAAGCAATGACAAAACCCAATTAAAATATTTAGTGCACATAAACTGATCAAAAGGGCTAAAAATGCACAATATTCAGTTTCAACACCAGATTATCCATTACTTTCAATGCAACCAAGAGATGACAATATTATCCAAAAATACCCAATGCCTGAAATAGAATTCTCCCAACAGATACCATTCCTGACCTAAAGCAAACTGCATAACCTTTTTCACCAAGTCATGGCAATTATCAGAGCATATAATATATTGTCTGGAGCAGATTCATCTAGCCTGGCACTAGAATTCTCACAGTTCTGATGCCTGCAATATTGTTGTGTGCATTGTTTCCCATGTATACCTCAGGATCACCTAATTTTAGAACCTTTAGGTCAATAAAATACCCCCTTGACTTTGCAATGTGTCTCGATGAGGTTGAATCTATCCACCAGGCATCTGCATCACAATCGGCAAGTAGAGATTCTGAGACAAAACACCACACCAAGTCCCTTGGACCATTATTTTTTGAATTATTATTTTTAGAACGACAATCAGTTATGCAATATCCCGGTATTCCACAATTATAACATTTAACTTTTCTTTTCTTATTAAAGTGCCCCTTTTTGTTGTTATTAGTGGGTTTGAAGTCTCTCTTGACAGGACTAGAGACGCATGGTTTTTCAGACGGAGAACGTAGATCACTTCTTTTCCCATCATTGAACTTCTACATATAGCAACATGGGAAGTTCCTGCAAAGTGACTATCCTGCCTGACATATTTATAGCCACTAATGTCAGTTCCCACAAATCTGATATGTTGTGCAAGAACGTGGAAACTTGCATCCTGTCTGGGATTGGATTTCCAAGTGCCGCCAGCCCTTTTACAATCACCATCATCTTGTGCACGTGATTGATCACTGAATTTGATTCCTTCATCTTAACAGAGTTGAATTGTTCCACTATTATTTGGGTGTATGAATCTCACGCGTTCTCATACACTTGTGTGATTGCATCAAACATTTGTTTGGCAATCTGATAGGCTTCATAGATAATTTCCAATTCCGGGTCCATACAGGCCAGCCTCATGGACCTGGCCAACTTATCATCTTTTAGGAATCGATCATACATGTGCCTTCCTGCAGCTGTCACAGTTGATGCTGGCTCAACTGGCGTTTGAGATTCAAGCACATAAGCAACTTTGTGCTAGAAAAGAATGTCTAATTCTCCTTTTCCACATGGTAAAGTTCATTCCATTGAATCGCTCTGTTTTGCTCAACTCAGTATTCATAGCTCTTGATGTCATTTATAACTAATAAAAGCGAATGAGTTGGAATAGACTGACCCAAACCTGTGAATATCTCTAAAAAAATCCCGTTGATATAGCAATAATCCAGAGTACTTATTGTGCCCGATGCGCGTTAATCGTCGGCTTGGAGTAGATTTCATTGGGCCCTTTTATCGTAATGGGCCTAATTAGCTAGGCCTGATCTTTATGAACAATGCTGGCAAGGGCTTGCTCCCACTTTCCACACATACATACTTAAGAAGATAAGCAACTATATCTTGGTTGATGACCATGTGAACAAAGTGTGATTAATAGATAAGATCTTTTGTAAATGAAGATAGAGATGTGTCATTCACGGTCAGGTTAAAAACAACTGATTATGCAGCTGTTTAAAGATTCTAAAAATAGCCCACTGGTAGTGCACCTATTGAGCTTAGAAGAGGTCATGTGCTCGACGCTTCCCTCTTCCCCTTCATTTTTCTATTTTATTTTCCCCTTTTCTTTTAAAAAAGAAGTACCAAACTGCCGTGCACCTCAAACTACCGAACTCCGAGGCACACCACAGTAATCTTCACCCTCAGACCACTATATCGTGCCCTTGTTGAAGGGGTTTTTAACCCCTTATTCAAAACAGATAAGGAAACGGAGGCCTCCCGGTAAGGGTTTCGAACGCAACCTTGAAATTCAATCAAAATTTTTGACCAAAATCTTCTCAATTGTTGACAATAATTCACACAATAGCATCATCCAAAGAGCTCCAAAAAAATGCAACAGTGGCAGTCTTGCTTCATCCGAGATTTAGCAATGGCAAATTGGGAGCAACATACAAACCAATTTCAAAAAGCAAAGGAGATAGTCGTGCGTAGTTTTGTGGTATTTTTTTTTTTTTTTTTTTTTTTTTTTTTTTAAAGAAACCATCTCCTTCACTAGATTAAAAAAACAGAAGAAGGGAGAGGGTTTTTGCCCTTCTTCTTGCTAGAGAAATCACAGGGAGTGGATTCTTTACAGTGCTACAGTGCCAGACCTAGTGCGGTGGTGGGACTATGGATGGCTATTGTTGATGCTTCAAGTAGATTCCGACAGGGACGGATTTTCAGAGATGGCAATCTTTAATGAGGATTTTCTACAATGCGATTTTAAGCCCTCTCAACTCCCGTTTAGGTCATCGACAAAAGGGTAGTTCAATGGCGATGGTGCCAATGACAACACGAAGAAGCGTTATCAATGCAGGGGTTTAGAACGACCCTAATTCAATCATGGACAACGAATGGCATTGGGGTTCGAGGGATATATATATATAGATGTTATCGAGAAGAAATTTTGAGAAAGAGAGTTTGAAACTTTGAATGGGCATCCAACTAACTTGTTTTGGGATGTCAATTTCTTTTTTTTTTCTTTTGGAAGTTTGGGGTGTCTACATTGACCGCAACGATTTGGACAGAACTATGCATCGATAACACGTGTCGCCGATCAGCCGCAACAAATCATTGCTTAATTTTTTTACCTTTTCTTTACAAAAAAAAAAAAAAAAAAAGAAACAAAGGGAGAGATGAGGGGGGTTTACTTATCTCTGGTGGAAGGGGAGGAATTACGTCAATGGCAGAGGGCTTTTTGCCTCTTGGCTCTCGACGACGATCGGCCGATAGCCGTTAGTAGCAGAGGGAGACGAATCCAAAGATTGGAAGAGGCAACGGTACTTGACTGTCGACATAAAGGTGGATATTGATTTTCAACAATACGCCGTTAATGGAGATCAGTGGAGATAATTGGCAACGAGAATTACAAATTCAGGCAATGTTGTGCTCATGTTGATTGAATATACAACACCGATGTATCTGATCTCTTCTGTAAATGATGTTCTAGCAACAAAAAATAAGGCAACAACGATCAATCTAGTGCTCTGATACTAATGAACAACCTTCTTGTCTATTAATACGTAGCGCAAAGTTGTTCCAAATAAAGAAAAATGTCGTTAGGCTCAATGACACAGGGAAGGACGTGTTGAGGTCGAGCACCATCTTCCTCGAGGGATAACTGTTCCAAATCCACGGAACTTCTTTGGACTCCTCACAGAGATACCTCGAATCCACGAGGAAAATAAGAAAAATAATAATAATAATTTCTAGAAAATTCAGAATAATTTTATTGATGATGAAAAACGAGATTACAACTCTTTAAATAAGGCTACAAACCCTAGGAAGAAGTTTTGGAATCATACTGTAACTAAAACTCCTAAAAATCGTGACTCACTATAAATAGTAAACTTACTATTCATAGACAATCGTGATTTCCACCCGACCTCATGGTTTTCGGCCAAAAATAGTAAGTGTCCTATTTGGCTCAACCATGCTATACTCCTAATTATTCTAAGAACTTTTCATGTTGGACGCAACTCCTAAAGCCCAACGGATGAAGAGTAATAACCAAAATAAAACTTACTATAAATAGTAAAAAGAAATTAAAACAAGATTTCGACTGTCAATCTGATGGTATTTCGCAAATTCGGCATGGGCAACCCGGCGTAGCGGGGTCGGGTGGCTAAAGTAGCTCGTCTTACCCCAAAATCATATATGGTACGTCCGATAGCTCATTCCGGTTTGCGAGATACATCCGTTTTAAGTTCTGACGGTCCGGATCACTTCTATCGTCGACCGGGCTTTTTTGATCCATCTTGCCCATGAAAGTGTCCGCGACCCCCTCTACATCACTCGAGATCACTGGTGGCAATCGATCTCCACTAATCAGATAATTCTCTTTATCTTTTTTCTCTGTAAGGATCTTTCTCTATTATTGTTATATCACCTCAGCCATGGCTATCTTTATTTATATTTTATAGCTTGGATTCTCAAGTTGTTTTCGGGTTTTTCAAAAGAACCTTCTTACATGTTGATGCATAGTGTGCAGCTATTCCATTTTTATTTTTTTTAATGTCGTTAGGCTTTGGATCGACAGTAACAATGAATCTCCCCAACATTAGATAATTCTCTTGATCTCTCTGTCTATAAGGATTCTACTCTATTATTATTATATCATCTCACCCATGGCTATCTATATTTATAGCCTAGATCCTTTAGCAGTTTTTGGGTTTTTCAAATGCCAGATCCCTGCTTAATCGGTCATCTGCATGACCGATTCCTTCATGCACTCTCCCTCTTATTATGGGGGAGAGTGGGAACTTTTCTATTTTGGGTAAGGCCATATGGTCACACACGTGCATTCACACATAGATGTCCACACTGCTTTGGTACTGTGTAAGAATTATTTAAAATAGAATATTTAGTATATTTAGCATGATCTTTGACAACCCAACATATATCTGATATACAAGTTTTCTTCATTTACAAGATCCTCCAAGGTATTTTGATTTTTGTTGGTTTACAACTTTCTCCTTATAAAACATGATTGATCCACTGAGCTAGGGACACTTTGATTCTCTAATATCTGGAATTCTAATAACATCTTGGAGGAGTCTCTACTAAATCTAGAATTCTAACAATTTCTAGAGGGTTGTCTCTCTCTCCTAACACAAGATCAAGCTACATCAATAAACAAAGAGAGATCTATTTTACTTCACATTGATATAACGGCCATGAAGGCAAATGAAGGCTTGTCCACTTATCGAGCATAGGACCTTAGGAATGATTGACATGAAGCCAGCTCCAAAGATCCAGAAAAAAGGTTATATGATGATGATGGAGCAGTTGTTCTGATGATGATGTTGAACTCCATGAACTAAAAGAATTGATGCTTACAAGGCCGGCTACTATACCAAAACAGCAACTAAACCTAGTCCGAGGCACAAGACAAACACCTTCCAAAAAAGAGATGCTAATACAATGAAAAAGAAAAGAAAGATAGAAGCCCCATTGTAAAGAAATGACAGTTGCTCAATTTCCATTTGAGGAATAGAGGGGAAAAAAAAAAAAACAGAGAGGATCATTTGTTGCAGATGTAGGAACTGTCCATGGTATGCCTTCAAATCTAGATGAAGATTTGTTTTGATTGTGAGTCTTGCTTCCTTGCTCCATATAATAGGATGTTTGTAGACAACAATTATATTTATACTGCTAGATATCTTTACATATCTATTAGGTCAACTTAAGAAAAATAATTTGTTTGAGCAAAAAGAAGTTTCAGAACAATTTATCAATGATATTGATTCAGCTTCCTGTGCATCCAGATAATAAACAATTGGAAAAGGGCCAAATACTGAAACGAAAAACAAAAGTTCCACAGATGTGACATTCACTGTGACTTCGAAGAAAAGGAATCATCTGCCAATAGCGAACTAGAATACATTTAGCAATTAGAAACTAATGGATGTATCTCTCGGCATGCTAGCAATCCTGCCATTCCATCAAGCATAAGAAAAAAAAAATACTCAAAGGTAAAATACAAGAACTTCGGATCAAGCTAAAAACACGAGATAAGGACACTAATACCTGGATAATCTTGCTTCCTTTACTGATATGAACTCCAAAGCTTCAGTCCAAGTAAGCTCCACATGAAAACCCAGTCCAATATCAAGAAATATATGGCGCGTATCTGGCCTGTGGGCATACAGGAAAAAGAAAACTATAAGAACAAAAGTAGCTTTCATATCCACTCACGTGCCATGAAATGAGGAAAACTTCATTAGTTTATCACGAGCATGAAATCATTAGAGATATAAAATATTTTATTTCATAGAAATGATGTAGAGATTTTGGAAGAAGATGCAAAAAAGTTGTCCATGTAATCAGGAAAGATAATAATATAGGAGAAACTCATAGACAGATCATTGGTGTATAATCAAGGTTTCAAATATCATATTGGAGGGCATATCAGCAGGGCAAAAAACAATATGATAAAAAGCAAATCTGAACCGATACGAATGTGATTTTTTGCATAAAATGTGGACAATACCAGGAAAAAGGAAGACACAGGAGTCTATCATCCTGACACATAGGACAATTCTTTGGTGAAAATGTTGTTTGTCAACCTAACTTGCTGAAAACTAAGTTGTTTAGTCTTTAACCTCTAAATTTGCTGTTAAAGCATTTGGAAAATAGTAATTCTATTGCTGATCATCAATTATTGTTGTAATGGTGTCATGTATTTTCACTAAATAGAAATTCTTTTTTTGAAAGATGAGGAATTTTATTAGGCAATAGGCAAAAAAGAAAAACAGGGGCAAGGCAAAACTAGGGCTGTAAATGGGTCAGCGAACCCGATGGGGTACCCGGACCCGACCCATTAAGACCCGACCCAAACCCGACCCGTTTGCTAAATGGTCCGGGTATGGGTCCAAGGATAGACCCATTTGTCAAACGGGTCTGGGTCTGGGTTCCTTTCATTTAGACCCGACCCGACCCGACCCGAACCCTATTAGTAAATGGGCGGGTCTGGTCTACCTTACATGAGACCCGCCCAGACCCGGACCCGCCCAGACCCATATCCTTCCCACTTCCCTATATATTCTACTGGCGTTCCCACTTCCCTATATATTAAGCAACTAACGACGTTCCCACTTCAAAATAAAATACAAACTAGTTTGAAAATAAGATACACCTCCTTGATTTTTTATTTGGCCCACCATGTTGTTTATTTGAGATCCACTCTAGCCAATAGATGTATAATCATTAGTTAATCCCGGGGCAAAAACATTAGGCTGACTTGAGATTTAGGTGGGTCACCTCAAAGGAAATAATTGGGAAAGAAAGGTCCACCCTTTATTTTTAATCGGCCCACTGTGATCATTATATGAAATCCACTCCATTCATTAGATGTCACACAAAATCTTAAGCCCTTTCTTAAAAAAGTTTATAATTTCAGTTGGTCTAGAATTGGTCTAGAATTGAATCCTAAGCAAGGTGTCCCGTATCGGTATCGGTTGGCGTAACGGTGCCCTCCGAAACCGATACGGATACGGGGGCGTAACGGCGATACGGGGGTGTAACGGCCCGTAACGGCGCAAAAATATTTTTTTGCCAAAAAAATATGAAAAAATATGAATTAAATCCGGAATATTCTAAGCATTCCAAATATGCATTCATTTATAAATTGGAACATGTTTATGGTGGTGTAACGGTCCACTCTTTGATGAGAAGTTGTATCATATTAATTTTTGAACCAGTAACTATTACAAAATTCATATATTTAATTTTCTAAATATTTAATTTATATACTTAACAACTTGATATCATTTCTCCCAATAGTTCTTTAAAAAAACGAAATTAAATTCAGGTGGATGGCGTTTCCAATTTGGGGCTAACTTGGAGGACCAATCTATACTCCAAATCAACCTCAAATTGCAATTTATTGCCATTATCCTACTTATGAATTGGTGGACATTTATTGGATAGTGAATCATGAAAAAAAAATCAAAAGGCCCTATTTTAAAAAATAGTCCACAAATTAACAATTAAAACTATTCAAACAATTTGATTTTGGCATTGTGAGTTAGCAATTGCAATCCATAATTTAATTGCTAAATTTTAAGTTAATATATGTCTCAAAACAATTTTTTTAAGGCCCGAATTAGGCGGGACTTGGATTGTGAAGTGTAGCACACATGTCAAATTTTTTTGGGCCCCACCCATGATGAATGTGTTATATCCACACCATCCATCTATTTTGCCAAATAATTTTAGGGCATGAGCCCAAAATTGAGGTACATCCAAAGCTCAGGTGGATTGCACCATAAGAAACAATAATAATTAAACGTTCACCATTAAAAATTTATTGAGGGCTACAAAAGTTTTAGATCAAGCTGACATGTGTGTTTTCCCTTCATCCACGTCATTGTGACTCAATTAATAGATTAGATTGAAAATAAACATTACAGTGGACCTTAAGAAATTTTTAATGGTGAGCATTCTATAACCACTATTTCCTATCGTGTGGTCCACCTGAGATTTGGATATTACTAATTTTTGGATCTTGACCTAAAATGATGGGGCAAAATGGATGGACGACATGGATTAAAATATATATAACATGGTGGGGTCCACTCGGGTCTGATGGGATGGAAAATAAACGTTATTACCGCCCTACGAATTGTTTAACGGTGAAAATCATTATCAACGCCGCTATTTTTGGTGTGGTCCGGATGATCTTTGGATATAATTAAATTTTTTGCGGTGGTCTAAAATGATATCTCAAAATAGATGAACGGTGTGTAGATATAATAACTACATCACTTTGTGGAGCCCATATAACTTTGATCTCCTTCAACCGCTCGATCAACTCGAAGGTCGAGTGTCACGCTACGTCTTCAACGTGACACGTGCCTACACTACAAAGAAGAAATGTGCGCAGTACACCCGCAAAAAAAAAAAAAAAAAAAAAAAACCGACAACAGAGGGAAACCGAAAAGAAGAAAGAAAAGAAAAAAGAGAGGAAAGAAAAGAAAAAAGAGGGAAAGAGGGAGAGAGAGAGAGAGAGAGAGAGAGAGAGAAGAAGAAGAAGAAGAAGAAGAAGAAGGCAATCAAGTATCTAATGCTACGACCACAAATAGTATCCAAGAAATGAAATTAAATGTACCGAGATGAAGAAGAAAAGGAAGAAGAAGAAGAAGAAGAAGAAGAAGAAGAAGAAAAGAAAGGAAAAAGGCTAGAGTTTTTTTTTTTTTTTTTTTTTTTGCATTAACACGGAACGGCAAACCTCCGGCCGTTACGGTCACAAAATTCGTAACAATATCGACCAGTATCGCGTGATATCTAATGCTTGTTACGTACGTATTATACTACCGTAACGTAACGGATATGGGACACCTTGATCCTAAGGTATATCTTGTTTAATTTCTCAAATTTTTAATTTTGTTTCTATAACTTTAATATTTACAAACATTCCATTTGAATGATATTTAAAATAATTTCAGGTTTTTGGAAAAAGTTTATTTATTTAAGGCTAAAAACATAACTACACTTCTCATGCATCAATAACCTGTTGGACCCGTTAGACCCGTTGGACCCGTTTCTAAATGGGTTTGGTTCAGGGTCTGGATCTCCCTTAACCAAACCCGTTAGACCCGACCCATTTATAAATGGGTCTGGTGATCTCCCCTCTACCAGACCAGGACCCATTTATAAATGGGTCTAATGGGTGACTTTTTTCCGCCCATTTAGTAAAAGGGTCCGGGTCTAAAACACCCGCACTTTTAGTAAATGGGCGGGTCTGGTTTTAGCTAAACCCGCCCCGAACCCGACCATTTACAGCCCTAGGCAAAACCTAAGAACTAAAAACAACCAAAGAAAACAGGATAGCCCCACGGCTATAAAACCCTTCGCACAAAAGCTCAAGGAGCTCACCCCTTCATAAACTGGAAAACTTTACAAAGAACCCCAAGGGCTGATCCTCTTTTATCATCAAAACAACGATTGTTTCTTTCTAGCCAGATGGCCCAAAGAGCAGCAAGAAGAGCAATTTTCTAACCAGATGGCCTAAATAGAAGTTCTTTGCAAGGACAAGACCCCAAAGGATATATATGCTATTTTACTATGTATTGTTATACAGGATATCTTGGGACTATAGGTACTGGATATGGAATCATGTTTGAATGATCCAAACAGTTTATATGATAGGTCTCAAAATGGATCAAGGTTACTAAAAATAACTCTCAAATTGGAATATTTCAACCCTTTGATCATTTAACTCTTTTCCTTTGAATATGACCATCTCATTAACCATTGTTATGTGATGCATTAATCGAAAGTTTAGGATCTACCAAAATTGAAGATTATCAAGCCAACCACCATCAATTGTGTATTTCATTAGATCAATAGTCTATATCATCAAACATGATCCAGATCCAACAACTCCCATCTTGATGTATCCTATACAATATGTTGGAATGCATTATGGCAAACCTCCTCATTTGGTATGATTTAAGATAGAGCTTCACCCTAATTACCTAAATGCCCTTAATTTCTTAACAATTATTTTTATTTTCATGTACTTTTACATTGCATGGTTCAAACGGTTTCAATGGTTGCTTTCTATTTTTCCTTTTTTTTTTTCTTTTTTCTTTTTTTTCTTCTTTTTTTGGTTTGCCCCGGCAATTCTTGTAATAAATAGTAGAGATACAAATAACGACAATAACCTAAAAATACATCAAAGAGCATTGACTAAGGGTGTAGAAATATGATTTTGACAAGAAGAGCGTGGTTGCACAGTCTAACGTTGAAGCTAAGTATCAAGCAATGGCTCACACCTATTGTTGTTAAATCGCATATGCGATTGCATGTGATCAGCATATATTGTTCGCATATGCAATCGCATAATCGCTTCTTTTAATAATAATAATAACAATAAAAAATCTAAAAAATAGGGAAAACTTGCCTAAGTGATTGGATAACTTATTTTACTTATTCATTGTAGTTTGAGTATTTCATTAAATTATATATTTAATTACTTAAATTATATTTACATAAATTTTAACAGAACAATTAACAAGCTACGTTAAGAGAGAATTAATTATTGAAAACTTCGAACATAGAAATTGTATTGATAAATGGGTAACTTGATAACTTGAAATAATTTTCAGGTTGCAACTTACAACTTACAACTTAATATACAAATATGATTTACCAAAACATACACACGCACACAACTAATATAATATATAAAATAAACATACTAACATAGGCTACTTATATAGTAATACACTAACGCTATATGCATTGATCCAGTTGCCATTGTGACATCTAAACACCACCATCAACAACAAAGTCGTCTCCTTCTTCAACATATACTTCATCTTCCTATGTTTCTTCATCATCGATTCGCACTAGTACTTCATCAACATCCAATGGTTGATCTTGATCATCTTCTTCTTCTATCTCCTCAATCTTGTCCACTACCTGACTGCTACTACTCGCCCTCTTCTCCGCCTTCTAGTGGAAGAACTTTCTCCATATGCTTATCCGAATGCAGCATCTTCGACTTGGGCCCATGTTAGGTCATCGCCTACAAAGATTGGGCCCTCTATCTCTACGAGTCACTCACTATCTGTATCAAAATCATCTTGGCAGAGAAGATCATAGAAACCAGGCTTTTCTCGCCTAGCCTAGAATCATTCTCGCAGCTTCTGGCTGTATTGGACAAGACCAAGTCATTGAGCTTCTTTTGTTTAAAATGATTCCTTTTTTGTGTGAAAGTGTATTAGCGTCGCGATAACCATTACATTTAACTTCCTAACATTTAAGGCTAAAATCATCATTAAGGAGTGAATTATCAAACTTACTGACTCGAACATACTCCAATTGCGTCCGCAGCAGCTAGTAGAACAAGTGGATCAAAGAATCTTCATAGCCAGCTTCTTTAGTGTTGGATCATTTACGTTAGGGTTCACTCCATAGGCACCCACCAGTCAGTTTAAATAACAGTTTAAGTATGTTAGACTTTGTGCATTGTAAGAAACTATTTCAAAGTAATTCAAACCAATTCGCTACCAATTTCATAGTCCTATGCCTGATGACTATCTCTCTTGAGAAAATACCCACACTCTTCGTTTAGAAGTTCAGTATAGCTGAAATCTTACCATGTTCTTCTTTATCTGGAACCATTCTTTCCAAAACACCAAGAAAGCCAACCATATGCATCGCTTCTGCCTCTGTTTAATCAGTAGAAGCAAAGAATACGGTCAGATTAAAGATGTAGGCCGTCAAATACAAGGAAGATGACATTTGGCTACCCCATCTCTTAACGATAATTATATAAATGGGCCTGTAATCACACTCTTTATAGTTAAAGTGACCCATGATTTGTTTCTAGTGTTGTCCATCACATCATAAACGTAACTCATTGGTAGCTTCTTATCTCCGCCCACCAATCACAACACAATCACTAAGGGTTTCGAGAATTTAATACCTTTAGCACCTATGTCCAAAAAGATTGTGAAATGATGGCTTGTTGGACTAACTTCCCTTCAACCTACTTTGACTAAGGCATATTATTCCAATTAGGTGACACTACAAAGCTTCTATGTTTGGCTATACAATTTACCGCACCAAGGGTCTAAATAAATGGTCTCTTCACCATAAGGAGGCCATTGGCAGTTATATATAAGGTTGTGTTGTCTGTGATAACTTGGACAACATACTCCTCTCCTTCTTCCTCAACTACACTATCTAATAATTTAAACAAATAATCAGTCACATGGGAATGAGCCAATGCATCCACGGACTTCAAAAATATTATCCTAGTTGGACAGTGCACTAGAAAGTTTATCAGAGTCCAACCGGATTTGTCAATCCATCCGTCAGCCATAAGAGTACAACCATAGGTTTTCCATGATTCTTTATATTTGGCTATGAAGCTTCTAGTCCAATCAACCGCAGTTTTGATGCATGTTTCCCCCACTTCATGATATAAAGGAGGCTTGGGCCCAGGTACAAATTGACATATTCCTTCCATCATAACCTAGAAGCTTTTCAACTTAACTACGTTGAAAGCAACAATGGCTTAGTACAACTACTTAGTGATATCTTGAATCGTGGTTTTCCTATCATTTTACTTGTATCAATTTTCCAAAGTGGTTTGTGCAGGTCCTTTATCCTTACCTTGTTGGTCGACCGCATTCTCGAGGTGTGGTCTAGACCGCCTATCCATGGGTCCATGCCCACCAGCTCTTATGGATGACCAAGTTAGGGGGGTAGGATTAGGTTGTTCCATGTACTCCTCTTAGTATGGCACTATCATGTTTTCTTTTTTATTGTTTGTCCGTGAACTACATGATTTCTTTTCAGATTCTGGAGTAATGTTAGGACATGCTCTTGCATTTTATCCCGGTGTATGTGCAAGGTGTTGCTTGTGTCGTGCAATACTACCGACACTTACAAATCTGCATAGCTCACACACTATGTGAGTCTTTTCGGTAGCACTATGATAGTCCCCGTACTTCCAACCTAAGTCATTCAACTAGGGTTTCAAAGAAGATTGGGAAGAAAGCATGATCTTGTACACTTGTTGAGACTAGAGAGAGTTACATTTATGCTTTAGGGACTAGAGAGAGTTACACACGTACACTTGTAGAGAGTAGAGAGAGTTACACACTTACACTTGTAGAGACTAGATAGAGAGTAGAAATATAATACATTTACACTTGTAAGAGAGAGAGAAGAGAGAGTTCTAGGCTTTTTGAATCTTGAACTTGTGTTATACTTGTAGTCTTGTACACTCGTACACTTACAGCTTGTAGTTTGTACTTTGTAAGCTTGCTTGTACACCCATACACTTGTAGCTTGTAGTAATAATGTTTACTTGCAACTAAGTTGTAATCTGACACCTCTCGAAAAAAAAAAAAAAAATCAAACTTGAAAGAGAGTAAGAAAGAATTAATGGAACTAGGACAGTCTGAGACTATGAGAGAGAATGCAATGTAAGAGAGAAAATGGATGAGAGAATGTAAGAGAGAGAATAAGAGAATGAATGAAAGAATGTAAGAGAAAGAGAGAGAGAGAGAGAGAATGAATGAGAGAATGTGTGTGTGTGTGTGTGTGCGTGTGAGAGAGAGAGAGAGAGAGAGAGGTGAGGACGAATTAATGAATGAATAACAAATAAGAGGATAAGAACAAGAATAAATGAATTGAATAAGGAATGAAACTATATGAAAGAAATGGGAAGAACTGGAGAAGAAATTAAATGATCTTGAATGATCGTATTCTTGTTGAATCTTGATCTTGAACACTTCAACTTCAAATTCAAAGTTTGAACTTGAAGCTTTGGTGGTATTCTTGAATCTTGATCTTGGATGGCAAATGAAAAGTAAATGTAATAAATAATGAGAAACTTGAAGCCTTGAAACTTGAAAGAGTTGTAGTCTTGTAGAGAAATTAAAGTACGAGAGAGAGAGAGAGAGAGAGAGAGAGGAGTAAAAGAGAGTGAGAGATTGTAAACTTTAGAGTGGAGAATAGTGAAAATGAAGGGGGATTTTAGTGCCTATTTATAGGCAAAAGTGGCTGAATTTGCAAAAGAATAAAAAAGCATTAAGTCCCAACGGTCATATTTCTGACCATTGGGCCATTATGCGATCACATAATGATCGCATATATAAGTATGTGTCGCATACATGTTCCAATCTCATATGCCATGATGGCATATGCAATCCCATCACATATATGCGCACATGCAATCGCATTTGACAACATGGCTCGCACCACATATGAGTTAGTTTGGTTAAAGAAGCCACTAAATGAAATGGGGTTTGCTGCAAATACCCCAATGTAGTAGTCCTATGATAATCAGGCGGCCATTCATATTGCAAGCAACCCAATTTTTCATGAAAGAACAAAGCATATTGAGGTCGAATGCCATTTCATACAAGTCTCAAGTAGTAAAATCTCTATGTCATATGTCAATCTCAAAATCAGCTAGCTGATGTATTTACTAAAGCTCTCGGGATAAATCAGTTTGAATGTATCTTTTCCAAGCTGAGGATAAATTATATAAATGCTCTACCTTAAGGGGGAATGTTGAAGTTATGAACATGTGAGTTGTATAAGACCCACCTAGATGATTGTCATTTGCACTGTACACTTATAAGGTCCATCTTCTCCCTCCCTCCCTCAATTGTAGTGAGGGACATTTTTGGTATTTTGGGTTTTTAAACTTCAAGAGAATAAAAGCAAGGGAGGTGGCGACGTCTAGCCCTAACCCTCTCTCACATCTTTTCACAAACTATGGGATCTATACTCACCAACATAGCCACCATTAACTATTATCACTATACTTCCCTTGATTTGATGGTGTAACGACTCAGAAAATCCCGTACAAAGGCCCGTGTATCACCTCAGGCATAAATCACTTAGGATCAAATCCTTTAGAAATTAGACAAAGTTAACTAAGTGTTAAATTAGATTAGCCATGAAACCCGCTTAAATCACTTTAAATACGATCTGCAATACCCAAAACTTGTAGAATCATTGACGCTAGGCTACCCTAAAATCTAAGATCAAACTCATTACCCGACTGCTCTTGGGAGCACATTGAATCTCTGTATCAGATCTGGACCGCACATCAAAAGTCCGAATGATACGAGGTTATAGAATTAGGACCGCCTTGCTGGGCCTGACAACGAAGTCAAAACCAGATTGTATTCCGGGGCTATTCGCTTGAGCCGGAGCGAGGAGTGTAAGAAAACCTAGTTTTCTTTAGAAATTAAATTAAATTTAAGTAATCTGAGACTTGATGTTTGTGGGCCAAATATAAGCAAACAGACCGTCGGAATCTGACCCAAATACACTCTCATATCAGGAAACATTTCTCATACATGTCTGTGTACTTGTAACCCTGATCAAGTTTTTGTGACCGTTGAACTGAAACAGGTCCGCCACGTGCGATCTGGAAACCCAATTAGAATTAAAACTTAACTCGACCTAGATCCATACTCAGTGAGCTTAAGTCCGACCTTTGGCTCAAGGGGGGGCTCCAGAAGTGCTCCGTTGAGCTCGAACAGACCCGCTTTGGACATAACCTAAGTATACCTTGATCTTGAATCTATTTTGGAGAGTTTTAGGCCTATATAAGGACCTTAAACCCTCTCTCATTCTCACCATACGAATTTGAGAAAACCCTAGGAGAGAGAAGAGAAGAAAGAGAGAGAAAGTGTGTGAGAAGTGAGAGATCCTTCCTGATACCCTACCCTACTATCCTACATGCTTAACTACTCCGATCTAATCGCTTTTCCGGCGATTCCGGCTTCGTTTCTAGGTAAGAAACCCTAACCCTAATCCGTTCTAGGGTTATGATTGTTGCAAGTGATGAAATAGCTAACCTATTTCATGTCTTAGGTTGTTGTTCTGCCAGTGATTAAGACTTGGTGTTTAACTGAGTCCGTTACTCGTTTCTACGGCGTAAGGTGCAGACTTTAGACGTATAGGTTATGGTTTTCAACGCTCTCAATGTCAGATAATGATAGATTCATGATCTGGGTGTTATTGTACATGCACAAACCGATGTTCGTTTTACGTTTCGATTGCATATACAAATTATGGCATATTTTGTATTCTGTATATTTGTAGAAAATACCGTATACGTATAAATTTTGAAAGTGTGTTTGACATGATTAATTACTGTATGAACATGCGATATATATGTGTGATACTTACTTGGCGAAAAGATTCGCCCTAATACATATTTTTGCTAGTATACGCTATGTATGTTTAAAGAGTGTATTCTAAGTGTTTGTGAAAATACTTGTAAGAGTAAGTATTTAGATGATAGTGCTTTAGATAGGTGTTGAGATAGGATTCTCAACTACCTTAGTGATGTGTATGATTTCCTTCATGCAAGTTATTTAAATTAATTGCTTACTTATGAAATACATGTGTTTGTATTTCCTGTTTGCCTTGTGCTTTATAACATGCTTGTTAACATGTTTGAATTATTTTGTTTACTCTGCTTTACTCTACATACTTCTGGTTAAGGATTGAATATGATTAGGGCTATGTTATAGTCCAGACGATCGGTAACAGACTCGAGTTCGTGGTTGAGATTCGTCTCGCCACGTAGGATGTGTTTGACGAACTCGAGTCGTACTTCAGTTGGCGACAGTGATTAGGCCATGCGAAGTGCTTATGCACTTCATGTCGTTCAGCTGGTTGTGAGCTCATGCTAGTCGAGCTCGTCAAGTAACCCGATCTGTCTAATGTGTGTTCACCATGTTTGGACCCTACTGTTTGAACCTAAGGTACCAAACTTACTAGTGTAACCCCGTTAACCTTGGTACCTCGATCCGCTAAGACTCATGAGCCAGGCATGGTGGTATGGGACACCGTGATCGAGTTATCGGCCTACGCTGGGGCCACGAGCCTCCCCATAGTGACCAGTGAGCAACCCAGACTCGTGAGCCGAATACGGTGGTATGGGACACCGTGATCGAGTTATCGGCCCTGGCAGCCCTTTGTAGTGACCTCGAGCATACTTTGAATCTGCGGAGAGGCGACGAGCCTTCCCGTAGTAAACAGAGTATAAACTAGGCCTGTATTGATAAAGTGATGGGAGAGCGGTGCAACGAGTGCATGTAATGTACCCTGCAGTAGCCCTTACAAATGACTCTGAATCGTATCATCGTATGAGATTATCTATGACTGACGACCCTAGAATGGATCATTGTTTGGGAATGATATAAGGAAGGTACCTTAGTTTCCCAATACTGCTGTATGAAAAGGACTAATAACAACTCGGTAATCACGCTCATAACACAGCACTGCATGTGCCTAAAAGATGTGGAGCACTGAGGGATGAACGCATGTCGCGGACGTAAGATGTTGTCGCACAAGGGAGCATTGGCGAGGGCATGCATCATGACTGCATTCCATACTTGCATTAATAAGAGTATTTAGGAGTGTTTGATTGTACTGCTTTATCATTACTGCTTGACTGAATTGATAACATGTTAACCTATGCTTTATTGTTCCACTGAGTTAGCTACTCTCCCACGTTACGGGATGGTGTTCTAGACACCCACCAGACTCTGTCTTAGATGCAGGTATTGACGAGACGCAGGAGGCTGAGCCTGATTACTATGATGATCAGGATGAGTTCTCCTACATGCAGTTCTCTGGAGGCTACGCTTAGGCCATTCAAATGATGGGGCTACAGGGTGTACCATTATAGTTGCACCATTTTTTGTGTTTTGATTTTTGAAACAAATGCATGTATATGGTGACTCAATAAGGTGTTCATACACTGGAAACCGATTGTGACCGTTTCTGGCTTTATATACAGTTATATACATCTTTTAGTCTTCCGCTTGCGTTTTATAACTTGATCTGGAGTATGAATTACTGTTTTGGTATAATCCCACTCATGATTATTGCACTAACACAGACAACATTCAATCATAAGCATTTATGTTGCATAAGTGATGTTTTGGAACTCGGGTGTTGAGTTGTTACTCGACCCCCGATTTTTAGGGCGTTACAAGTTGGTATCAGAGCATGATTTGGATTAAACCGGACCTGGGTTATGGTCACACGACGTACGCGGACGCATTTCGACATAGGAGGGTGCGAGAAAATATAGAAAACAGTCCTAGGTATCCCGATTTCGCCAATTGGCGAAGTTCACTAAAATCAGTCGTTTTGTTTGAGTCTGTACTCAACCGTGATCGCACGAGTCGACCCCAAAACACTTCTAGACCGTCAAACGACGGGTTTAGATCACAATTCACCCCATCCCAGCCGTTAGAAATCGGTACGTACAGCTATATATCAGAAACATCCCAAAACTACCCGAAACGACTCAAAACGGAGTCGAGGGCCTATCCACGCAAATCTAGAGGGACCCAGGGTGGACCCCACATCATTTTGGGGCCTAGGGGTCACCAGGACCTCGCCCAAATGGCGAGGCATCGCCGAACAGTCCAGGGAGTGGCGAGGCCCTGGCCGAGTTGGCTAGGCCTCACCGGTTAACGGGCTGACCAGGGCAGGCCGGTCGGGCCGACGCACTTTGGGGCCTAAGGTGGCCCACTGGTACATGGGCCGTCGATGAAAACCTCTCCTAAAGCACCCCTCCTTCACAAAACCCCCCTCCAAGCTCTCCCTTTTCTTCAAAAATTCGATTTTCTCTCTCAACCCTCCCCTCCAATCGCCCATTCCGCTAATTTCTGTTAAAACCCACACCCCTCCATCGTTTACAGCAACACCTACCCTCTATCCTTTCCGTTTTCTCTCATTTGAGCTCCTATACCTCCCATTTGAAGCTCAAAAATGTGTAAGCTCTCAACCCATTCCATCTCTCCATTTTCTTTCTTCAATCTCTGTCATTTGGGCCTTTACAACCCCCAGTGAGGCTCAAATCCATAAAGAACAAAAAAAAAAAACTCCAGCCTCTATTTCCCCTTCTCTTCACTTTCCATGGCCTTCTTTGAGTTCATTGCAGCCATTTTATCGATTTCCACCGTCCTCTCTCATGGGAAAGAGAAAGGGGGCCGTGGATGAGGCCGGGCCTAGTCGCCCTACGCGTTCAAGGAGGCCCAAGATACAGGGGAGAGCTCCCCTCCTACGGCACCGGTGCAGGATACTGGTCGGGCTACTTGGGATGCTTGTATAGGTCGACTGGAGGAGGATCATGCTGCCCTACGACAGGGTCAGGTTGTCCTACGTCAGGACATTATGGATCTACGGGGCCTCGTGAAACACAAGTTCAAGAAAATGACTCGTACACTAGAGACTATCCTGTGCTGTCTGCAGGATAAGGGTGCCCCTCCTCCTTTGCCAGACTCGGATGCCTAGTCATCCATGGCGTTGTTTTGCAGCACGTTTTGGTTACTGCTTTCGGATATGTTTGTGTTTTCATGTTAATAGGCCTAGTAGTACAGTAGTAGTAACATGTTTTAAGTGTTTGAGGCTTTGGTTGTATTAGCTCACATGCATCTTCTGTCATGATTCATGTAACTCTGTATTCCATGTATTGTGACAATTTTGGTAATGAAATGCATGCAGCCTCTTTTGCTATGAAGTGTGTGGAATGCTTAAGTGATTGTGTATTGTGTTGCTATGCTTTATCTTACATGCGTTACACCCTATGTGTATAGGACATGCCACAGATATATAAGCGGTGCACGGCACACCTCACACTCACTGATACGATGGATCAGGCTCCTTCCCATAGAGATGGTCGTATGGACCGTGGTTTGGGCCCGGATCGTGAGACTATACCTGCGTCTCAGTCTTCCACTGGTCCTACAGCTGGACTACCACCTTATACACCACCGGTTCGCGAGCAGAACCGTGTGTCTTCCTCGACGCAGTACGTGCCTCAGCCTGCCCCACCTATTGATAGGTTTGAGCAGATGATGATGTTGATGCAAGCAGCAGCACCACCAGCTCTTGGCCACTATTGCAGGGGCCTTATCTCAGGGTGGGAGTGCAACTCCACCTTCACCATTTGTACGTCCTGCTGAGACTGCAGAGCCTTCTGCTCAAGCTGAGGATGTGCCTCCGCCTGCACCTGCTGCATACCTTACGGGGCATTTGGGTACTAATGGCCTTCTCGAGCGATTCCAACGCTTGAGGCCTCCTACTTTTACGAGTTCTCACAGACCCGAGGAGGCTGAATATTGGCTAGACCGCATCTCCAAGATGCTACGAATGCTGCATTGTACTGAGTCAGAGCAGGTGGAGTTAGCCACTTTTATGTTTGAGGAGGCCAATATGTGGTGGGATGGTGTCCTACAGACAGTCGCAGTTGGCTACGTATGGACCTGGGCAGCTTTCGAGTTTCATTTCCGCGAAAAGTACTACCCTCTGACCTATCGACATAAGAGGGAAAATGAGTTCTTGTGCTTCAGGCAGGAAGGCATGACAATTACCGAGTACGAGCATCGATTTACTGAGCTGGGCAGATACGTCCCTACGATACTCGCTGATGAGCAGATGCGGATACGACGTTTTTCTGAGGGCTTGCGACCTGATATTCGGTCGAAGATGTGTTGTGTCAGCATACCCTCTTATGCCGAGTTGGTTCATATGTCTATGCAGGCAGAGCAGGATGTTGAGCGACTGACACGCTCTCATGGCCCTATGGTTCCTAGGCCACGACCAGATATCCAGAGCAGGCCATTCCTCGGCAAGAGGCCTCGTGTTGACTCTCCTCCCAGGATCGCGGTGCCAGTAGTTCCGATGAAGCGTCCAGGTGTGACCTGTTCTTACTGCGGGAAATCGGGTCACCCTACAGAGAGTTGTTTTGCCCGGATGAGAGACAGCAGGTTTGCACCACCGCAGCGAATTGATCATCCTCGCCCTCAAGCTTTATCGGCTCCACCACTACGGACAGCACCTGCACATCCATCCTTCAGACCACCTGCACCTAGATTCAGGCCGCCTCAGCGACCTATGATGCCTCAGCCCAACCGACCACAACAGGCACGTGTTCATGCGCTCACAGTGGAGGAGCCAGAGACAGCACCTATAGCACCTATGGCCTTCGAGGTCACTGCACATATCCAAGGTACCCCTATTTTCTATTGGTGGACACTGGGTCCACTATTTCCATCATATCATACGCAGCAGTCAAGCGACTGGGGTTGGAAACTAGTCCTATGGTTGGAGTGAGGATCCTTACCGCCATTGGGACTTTCTCAGACGCCACCAGGATCTGTAAAGGGTGTTCGATAGATGTAGGGAGCAGAACAGTGCTCATTGATGCGATTGTCACCCCGTTGCATCATTATGATGTCATTCTCGGTATAGATTGGCTCACAGAGATGAAGGCAGAGATCGATTGCGATGCTAGGGTGGTGACAGCCTGTGGACCGGAGGGCACGACCTTTACTTTCCCAGTACAGGTCAGTTGGCCCTATCGAATTAGTTGTTACGCTTCCATGTAAGAGGATGTTTATGGTCCAACACTTGAGGACACTCCAGTAGTCCAAGAGTTCTCAGATGTGTTCAGGAAGATACCCGAATAACCTCCTGGCGTGAGATTGACTTTATCATTGATCTAATGCCTGATGCGACTCCCATTTCCTTACCTATGTATCGGATGCCTCCATGTGAGATGGAGGAATTGAGGAAACAAATTGATGAACTCGTAGAGAAGGGCTTCATATGACCCAGTGTCTCCTTGGGGAGCACCTGTGTTGTTTGTCAAGAAGAAAGACGGGCCGCTACGGTTACGTATTGATTACCGCAGGCTGAACTAGTTGACCGTGAAGAACAAATATCCTTTGCTCAGGATAGATGACCTGTTTGATCAGTTGAAGGGGGCAAAGTATTTTTTGAAGATTGATTTACAGTCAGGGTATCATCGGTTGCGCGTCAGGGATGAAGACGTGCAGAAGACGGCTTTTAGGACCTGTTTTGGGCATTACGAGTTCCTTGTGATGTCGTTCGGTCTTACGAACGCACCGGCCGTGTTCATAGACCTGATGAACAGGGTGTTTCGGCCGTTCCTATTCCGATTCGTCATCGTATTTATTAATGACATCCTGATATATTCTAAGAGTCGGAAAGAGCATGAGGAACACCTACGAGCAGTCTTGGATACCCTGAACAAGAACCAGTTGTTCGCAAAGTACAAGAAATGCGACTTCTGGAAAGAGGAAGTCAAGTTCCTAGGGCACGTGGTATCCAAGGAAGGCGTAGCGGTGGACCTTGCTAAGGTAGCCGTCGTTCAGGATTGGAAGCAGCCTGGTTCAGTTACTGAGGTGAGGAGTTTTCTGGGCCTGGCAGGCTACTACCGACGATTCATTCGAGACTTCTCGAAGATAGCCAGGCTTTTGTCTCAGCTAACACGAAATGATCTAAAGTTCGCCTGGAATGAGAAGGCGGAAGCAGCTTTTCAGGAGCTGAAGGACAGCCTGACGTCCGCCCCTGTGCTAGTATTGCCAGAGCAAGGGGTCAAGTATACTATATACACCGATGCATCTCGCGTTGGTTTGGGTGGTGTTTTAATGCAAAAGGGGTTATTGCCTACCTGTCGCGACAGTTGAGGAAACACGAGGAAAACTACCCTACTCACGACCTAGAGTTAGCGGCCGTCATTTTTGCTTTGAAGATCTGGAGACATTATCTCTACGGAGAGGAGTTCGAACTTTTCTGCGACCACAAGAGCCTTAAGTATATATTCACTCAACGGGATTTGAATATGAGGCAGCGCCGATGGATGGAGACCTTGAAGGACTTCAAGTTTGAGGTTTCCTACCATCCTGGCAAGGCCAACCTTGTGGCAGACGCGTTGAGTCGCAAGAAGGCTATAGCATTTGCGGCTCCGCTGATAATTGAAGAGTGGGGTATGCTAGAGTTTGTTCGCAACTTTGAGCAAAAGCTCACGGTGGAGGAACCATACGAGTGGGCCCCCATACGGTGGAGGAGCCCACATCATCGCCAACTGATGACCGGATTATCGAGGCCCAGACGAGCGACGAGCGGTTGTCTGAGCTTCGAGAGCAAGCTGGCGATGATGTGGGCTCCGAGTGGCGAGTTGGCACGAATGGGGGCCTATGATACCGTGGCCGCCTATGCGTCCCAAATATTCAGGACTTGAGACAGGAGCTTCTCGAAACAGCTCACAGTTCGAAGCTTGCGATGCATCTTGGTAGCACGAAGATGTATCAGGATATGAAGCGGTCGTATTGGTGGGACAATATGAAGGTCCATATTGCAGAGTATGTTTCCTGTTGTCTCACGTGTCAGCAGGTCAAGGCCGAGCATCGCCGACCTCCTGGACTCCTTCAGGCCATGCCCAAAGCTAAATGAAAGTGGGCCTTCATCTGGGGGCTACCGAAGACGAGAAAGGGTTATGACTCTATTTGGGTGATCGTGGATCGATTAACCAAATCAGCTCATTTTCTCCCTATCAGAGTGACGAACTCTGCAGACGACTTGGCTAGGTTGTACATCAAAAAAATAGTGCGTCTGCATGGAATTCCCTTGGAGATCGTGTCGGACCGAGACATGCGATTCACGTCTATCTTCTGGACTCGTATCCAGGAAGCAATGGGTGTGAAGTTGAAGTTCAGTATCGCGTTTCACCCTCAGACCGACGGGCAGACAGCGGATGAATCAGATTTTAAAAGATATGCTGCGGGCTTGTGTTTTGGACTCAAGGACAGTTGGGATGACTGCCTCCCGCATGCAGAGTTCGCCTACAACAACAGTTTTCAGGCAAGTATTGACATGGCTCCTTACGAGGCCTTGTATGGGCGCCCTTGCAGAGCACCGCATTGCTGGGCTGAGGTTGGCGAGCGTAGCTTGATTAGCCCGGAATTAGTACAGGCGACCTCGGAGAGGATTGATATTATCAGGCGTCGACTTCTTACAGCACAGAGCAGACTGAAGAGTTATGCCAATACGAGGCGGCGACCGCTTGAGTTTGAAATTGGAGATCACGTATTCCGCAGAGTTTCCCCTATGAAGGGAGTCCTTCGGTTTAGGAAGAAGGGGAAGCTTACGCCGCGGTCATTGGCCCATTTCTGATACTTGATCGAGTGGGAGCGGTGGCATATCGTCTCGCTTTGCCTACACCACTCGCGGGCGTGCACAACGTATTTTATGTATTTATGCTGAAGAAATACGTCCCTAATCCTTCACACATCATCCATTGGGATTCGGTGCAGTTGAGTGATGATGCTACATATATACTGCGTCCGATGCGTATCCTAGACAGGAAGGAGCGGGTGTAGCGTAGTAAGGTGATTCCACTCGAGAAGGTACTATGGACGCATCATACAGAGGAGGAAGCTACCTGGGAGACAAAAGCCGAGATCCGAAAGAACTACCCTCAGCTTCTCGAGGAGTACGAAAAGGTACTAATTTCAAGAATGAAATTTTTCATTGAGGTGGGTAGATTGTAACGACTCGGAAAATCCCGTACAAAGGCCCGAGTATCACCTCAGGTAGAAATCACTTAGGATCAAATCCTTTAGAAATTAGACAAAGTTAACTAAGTGCTAAACTAGATTAGCCATGAAACCCGCTTGAATCACTTTAAATACGATCTGCAATACCCAAAACTTGTAGAATCATTGACGCTAGGCTACCCTAAAATCTAAGATCAAACTCATTACCCGACTGCTCTCGGGGAGCACATTGAATCTCTGTATCGATCTGGACCGCACATCAAAAGTCCGAATGATACGAGGTTATAAATTAGGACCGCCTTGGGGCACGACAACCATCTCGAAGTCAAAACCAGATTGTATACGGGGCTATTCGCTTGAGCCGGAGCGAGGAGTGTAAGAAAACCTAGTTTTCTTTAGAAATTAAATTAAATTTAAGTAATCTGAGACTTGATGTTTGCAGGCCAAATATAAGCAAACAGACCGTCGGAATCTGACCCAAATACACCCTCATATCAGGAAACATTTCTCATACATGTCTGTGTACTTGTAACCCTGATCGAGTTTCTGTGACCGTTGAACTGAAACAAGTCCGCCACGTGCGATCTGGAAACCCAATTGGAATTAAAACTTAACTCGACCTAGATCCATACTCAGTGAGCTTAAGTCCGACCTTTGGCTCAAGGGAGGGCTCCAGAAGTGCTCTGTTGAGCTGGAACAGACCCGCTTTGGACATAACCTAAGTATACCTTGATCCTAAGTCTATTTTGGAGAGTTTTAGGCGTATATAAGGACCTTAAACCCTCTCTCATTCTCACCATACGAATTTGAGAAAACCCTAGGAGAGAGAAGAGAAGAAAGAGAGAGAAAGTGTGTGAGAATCGAGAGATCCTTCCTGATACCCTACCCTACTATCCTACATACTTAACTACTCCGATCTAATCGTTTTTCCGGCAATTCCGGCTTCGTTTCTAGGTAAGAAACCCTAACCCTAATCCGTTCTAGGGTTATGATTGTTGCAAGTGATGAAATAGCTAACCTATTTCATGTCTTACGTTGCCGTTCTGCCAGTGATTAAGACTTGGTGTTTAACTGAGTTTGTTACTCGTTTCTACGGCGTAAGGTGCGGACTTTAGACGTATAGGTTATGGTTTTCAACGCTTTCAATGTCAGATAATGATAGATTCATGATCTAGGTGTTATTGTATATGCGCAAACCGATGTTCGTTTTGCGTTTCGATTGCGTATACAAATTATGGCATATTGTGTATTCTGCATATTTGTAGAAAATACCGTATACGTATAAATTTTGAAAGTTTGTTTGACATGATTAATTACTGTATGAACATGCGATATATATGTGTGATACTTACTCGGCGAAAGGATTCGCCCTAATACATATTTTTGCTAGTATACGCTATGTATGTTTAAAGAGTGTATTCTAAGTGCTTGTGAAAATGCTTGTAAGATTAAGTATTTAGATGATAGTGCTTTAGATAGGTGTTGAGATAGGATTCTCAACTACCTTAGTGATGTGTATGATTTCCTTCATGCAAGTTGTTTAAATTAATTGCTTACTTATGAAATACATGTGTTTGTATTTCCTGTTTGCCTTGTGCTTTATAACATGCTTGTTAACATGTTTGAATTATTTTGTTTATTCTGCTTTACTCTACTAGCTTCTGGTTAAGGATTGAATATGATTGGGGCTATGTTATAGTCCAAACGATCGGTAACAAACTCGAGTTCGTGGTTGAGATTCATCTCGCCACGTAGGGTGTGTTTGACGAACCCGAGTCGTACTTCAGTTGGCGACAGTGGTTAGGCCACACGAAGTGCTTATGCACTTCATGTCGTTCAGCTGGTTGTGCGCTCGTGCTAGTCGAGCTCGTCAAGTAACCCGATCTGTCTAATGTGTGCTCACCATGTTTGGACCCTACTGTTTGAACCTAAGGTACCAAACTTACTAGTGTAACCCCGTTAACCTTGGTACCTCGATCCGCTAAGACTCATGAGCCAGGCATGGTGGTATGGGACACCGTGGTCGAGCTCTCGGCCTACGCTGGGGCCACGAGCCTCCCCGTAGTGACCAGTGAGCAACCCAGACTCGTGAGCCGAATACGGTGGTATGGGACACTGCATTCGAGCGTCGGCCTACACTGATAAGGTGATGGGAGAGTGGTGTAACGATTGCGTGTAATGGCCACTGCGCCCTTTGTAGTGACTTCGAGCATACTTTAAATCATGGAGGCGACGAGCCTTCCGTAGTAAATAGAGTATAAACTAGGCCTGTATTGATAAGGTGATGGGAGAGCGGTACAACGAGTGCATGTAACAGCCCTGGCAGCCCTTTACAGCGACCTAGAACCGTATCATCGTATGAGATTATCTAGGACTGACGACCCTAAAATGGATCATTGTTTGGGAATGATATAAGGAAGGTACCTTAGTTTCCCAATACTGTTGTATGAAAAGGACTAATAATAACTCGGTAATCACGCTCATAACATAGCACTGTATGTGCCTGGAAGATGTGGAGCACTGAGGGATGAACGCATGCCGCGGACGTAAGATGTTGTCGCACGAGGGAGCATTGGCGAGGGCATGCATCATGACTGCATTCCATACTTACATTAATAAGAGTATTTAGGAGTGTTTGATTGTACTGCTTTATCATTACTGCTTGACTGAATTGATAACATGTTAACCTATGCTTTATTGTTCCACTAAGTTAGCTACTTACTCCCACGTTACGGGACGGTCTTCTGGACACCCACCAAACTCTGTCTTAGATGCAGGTATTGACGAGACGCAGGAGGCTGAGCCTGATTACTATAATGATCAGGATGAGTTCTCCTACATGCAGTTCTCTGGAGGCTATGCTTAGGCCATTCAGATGACGGGGCTACAGGGTGTACCATTATAGTTGCACCATTTTTGGCATTTTGATTTTTGAAACAAATGCATGTATATGGTGACTCAGTAAGGTGTTCATACTCTGGAAACCGATTGTGACCGTTTCTGGCTTTATATACAGTTATATACATCTTTCAGTCTTCCGCTTGCGTTGTATAACTTGATCTGGAGTATGAATTACTGTTTTGGTATAATCTCACTCATGATTATTTCACTAACACAGACAACATTCAATCATAAGCATTTATGTTGCATAAGTGATGTTTTGGAACTCGGGTGTTGAGTTGTTACTCGACCCCCGATTTTCAGGGCGTTACAGATGGCCACCAATTACACAATTAATATAACCCTTTTTCATGTTACTTATGCAGTATAATCTATCAAGAGGTCATTAGAATGGTTTAGATTGTGTAAAGATGTTGGCCATGCATTACTATCTTTAACTAGAGGCTTGTTGAGCTTCATACAATTCCTTCCAAATGCAGTTGTAATCAGTGTTTTAAATAGCGGTAGCGTGATGCGTAGCGCTCAGCCCTCTATAGCGTGTAGCGTAAATATGTAGCGTGTAGCGTAAGCTACACGATACTTCTATTTTTTAATTTAAAAGTAGGACAAATATAATAAATAGTGGAAAAAAAAAAGGAAAAAAATTATAAAAATGCCTTAAAAATGATTCATTTTGTCAATTCTAAGCAAGTTCAAAAAAGTTATTAGTTATCATTTATCAAAAGCCAATCCACATATATAAGCAAAATCAAATAATTATCACATCAACAACTTTCTAAGCAAACCACTTTAATTAATAATGGTTAATTGAAACCACAAGTCACAATTATGAAAAGAAATAAAAATCCCATAGGTTAAAAGTATCAAGTATAATATAAGTGTCACATTCAACATTAAAAACAAAAAAATGTGAAAAAATAATAAAAAAATAAAATAGTTAAAAAATACATTGTAGCTTACGCTACGCGCTACCTAGCTGTAGCGTACGCTACGACCCTTGTAGCGTACGCTATAGGGGATTTACGCTATTTGGGACGCTATGTAGCGCTACGGCCACGCTACGCTATGGGCGCTATTTGAAACACTGGTTGTAATATCAAGAACTATTATTCACCTGTTGACATTACACACAAATAGAATCCTACCCATATACCAATACCCAAAACATGTGAAATGGCAGCCCTTGTACAGGCCACCAGTGTTTTCGGTATCTTACGATATCACCTATATATCCCATGATATATCAGTTATCCCAGCTAGGAGATACGAAACCCATCTTTAATATCCATTTTTCATGGTATCGTACAATATATTGCACGATATCGCGATATATTGTCAATATCTTGCGATATATCCACACTCCTTTATAAATTCTTAATGTATCGTGCGATATATCAATACTGAGTGTGACCTCGAAAGGGATAAAAGGAAACCAGTGTTGTTCTGTCTGGAAAATCCTCAAATTTTGATATTTTTTTCAAAAACAAAAACTTCCTAGTGTCAAATGATGCACATTCCTCCAAAATTGCAATCAAAAGCTTGGGGCCGGATTCTGAAAGATGTGCGTTTTTAAGTTTTGATTCGTTTTTTTTTTTTTTCCATTATTTCTTTAACTAGTGTTGTTTTGCATGAAAATTTATGGATTTGGATTCCCCTCCCCGTGGATTATCTGATGCACGTGGTTGGCGGGTGATTGCCTGCATCCGTAAGGAATAGTCTCGTCTTAAGGGGCGGAGACACCCTGTGATCATCAAAAAAATTTTATAGATTTAGAACTTCGATTTCGAGATTTTGGGGGAAATGGGCTAAGTTGCGGAAAATTGGAAATTTTTGAAATTTCTCCAATTTTTTCCAAATTAGTTGCAATCAGTGTTCAAACATGAAATTAAACATGTATATAACCCGAATTACACATTCTTGGCAATTAGGGGATTTTCGAAAAATAATTTTTTTAATTAAAAATAATTTAAAATTTTCAAAATTCACAGGTATATTTCTAATTTTTTTACTTCATCTTTTGCTCTTGAATGTATTGCTTGTGTTTCCATACATGTCTTCTTACATTTATAAATTTTAAGAATTGAGTTTTAATATAGTTGCATCAGTTCAGTCAGACAACGTATAGATTAGTACCATACATAAAGGAAACCTGTTGTGTGCACTTGTTGTCTATGATTTTTTTATTTCTAAGTGTGTATTGGCGTCTTTTTTAAATATACCTGAAGTTTCATTGAAAATTTTGACCAATTTCCCAATGTTTCCCAACAACAACAATAAATTATATCACATGCGATGACCAATGTATCCCCATTTCCCAAAGGTGCGATGCATTGCGTGATAACGATATGGAAAACGTTACAGGCCACCATGTGTACCATCACGGCACACAAATACAAGATCCGAACAGTCCACCAGGTCAAGGTGGGGCTGACTATGGAAATTCATTTTCACAAAATTCGGATCTGTCCACTTGTCAGATCAGAGTCAGATACAGTTATGAAACAAATGAACAGGTGAAAAAGCTTTGCACGGTTTTTCAAACCTTGCAGCCCATCTGAAGAATGGGCTATGAAGAATGGACTAGCCCAATTTTTGGGTATCTTAAAAATGCCTTTCATTAGCATCCGTCAACAATCTAGATCAGCAACTAATCAGCCCCACATACACAACATGTGTGTACATTGAGAAGAGAGACTCATGAGGAGAGGCTACCATAAAGGGAAGGGTTTTAAATGATTAAAACAGAAGTAAAATATACTTCCTGTTAATTTACATAAGAGTGGTTTTAAGTCTCAAAAAAAAAAAAAAAAAAAAAAAAAGCCTAGGCTAATACAAAAACGGCATCCAAAGAGCTGGATATTCCTCGCATTCCATCAAAGAACCGAAGAAATGGGAATTAATGATTTACAGGCATCAGCCAAACAGTCCCTAAAGTTTCGAAGTAGGGTGCCTAGATGTTAACCACGTGGAGATTTTATACATATATATGTGTGTGTGTGTGTGTGTGTGTGTGTGTGTGTGTGTGTGTGTGTGTGTGTGTTAGCATTTGGCATGTGTGTGTATGTTTATTGTTTGCCTGTTGTATTAGTGCATGTGCACCATCCCTCATATTCCTACAGAAATCTGTACCTTTATTGTAATAAGAGTGTTGGTGTTAGGACAAGAGACACACAACACTCATTCTCCCTTCTCTTCTACTCTACTCTTCTTCTCTTCCTTCACCATTATTTCTTTCTTTTAATCTCCTACCAACCATGCCAAGATTTCCATGTTTTGTTGAATCCCTTGTTTATTAAGCAAAGAAATACAGCGGTCTGTAAATCACCTGCATGTGAATCATGCAGTTTTCTACATGCCAGAACATGCATCTCCTGGCATTTGTCAAACATCCAAGGTGTTCATGAAGAAGGCCCTACCTTTTAGATGCCCTAGCCCAAAAATAAGGCCAGTCCACTTCTTGGATAGGTCAGTCTTCAAAACAAATGGGCAGCTTAAACAAAATCACCTAATGGACACCTTTTATCTCTTAAACACTACGAAGTGGACCCATGTGGTAGCATGTTGAGCGGCTGCCTTATATACACATTCAAATAGCAGATATCTCAGTAAACATAGTGATTGTAAGCCTAAAGGAAGATTGAAAGAAAATCAATAGCTGAAGAGGATGCCGCAGACAATGTAAGCAAAGCAAGTTTACTACTTGACAAGAACCTCTTTTTCTGGGAGGTGTGAGCTGTTATTGAACCACAGAGCTCAATATTGAAACAATGAGGGACTACCACAGAAGTATGGGCTTGAACCCATCCAATAAGAACAATAGCTCGCAAAGAAGAATTATTCTCTGCTTAATGGATGGATCTATTAACGGATGCAGAGAGAACATAATCAAAGCCATAGAGAAGCCCAGTGTTACTACCGAGTACTATCAATTAAATAGCCTCTTTATCTACTCTTGATTACTTAAAAGTAACAGAACACATAAAAGTCATATTTTGTCTAAAAATCTTTAGTTTTGTACTCAACTACTGAAGCAAGTGAATAATATCAAACAATTGCCAGATTTTCATGTGGAGATGTTCTGTTTTCAGAGCCAAGGAAAACACCAACTGTGCAGAATAATGCAGTAAACTCAGAATAACCAAAGTTAGACAACCATTCACAATCTATAGATGCCTTCTATAAGAATGTGAACATTGCAAAGAGTATATAACTACAACAAAAAACTGGTAAAGCATCAACTGCACGAAACAGTGAAAAGAAATATGTATTAACAGACAATGCCACATAGTCAGCAAAATTAACATTCTTTGAATTTTGTTGAAGTCATGTTTACTCAAAGAAAGAAAGAAATAAAACAATGGAAAATGCCTGGAACGAAAAAGATAGCATGTACTCACACATCAGCGTGCATATACACTTCAGAACCAAGATTCACCAATGTACGCAGAGAGGTCACCCCATTCCTCTCCAAATTCTCAATGTTCCTTTTCAAATCTGAGCTACGACAAGTGGAAGTAGGAGTCAAGTAACAACTAGGCATCCATACATATTAGTACCCTACAATAAACTACGAAGGAATTATCTGATAACAAAATTCACGTTGGTGGGCATATAAATAATGTGTCACATAGTGGTGAGGAACATGCTAACCAGTAGAAATTAAAGGAGAACGAGAAGGAAAAAAGGAGAGAGGAAGAAGAAAGATTAGGGTAGAAACCCTCTTTTTTAACCATGCTATTAAAATGTTCATAAGACTAAGATAATACAATTCGAAAGACCAAACTACCCAGAAATGTGAAACTCATTACCAACAATATAAAAACCAGTGTTGTGAGTAGCGTACACTACGTAGTGTAGCGTAGCGTAGCAAAATCGCTACGTAGAGCAGCAATTAGCGTATATCCCCTGTAGCACACGCTACAGGGGTCGTAGCGTATGCTACGGACGCGTAGCGTGTAGCGCAGGTAGCGCGCTTCCTATTCTATTTTTTTCGTTTTTTGTTTTTTCGCTGTATTAAACGGTGGTGAACTCACACCACAAGCAAGCACTTAAGTTTTTTAAATAAATAAATAACCCTGTTCGAAAGGGCTTCCAGACGCAAACCAACGCTGCTCCTCTCCCCACTCTTCAATCTTGCGATCGAAAAACCCTTCCAAGGGGCTTCTTTGGCCGATTGTTGGATACTACAAGGAGATCCATTTGATGCAGTTTCATCAACAATGGAGAAGAAATGACGGATAAATCGGATTTCCCCTATTCCGGTTGCGATTGGCTGTGGAGCTTCAACTTTTGCAGTTTTCATTGATTCAATCTCATCTTGAGACAAAAATAGGTACACTCGTTCCTTTTTTTTTTAATTTTTTTTCGATGTACAATGAAAATAACTTGGTATTTTGAGTTTTTTTCTCATTTTTTCCCTTTTAAATGCCGGTTACCGTCTTTTTTGGTTCTTTATACTTTTTTACATTTCTTTTTCTGTGGTATGGCCCACGTGTGGCCCATTGAGGTGCGTGAAGGGGTGGATGTGACATTTATATATTTTGTTTTTTTCTTACTATTTAATATTTATCCTATATATATATATATATATATATATATATATATATATATATAATTAAAAAATAGAAGTATTGTGTAGCTTACGCTACACGCTACGGAGGGTTGAACACTATGCAACACACTACCGCTATTTAAAACACTGATAAAAACACAACAGTACCTCAAACAATCACTCCCCTCAAGCTGAAACAAACATTTCAACCATGCCTAGCTTGACAACGGACTGCTGGACTTTGATCCTTTAAACAAGGGGCGTGCATGAACTGGCTTTGAAGTCCAAAATGTCGAGACGAGTTGTGGTACAAGAAATCAGCATACCAACAAGCCTCTGTTACGTACCTGAATCCTTAAGGGGCTAACAATCTAAAGTATGAAGCAGATTATTCTTCTCCATTGGAGTGTTGAACGGCTTTGACATAAGTTTGCACATCTCTTTTAGCAAATATAGTACATAGTTATGTTTTGAGATGACAAACCCCTCCTTTCAACAAGTTACATCAGCACCAAATAAATATTTTGTGTGATGAATCTTTAATAATGAAAGATTCTGCTCATGTAAATTTTCAGCTATTCTATAGGATCATCCTCAACAACAAAAACATCACCAATGTCAACAAGGCGAGTAACTCCATATTGTTTCACAAACAGTTATGACCAGAATGCCTCTTTTGAAGCCAATGTTCATAATTCATCACTAAGCTTTTCAAACCACTACCGAAAATACTGCTTCAGTAGATACATTGCCTTCTTCAACTCGCGAAGTATCCCTTTCTCCCCATGAACCTGAAATCTGGAGGTGGTGCCAAATAAACTTCTTGACAGAGCTTGTCGTGAAGAAGAGCATATATCACATCCAATGGATGAAGACGTTGGATGCATGTGCCCTGAAGAGCCAATCAGGACTAGATTACTGGAAATTGACCGATTGTGATCTTTGTGTTGATTGGAATCAAGTCATTAGTGTCTTCCTTATTTCATCAATCTATTATTAATTGTGCATAAAACTTGTCAATTAATATTTAGCGGATTATAGGGATTCTCTCTCTCGCTTTTTTAATGGTAACCCAAAAATTTTATCAAAAAGAAGGGGCTTAAAAAGGATGATGAGAAGTCATCCAACTAATTCAAATAAATAAGACCCCGAACTTCCTTGGAACAACTCCAAAGGAGTATCCTTAAATAAATTGGCTGTTTCTTGCTCATTCCACAACCATCCACCTAGCATTGTGGCTCCACGACTGTCAACTAGCTGTTAGAAGTCCTGTTGTTGTGTTCAAACCATATTGCCAAAAGCATTGGAAGAAGAGAGAGGTGCCAAATAAACTTTTCTTCCTTCCTGATCTAGCAAAGTACCACCTGGAAAAGAGATCTTGCACACTAGTAGGCATCACCCAACAAGTACCCAGCAGAGAAAAGGTGCAACGACACCAAATGGTACACCGATTCCTCATCTTTTAAGCACATGATACACCCATTCAGAATTGGCATACCCCTCTTCCGTAACTTGTCGATAGCAAGTACTATATTCTTGCCAATCGACCAAGCAAAAGCCACTACTCGAGAAGGGCCTTGGTATTTCTAGATGTGACGAATACGATCTTCAGCTTGCAGCCAAGTAGAAAGATTTTCAAGAATCAAGTAAAAAGATTTGACCGAGAATTCCCCTGATTTGTTAGCATTCCACAAACACCCATTGATGGGGACATCTCGCGCACACGCACGCCCCCCTTATGCACGTACGCAAGGAGGGCCCCACCTTCGATCTAGATCGATGACGACATCCATGGAGGGCCTCCTAGTTAGAGGACTGTATTTTGGTTCCTTGGAGTGGACTCAATCATCATGTGGATCCCACCATTGGATCTCATGATCGTGGCCCACTACCCTAGATGATCTAAGGACTTTGAGTTTTGCATATTATTGTTATTAGGAACATCATGAACAATTTATATTTCTTTGATTAGTTGTTATTTTTGTTATTTCATCTCTAAGTAATAGTGTGGGCACATGACGCGGCTTTTAGGGTATGGGGTTTTCTTATAAATAGGCAACCTGTAACGCCCTGAAAATCGAGGGTCGAGCATAAACTCAACTCCCGAGTTCCAGAACATCACTTATGCAACAAAATGAATGATGATTGAATGTTGATTGTATTCGTGCATTGAACATGAGTGAGATTAAGCCAAAACAAAGATATCATACTCAGAGTTAAATTTGCAAAAGACTATGATAGATAGATAAAATATATAAACTATGATGAGTCTCTGTGATAACATTACTGGACTAAATAATTACAAATACGGTCTGATTAAAATATACCAAATGTGTAAGTGTAATGTCTTCTATTCCAAGTACCATCTCACAATACGCATGCCTTGAGAGACCCGTCGAGAGTTACATGATAGGAGAACTCCTCCTCATCACCATAGAAGTAGTCCTCTCTTCATAAGCATCGCCATCATCTGAAACTCAACAAATCTGGTTGGTGTGTACAACACCATCCCGTAACGTGGGAGCGAGTAGCTAACTCAGTCGAACAATAAGGCATAAGTTATCATGTTATCAATACGATCAGCGAAATGATAAAGCGATGAATCAAACACTCTAGTTACTCGATTAATGCAAGTATGAATGCGGAGTATGATGGATGCCCCAGACATATACTCCCTCATGCGACACCATCTCACGTTCGCGCGGCATGCTTACATCCCACAGTGCTCCACATCTTCCCGGCACATGCGATCATGATGAGCATGATTGCAGGAGTTTTTAATTAGTCCATTTCAAACACGGGATTGGGGAAACTAAGGTACCTCCCTTGTATCATTCCCAAACATGATCCATTCAGGGTCGTCACATCTGGTTAATATCGACGATGGTGTGTTTTCTAGGTCATCTGCAGAGGCTCAGAGGTCTGTTACGCACAAAGGTTGCACCACTCCCCATCACCCCTTAAACGATTCATCACTATCTGACCCTAGTTCATACTCTATATCCGCGACAAACTCTAAGGCTCACCGCGATTTTAGAGTATGCTCGAAATCACTACAAAGGGCTGCTGTGGTCTGTTGCTTCATACGTTGCACCACTCCCCCATCACCTTATCAATGTAGGCCGGCCAAAGACGAATATAGTGTCCCATCCTTAATCGGCTCACGAGTTTGGTTGCTCACTTTCACTACGGGGAGGCACGTCCGTAAGCGACAGGCGACCACGGTGTCTATACCACCATGCCCGGCTCATGAGTCTTAGCGGATCGAGGTACCATGGTTAAAGGGATTCCAGATGGTAAGTTTGGTACCCTTTCAAGCGATGGCGTCAAACATGGTGAACATACATAAGACAGACGGGTTGCTGACGAGCTCGGGCCTAGCTGGCGCAATTTTTAAACGACATGAAGTGCATAAGCACTATGGCGTGGCAACTAAATCGCCAAATCGCGACTCGAGTTCGTCGAACACATCTCACGTGGCAAATGAATCACGTCCACGAATTTAATTCTATACGTACCGTTGTTGCGGACTATAAACATAGCCCCAAACACAATCAATTTCAAATAGTAAAGCGGAATGGATCAAGGTTCAGATCATACAATCAAAGTTTGATAATATCCGTTTAGAGTTTATTTTATCATATATTCGTTGCTCCACTCCCCATCACCCATGACGGATCGTACAACGTAAACATGAATTTAACATATGCATTACATAAATAAAATCATAAAAGCAATTTTTATAAAGCACAACACAAGCATGAGTTTGTACATATTCAATTCCTAATCACATAGTTATTGGAAATCATACACATAGTTAAAGGAGTTGAGAATCATATCTCAACACCCCTTAAACATTACAATTTATAACTACTACTCATTCGACATTTCATAAACAAAATAAAATAGAATCAACATACATGACATATGTTGATCACAGTATAAGGCGAAATCCTTTCACTGTAGGAGTTACCCCAATCATAATACGCATACACCCATGACGGATAGTCATAGCATGCAGCGTGCAAGTTCCATATTCATTCGGTCATTTCCACAAACACTTGGGCCACACATTTTAGCATATATAGTGTGTATTGGTAGTGGCGTGATTTAGGGCAAATCCTTTTCGTCAAAGGGGTATTGCTCAAATACAACATCAATTATCCATGACAATTAGTCATGGCGAAAGAATGAGAATTCTATACTCATTCGGTATTTTCAGACACTTAGAATACAATTACAACATACATGGTGTATGTTAAAGAAACATGTATTAGGGCTATCCTTTAGCCAAGTGAGTATTTTATCCATGTATAATATATTACTACAAAGAAATAATCATGATAAATATATCTCCAAAATTTATACGTATACGACTTTTCTAGAATACGCATTTTCAACATACATAGTGTATACAAACAAACATGTATTACGGCGATTCTTTTAAGCGCCAATTAAATAATTTATCCATATGTCATATAATCATACGACACATAATCATGGCAAACACATTTCCAAAATATACATGTATACGACTCCTTCAATACGATTTCTACATACATAGTGTATATTAGTAAAACATGTATTTTGAGTGCCAAATAAGTCTTTTATCCATATATCGTATATCCATACGACAAATAAACATGTCAAACACATTTCCATAAAAATACGTATACGGTATTTTATACGAATACCTAGAGTATGTGAAATTCCAAATTCTACAATTCTAATCGAAATGAAAAAACGAAAGCACTTTGAGGTTGCAGGGAACCTCATGAATCTACCATTATCGACATTGAAAGCATTGAAATGAAAGATACACCTAAAGTCCTCACCTTTCTTCTTGGAATCTCAACTTGAGACAAGTTGGTTGAGGAGCTCGAATTCGGGAGTTTTCTAAGCCTAAAGAGTGAAATCTCCATTTCAAATAACTCAAGCCTTTACACCTCAAAAACGGGTCTAGGGTTAGGGTTTATTACCTAAAGCGGGTCGGTATCGCCAGAAAGCGATGAGAATCGGGCAAGGTGGAGCCGAATAGCGGCAGGGAACGTTACCCAATGGGAATTCCTCCCATTTCCCTCACTTTCTCTCTCTTTTCTCTCTCAAATCCAAATTCGAATGGCTGAAATGGGAGAGGGTTTAAGGTCCTTATATAGTCTAAACTTCACCAAAATAGACTTTTGGACAAGGTTCACTAGGTTATAGCCAAAGCGACTTTTTCAAATTTCTCAATGGAGGACTTCGACGGAGCCAAAGGACTTAAGCTCACTAACGCTGGAATTTTGTTCTATTAAGTTTTCATTTTGGGGGAATTCCAAATCACGCGTGGCGACGAGTTTTAGTTCAACGGTCACTACGGATCTCGATCGGAGATTCCGAGTACATGTAAATGTGTATGAAATTTCTCCCGATCCGAGGGTGTAATTTGTCCGATTCGACGTGTCTGTTGCTTAATCTTGATCCGCAAACAAATGGTGCTAGATCACTATTCCAAGATATTTATTTTATAAAGGAAATAGTGGTTTCACACTCCCTCGCTCCGAACGCGATCGAATGGCGTGGGACATTGTCTGGACTTGATTTCCGAGATGGTTGTCAAGCCCAACGAGGCGGTCCTAATTCCTTAACTTCGAGTTATTCGGACTTACGTGCGGTCCCGATCTAATACGGAGTTTCGAGATGCTCCCGTGAGCAATCGGGTAATGAGATTGATCTAGGTTTTAGGGTAACCTAGCGCCAATGATTCTACAGGTTCGGGTCTTACGGATCGTATTTAAAGCGATTGAAATGGTTTCGTAGCTAACCTGGTTTCGCACTTAGTTACTTTGTCTCATTTCTAAAGGATTTAGTCCTACGTGATTTACATAGGTGGTAACTTGTCCTTTGTAGTTTGTATCTAAAGTGATCCAAGTTATATACTTTAGTTTAAGATAGTGTCTGGGCGAAAGTGCTTTGAAAAAATTGAAAGAACAAAGTAGTGAAGGGTTGGATTTGTGAAGGAAATGGGTTAAGGAGCGATTTTAGATCTGGATTCAGTTCGACAAGTTAATAAGGTGTTAGGATCGACCCATCGCCTAAGGACGTCTAATTCCAGGTTGGCAAAAATCCGGGGTGTTACACAACCCCTTGTAGGTTTTTTCTCATTGAAGATGATTAATAAAATTATGTGTTTTCCTTCTTTAATTATTTGAGTTATGGAAACCTAATTGGGTGCGAAACCCTCCCTTCTTCGAAGGACTAACTACTATGGTGCGAAGCCACACCTATCCCAAATCGCCCCCATCTCCTAACCTTCATATTCCTCATCTCCTACAGCCATCCCCTCATTAAATCCACCCACGTTTGCAGCTAATCTTTTCCCTACAGTAGATTTCCAGAATCTAACCCTGCAGGAGGGCTGAAACTTCGGCGGAGCACCATGCACAAACCAAACATCCGATTGTCCTAAAATTTCATGTGAAGGTGGACCTCTCCTGACCGACCAGACCCAAGTTGGCTGATTTCAGATTCGTGGGCCCCACACACATGCGGCCAGGATCCCACGCATGTGCGTCTGGGCCCAGCCGCTGTCCGCACATGTGGATAACATCGGGTTCATCTATTTTCTCTATTGCACTCCTTTCTAACCTTATTTCTCTAACCCTAACCCTAGATTTTCCTAAATCCCAAGTTCTATTCCCCTTTTTCAACCCTAGGGCTTCCCGAATTGAAACATGTGAATCCCTTGGATTAGGGAAATAATCCTTTGCATGTGTGGATGAATTTACTCTCCTTTGATCATTGTTTGGTCTATAATTTTAATTGATCCAGCCCTAGATTGTGTAGGCTTGGACCCTTGTAGATCCCCCTTGTTGAATGCTTGACTTTATGTGGGATGTGAAATTTTTGTGAATGTTTCTAAATTAGTATGATCTAAAGTCTGAAATCTTACATATCATATTTAATTTTCATGTCCTGCATCAAATTTGGTATCAAAGCTTAGGTTTTTCATAAGGGATTGCATTGCATGTTTAGGGTTTAGTCTACTCACGTTTATTTTATCATATAGGGTTGTTTAGGACCCATCATTCACAACATAGACTGTTGAATTTTCTATTGTCAAAAATTCTCCAATTTTCAAAAATTTTTTAATAATTTTTTATGTTCTTTTTAGGAGCGTTACATAGTTTTCCTGAGTCCCATATGAGCATTTAGTCTCATTTCATAGTATAGTTGCATTAGAGGACCTTTGAGTTGAGTGGGTAATTGTATGCCACGTTATATTTTAAATTGCACCCCGCACTAAACATGGAGCAATTACAAGAGTCAATGGACAACATAACCTGACAATTTGAGTCTTTGGGTAAGCACTTGGAACAACGTATAGACCAACGCTGGGATCAGCTTAATGTGCGCGTTACCCAACTAGAGACCTCCTCCTACGCAAACCTCGCCATTGGGAAAGATGCCCAATCTCAGACAGATAGTCAGGAGGATAGACAAGGGAATGAGAGTGGACAAAGAAACAGACATGTGTCAGCACCCGTGCACCGACCCCGTGAGGGGCATCATGATCATTATGACCCAAATGCGCGACTCCTCAAGGGAGTTAGAGTAGAGGCCCCTACGTTTAATGGCCACTTGGACACAAACTTTTCTATGGCAGATATGGACCATTATGTTGAGTGGTACGACATGTCTGATGTTCGTCGAGTCCGATTTGCCACGATGAAGCTTGTAGACCAAGCAAAGAGGTCTTGGGCTACTGTGGAGCGAAAGAAAGAGAGGTTGAGGGAACCCCCAATAGTCCATTGGGGAGAAATGAAAGAAACTCTAAATACCTCCCTTTCTCTTATCACTTGAGGTTGGTTGAGGAATCAAAGTCTAAATCTAAGCCTCTCCATATTCTAAATACCAAAGACTTTGAGCAAGAGACTGAGTCAGACTCAATGGTGTACACCCCTGTGACTAGGGAAAGTGCACCAGAGGATAGTGCAGAGTTACCCACTGAGGCCATTCCGATAGTGGATGAGTTTCGTGATGTTTTTCTCAATGATCTACTGAATGAGCTTCCCCCTTATGAGGGATATACAGCACACTATTGATTTAGTCCCTGGGGTGACTCTACAAACCTGTCTGAGGTGGTCAATAGGAGTTTGGGAATTTTACTCAGGTGTTTAGCAGGGGAGCACACCAGGACGTGGGACACTGCACTACCTATCTCCGAGTTTGCATTTAATAGTTTTGTTAATAGATCCAGGGGTTTAAGTCCTTTTGAAGTCATTACTGGTTATAAACCTAGGAAGCCTATTGATCTTGTCCCAGTCCCATAGCCCATCGAGTCTGCAGAGTCCTTTGCACATCACATTCATTCATAACATCAAGAAATCAGGTGAAAGATCAATACTAGTAATGAACATTACAAAATTTCTGTTGATCAATATAAACGATTCAAGGAATTCAATGTAGGGGACTATGATGGTCCGCATCAGGCTAGAGTAGTACCCTCAAGGAGCCGTTCGTAAATTACACACGCGTAGCACTGGACCATTCAAAATTATAAAATGAAACGACCTCAATGCATATACGGTAGATCTTCCACCTTCCATGAGAATTAGTTCCACATTCAATGTGGAGGATCTAGTTGCATTTCAGGGAACCACTGATACATTGTCCAACCTGTCACCTAACAATCCTAATTCCCCAAACCTTTCCCTTGATCCATGCCCCCCCCCCCGACTCATTGAACAACCCCGGATTTTTGCCAACCTGGAATTAGACGTCCTTAGGCAATGGGCATCTAACACCTTATTAACTTGTCGAACCGAATCCCATAGTCTAAAATCACTTCAAACCCATTTCCTTCACAAATCCAACCCTTCACCACCTTGTTCTTTCAATTTTCCTAAGTACTTTCACCCTGTAGACACTATCTTAAACTAGCTAAGTAGTATAACTTGGATCACTTTATATACAAACTACAAAGGACTAAGTACCACCTCAAACAAAATCACTTAGGATTAAATCCTTTAAAATGAGACAAAGTAACTAAGTCTTAAACTAGATTAGCTACGAAATCCACTTTGAATCTGTTTTAAATACGATCTGCAAGACCCAAAACTTGTAGAATCATTAACGCTAGGTTACCCTAAAATCTAGATCAATCTCATTACCCGGTTCTCTCGGGAGCATCTCGAAACTCCATATCGAGTCCGGACCGCACGTCGAGTCCGAATAACACGAATTTAAGGACTTAGGACCGCCATTGGGGCTTGACAACCATCTCGGAAATCAAATCCAGATAGTGTCCCACGGTTGTTCGCTTGAGTCCCAGGAGCGAGAGAGTGTGAAAACACTTGTTTTCTTTAAAAATAAATATCTTGAATAGTAATCGGATCTCTCGTTTGCGGATCGGATTTAAGCAACTGATCCGTCGAATCGACCAAATTACACCCTTGATCGGAGAAATTTCATACACATTTACATCATGTACTTAATCTCCGATCGAGATCCGAACCGTTGAATCAAACCTCCGTCCGCCACGCGTGATCCGGAAATCCGACTAAAACGAAAAAACATAATAGGAACGAAGATCCGATGTCGGTGAGCTTAAGTCCGACCTTTGGCTCAAGGAGGCCCACCAAGTCCTCCGTTGAGTGAAATCGACTTCGTTTTGGTATAACCTAAGTATACTTTGACACTGAGTCTATTTCGGTGAGTTTTAGACTATATAAGGACCTTAAACCCTCTCTCATTGCAGCCATACGAATTTGGTTTTGAGAGAGAGAAAGTGTGTGGGAGATGTGGGAGAATCTCCCCGCCGTGCTTCCCTGCCTCTCCACGAGCTCCACCGCCTGATTCTCATCGCTTTCCCGGCGATTCCGACGTCGTTTCTAGGTAAGAAACCCTAAGCCTAATCTGTTTTAGGGTTGTATAGGTTGTAGGTTATGAAATTGCTAACCTATTTTGTTCTATAGGTTGCCAAACTACCGTATTCAGAAGCTTAGCAATTCTATCGACTCCGTTACGATTCTAAGATAAAAGGTGCGGACTTTAGGTGTATAGGTTATGGTTTTCAACGCTTTCAATGTCAGATAATGATAGATTCATGATCTGCATGCAATTGCACATGTACAAAGCGCTTTCTGTTTTCTGTTTCGATTAAAGATGTAGATTATGGAATTTTACATAGTCTAGGTATTCATAGAAAATACCGTATACGCATAAAATTTGGAAATGTGTTTGACATGATTATTTATTGTATGAATATACGATATATGAATAAAATACTTATTTGGCGAAAGGATTCGCCCAAATACATGTTTTACTAATATACACTATGTATGTAGAAATACTGTATCGTAGAAAATCCGTATACATATATATTTTAGAGGTGTGTTTGCCATGATTATTTGTCGTATAAATATATTATATATGCGTAAAATACTGTTTACGAAAGGAATCGCCATATCACATATTTGCTTATATACACTATGTATGTTGAAATAGTGTACTTTAAGTGTTTGTGGAAATGCTTGTGTGAGTAAGTGTTTGGATGTTGATGCCTTAGGGAGGTTTGAGATGGGATTCTCAACTACCCTAGAGACATGTTTGATTTCCTCCATAGGTTGTTCACTTAAACCACTTACTTGTAATATATGTGTTTTGTATTCCTATTTATATAGTGCTTTATAACATGCTTTATAATATGCTTTATATATGCATTAACATACTATTGTATGATTTTATTTATGTAATGTTTAAATTACTTTATTTGTATGATGCTTGATGGAGGAATGGTGTAATTATTCTCCACATGCTAATACCAGACTGGATGAGAATTTTGATCCATGTGTTTACCTATCTGAATGTGATTGGGTCCAGTATAGTCGGTAATGGGATTGAATTCGTGGTTGTGATTCATATGCCACATGAGATGTTTGATGAACCCTAGTCGCACTTCGGTTGGCAATAGTGGTTGGCCACACGAAGTGTTTATGCACTTCATGTCGTCCAATTGATTGTGCGCTCGAGCTAGTCGAGCTCGTCACGTAACCGATTTGTCTAATGTATGTTCACCATGTTTGACACTACCGCTTGAACCTAGGGTACCAAACTTACTAGTGAAATCCTGTTAACCATGGTACCTCGATCCGCTAAGACTCATGAGCCGGGTATGTTGGTATGGGACACCGTGGTCGAGCTGTCGGCCTACGTTGGGGCCACGTGCCTCCCCGTAGTGACGAGTGAGCAACCAAACTCGTGAGCCAATTATGGTGGTATGGGACACTATATTCGAGCTGTCGACACCTCCGGTGAGAGCCGAATACGGTGAGACCTGTATTCGTGCTGACGGGCGGCGAGTCCTCCGTAGTGTCTTCAAGTATACTCTTAAGTCTGTGATTGGCGACGAGCCCTTCACAGCAACTAGAGCATGAGTTGAGCCAAGTACGGTGAGACCTGTATTCGAGCTGACGGCCCGCGATTGAGCCGAGTACGGTGAGACCTGTATTCGAGCTAACGGCCAGCAATTGAGCCGCATACGGTGAGATCTGTATCCGTGCTGACGGGCGAGGAGCCCTTTGCGATGCCTTCGCAATGCCTCTCGAACCATGATATCGTATGAGATTAACTAAGATTGACGACCCTAGAATGGATCATGTTTGGGAATGATACAAGGGAGATACCTTAGTTTCCCAATACTGCTGTTTGAAATGGACTAATAACAACTCGGTAATCATGCTCATCATAGCATTGCATGTGCCTGGTAGATGTGGGGCACTGAGGGATGAATGCATGCGCGAACGTAAGATGGTGTCGCTGAGGGTGGTTTGGCAGGGGCATCCATCATAACCGCATACATACTTACATTAAAAAGAATAGTAGAAAGTGTTTAATTTCCGCTTTATCATTCTTGCGCTTGACTGAATTAATAACATGTTAACCTATGCTTTACTGTTCCACTGAGTTGATCACTCACTCCCACGTTACGGGACGGTGTTGTACACACCAACCAAATTTGTTGAGTTTCAGGTGATGGCGATGCTTATGAAGCAGAGCCGGACTACTTCTATGATGATGAGGAGTTCTCCTATTTGTATCTCTCTGGCAGGTCTATGAAGACCTGGTATTGTATTGACGGGGCTATGGTACTTCCGATAGAAGAAATTACTCCCTCACATTTGGTAAATTTTAGAATTGTATTTATAATTAATTAACCTGGTAACATCATCACACTCCGGAGACTCACCATAGTTTATATATGTTATTTATCTATCACAGTCTTCCGCTTGCAATTTAACTGTCTCTGGAGTATGACATGTTGTTTTGGCTTAATCTCACTCATGTTCAATGCACGATCACAGTCCACATTCAATCATCATTTATTATGTTGCATAAGTGATGTTCTGGAACTCGGGAGTTGAGTTACTACTCGACCCCCGATTTTCGGGATGTTACAGTATCCGTATCGGTTTTGGAGGGCACCGCATTACGCTACCGATCGGACACCTCAACATCACATTCATTCATTACATCAAGAAAACAAGTGAAAGATCAATACTAGTAATGAACATTACAAAATTTCATCATTCGATTTTGTGTGGGACTATATGGTCCACATCAAAGCGTGATGTTTCGAACACACGCGTAAAGAGTTCAAAATTATAAAACGAAACGACCTCAATGCATATGCGACTTCCACCTTCCATGAATTTTCCACATTCAATGTGGAGGATCTAGTATTTCAACCACCGATACATTGTCCAACCTTACTAACCATCCCATTCCCAAACCCCCCCCATCTTCCACCTCCCATAACCACCATTACCACACCCAGAGAGGAGATAGAGGATATTCTGGACCATCAAATAATATCGACGTCAGACGGCGGATTTCAAAAGTTCATGGTTAAGTGGAAGTCACACCTAACTTCTGACAATACGCGGCTCATTGAGAAGGAGCTTCAGAGACTTGAGCCTGATATCTTGGAGCGGTTCAGGAGTTTTGTTTCGCCAGTAGCAAAATCTTCGTAGCCGGAGAGAGTTGACGAGGACATCTCACGCATATACACGCCCCCCTTACACACGTACACAAGGAGGAGGGCCCCACCTTCGATCTGAATCAATGACGACATCCATATAGAGCCTCCTAGTTAGAGGACTGTTTTGGTTCCTTGTAGTGGACACGATCATCATGTGGATCCCACCATTGGATCTCATGATCATGGCCCACTACCCTATATGATCTAGGGACTGAGTTTTGCTTATTATCGTTATAAGGAACATCATAAACAATTTAGATTGTTTTGATTAATTGTTATTTTTGTTACTTCATCTCTAAGTAATAGTATGCGCAAATGGCGCGGCTTTTGGAGTATAGGGTTTTCTTATAAATAGGCAACCCCTTGTAAGTTTTTTCTCATTGAAGATGATTAATAAAATTCTGCGTTTTCCTGCTTCTCTAATTCTCTGAGTTGTGGAAACCTAATTGGGTGCGAAACCCTCCCTTCTTCGAAGGGCTAACTACCGTGGTGCGAAGCCACACCCATCCCAAATCACCCACATCTCCTACCCTCTATATTCATCATCTCCTACAGTCGTCCCCTCATCGAATCCACCCACGTTTGCAGCTAATCTTTCCCCTACAGCAGATTTTCAGAATCTAGCCCTGCAGGAGGACCAAAACTTTGGCGAACACCGAGCATAAACCGGACATCCGATCGTCCCGAAATTTGGCGTGAAGGTGGACCTCCCCTGGCCGACCAGACCCAAGTTGGTCGATTTCAAATTCGTGGGCCCGACACACATGCGGCCAGGATCCCATGCATGTGCATCTGAACCCAGCCGCTGTCCACACGTGTGGATCACCTCGGGTTCGTCTATTTCCTCTATTTCACTCTTTTCTCACACTATTTCCCCAACCCTAACCCTAGATTATCCTAAATCTGAAGTTCTATTCCCCTTTTTCAACCTTAAGGGTTTTCCAAATTGAAACTTGTGAATCCCTTGGATTGGGAAAATAATCCTTTGCATGTGTGGATGAATTTACCCTCCTTTGATCATTGTTTGGTCTATAATTTTAATTGATCCAGCCTTAGCATGTGTAGGCTTGAACCCTTGTAGATCCCCCTTGTTGAATGCTTGACTTTATGTGGGATGTGGAATTTTTGTGAATGTTTCTAAATTAGTATGATCTAAAGTCTGAAATCTTGCATATCATATTTAATTTCCATGTCCTGCATCACCCATCCCATCCCCCTATCGACTATCCTTGATTATGAAAATGCAACACTTCCATCAACCTAATAAATTCAATAATTTCCTCCTCTTATAGCTTTCTTCTAAAGATGGGGCGCCAAGTCCCTTACGCTCCCACCAATGCCGCATACTGAGATACAAAGACTTTTTTGGCCCTAATCACCCTATATAAAAAAGCAAATTCTCCACTCAAAGATCTCTCCCCACACCAGCAATCCTCCTAGAAACGGATACACAACCCATCAGCAACTAAAAAGGAAATATTCTCTTTGAATGGATAGATCACTCAAAGAATCGACTTCGCAAAGCTTGAAGCCTTGTATGTAGATATTGTTGCAATAAACCACCTCCCTCTGTTTTCACCATATTTGTTAGATATTACCTTGTACCATGGTCTCTCCTCTTCAAACACCCACAACAATTTTGGCTATAAGAGTCAAGCTGAAAAGTTTCAACGATCAAATGCCAAGTGTGCAAACCTCCTCTAAATTGACTAGGTAGAATTTTCCCCTTCCCGCCGAAGTCCCTTTGACATTTTTCAATCTTCTCGATAACGTTTGATGGGCACTGAAATATCGACATGAAGTGGAGAGGCATCTTGGATAAAGCAGATTCTATTAATGTAACACAACCTCCTAGATATATGGTTTCCTTATTCGACCCCAAGGGTTTGCATTGGATAATCTCAATGGCTACGTCCAATAAATGCACTTTTTGTTTCCCGTTACATAATGGGAGGCCAAGTAGCTGGGAAATTACCTTTGTTGCACCTAAAAGAATTTGTGTACCCCTCAATTTCCTCTTCCCTTATACTAACACCCAGAATCTCACTCGTATTAATATTTACTTTCTACTTAGAAACTACCTCAAAACAACAATCAATCTTCCACATATTATCAACTTGACCACTATCCAACCTGCAAAAGAGAACGGTGTCATTAGGGAATTGGAGATGAGAGATTTGCATTTTTGCATTTAATGAGCTTCGCCTCTCCGCCCTTTTTCCAACATTCGATGAGAGCCTCTGCCACCACTATAAACAGAAATGGAGATAGAGGGTTGCCCTACCTAAGGCCACAGGAGCTTTTAAAGAAGATGCATATAGGCAACCCATTTACTTGCACAAAGAAGTGGGCTAATCCCATACACTCCACCATTCATCCCTGATATCTTTCACCAAAACCCATCATAACCAATAAGTATCGAACAAAGTTCCACTGCACATAATCATATGCTTTTTCCATATCTAGCTTGCACACAATACCTGGTCTACCTTCTTTTCTTCTAGAATCAACACATCTGTAGGCTGCCAACGCCCCATCAATAATTTGCCGCCCATTCAAGAATGCACCTTAAGACTTTGATATGACGGAACCCAAAACTTTCCGTAATCTGGTTGCCAAAATCTTCACTAATACTTACAAGGGTTACCCATCATACTGATAAACTGAAAATCAAACAATCTTGCAACGCCTTCCTTTTTAGGGAAAATCGCAATGAAAGACATTCCAAACCCTTTTGAGAAGCGTCTCAATTGAAGCACTCAAATATAAAATCTAATAGTTCTCGTTTCACCACTTCCAAGAACACCTAGAAGAATGCAATGGGGTACCCATCTGGGTTGGGGATTAATCCCACCCCAAGGGCTTCACTATTGCCCATACCTCTTCCTCATTTGTTTATCTTTCAGTTTCAACAATAGTTTGCAGTCTCGATAACATCAACCAACATATCGGCCGATATTGTTGCTGTCACAACAGATTAATGTGATCTAGGGGAAAGTTGCAAAAATCCCCTTTATCAATCAATATATAGTTGATATCGCGCTATATATCACAGTATCAATGATATATCACAAAATATTGTTGTTACACCCATTGTTTTAAATAATGATAACATGTAATGTATCGCACCCATGGGATATGGATACATCAGTTATCGCATGGGATATATCGGTTGTATCGCGTAATGTATCGATGTTGTTGGGAAACATGGGAACAATGGGAAATTGGTCGAATTTTTCAATGAAACTTTAGAGATTGTTGAAAAAGACATCAATACACACTTAGAAATCAAAACATCACAAAAAAGTGCACATAATAGGGGTTTCCTTTGTATGATGCCCTAATATATGCGAATTCCAATTGAACTGATGCAAGTATATTCAAAGTCTATTCATATAATTTATAAACGTAAGAAGACATGTATGTAAACACTAGCAATACATTCAAAAGCAAAAGAAGAATCACTAGATCAGGTTACATACGCGTTTAATTTTATGTTTTGATACAAAGATTGCAACTGATTTGCGAGAAATTGAGATATTTTGATTTTTCTTAATTTTCTACAAATTGACCCATCCCCCCAAATCTCAAAATCGAAGTTCCAAATCCATGATTTTTCATGGAAGACATGAAGAATCATAGATTTGTAACCATTTGACACTGGTTTAATGCAATTTACAACAAAAACATGGACCAAAAATCGAAAATGCTCACTGGATCGAATAGGTGGGATATATCGGCACACCTATGCGTTTCGTATCGCACAGGTGGGATACAAGATATATCGTGGGATATATCGGCTGATATCATTGATATTTAAAACACTGGTTACACCCAGTGTTCAAAATATTGGTATCGCATTATGTATCGCACCCTTGGGATACGGATACGTATCGGTTATCGCATGGGATATATCGGTTGTATCGTGTAATGTATCGTTGTTGTTGGAAACATGAGGAAACATTGGGAAATTAGTCGAATTTTTCAATGATCGTTAAAAAAGACATCAAAACACACTTAAAAATCAAAACATTACAAAAAAAAACAAGTGCACATAATATGTTTTCTTTGTTTGGGGTCCTAATACATGCACTGTCTAAGTGAATTAATGCAAGTATATTCAAAGTCTATTCATATAATTTAGTAATGTAAAAAGACGTGTGGAAACACAAGTAATACATTCAAAAGCTAAAGAAGAATCACTAGACCAAGTTACATACATGTTTGATCTTTATGTTCGGACATGGATTGCAATCGATTTGCAAGAAATTGGAAATTTTTTATTTTTTCTAATATTTCCACAACTCGGCCTATCGAAGCTCCTAATCCATGATTTTCATGTTCTTTTTCATGCAGAACATGAAAAATCATAGATTTCTAACAATTTGACATTGATTTCACATGATTTACAAAAAAAAAAAAAAAAAAGGATCGATCAAACGTGGGATATATCCTACTACTTGTGTGTTTCGTATCGCACTGATGGGATATAAGATATATCGTAGAATATATCGGCCAATATCGTAGAATATATCGGCCGATATCATCGATACTTAAAACACTAATTTTGAGTGTATAATGATGTCCTTTTGAACATCCACTAAAGATTCACTAAAAAAAATTTGACCAATTTCCCAATGATTCCCAGAAACAACGATACATTACGCAATATTTCTCGTGCAATACCTGATACGTTTTTGTATCCCAAGTCTGCGATGCGTGCAAAGATACCAATACCAAAAAGTGAAAACATAGCTTTCAACCCAAGCTTCACGATCCTATCAAAAGCTAGATGGACAAGTAACGAGCTATTCCATCCTACCCTTTTCAGAAGATTTTTATAGAAGCCTACAAAAGCTTTGCAGGTCTCACCTTTTCTTTCAATTCACACACTATCAACAAGAAGACTATAATGTGATTTGTTCTTCTTCTTGCACTAGCTATTCCATGGAAAAATTTAGTGTTCCTATCTCTCTCTTTGAGATAAATTGCCAAAAAACTTAGTTTCCATTTAATTGCTTCTTCTACAGGTTCTCTCCAAAACCAGGTTCAAGAGCCATCTTTGGACCAAATCCTCACCAATAAGTGAACTAGCCTCCTCTTCCCTATCTAATTCATGAATGGTAGGAAGCAAATTTGATTTTTCCACCTCTATTGAAGAGAACATCACTTTCTACGACTCATTTATCTTTCCTTCAAGAGCTTTGAGCTTCAGCATAAGTCTGTGGCCAACCCTTCCATTCACCTCGAGCGATGTCCACCAATTCTTGATGTTACTTCTAAACTCTTCATTCTCGAGCTAGGAAAATTCAAACTTGAAGGGCTTAGGGCCCCACAGCTCTTCGCAATAGTCAAGAACTATAGGAGCGTGATAGGATACTACTCTCAAAAGGTCAGCTGCAGTACACTAGGATACATCTACTCCCAATCACCATAGATGAAAAATATATTACAGGATTGTCCTAATTATTAGACTAAGTATATTTAGCGTCAAATAGGGGAAGATCAATCATCACATTGCCCTCCACCCAATCAAAAAGGGAACACATATTGTTGTCAATATCCTCTCCATTTGATCTCTTACAAGGGCATCACGCCACATTAAAATCTCCCCCTACACACTATGACCCATGCTACCTACTCCTGCATCCATTCAACTCATTCTAAAAGAAATGCCTGAAACTAGAATCATTAAGACCATAAATTGCAGTGAACAGCCAGTCTCTCCCTAATCTAACAATTTTCAAAAGAATCAAAATGGAAAGCTAGCACAACCACTAATATCTCTCGGCCAACATATTGTCATCTCAAATAAAAATTATCCCACCTGCAACCTGATGCAGGACAATTAACCATTTGCTCTAAAAGCTCGAACTGATAGAGCATGGCAAATTAATCCCTTTCATCTCCATAGCCCAAGCCCCAAATCCATGGGTTAGGTCTTCGGCTGAACCCTCTTCGTGGGCCCCAAATCCATGGGTTCCGCGGGCCACCCACCCCGAGTGTGCCCTTGTATCCCACAGGCCACCCCACTCAAGCCCGATGTGAAAATGACCCCACATTAATCACCCCCAGTGAGGAGTCTCGAATACGAGACTTCCCGCCCTGATACCAATTTGATGCAGGACAATTAATCACTTGCTCTAAAAGCTCAAACCGATATAGTATGGCGAATTAATCCATTTTATCTCATAATAGCCCAGGCCCCAAATCCATGGGTTAGGTCCTCAGCCGAACCCTCCTCGTGGGCCCCAAATCCATGAGTTCCGCCTCACACGAGCAGCCCACCCCACACAGACCCCAAATCCATGGGTTCCGCGGGCCGCCCACCCCGAGTGTGCGCCTGCAACCCACAGGCCACCCCACTCGAGCCCGGTGTGAAAATGCCCCCGCATTACAACCCCATTTGAATTCAAAGCTACCCAACCAAAGGATGTATCTAGCCAAATAGACACGACCATTCCTATGTCCCATGCTTGCAATTTAGTCTCCTAAAGAGTGACCAACTGAACTTTTTGAGCCTTAAAAAATTGTTTCACCTAGCCTCTCTCAAAGGAAGGCTCAAACCAACCCTCAAACATGCCATGATATCAGCTTCATTGGGAGATTTTTTTTTTTTCTTCCCTGAGCCCCTTGTCCTTTCCTCCCCCACTACTAATAGAGAAGTCAGCAATAGCCACTCACCCTCCTTGGGTCCCACATATTTGTCGTAGTTCACTAATGACACCAATCTGAGGAGTTCTCTCTTGCTCGACCATTGCTTCTTCCATGTTCCTCTTCCCAGTTTTCTTTTCAACTCTCTCTCCCTTCCTTCAAGAGAATTAAAAATAGTAAATGTATCTTCAATGCTACTTGCAATGGTTGCCCTCACCATGTTCGTTGGGAGCAATCTCTAATCCAATTGATAAAGCAAGAAGAGAAGAAAGACGATGAGCAACTAAGCAATGCAACTTGTAAGTCATATAAAAGGACCATAGGTGACCGTAACAACATAATCAAGTACTACATGTCGCAATCACATAATTTCATTAAGTTCTTGATTGTAATTGTGATGTGCACCCTATACAAAGAAACAAATTACAGCCATCCAAAAGACCAATTATCAAAATGTATTTCAAATGCATGTGGCAAAGAACGAAGTCAAAAGGATACAACACTTTCTGTTGTTCAAAGACCTTGTCCCTGCAAAATAGGTAACCCAAGTAAGTTCCATCAGCAAATGATGGGCATTAAATAATTCCTTCAGGGTCAATATCAAAACTAGAAGAAGTTAGCTATATGTAACTTGTGAGCGTCAATTTGTTATCCGGAATCAATTGAGCCTCAAAAAAGCTAAACATGAGCAAGGCACTTTTAATAAAAAGGAGTGGAAACAAACATTTCTTTACGTATGTATACATGAATCATCATCATCATCATCATCATCATCTAAGCCTTATCCCAACTAATTGGAGTCGGCTACACAAATCCTATTCCAATATTCCCCTCTATCAAGGACCATATACTCAATTAAACCATAGGTCATCAAGTCTTCTCCTACTACATCCACCCACGTTCTTTTGGGCCTTCCTCTTGCCCTTTTAAAACCTTCAACTTGAACCAACTTACTCCTAAGCAATGCAATTCTTGGTTTCTGTTGCACATGGCCAAACCAATTAGATCCACTTCCCCTTATCTTATTACCTACCGATGCTACCCAAAAGTTCCCTCAAAAGCATTCATTTCTAATTATATCCTCCCTCATCTTGACACTCATCCATCTCAACATCCTCTTTTGAACTAAACTCGTCCCATGAAAATGGTGTTCTTTGACTGCCCAACATTTTGTCCCCACAAAGTATGGCTAATCTTATAACTATAAAGAAATATTTATTTATGTATGCATGTGTATATTCTCTTGTATTCGTGAAGTGTATCATACTCCTTTCTTTGTCTCATATATAAAGTATGTGTTAGTCTAAGGGCTAACACAAGTATCTTGTCCTAAACTCTCTCTCTCTCCCACAAAGTATGGCTAATCTTATAATTGTAAGGAGATATTTATTTATGTATGCATGTGCATATTCTCTTGTATTTGTGAGGTGTATCATACTCCTTTCTGTCTCATATAAAGTACGTGTTAGTTGGTGGGCTAACACGGGTATCTTGCCCTAAACTCTCTCTCTCCCATCTCTCTTTCTACTTCTTCCTTCTTCATCAGCCCTTCTCCTTCTTTCTCGCTTTCTTCTCTCCTTTCTGATCGGTATCAAAGCAAGTCTCTAGGCTAATTAAAGGGGTTTTTGTGGGGCCCACTGCTAATATCATTAGTCTGTGTGGGTGATGTCAACAATGCAAGGTAGGATGGTCCCATGGGGGGGAGTACAGAATGTGGAAGAGGATGATTTAGAGGAATTATGGTGATTTCTCTTAGAATTTTTTGGGCAAGTTTTTTATGGTTCTTTAAACAAATAGAAAAAGTCAAGAAACAGTCCAAATTTGATTTTTCTTTGCACTATTTCTAATCATTTATGTGGCATTTCTTTACATGGATTTGCTGTCATTGAGTGTTTACCAACTATAGAAACAAGTTTCATGTGTGATGTGGAATGAGATTTGAAAGAGATGAAGGTTTTTGTAACGTGCGGTTGCTGTATGGGCCAATTTTTTCTATCATTTTGCTAATTTTCTGTGGATTCCAGTATTTGGAGGTGAAGAGGTGTGGTGGGTTGTGTACGCTGACTTGTGAATGAGTGTGAGTGGTGTAGTTTGAATTGGTGGATGTCTTGATTGATATGGACTTTGTACTGTCTACTGTGGACTAAACCTGTAGACTGAAGTTTATACTTTGCAGGTGCGTGAGGTGCTCTATTACAGTGAGGATGAACAGTGGATTTCATAAGCATGGTGATGATAGTGATCATATTGGTTGTATAGGAAATGATAGTGGTAATTCCCTTTCTGGTGTCAAAGACAAGCTTGTTTGCATTCATCGCATTCGATCTTAGCATATGGGAAAGATGTGTTGGAATCGAGTCCACCATCATAAGAACCACTATTACATTCTGCTTAAGAAAGAATCATGAAGATCATATATAGAATCATGAAGATCATATATGGTTTTCTTTTCAATATAATTCAATTGCAAATTTGTAATACTAGACCACTTTCACTAGGATCCTAAGACAAACATACCATGATCATGTAATGACACACTCAACACATCACCGATTAGCTAACTAAAATCTAAACAATAAAACACAAACGATTCATTCTAATAGTGCATGAAAGAGACAAGGGACTACCTCTCGGCAATAGCATGGACAAGGTCTGGCTTCAGTCTGCGATCGACAAATTCCTCAAATTTTTTCACCTTCTCCTCTCGAAGACTGCCCATATCAGCTGTTGAGAATAGAAGCCTAAAAAGGGCAAAATTTGTTGTGACAATTGCATATCCAAAAGGCAAAATCAAAAGCTGAAAGGAAGTCAAATACAGGACAGAAACAGCAAAATCTATAATTCCAGCAGGCTGTGGAAATGGAAATCTCCTAAACCCTACTTTCTACTTGAAAGGAAGAAAAAGAAACCTCCGGGTCAGGGTTCGACCAAGAATCCCCCCCCGACACCTACCTGGGGTCCCATTATCCTCGCCGGATCAATCCCGCCTAACTCCTCAAATCAGAAATAGGGTGACGTCTGTTCGGAGGATACAGAATCGGAAAGCAAGGCCTCGGACAGTTTTCCTTCAAGCCCTGTATCTCCGGCAGCGTCCTCAGCTCAAATGGAAGATTGGACTGAATCGGGCCCTCTCACCCTGTTCCAAGAGCAAGAACCCAGTGAAGTTATAGACGCGGCACCACTACAGATTTGCGGTATTACTCAACAGCAGAATGATGACTCAACTCTTCCGACTCCCCAGAAGCCTCATTCTTCGGAATCAGCGTCGGAAGGGAAGAGTAAAGAGGAGATTTTCGATGAAATTCAGAATAAGAAATGGATTCGAGATGCAATCGGTCATGTTGGGAGAGCTCTTGGTCTCTCCTTTGGGAATAAACCGAAAGATTACTCCAGCTTATTTCAGTTTATTGAAAATAGAGGCAAACCTCTGCCGCCTGCTCGAGCTCCATCAAAACCACCTCAGAGGTCCTCGAACAGAGAATTGCTTCGCATCCAATCCAACCCAACTTCAGCTTCTTCCTCCGCTAGTCGTTGTGGTCGAAAGGAAACTCGGGGAAGTTATGTTCCCCAATGAGAATCCTCTCATGGAATGTGAGGGGTTTGGGGTCCTTTCAGAAAAGGAGGCTGATTAAGGAATCCATCAGTAGAAGGAACCCTGATATTGTCTGCCTCCAAGAAACCAAGGTGCCTAACTTCTCTGATAGGCTGATGAAGTCGATTTGGAGCCCATCTCCAGTTCATCGAATCACTCGGGACGCTGTTGGATCGTCAGGGGGTATTTTGGTGGAGTGGAATCATGCCAATTGGGAACTGCAATCTTCGACCATCGGAATCTTCTCTGTTTCCGTCATTCTCCAAGCTAAGTCGTCTAACTTCTCTTGTAATATTATTGCAGTCTAAGGCCCTAATGATGTTTCTCTCAGGCCTTTCTTCTGGGAAGAGCTGTCTCTCTTAAGTCAATCCTTCTTAGGTCCCACATGCTACGTCGGAGACTTTAATGTCATTCGTTTTTCGGAAGAGCACTCTCGGCCGAGGAGAACTACGCATGCTATGATCCAATTCTCTGATTGGATCCTATCCCAGGAGCTAATCAATCTTCCTCTCTCAGGCGCCTCCTATACGTGGTCCAATTGTCGGCGAAACCCAATTCAGTCGCCTTTGGACAGGTTCTTATTATCCCCAGACTGGTTGGAATTATTCCCTTCTGTTTATCAGATTGCCCTCCCGAGAACAACGTCAGATCACTGCCCAATAATGTTGTCCATGGACGAAATCAATTGGGGCCCTAAGCCTTTCAAATTCAACCCGGCGTGGTTTCATGTTGAAGGCTTCCGGGAAAAAGTGATGCAGTGGTGAAGCTCGTTCCAGGTAGATGGGTTTGCCAGCCACAGATTGTCTTGTAAGCTCAGGCTTCTTAAAGTAAAAAATCAAAGATTGGTCGACCAATGAATTTAGCAAAAGAAAAAATGAAACTGACGCCCTCTTGGCTGAACTCCAGCAAATCGATGTTTCTAATGAAGATGAGGAGATACCGCCTGATATGCTAGCTAGACGAATCCAAATAATCCAATCCCTATCTGCTCGGGCGCTGGAAGATGAAATTAATTGGAAGGCCAAATCTTGTATGAAATGGCTTCAGGAGGGAGATCAAAACAACAAGTATTTCCATAACATTGCTAATGTCAGAGCCCGAAGGAAAGCTGTTCATAATATCAGGGTTGAAGGTAGAATAATAGAAGATAAAGAAGAAATTGCGGACCGAGCCATCCAACACTTTCATTCAATACTCTCCTCGGAGGGCTGGTCTCGACCGACGCTCGATGGGCTTCCTTTTCCTGCGTTACAACGATCGGACTCCTTGGTGCTAGAGGCACCCTTCACTGAAGACGAAACAAAAGCAGCTGTTTTTGATCTATCGAGAGATAGAGCTCCCGGCCCGGACGGTTTTACAATGGATTTTTTTCAAGCCTTTTGGGACATGTTGAAATCAGACGTTATGGCCTTCCTTTATGAATTCCATGAGAGGGGAAAGCTTTCCAACAGCCTAGGAGCTACATTTATTTCCCTCATCCCAAAAAGTTCAAGTGCCTCTTCGTTTTCGGAATTCAGACCCATCAGCCTCGTAACTAGTCCCTACAAAATCCTTGCCAGCATTTTATCTTCCAGACTTGCCTCTATTATGGGGACTCTCATTTCCAAGAATCAAAACGCTTTCATAAAAGGAAGACAGATTATAGATGGGGCGCTGATTGCCAATGAATGTCTACACTCAGCCCATAAATCAAGCAGAAAAACTATCTTTTATAAGCTTGATATCGAGAAGGCATATGACCATGTAGACTGGGAGTTTCTGCAATACATGATGAGGCGCTTGAGATTTGGGGTAACATGGAGGAGATGGATCAGAACATGCCTCAACTCTGCGCGATTCTCTGTTCTCCTAAATGGTACTCCTTATGGTTTCTTTTCCGCATCACGAGGTATTCGTCAAGGGGATCCTCTTTCACCCCTCTTGTTCCTTATGGTTGGAGAGGCTCTTTCTCAAATGATCCATCGTGGACAGGCTGAAGGATTATACAGAGGAGCTCTAGTTGCGGACTCAGTCCAACCCATTACTCACATTCAGTTTGCAGATGATACCCTTATCGTGATTGAGGCCGATGAAGATTCGATTTTCAACCTTCATACAACTATCAGATGCTTTGAGATAGTTTCTGGTCTCAAGATTAATATGGCTAAATCCAAGCTTTATGGTATCAACTTGTTGGATCAAACCATGGCAGAGTACGCGCTGATTCTGGGCTGCTTGACGGCATCCTTCCCTACAACTTTTGTAGGTCTTCCTCTTACTGTTAGTGCCCCCCCCTAGGGAACTGTGGGATAATATAGTTGTCAAAATACAGAAAAAAAACTTGCAACGTGGCAATGTCGATATCTGTCGATAGCGGGTCGGATCACTTTAATTAAAGCGGCGCTGTCCAACTTACCCCTATATTATATGTCTCTCTTCAGATGTCCGGTTTCGGTGTTGAAACGCATAGATGAGCTTAGAAGAAACTCTCTTTGGAGCGGGAAGGAAAATCGCAGCAAATTCCATTTAATGGACTGGAGGAAATCTGCACTCATTATAGGGACGGCGGTGCTAATATAATGAATATCAAGATTATGAATGCGGCCCTTCTAGGCAAGTGGATCTGGCGCTTGGGCAACGAATCGGAAGCTATGTGGAACACTATAATTAAAGGGAAATACGGTTCATCTCCAGGTGACTAGTGGACAAGAGACTCCTCTTCCTATAGAGTGTCTTTCATTTGGAAAGGCATTCTCAGATACAAAGAAAAGATACTTACAAACATTGGCTTCAGTCTGGGGAATGGTATGCGAATCCGGTTCTGGAAGGATCAGTGGGTGGGCGAAAGTATTTTGTGACAAAGATTCGCTACCATTTACGGAATTGCAACTAACAAAGATAGTTCGGTAGCCAGCAATTACTCCTTCCACAATCCCAGTGGGGGATGGGAAATAAATTGTATCAAAAATTTGTGGGACTGGGAGGTAGATGAATACGTAGATCTACTTCAATGTCTGTCCAATATCTCCCCAGATAACTTCAGCCCCGGACATGTTGATCTAGAATCGTCACCGGTCCTAGAATTTTACATCAAGTCTTTATATGCACTATGATCCCAACGCAAGTTGCCACCTCACGACCATTCCGTTTATTTGGAAATATGTAGCTCCCCTAAATTTATTTGTTTTGGGCGGCTTCTTTGCTATGAACAGATCCTCACGGTCGATAACCTCGGAAGCGTGGAATGCGGATCGTCAATATTTGTCACACATTGTATGCACAACGAAGATACGGTCGATCATCTCTTAGTTCATTGCCCTTTTATCAGGTCTCATTTTCTGGGATTTCGGCCCGATTCAAGTTTATGGGATGCTGCCCCAAATCTGCAGCGTCCTTAATTGAGGCTTTGGCACGGCCACAAAATCGGGAAAGTCAAATCTATAATTTGGAGAATTGCAATTATTGCCATTTGGTAGGCCATCTGGATTGAAAGGAATGATAGAGTCTTTAACGACTTGCGGAGTAATCCTAAATCTGTAGGATCTCAGGCTAAGAAGTTGATAGTAGAATGGGTCTAAAGTGTAATGGGTTTAAAAGACTTTGATTTAATGTTCTTAGGCTCCTAACTTTCTTTTTGTGACTGCTAACTCAGCAGTCTCTTTTGTATACTTTCTTCCCTCTTTAATGCAGTTTCTTTGTTGCTTTTAAAAAAAAAAAAAAAACCCTCCTAAACTCTACTTTCTACTCAAAAGAGACTCTCGCTCACATTCAAACTAAAAAAGACAAATAAAGTGAAAAGAGAATAAGGTGGCGATGATTTGAGCTAAGCATTTTTATTTTTTTTTTGAAAGACGATGCATATTATTAAAATCTGAAAGCCCAAAAAAAAGAAAAGAAAAAAAAAAAAAAAAAAAAAAAAAAAAAAAAGAAGAGGAGAACAAGAAAGTAGAACCAAAAAGGTAAAAAAGGAAAATACAAAAACAGCCCTCGAGGCACCCAATCCCTGATATACAATACAACCCGGTTGAGGACCCTAATAACATAACAACGTTTCTTGAGGAAGTAGCGATTGTTTCTTTCACCCCAAATAGACCAAGGAACAATGATGCAAGGACATGTGATGACCACCTAATCCTATATGCATGTATAATCAAGAAGATATTCAATAAATTCATTAATCAACTAACTGTTTTCAATTAAAGGGATTAGGCAAATCTTAACACAAAGATGAGATCATTCCGTCAAGATCATGCTCCTTAATATAAAATCACGTAAATAGTAACAATGGAAGACGTAGGAATATGAGGATATCCCAGATCTAACATAAGTCAATCCACGGTCAAGTTTGGATCTAATTCTCCTAACTAGCCATCCCTCTTTTCCGTTCAAACCAAAAGGGTGATATCTAGAGAGGAACAAAATGGATGAAGAAGGGAGGGTTCAAGATGAAGAAAGTACAGATCCTTTGTCATCAAAAGAAAAAAAAGGTGGATGATTCTTACCTTTTCCTACACCTCGAAGATCTAGAAATAAGGAAACATGAAACCGAGGTGAAATCCTCAACACCCAGGAGTCAATCCTGAAGCCCTAATCTCTTGATAAAAGAGGGAACAAAAAAAAAAAAAAACACATACGTACTCTTATTCATTCAATGATATCAAATAAGGTTTCTCACAGTGTATACATAAGCCATGAAAAAGTAAAAGTGCACTAAAGCCCATGAAAAAACAAGAAAAATAACAAAAAGATTTAAAAATAAAAATTAAGAATTAAAAATGCAATAAAGCCCCTAAAACAAGGAAAAAGAACAAAAAAACGCCTTAAACTAAAACACCCGTGCGACGGGGTGTGAAATCTGACCCATAGGCCTACGGTCATGCCGCTCCTGCACTCGTAGCGCATCAGAAAATGCGTCAGATGGACTCAGCATCCATCTACATCAACTCCTCCACTCTGGTACTCTATCAACGACGCCTCCTCCTCTTGTACACTCTAAAGGGTACACCACCAATGTCCGCATCAAACAACAATCAAGGCAACCCTCCATCTAAATCTACCCATACACACACCTCCACCGACGTGCCAAGAACGGAAAAAGGACTTGATCAAGCTCGACATTGCCTAGGAGACATTAGAAGAGAGAAAAATACTAGACCAGAGAACCCTGGCAAAGGGGCAATGAGCGAACAAATGATCCACCAACTCCACATCGTTAAGGCAAAGGAGTGACATTCGGCAATACCATTGCTCTTCTATAAAGGTTGTCGACTGTAAGAATCATATTCATGCCAGCAAGCGACGCGAAGGCCAAGACTTTAAGAGGGGCACCGTAGGACCAAATAAAGTCAATGTGATTGATGCAGCCAGAATTCTCGAATTGGGACAAAAGCGAATAGCAAGACCGCATCGGGAAAAAATTCTCAATTTGTCTTTCTTCCAAAACAATGAATCTTTCACACCTGGAGAGGGCTAAATCCCCTACAAATGAGAGAGAAGTCAAATCATGTCATCAATCTCCAAGTCAGATAAATTCCGACAACGAGGGGCCTACGCCCCTAACATCCTGGACCGAGACGCAACTAGCGATAGTGACATCAACAACAAGACAGATTGGCCAAAGAAGGAAAAGACGATTGGAGCAAGGACTCCCCACACCAAACATTCACCCAAAATTTGACCCTAGACCTATCCCCAACTGCAAAAATCAAGCCAATAGACACCTTGCTCGAAAATCACAACTCTCTCTCTCTCTCTCTCTCTCTCTCTCTCTCTCTCTCTCTCTCTCTCTCTCTCTCTCTCTGTGTGTATGCGTGGAGAGACGGGAGGAGAATTTATCAGCTATAAATGATTCTACGCTAGCTTCCCAAAAAGCCTTATATTCCCATTAAAATGCCACAACTTAATACAAATCCTAGGGATGGAGGCTTTAACCACCTTGGAATTTGTATACGAATATATTCAAGGAGATGCTCACTATCATACTACTAGTACTACTAACATTTATGTCCTTCTCAAAAGGTCGACTTTAACCACAAACTCTAAATTAGCTAAAGGGCAAAATGTTGAATGTCGAAATTTGAAATTTGAACAAAGATAAACTCCCACGTTCTCATTGTGGGAAAAGGAAACATATTTGAGACCATTGTTGTTGGATCTTGAATCCAAGCCTTCAACCAAAGGACTTTTGGTCTAAACCAACAGCCAATATGTCTACCACTGAGGAGTAGCCTTCAATCAACAATGAACAAGAACCAAGGGGTAAAGCAATCAATGATCTACAAAAAACAAATGGCAGCTCACCAAGCTTCTCTTTCCACTACTACGCTAGGAGGGCAGTCGAGTACATCTGCATCTGCCAACCATGTCTCCCACGCATCCTGGATCATTGATTTAAGAGTGCCTGACCACATGATCAGTTCAACAGATGGATATACTTTTTATTCCTCTATTTCTAGCAATTAGCTGGCAGATCCTTTTTCCAAAGCTCTTAGCAAAGGAACCTCTAGTCTTTTTTATCCCTATCTATTTCATACGTTATCCATGTGATACTAAAATTAATTGTTGCATCATCTTTTACCCATCTCATTTTATCATCCAAAATCTACCAACAAAGAAGAAGATTGGTGGTGGTCAAGAAGATCACAAACTTTTAAGTTCTTGATAGAGGAACTTCAAGTTTTGCTTGTCTCCATTCCCGATGTTCAAAATAAAGACTGACCATATGGCACACTCAACTAGGGCATTGGTCTCTATCTTCCCTTCATTTATCACTTCTTAGCAAGTTGAACAAGCATGATAGTTTACAACATGTCAGCTATTTAAGTACTATCAAACTTCATTTCCTCCACATAATACAAAAACTTTGTTATCATTTCATCTTATTCATTCGGATGTGAAGGTCTACCCCCATTTTTTCTTTGCATTCAAATATTCATAGAGTGGAATGGCATAACATGATTCATGTAGCCAGCCCCAATTAGTTGGGACAAAGCTTAGATGATGATGGTGATGATGACAATGACGATGAGGATGATGATATACATGGGTTTATCTCTTGAGAAGGGCGTTGTTGAGTGCAAAAATGACATCTATTGGAGGTAATGTGGATTATATTACTTGGAATGTTTGTACCAATATATATTACGACGAAGCCATTCTTTTAGCTATTTATGTCATCAATCAAACCACATCCATTATTCTTAAAGAAAAATATCATTACACGTTTTGCAACCAAGTGTTCCATTGTTTACTCTACCTTTCAAAGTATTGTTGGGCTTGTTTTATTCACATACTAGGGCCATCTAAAACCAAACTTGCACCACGATCCATCAAATGTGTTCTTTTTTTGTATTTTAATTCTCAAAAGGGCTACAAGTCTTATAGTTTTGTAACTCGAAAAGATAAGTTTTATAAGATGATACATTCTTTAAAAACATAACTTATTTCAAATCACAGGACAATGTACAGGTTCATGCCCCTCTTTCTCTTACAGTCATTTGAACTCCTCTAACTGAAGAGGTCCAAAGTTTTGAAGAATTAAATGTATACTCCTTGTGAAAGAAAAATCTGGCAATGCTACCTGAGCACTACCCTTCATCAACTTCAATACTAGACCACATGGATCTTCTCGTTGCTCTCTGCAAAGGAACTCAATTACGTACAATCCATCGAAATGGTGTGTGTGTGTGTGTGTGCACGCACACACACCAGTAGCCAAATTGAACTCTTGTGTATATTATTTTTTTGTCATGGCTCAATATAATTGGACTATTCACCAACTAAATGTCAAGCATGTATTTGTTAACGGTGATCTACATGAAGAAATTCATATAACTCTTCCTTCTAGATTTCAGCCTAAGAGGGAATCTGGGAAAATCTGCAATCTTCGAAAGGCACTTCATGGTATCAACCAGTTGCCTAGAGCCTTATTTGAGAAACTTGGTGATACTACCTCTCAAAAATGGCTTCAAATGAAGTACGTCTTATCAATCTATATTTGTTAAACAGGCGATAAGTGATACAACTATCATTGTCATATATATTGATGATATCATTCTTAGCGGTACCACCAAATAGGAAACTAGTAATGTCAAGAAGTTCCTCGTTATGCCTTTCGACATGAAGTATCTTGGGCATCTCAAATACTTCTTCGTCATTGAAGTTGCTTGATCAAAACGAGGGGCATCTTATCGCAACAAAAATGAGTGCTTGATCTTCTTTTCAAATCAGGATTACTTGGTGCACAACAAGTTGAAACACCTATTAGGGTAAATCAAAAGCTGCATGACCAAAGTTCCGATGAAATAGATAATCCCGACATACATAGGAGACTCGTTAAGCATTTAATCTATCTCGGTATTAATCGTCTCAACATCAATTATGTAGTTGGGATATGAGTAAATTCATGCAAAATCCATGTAGTCATCATCTTGAGGTTGTATATAGAATTCTCTAGTACTGAATTTGTTGCCCCTGGTTGCGGTCTTCTTTATTCAAACCACAGACATTTAAACATCAGTGGTTTCTATAATGTTGACTGGGTTGGCCCTACATCTAATTGTCACTCCACAACTAGCTACTATATGTTTGTAAGGGGTAACCTCATCACATGGAAAAGCCAAAAAAAAAAAAAAGCAATTGGTCATAATGGCTCATTCTTCTGCCAAGGCTGAAAATCTGCAATAGCACAAGCGACATATGAAATTATGTAGGTCAAATCAATTCTAAATGATATGTGTATTAATACTATCTTATATTCCTCTTCACTGCGACAATCAAGCAGCCATACACGTTGCTTCAAATCTAGTTTTTCATAAACAGACTAAACATAGAGTTTGATTATCACTTTGTTGGAGAGATTTTACATACTGCCTTTTCACATAAACACAACGGTGTGGCCCACTCGAGCTGCCTACCCCTTTGCTCAGATGGCCAACCTGGCTTCCGTTAAAAAATTTAACAGCAGGTACTCCAATGATAATTAGTTATATGAATAGGATGGCTTATTAGTAACCCTTTTTAAAAAGGTACCGAGATGTAAATAACCACATTAATGAGGTAGTATTTCACTATTTTGTAAAATTCCCTTTTAAAAAAGTACTCTTTAGCATATGCAATGCGGGGGCATTTTCACACTAGGTTCGAGTGGGGTGGCCTGTGGGATGTAGGGGTACACACGAGGTGGGTGGCCCGCATAACCCATGGATTTGAGGCCCGTGGAGGAGGGTGGCTTGTGTAGGATGGTACCCATGGATTTAGGGCCCACGAGAGGGCGGAACCCATGGATTTGGGGCCCACGAGAGGGTGGAACCCATGGATTTGGGGGCCCACGAGAGGGTGGAACCCATGGATTTGGGGGCCCACGAGGAGGGTTCGGCTGAGGACCTAACTCATGGATTTAGGGCCTAGGCTATGAGATAAGGGGATTAATTCGTCATACTCTAACAGTTCGAGCTTTTAGAGCAAGTGGTTAATTGTCCTGCATCAAATTGGTATTAGAGCAGAAGGTCTCGTGTTCGAGACTCCTCACTGAGGGTAATTAATGCGGGGGCATTTTCACACCGGGTTCGAGTGGGGTGGCCTATGGGATGCGGGGGCACGCTTGGGGTTGGTGGCCAGCATAACCCATAGATTTGGGGCTCATGGAGGCGGGTGGCTTGTGTAGGATGGTACCCATGGATTTGGGGCCCACGAAGAGAGTTCGGCCGAGGACCTAACCCATGGATTTGGGGCCTGAGGTATGAGATAACGGGATTAATTCGCCATACTCTAACAGTTCGAGCTTTTAAATCAAGTGGTTAATTGTCCTACATCAATATGCTACATATTATATGCTGCGTGGCATACGCTACGACACTATAGCATAAGGAAAAATGCATGGAACTACACATACATGTGTACGAAAGCTATTAGGAAAGTTTGAGGTACTTGTTTAAAGGGTAATACCTTCTAACTGGTTATGATTGCCACAACTAAGTTACTAAGGGCACAGGCATTTTACCTCAAGCAGAGTTCCAATAACTTAAATGTGCTATGGGTGGTGTAATGTATCCAAAACAGGTTGGACAGGAAAATTTCACTGAGAGTAGACATGTTTGGAAATCACAACCATACTTACATGCTAATGGACATTTTTTTCATCCATGGTTGGTTGAACTAAAGACAGGAACTGTATCGGAGATTTCCTTGAATAAATACTAGCTGACATTCCTATGATAAATTGACCACCACAAGGAGCAAGTTAGTCAAGAATGAGACAAATAGTCAATTGGTTGGATTTTTTCGATGAATTGCCTGACCAATGTGAATATCAATTAATTATGCCCCATTCACAAATGAACCAGTGATTTGGATGGCCTAAGATTGAACTACATGTTTGCCACATGATGTAATGTGTACGGTGAATGAGCCGCCAACAACTAAGTAACCCATGGTCAACTCATACAAGAGTAGTGAAAAATCATATCAGAAAAGGTAGCATAAACCTGAAGGCTCAACAACCTGATGGGAATATGTGATAGCATTCGATCCACTAATCATACAACCAAAATTGGTGGCCATCAACTGGACTGCTGAAAGCAACATGGAAGGCAATCCAAGTCCAGTAGGAAGACATCGGACGGTTAAGATCATCTGACCAGTATAGTCGGTTGGTCAAATGCCCCATTACTACCAACGTCCACAATTTAAACGGTCTGGATGGACATAAACATATGGCAAGGGTATGGTGGTTGACATCACACATTTCAGTAACTGAAAACGCACATGTACTATGAGCCAGCATCGAGTACACATATCAAATCAAGAACTTGAGAACCCCTTCTTCCACCTCCTCCTCATCTCCTTCTTCTTCTATGCATACAAAGAAAATCAAGACAGAACCCTAAATTTCTGCAAATCCAAGAACAGGAACTCTAAAATTGATATCTGACAGATTGATTTGCAGTTTCGGAAAGCTAACCCTAAAAGGTTATGAAAACCCTAATTTTTACTCTGTATTCGAAGAAGATGAAGAAGAACCGAAGAAGAAGAGATTTCGTACCTGCGCTTTCGCTGCCGAAAATGGAAGAAGATGAAGAGGGAGAACTTTGTTACCGCGCGGTGCCTCCTCGCTATCGCGGTTGCGCGCCAAACACAAACGCACCTCACGTGCTGACGTAGCACACGCGCTGTTGTCGAATCGTGCTGTGGAGAGTCGGGACGAGACTCGGTAGTGGCGTGGGCTCGATTACCATCTGGGAAAACCCCTGTCTGAGCCCGGCTTGAATTCTTCATCATAGGCCCGGTCCGGCCCATGACGGCTCAAAATACTTCGCCCTAGTTATGACCAAACGTAGAGGTGTACACAAGTCAAACCGAGTCGAGCGTGGCACAGCTTAACTCGGCTCAGCCACTAGCTGACCCCAGCTTGAACTCAGCTTGGCTCGGTCCTCAAACTCGACTCAATTTGGTCTACAGATCAGACCAGTTCACATTAGTACGGCATTTTCACCAACACAAGGAGTGCACTTTTAATTTTTTACTATATGTAAAACAGCAGTCGATGTTGATAAGTATTTCATCAAATACCCTGTAGGCAATATCAAAATTAAAAAAAATTGGTATATATTTCATATATTTACATTCCTTGCTATCAGCCAGCGCTTCGTTGAGTCATTTCATCAAATACTTGGTGAGCAACATTAATATCAAAATAATCGAGTCACCAAACTGGTTTGATTTGAGTTCGATTCAAGTTGGGGTTCGATCCAAGTCAAGTTGGGCTCAAACAAACTCAAACTCGGTTCTAAATTTTTTCAAGCTAAAAAAATCAACTCAACTCGGCTCAAACTCAATTTCAAATTGAGCCTTTTTGAGTTGGGCTGAGCAAGCAAATGGAGCTAACTCAGTTCATGTACAGCCCTAACCAAACGGAGCCTCAGCCCAAGCATTTCTCAAATGGAAGGAAAGAGAGACATTTGTTAAAGGCTCGCTAGTGCTACAGCATTGCGGTCCTGCATGTAGTCGGTAATGTTGTCTGATATTTATATGGCTTCGGTTGTTTAAAACGAGAGAAAGTTTAAAGAGGGGCATAAGTTAGAGCTTAAGATGAGGTGATGCGGTTCAAAGCTTAGAAGCGAGATGTGGTATGGGTTGTAAGATGAGAGAGAAGTAATGAGAGTGTCTGTGGAGCCCTACCATGATATTTATGTGAAATCCACCCCGAGCATTTGGGTGTCTCACCTTATTTCAGGCTCAAGGCATAAATATCATCACATCCCTGATTCAGGTGGACTACACAGTTGGAAATAATGTATAAGACAATGGTTGCCATTAAAATTTTTCTTTTCTTGTGGTCCACGTATGGGCCTAATATTTTAAACCCACAATTAAATTTTGGTGTATCATCTAATGGTTGGAGTGAATTTTATATAATCGTCATAGTGGATCATATAAAAATCATGGTTGAACGTCTTTCTTCCAACTTTTTCCTCTTGTGCAGTCTTTTGTCCTCATTGGATTACACATCACATTTCACACAAACAACACGGTGGGGCCTACCCATGATTTTTACATGGTCTCTTGCAACGATTACAATAAATCAACTCAAGCCATTAGATACCACACCAAAATTTAAACATACGGCTTAAAAATAAATCTACAAGTGATTCATGTGGGCCATGATAAGAGAAACAGTTTGGAGAATGAGCATTATACTTTACATTGTTTCCAATTATGCGGTCCACCTAAATTCGATGGGGTTGATATTTGGTACCAGTGCCTTAAATGGTGCAACACACTTAGTGACCAATGTGGATTTCACATAAATATAATGGTGGGGCCCACTTGAACCAACAGTCTCTCGGCTTCTCTAAATTATAGTTTTTCTTTTCTTCTAATTTCTTCCCGTTGCAACCCTAAATGAGTCCGGCCTCAAGCGGGCTAACCGGCTGTTATTCAGTCCAAGTCCGGCTTGATTGAGAAGCGGGCTTGTATTTAAACCCTGAGCCCAGCCCTTGACCAGATACTCCAGCCCAAGTCTGGCCCAAGGCAGGCCAGGCCAGCCCATTGACAGCCTTGGACCTGGGATTTGTGGGGGCAATGTTTCTGTACCCGGAAGTGGCCAGAGCTGCAACCAAATGGCCTGAGCAAGTTGAGTCACTGTAGAAACATTTTTTAATTGGACCACCTAAATCAAACACCATTTCACGTCCAATATTTCAATCATATTGGAGCCGTTTGCCTTTTTTTAAAAAACAGGACGTAAGTCACATAACCGCTTTCTTGTTCATATACTGTAGAAAACTCATTCATTTGGGCATATTTGTGAAAACTCCATCTCTTTTCTAGCACGTGCGCCCTTGCATTACATTTTCCAACAGAAGTGGGACTGTTCTTGAGCATTTTCAGGAAAAGAGCAAAAACACCCCTAGAAAAGCGTGCACTTAAAAAGAGACTACAATCTCATCCCTTGAAAACCACAAAAGCTAAGCAAGAAGTTTTCTTGAATTTGTATAATCATGGATAATGAAAATAAGAACATTAGTAAAATCCACAAGGCATACAAATAAGATTAGAACTGGGCATCGGTCCGGGTCGGACCGGATTGGGCCTTACCCGGTCAGATCCGAAATTCTAATAGGCTAACCCGAAATTGATCCGATCCGAGACCGAGTCCAGGTCACTTGACTCGGACAGATCCGATGCTTGATTTATTTGACCCGATCTGAGTTTGACTCGATCAGGGAAACCGAGTCGGATCGGGTTGGGCACTATTCGGATCATTTGATATGGTGTGGTCCACTTCAGTCTTCAATGTATCATAATTTTTTGTTCAACGCCTAAAATGATATGTCAAAATGGATGAACGGCTTAGATAATATATATACATCAAGGTCGGCCCCACATGACTATAAAAAATTTGTATCAACGGTTGTTGCCTGTGTTGTCCCATGGGGCAGGCTACTGAAGTAACATCACCAAGTTCTGTGGGCCCCACTACGCTATATGTGTTATATCCACACCGTCCATCAATTTTGAGATATCATTTTAGGGCATGAGCCAAATAATGATGTAGATAAAAATCTGTAGTGGACCACATCACAGAAAAAAGTGGGGAGAATGATTCCCACTGTTGAAACTATCCTAAGGCCCATCGTAATGTTTATTTGAAATCCAACTTGTTCAAAAGTTGAAAAATAAAGAAATAAGGGAAAACACAAATACTAGGTTGATCTAAAACTTTTGTAGCCTTTAAAAGTTTTTAATGGTGGGCATCACTGCCCATAGAGCTTTCTATGTTGGGGTCCACTGGAGCTTTGGATTTCATTCATTCTTTGTATATTGCCCTAAAATGATCTCTCCAAATGGATGGAAGGTTGGATACAAAACACACATCATGGTGGAACCCAAGGAACTTGGTTAAGTCACTTTAATACATACTCTCGCAGCCTACCGTGTTGACGTGCAAAGCAAGTAATACAGAATACAACTTTTGCCCGCCTGTTGATGTGCCGTGCAAGTAACTCATACTCACAGGCGAGTGAACTCTATTGGGGCCCACCGTGCATGCATGTGGTGTATCCACGCCGTCCATTCGTTTTTTCAAATTATTTTAGTTGTTGAACCCAAAATTGATGAATATCCAAAGCTCAAGTGGACCACACCATAAGAAAAAGTAAAAATATTGATTTTCACTCCGAATCTGGCTGGATCAGAACGGTCCGGATCTATTCGGATCGGAATGGTCTGGATTAACCACTACCCGATCTCGATCCAAAAACTAGTCGGATCTAAATGATCTTACCCGATCCTACCGGATCCAAGCCGTCGATTCGGTTTGGAACGGGTCGGATCCATCGGATCGGGTCAAAAATGCCCACCTCTAAATAAGATCTTCAAAGCATGGTTGTTTATCAAGAGAGTTGATGATTGGAGAATGGAAAAACACCCTCAACAAATTAGAGATTCATTAGCTAACAAAATGAAAAAAAACCCCATTTAAAACTCATATTAATAGCTTTGAGCTTTGGTAGAATCATACATTGTTGAAAAGATGATATAAATCGATTCATGGATAGTTGGATAGATGAGGAAGAAATAACTTTACAAAATCAGAAAAAATTTAATAGAATTTATGAATATATGGAGATTCTCAAAAATTACCAAAAAAAAAAACTGATATTAAAATATTTTATTTGATTTTTTTTCTAAATTCTATACATGACAAACTCATGAAAATGCAATTTGAATGCTTTTAACTTTAAACATAATCAAAGTAACCAGAGTAATAAAAATCCCCAATAAAACAGAATTTTAATAATAGAGTCTATGGTTATTTTAGCATAATAACTAGGAATGGGACAGGACTAGATATGTTATGTCACGCTCCAAATTCAATTTTCGACGCTCATTCGCGGTAAACCAAATCCGGTGCTAACAACCTCCGTGGTACCCCGATTTCAATTCCTATCTTGTGCCAAGTTTTGAAAACGAAATTCCACGAGGAGGATTTTCAGGTTTTTTTTTTTTTTTAGGGAAGTATAATCATGAATATACCATAAGCCAAAACATCATCAAACTCGTCCACTCTAAAAGGATTTGAGTACAATACTAGAAAGGTAAATACAAAACATATATAAAAACTCCAAAAGGTCAGGCATGTGCTTCTGCCTCACTATTGCTGCTGTGTAGTATAACCTACACGTAAACAACCTGTGTAAGCTTACTACTAAGCTTAGAGAGTGTGTGTGTGTGTGTGTGTGTGTGCGCACAATAGATATGACAAGTATAACAATATCAGAGTATGAGTGTGTGCGTGCACAATAGGTATGACAAGTATAACAATATCAGAGTATGCGGAAATAATGGAGAGCTATGCTGCCAAGTTCATGAATGTTAACGGTCATACCAAGGTTATATAAAGTAAAAGGCCATCGAGCCAAATGTCATATACAGTAATGCAATATAAAATGCATGATGAAGGAATGAGTCGTAGTGCGTAGTGTCGTATGCCGGTAAGAGCCTCGCACCCAAGGTTACAATATATGTTAGTCTTATAGCAAACATGTAATGTAATTCCAAAATGATAGACTCATGATCCTGAATAGTCTCATACCTATTAGGGATCGGGCCCATGATTGTATAACACTAAATTATATTTACGCATCTACAATCTCGAGTGCTACATGAATGTATGGTTACCATATGTCACACATCAATCCTGATGTCTAATAAACATCTCATAACAGTTCACAATTGGATCATCAACGGGGTCTAGTATACTTCCAACACTAGTTGTCGCCCATCGCGCGTGAGACCAAGTGAGTGCAAGAGACCTCACTATCCGCCTCGTTAGTGGTATACAAAAATCCACCCGACTCGCCAATAGTGAACCCATTTCACGAGCTGGTCAAACTCAATTTATCGTATATGCCTCTTCACCCGAGCGGGTAAGGTCAAACCCCCTTCTCAATCGACCTCGACACAGTGGGAGACACAACTTACCAGTATCCAGCCCTCATACGCTCATGACTTCACTCGGTTTAAACATTGGAGCATCATACTGGTACCAAAGGGTTTGGGGACTTTCACCCAGGACGCCTGTGATGCCATGTAACTTCAATAGTTTCCAGTGTCCATACTCATATACGCCAGTCATATCTCGACTGCGAAACTACCTCCCTGGTGTCGCTAGTGAGTAGATACAACGTGTCATACATAATGCGTTGTGCATGAATTATACTTTCAAGCCATGCATCAAGTCATATGTGATCATGCGGTAACCCTGTCTCATACAGGTCCCTTGAATATATCAATCTGAAAGGCGTATGCTATGATCAATCAGAATCCATAACAAGCATACGGATGATGCGTGTAACATATGAATGAGAATGATATACCTTATATTAAGCATATTATTAGTGTCAACCTTATCAGGGCCAGGTATAATAGCATGTTACCAAATTAATTTTGGTACACACATATTCTCATTCCCAAAGGTTGCACAATATATGTGATAATCAACATTACATAGCTTAAGATTAAGACCGTGGACCTGAATAGCAGTCCTACTAGAAATTTAAATATTCATGTGGCATGACCCACTGAAGAATTGCGACTTGCATCGGTCTAACAATTGGGTCTATGAACATAAAATTGGCTAGTAAAACAAATTAACGACATCGATAAACATATACATCATCGTGGGTCCTACAAGTGGACCAACTATTATTTGAGATGTCACTTTCAAGTTTGTATCTTCTTCTGGAAAAGTCATATGGAAATAAATGTCATAGTAGGTGGTTTTCAATGGTAGACATTCTTATCTCATCTGTTTCCTATAGTGTGGCCCACCCCATATATGGGTCAAGCCGATATTTGGAACCAGGGGCTAAAATGGCCTAGCAAAATTGATGGATGGATTAGATGCCACGCATACAACATGTGGGTCCTATGAGTGGGGCCACCTCTTTGTTATATTTTTAGCACGTACATGTCGATATGACTTTACAAGAATGGCAATAAATACGCCTCGGTAAATCTCACAGAAGGTTTCAATGGTGAGCAATAATGTCACCACTACTTCATACGATGTGTCCCACTTAAGGACCGAATATACCCCATATTTGGCTTTCAGCCATAAAATGATCCGACAAAGAAGATGGATGGTTTGGATTAACCATCTGCTTCAAGGTGGGTCTATTAGTGACAAACTTCACTCACAGTACTGTTAATGTAGACACCTTTTGCATGTCTTAGACAGTGACTAATCGGTTATTTTTTTATTTTAAATAAATAAATAGGGTCCAACAAAGTGATCAACTCTTTCTATACAGTTGGCCAGCTCATGGACGGCTTACTGAGCTTTGCATATCCAATAAAACCCAAGAACATGTAAATGGAGAGGGAAAAGGAAACATGAAATTTCAGCCATCGAATGAGCTTCCACCACTATGAGACTCATATATACGAATCATATGCACATCTAGTTGGATTAAACATTGGCCACATAGGATAGCATGGATAGGTGGGTCCCACCTTTTGAAAAATAGAAAAATGACATGGATATTAACATATACGTCAAGATAAGGTCCATTTGATGGGCTCGACATCAAGACATTGGGTAAACGACCTGTGCACTCACCTCAACGGTTGATTTGGACAACGGATGTATACGAACGGTTGAGATCACCTTTCCTTTTCCCTAATCTCCTCTAATCTCTCATTCAACTATATATTTTATTTCTTTGTATCGTTTCTTTTCTTTTCGATTTCTTTCACACAGTCGTTAAGATGGACGGGAGATGGTTTTATACGTGAGGACGACATGGTCATCGTTGAATATAGAGGCGAGAAGACGTGAGATAAGTATGATGCGGTAAGGGTGAGGTATAAATGCGTTAGACATATATATAGGGAAAAGGTACTATGCACTCGAGCTGATGGGAACGTCCCATGAGGTCAAGCTGTGTGGGCCCCACCATGATGCGTGTCGAACATCTACCCCATCAGTCAGATACACCATTCCATCGTGGGCCTAGGTCTCAAAAATCAAGTCAATCCGTGACTTGTGTGGGCCACACCACATACAGAAGTTACGAGGGGCCGTGCACCATTAAAACATTCATAATCATTTTTTGGGCCCACTGAGATGTGGTTTGCAAATCCAGCCCATCCATTATGTGTGTCCCACTTGGATGAGGGTTCAGAACAAGTTTCAGCGGCATTCAAAACTCACATGGGCCCCACCAAGTGCTTTTATATGTTTTTGGCATGTCTTCACATGATTTTAGATGGTATGGCCCACCTGAGTTCCGCATACGGCTAATTTTTGGGATATCCCATAATTTAAAGGGGACCCATCAAATGCACGGTGTTGATGGTCGACACGCATCACGGTGGGGCCCACACAGCTCGACCTCATGGGAGCTTATCGTGAGCTCGAGCGCATAGTACCTTTTCCCATATATATATATATATATATATATATATATATATATATATATTGTAACATCTCGGAAAAGTCTGTACAAAGACCCGAGTACCACTTCAGGCAGAAATCACACAGGACCAAATCCTTTAGAAATTAGATGAAATTAACTGAGTGCGAAACTAGGTTAACTGTGAAATTAGTATTAATCACTTTAAATACGAACTGTAAGACCCAAAACTTGCAGAATCGTTGACACTTCATTACCCTATAATATAGGATCAATCTCAAAACCCAGTTGATCTCGGGAGTAGCATGAAACTTCGATCGGACCTGGACCGCGCGTCGAAAGTCCGATTACTGCGAAACTAAATCGTTATGACTGCTTTGTTGGGCTTGACAACCATCTCAAAAATCAAATCCAGATAGTATCCAGAAACGCACAACTTGAGCCCGGAGGAAAGTGTGTAAGAGATGCGAATATCTTTAGGAAACATGCTCAGATTTAAGTGAATTGAGTCGTTCACTTGTAGGCCAAATATAAGGATTCAGACCATTAGAATATGACCCAAATATACCCTTGGATCAGGGAAAATTTTATACATATGTTAGTGTACTTGTGGCCCTGATCGAGTGGCGGTGACCATTGAATTGAAATTGGTCCACCATGGTCGATCTGTAAATCCGATCGGACCGAAAATGTAACTAGACCTAGATCCAATGCCAGGGAGCTTAAGTCCGACCACACACAGAAAAGGGGGCCTTCAGAAGTGCTCCGTTGGATTGAAATAGCCCCTATTTGACTATAACCTAAGTATACCATGACCCTAGGGCTATTCCGATCAGTTTTGACCTATATAAGGGCTTAAACCCTCTCTCTCTCTCTCATGCCATACGATTTTCCAACCCTAAGAGAGAAAAAAGAGAAAAGAGAAGGAAAGAGAGAGAAAGTGAGAGAGAGTTGGCGTTTGCTTTTGGGATTCTTCCCTGACGCTCCACGTGCTTCACCACTACATCTATATCGCTTTTCTGGCAATTTCGACTCCGTACTTGAGTAAGAAATCCTAAACCTAAGCTGTTCAAGAGATCTAAATAGATTAGATGGTGTAATGGCTAACCTATTTCATGTTATAGGTTGTCGTTGTGCCGTAGACAAAGGCTTAGTATTTAAACTGAGTTCGTTACGAGTCTACCGGCGAAAGGTGCAGACCATAGATGTTCAGGTTATGGTTTTCAAGGCCTTCAATGTCAGTTAATGATTTATGACTGACTTGATCGCTATCACATGTGCTTAGATTAGATGTTTCCCGTATATTACATATGTATGTAAGTTATGTTAATTAAAATGCATTCCAAGTGTTTGTTATAATGTTTGAATGAATATGGAATTTGCATTTGTGCTTGCCATGCTTATATATATCGTATATATATATATGGTATATATATATATATATATATATATATGATATGTGTGACAACTCCTTTGTGAAAGGACTTGTCATAATATATGTTAAAATTAATACATTACATGTACATGGATATGTGTAGTCTAAGTGTTTGATGAAATGCCTGAATGAGAAAATGCTTGATGTAATGTACTTAATAAGGGTGTTAAGATGAGATTCTCAATCCCCTTATATATAGTTAGAGTTTACTTTGTGTAACCTATCTTACTACTATGTGATTTACTGTTGAAATGTCTATATGTGCTAACATGTACACTATGTGTTCGTTGAAATGCTCAAATGAGATTCATATTTTATTTTAGTTGTCACATGCTATCTCTGGCTACTACATGCGTACACGATTGCTTGGAGTTTGTTCGGGGCTATGACGTAGTCCAGGCAATCGGTAATGATTTTCGAGTTAGTGGTTGAAGTCTTTCGCAGCACAGGACGTGTTCGATGAATCTGAGCCGTACTTGAGTTGTCGACAATGGTTAGGCCACACGGGGTGCTTACGCACTTCATGTCGATTAACTCGAGGTGCGCTCGTGCCAGTCGAGTTCGTCAAGTAACCTGATTGGCCCGATGTATATTCACCATGTATGGATGCTACTGCTTGAATCTAAGGTACCAAACTCACCAGTGGAAAGCTCGTTTAACCTTGGTACCTTGATCCGCTAAGACTTATGAGCCGGACATGGTGGTATGAGACACCGTGGTCGAGCTGTTGGCTAACGCTGGGGCGACGAGCCTCCCCGTAGTGGCCAGTGAGCAACACCGTCTCGTGAGCTGAATACGGTGGTATGAGACACTGTATTCGAGCTGTTGGCCTACACTGATCATGTGACGAGCCCTTTATAGTGACCTCGATCATACTCTAAGTCTGCGTTGAGGCGACGAGTCTTTCCATAGCAATTAGAGTATAAACTAGGCCTACACTGATTAGGTGACGAGTCTTTGTAGTGACCTCGAGCATACTTTGAGTCTGTGTTGAGGCGACGAGTCTTTCCGTAGCAATTAGAGTATAAACTAGGCCTACACTGATCAGGTGACGAGCCCTTTGTAGTGACCTAGAACCGCAACATCGTATGAGATTTACTATGAGTGACGACCCTAGAATGGATCATTATTTGGAAAATGATATAAGGGAGGTACCTTAATTTTCCAATCCTGCTGTATGAAACAGGATTAGTAAGAACTTGGTAATCACGCTCATGCACCGCATTGTATGTGCCGTTGGCGTCGGAGTAGAGTATTGAGGAAGTGGTTGACATGCCGCGACCGTGAGATGAAGATTGCAGAAGGAGTGTAGGCGAGGGCATACATCATTTATACACACCATTCTTGCATTAACAAGAGTACTTAAGAATGCTTGTTGTATTACCTTATCATTGCTTGATTGAATTGATAACATGTTAACCTTTGCTTTATAGTTCCACTGAATTGATCGCTCACTCCCACGTTACAGGACGGTGTTGTATACACTAACCAGACTCTGTCTTAGTTGTAGGTAATGGCAATGCCTACAAGGCGGAGCCGGACTTCGAGGATGACGAGGAGGCATTTTCTTACATGCAATTTTCAGGCGGGTTCATGTGAGCCATGTCCTGATCGACGGGAATTTCTGGGATGTTGACTAGATGACATTACACCTTTTGTATATTTTGAAATTGTATTTGTAATTATTTAACCTGGTAACGTTATCACACTCTGGAGACTTACGACAGTTTATATATTTTATATATCTATCACAGTCATTCGCTTGCAATTTCACTTGTCTCTGGAGTATGATATGTTATTTTGGTATAATCTCATTCACGTTTCATGCACTAATATGAAAAACATTTAATCATAATTTTCTATATTACATAAGTGATGCGTTGGAACTCGGGGGTTGGGCTCCTGCTCAACCCCTGATTTTCAGGGCATTACAATATATATATATATATATATATATATATATATATATTAAAGTGATGTTTTACTATTCCAGATACTTTATACTAAGTGAGCCCTACATCGCGTGTGCACACTTGTATGATGCGTGCCATCCATTGATTCTAATGGGGCACACATCTTTCGATCTGGTCTTCAAAATAGGGTATGCCGCACGACGTTAGAATTACCACGTCCACGTGATCGTTAAGGTATAGAGCTCGGGTCATTACGACATTAAAACATGGTAACCGATCGGAACTCGTCAATCCGGTCCATTTAAACGCAGGTCGGCACTGAAAATCAAGCTTACGGAAGGTTAATTAGGATACAGGTCTTGCATGCTATGCTTTGAAAGCTTGGAGAAATCTCCTCTCTGGTGTCTTTTGCTTCTCCAAGAGATTTTTCGGAAATGGAAATCGATACTAGAGGAAGATTTAAGAGGTTGGAATTTGACGCAGGGATGGGTATGATGAGGTCGATCACCGTCTTCCTCAAGGGGATAACTACTCCGAATCCACAAAGCTTCTATAGACTCCTCACAAAGATTCCTCGAATCCACAAGGGAAAATAAGAAAATAAAAATAAATTATAGAAATTCAAAATTTGATTGATACATGATAAAAATGAATTTACAACACTTTAAATAATGATACCAGACTTTGGAAGAAGTTTTGGAATCAAACTCCAACTTAAACTCCTTCAAATTTGTGACTTACTATTTATATACGGTCATTATTCCTACTAGACTTCATGGTTTTTCAGCTAAAAATAGTAAGTGTCCTATTTGGCTTAATCATGCTATTCTCTTAATTTTCCTAAGAACTTTTCATGTTGGGCACAACTCTTAAAGCTCCAAGGATGAAGAGTTATAATCAAACTAAAACTTATTATAAATAGTAAAAATGAAAATAAAATAGATTTTCGACCGTCGATCTAATGGAATCTCACAAATTTGGCATGGACAACCCAGTAAAGCAGGGTTAGGTGGATAAAGTAGCTTCTCTTACCCCAAAATCATATATGGCACATTAAATAACTCATTCCAGTTTGCGAGATACACATGTTTTAAGATTCTGATGGTCCGAATAATTTTCGCCTTCGGTCGGACCTTCTTTGGTCCATCTTGGACATGAAAGTGTCCACGACCCACTCTACATCAGAATTGGAGTGAAAGAAACCAAACAGTCGGCGAGGATTTCTTAGAGGAGGGGTCTAAAGATGAGAGCACGGTGAAAGAAGGTTACCTTTACTCAAATTGTTGATGTTAAAGAGCAATGCTTGTTCTCTTTCTTCTTCCCTTTTCATGAAAATAAAGATATTGAAGGTCGAATCCGGTCCGATCTGAAATCCTACATGGAGTCCGATGATCCGATCCTATCTGAAATCCGATCCAGTCGAATCCGGTCCGATCCGATCCGGACCGGAATCGGGTAGTAAAAAGTCAGATTTTACTCTCTCTTGTTTTTTTTAACCTTTACCCTTCTTCTACCCGAACCCTAACCCTACCCACAGCCCGAGCCGACTTCCTCTCATTCCCTCCTTCTTTCTTTCCTCCTTTCTCTCCCTCTTTCTCTCTCGATTTCTCTCCTCTCCTCCTTTCTCTCCCTCTGTCTCCCGATTTCCCTCATGTTTCCTTCCTAGCACCAGAGTCTCTAGCTCGACTTGACTCAATCCAGTCCGAATCGACCGGACAGACTCGACTCGATCCAACTTAGTTTCCCTGATCGAGTCAAACTTGGTTCGGGTCAGGCCAGTAAAGAATCGGTTCGGATTGAGTTAACCCTGCTGGACTCGGTCCTGAATCAGATTGAGTTCGGGTCAGGTACTTGCAAAAACTGAATCGAGTCGAGTTGGACTTAATCTGGTCTAACTCGACTCGATGCCCACCTCTAACTAAGGTCGTGTATACGACTTGATCTGTTATCTAGTGAATTGGTCCCCATCTATGACAATAGATTGTAAAATTCTTAAAGAAGTGTGAAGTGGTTATGATGTTGACTACTCGAGATTGTATGTAATTAGTTGCAATTCTCACTCTCATGTACTGTTAGTTGAGAGATATAAGTTATACCAAAGAGTGAAAAACTTACCTTTGTGGGCTATGGTGATGACGTGAAAGGTACATGCTATATGACTGAGTTATTCAGAAAATCACTTTGAGCCGCGGCGTCAAGTTTAATGGGGATTCTTTGTTCCGCGAGGATGAAAGTAATAAATCGAAAAAATCAGCAGTGATTGACATTGAAATCGAAATATGTGAGATACAGTTTGAAGCTAAGCCACAAACAAAGGTACAAGAACGGGTGGAGTAGCCTCCTCTCAGAAGAAATCCATTGAGAGATCGAGATTACCGGCTAGATACAGAGATGACTTAAATGTTGCATTCTCACTCATTACGAATGAGGGGGATCCGTCTACCTTCCAATAAGTACTAGATGAACCAGATGCCGAGAAGTGGATGGAGGCCATGCATAACGATATGAACTCTCTACATAAGAACCAGACATGGAAGCTGGTAGAGCTTCTATTGGGTTGTAAAGTGATTGGTTATAGGTATATTTATAAGAAGAAATATAATAGATACAATATGAGATTGGTCGTAAAAGGGTATCGACAGAAGGAAGGTGTCGACTTTAGTGAGATTTTTACACCTGTGGTCAAGCAGATGTTTATCACACTTGTATTAATGATGATTGCTCGATACAATATGAAATTGGAACAAATGTATGCAAAGAATGATTTCCTATATGGGGAGTTGGAGGAGCAAAATTATATGAAGTAATCAGAATGGTTCTGTAACGCCCTGAAAATCGGGGGTCGAACATAAACTCGACTCCCGAGTTCCAGAACATCACTTATGCAACAAAATGAATGATAATTGAATGTTGACTGTATTCGTGCATTGAACATGAGTGAGATTAAGCCAAAAGAAAGATATCATACTCCGAGACAAGTTAAATTTGCAAGCGGAAGACCATGTGATAGATAGATAAAATATATAACTTATGATGAGTCTCCCAGAGTGTGATAACATTACCAGTTAAATAAATACAAGTGCAGCTTCTAAAATGTACCAAATGTGAGGAAGTATAATGCCTCCTATCCCATGTACCATAGCCCCGTCAATACAATATCGTGTCTTCATTGACACACTTAAAAGATACGTGATAGGAGAACTCCTCCTATCATCACATAGTAGTAGTCCTATCGCTTCACAAGCATCGCCACCACACCGAAATCAACAAATGGTTGGTGTGTACAACACCGTCCCGTAACGTGGGAGTGAGTGATCAACTCAGTGGAACAGTAAAGCATAGGTTACATGTTATCAATTCAATCAAGCAGTAATGATAAAGCAGTACATCAAACATTTCTAACTACTCTTGTTAAGTGCGGAAATGAAATGACATGATGTCAGTATGCCCTTGCCAAACCACCCTCAAGCGACATCATCTTACGTTCGCGAATGCTAACTCCCTCAGTGCGCCACATCTACAAAGCACATGCGGTGCGATGATGCTCATGATTACCAAGTTTTTATTAGTCCATTTCAAACAGCAGTATTGGGAAACTAAGGTACCTCCCTTGTATCATTCTCAAACATGATCCATTCATTAGGGTCGTCAATCCTAGCTAATCTCATACGATATTATGGTTTGAGAAGCGTAGTGAAGGCATCGCAAAGGGCTCGTCACCCGTCAAAGACGGATACGATCTCACCGTATGCGGCTCAATTGTTGGCCGTCACTCAAGTACATATCTCACCATACTTGGCTCAATCACTAGCCGTCACTCGAGTACGGGTCTCACCGTGCTCGGCTCAACTCATACTCTAGTTGGGTTGTGAAAGACTCGTCCGCCAATCACGTACACTTGGAGTATACTCGAAGATACTACTGAAGGACTCGTCGCCGTCGACGAGCAACGGTCTCCACCGTACTCGGCTCTCGCCGTAAGTATCGACAAATTCGAATATAGTGTCCCATACCACCATAATCGGCTCACGAGGTTGGTTGCGCAATGGTCACTACGGGAGGCACATGACCCAGGCCGTAGGCCGACAAAATTCGACCACGGTGTCCCATACCACCATGGCCGGCTCATGCGTCTTAGCGGATCGAGGTACCATGGTTAAAAGGGATTTCACCGGTAAGTTTGGTACCCTAGGTTCAAGCAGAGGCGACCAAACATGGTGAACATACATTAGACAAATCGGGTTATTGACGAGCTCGGCTAGCTCGAAAGCGCACAACAAGTTGAACGACATGAAGTGCATAAGCACTTCGCGTGGCCGACCACTATCGCCAACCGGCAAGTACGACTCGGGTTCGTCGAACACATCTCACGTGGCAAATGAATCGCAACCACGAATTCACTCAGTACCGATTGTCTGGACTATAATCATAGCCCCAAACACAATCAAGTGCAGATAGATAAAGCAATAGTGAATCAAGATTTCCACTCATACAATCAAGGTATGGTATTTTCCGTTTAGGGTCGCTGTGGTGTTGGTGCACGCACTCGTTGCTCCGCTCCCCCATCACCCATGACGGATCATACAACGTAAATATAAATTTAAGCATATGCATTACATAGTTAAAATCATAAAGCAGTTGAGCATGTTATGAATCACAACACAAGCATGAGTTTATACATGTTCAATTCCTAATTACACAACAATCCAAGGAGATCATACAGATAATTAAAAGAGATTGAGAATCACATCTCAACACCCTTATACATCACAATTTGCTAACTACTACTCATTCAGACATTTCAAGAAACACTAAAACAAACATGCATCAACATACATGACATATGTCGATCACATAGGCATTAGGCCAAATCCTTTCACTAGGGAGTTGCCCCAATCATAACACGCCAGACACCCACGACGGATAGTCATGGCAAGCATGAATCCGAAGTTCCATATTCATTCATCATTTCGACAAACACTTGGGCCACACATTTTAGCATATATGGTGTCTATTGCCGTGGCGTGATTTAGGGCAAATCCTTTCGTCAAAAGTGGTATCGCTAATACAACAATCATGAATCCATGACAATTAGTCATGAGCGAGCACGAATGAGAATTCTATACTCATTCAGCATTTTCACAAACACTTAGAATACACTAGTACAACATACATGGTGTATGTTAGCAAAACATATATTAGGGCTATCCTTTAGCCAAGTGAGTATTTTATCCATGTATAATATATTACTACAAAATAATCATGATAAATACATCTCCAAATTTTACATATATGCGGTATTTCTAGAATACGCAATTTCAACATACTTGACATTTACAAGGGAGCATGTATTTTGGCGATTCCTTTCGCCAAAACTAGTATTTTATACATATATTGTATAATCATACATTAAATAAACATGTCATACATTTTCCCAAAAAATACATATACGGTATTTCTAGAACATACAATTTCAACATATGTAGCATTTACACATGAACATGTATTTCAAAGAAATTCCTTTCACCAAATTAGTATTTTATCCATACATCATATAATAATACATTAATTAAACATGTCAAACGTTTTCCAAAAAAATACGTATACGGTATTTCTACGTATACTTAGAGTATGTGAAATTCCAATTTCTACAACGTTAATCGAAACAGAAACTAAAGCACTTTATACATGTGCATTTACAAGCGATCATGAATCTACCATTATCCTGACATTGAAAGCGTTGAAAACCGTAACTTATACACTTAAAGTCCTCACCTTTGCCTTTTGAAACTCAACGAATCGGCAAGGGCGATTAGAACTTCCGTATTTACGGGAGTTTCCTAGCCTAAAGAGCGGAATCGGTTAGTTGTTACATAGCCTACAACGATCCTACCAAAATTCGGACCTAGGGATAGGGTTTCTTACCTTCAAATGGGATGGATACCACGGAAAGCGCCTAGAACAGGCGGTGTAGGCCGTGTAACAAGCCAAAGCGGATGAGGAAAATCGGCAGCAAACTCCAAGCCTTTCTCTCTCTTTTCTCTCTCCCAAAACTCAAATTCGTATGGCTGTGAGAGAGGGTGCTCTAAGGCCCTTATATAGCCTAAAACATTCCGAAATTAGACTTAGGTTCAAGGGGTACTGCTTATATAGGATATTCGTCGCTTTTCCAGCTCAAAAGGGAAGTTCTGGTGGCCCTCCTTGAACCAAACGTCAGACTTAAGCTCACCATCGATGGATCTATGTGGGATTACGTTTTTGACTCGATCGGATTCCCAGATCGCACGTGGCGGACCACTTTCAGTTCGACGGTCAGTGGGCCACGATCAGAAATTCCAAGTACATGTAAATGTTCCTGAAAATTTTCTTAATCCGAGGGTGTAATTTGTCCGATTCTCGACGGTCGGGTTGTTATCTTGACGCGTCAACGAATGATGCCGATCACTATTCCGATATTTATTTTGGCATGGGAATAGTGTTTTCACACTCCCTCGCTCAGGCGAATCAAACGAATGGCCATGGGACATCGGATGGAGCTGATTTTTGAGATGATTGTTAAGCCCGGTGGGCGGTCCTAGTTCCTTAGCTTAAATGGGTTATTCGGACTCCAGATGTGCGATCTAGACCTAATCTGAAGTTTCGTTTCATTCCCGAAGCGACGGAAATGAGTTTGATTCTAAACTTTAGGGTAACCTAGCGTCAATGATTACGTAATTTTGGGTCTTGCAGATCGTATTTAAAGCGATCTAACATTTCATGGCTAATTGAGTTTAGTACTTAGTTAACTTTGTTAAATTTCTAAAGGATTTAATCCTAAGTGATTTTCATCTGAGGTGGAACTTAGTCCATTGTAGTTTGTATATAAAGTGATCCAAGTTATACTACTTAGCTAGTTTAAGATAGTGTCTAGGGCGAAGGTGCTTTGAAAAATTGAAAGCACAAGGTAGTGAAGGGTGGGATTTGTGAAGAAAATGATTTAAGGAACGATTTGAGACTTTAATTGAGCGTTTAAGAAGTTAAACCTGTGTTAGGATTGACTCATTGCCTAAGGACGTCTAATCCCAGGTTGGCAAAAATCTGGGGCGTTACAGGTTCGAAGTACAAGTGGTTGAGAATAAAGTTTACAGGTTGAGAAGGTCGTTATACGACTTGAAATAATCGCCTAGGCAGTGGTACAGAATGTTTGATACTATCATGATGAGTCAACAATTTACCAAAAATGAGTACGATCATTGTGTCTATTACAAAAAGACACTAGATGATGGACAATTCATTGTACTGACATTGTACGTAGATGACATGCGTATCTTCAGTTATAGCATGCATGAGATCGATATGTTAAAGACTTGATTGTCATAGACATTTAAAATGAAAAATCCAAGGGTTACAAAGAATATTCTTGGTATAGACATTCACAAAGACAGAAAGAAGAGCACACTATGGTTATCCTAAGCATAGTACCTTGAGAAGGTGTTGATTAAGTTCAATATGAACACAATGAAACCAGTTAGCACACCCCATGCTGCTCACTTCAGGCTTTCTTCAGAACAATATTCTATTATAGATAAAGAAAAGCAATTGATATCTCTTGCGCCCCATTTGCGCACCATTGGCTGTTTGATGTATGTCACGGCCTCTAGGAGACCAGATATTTCGCATGAAGTGGGTGTTGTGAGTAGATACATGGTTAACCCCGATAAACAACACTGGGAAACTGTGAAATGGTTATTTCGATATATACGGGATATAGTGGATTACGTCTTGACGTTTAAAAAGTTAGAGGATAAGTTGATAGGTCATGTGGATGCCGATTACAATGATAATGTAGATAATAAAATGTCGACTTTCGAATACTCATTTGCTTTAGTGGGTGGTGCGATTAGTTGGATGTCAAAACTTCAGTTTGTGATGACTCTTTTACAAACGAAGCTGAGTATATGATGGTAATGGAGGCGTTCAAAGGTGTTTGATTGAGAGGAATGATAAATCAGTTTGGGCTTTAGAAGGAAGCCATGTTAGTTAATTTTGACAGCGAAAATGTAATTAATTTAGTTACAAATTTGGTATATCACTCATATTAAACATATCGATGTTCATCATCATTTTATCCGATCGTTACTTAAGGAAAATAATGTAATCTATAATATATTCCTTCTTTTACTTTCCCCATATAAAAAAATGGTGTTAACATACACTATGTAAATACACTGTCCAAAACATATATTTTATTTCATGTGAACTTGTGCATTTTAAAAAGCAATGGATATTCACCTGTCTATACAAGGTGCAAGACAATTGCCTTATATTATATACATGTTGATGCTGTTCGTAAGGTCACGAGGCACGGATGATGGAGCAAAATAGTATTAGTTGAAATGTTGAAATGTTTTTTTATTATTATTATGGTAAATCAGCACTCCTTTGTGCTTTCCCGGGATGTGGTCCACCTGAGATGGACCTGCATCTTTTTTGAGATACGGAGCGGATTAGCTGTTACTCGGGTAACAGCTCAGCGGGTGTTACCCTTACTCTGTGGGGCCACCTTGATAAAGCTTTAAAAAAAAAAATAAAAAAATAAAAAATCCCCGCCGTGTATCCGTTTTTACAGCTCATTTAAGCAAGTTATCCTAAAAATTAAGCAGCTGAAAATCTCTAGTGAACCACACTACTAGAAAAAAATGATGAATAATCATCAAAGCTTTTTATAGGCCTCAAAGGTTTTGGATCAAGCTAATTTTTGTATTTTCATTTCCTTTAGTTCTTTGTAACCTTAGCAACGGGTTGGATGACAAATAAACATTATGGATCCGCTTCCAATGGGCATTGGGATGCTTTTAATGGTAGGCTTTCAATAATCACTGTTTCTTTTGGTATGGTCTACCTCAGATTTTGATACGCTCAATATTTGGGACTAGGTCCTAAAATGGGCTGAAAAAAACGGATGGACAGAGTGGATATAAAGGTGGGCCGGGTAGCACCCACTAAAGCTGATACCCGAGTAACACCTAATCCACGCCCGTTCGGATGAGAAAGCATTGGATAACATGGATGTAAGACGCATACATCACACTGGGCCCCACCGTCAGAACCCCAAGTCCGGGAACGGATTGGCTACTCCCCCTGACACCAGCCATTGGCTGGTGGTCGGTGCTATGTGGGGCCCACCATGATGTACATGTGTCATCCATGCCGTCCATCTATTTTTATATATCATTTTATGACATGAGAAAACAAATGAAGTATATCTCAATTTCAAGTGGACCACATTACAGGAAACAACATTAAATGAATTTGACTATTAAAAATGTATTGGGGGCCATAAAAGTTTTGGATTAAGCTGATATTTATTATTTCCTTTCATTTGGGTCTTTATGACCAAAATTGGATGTCAAATAAACAGTACAGTGGGCCTTAGGAGGATTTTAATGATGAATATCCATTCATTATTTTTCTCCAGTGATGTGGCGCACCTAAGATTTATATCCTTATAATTTTTTTTATTAAGCCATAAAATGATACGTAAAAATGGATAAACCGAATGAATAAAACACGTACATGATGTTGGGGCCCACGGAGCACCGACCACCAGCCATGGGGCTGGTGTCAGGGGCCAATCCGTCTCCCCCAAGGCGGTGGATCCGGCACTCAACGAGTGCTTGAGCAACATATACATTGAACCTTAACGGGGTATACTTTAAAATGGGCCGTTGTTGCGCCCGTCACCACGGAGTAAACCCTTCCAATATCATGATGTGATGTGCGATTTGTTGTATTACGTTTAAAATGGGAACTTTCATTTCATCATGGAACCACGTGGTGCTCGTTGTGGCCGGCGGCATGGGTGTACACTGGATATCGTACCTGTGACGTGGAAAGCTGATGTCAGGATGGCGTCAGTCGCGTCGGCCACCGATTGAGATTCCCTTCCCTCTCCCTCGGTCGCTCTCAACGCCTGCAATCGCAGCCATTCTCCCCATCTAACACCTACGAATGGTAACGCCGGGCGCCCCTTCTTAAGTGCCAAACAGGGATGCGGTATCTAAAACACGTGTAATTGATCTGGACTATTCATCAGGTAACGTGCACCGTGAGCATCACCTGTAAGAAAAATACTTATGGTCTGCTCATCAGGTAGATCACACTCGAGCTACCCTGATGTCACGCGAAGACCGTACATTGCGTGTTTGAATGGAAGTGTGAAGGGACGCGGATTAGAAGCAGATCCGACTGTGGGGCCCACTTTGATATATATGTATATATATCCATGCCGTCCATCCATTTTCCTATACATTTTATGACATGATCCAGACGTTGAAGTTGATCCGAATCTCATGTGTAGTACACTACAAGAAACAACAGTGGTGTTTAACCATTAGGGCCCGTTTGGCCGGGTGGATTGGAAGGGCTTGAATGGTATTAGGGTGGATGGCATGGATTTCTAGGTAATGATGGTGTTTTCAGTGGATTGTCTTGAGATCCATCGGATTGCTATATCCCGTCTGTTTGGCACGCGTGGCCAGTCCGGGGATTAAACCTTTCCATCCCTCCCAATCCTACGAACCAAACACGTCTCAGGAAAATTTAAACCGATTGGATGGGATTTAAAGGTAATGATGGTGTTGTCAGCGTATTGTCTTAAGATCCATGGGATTGGGATCAGATCACCAACTCTGTTTGGCAGGCCTGGCCAATCCCGGGATTTAACTTCCAATCCCTTCCATTACCATCCAATCCCTTCCAATCCGACCGGCCAAACGGCCTTAGAAACTTATTGCGGGATACAATAGGTTGGATGGTAAATAAATATTATGGTGAGCTCTTGAAAATTTTTAACAAGTAGCGTTCAATCAATACTGTTTCCTATTTTATGTTCCACCGTATATTTGTATGTCTCATTTTTTATCATATTTCCTTGCAACGGGGAGAGAATGTACATGATTATAAACCATGTGAACATACAGTACATTCATCAAGGTGTCCTTGAGGTGCGTTCACAAAAAATGACGAAGACACAACTTGACCATACAATAAGAAATAATATTGATGCTTATGTATATTATTAAAAAAATTTTAGGACAAGTTTTAGATCAAGATAATGTTAGTGTTTTCCCTTCATTCATGTCTTCGTGACCAAATCAAGAATTTGGATGGCAAATAAATATTATAGTCGGCCTTAGAAATTTTTTAATAGTAGTCATTCATTTCCCATTTTTATTTTTGTATAGTCCACGATATATTTAGATATGCCTCATTTTTGGGATCATACCTTGAGGGGCGGTTTGACGCATGATATTAGATGAGATTAGGTGGGAAGGAATTGCATTTGATTTTATATAAATTTTATTTAATGTTTGGAGAGAATGGGAAATATCGTGATTAGGTTAAATGAAATTGCATTTGGCTCAACTTGAATTATCAACAGCCTAGCATTGCTTTTATACCCTTATATTTGAAAATTTTTTTTAAAGACCGGTTGATGTTATCAAGTTTTGTAGGTCCCATCATGATGTTCGGGCAATATCCACATTGTCCACTTTTTTTAAGATCATTTTAGTATAGGCTCATAAACCAGGCCGATCCAAAGCTCAAGTGGACCCCACCATAGAAAGCAGTGGTGATTGAACACCTACCATTGAAAACTTTTTAAGGGCGGCTATCAAAATTTTGGGTCTAGCTGATATTTGTATTTTTCATTTATCTGGGTTCATTTGACCTTACGAACATGTTGGATTGCAAATAAACATCACAGTGGACCGTAGGAAGATTTCAACAGTAGGCATTATTGTCCCATTACTTTCTATATTGTGGTCTATATAAGCTGTGGATTTGTTTCATTTTTAGGATTGTGCCATCAAATGAGGTTGTAAAAAAGATAGACGAAGAGGATATAACAGACGTGTTATTCTCTATGATTCTAAGGTTGGTCGGTATATCTATTATAGGGGGAAAAAAAAAAAAGAGCAGGTGAATGCCACCATGACACAAATATGGCATTAAACTGTGTTTGTCCCATAATAACATAATAACAAAAGATAATTCTTATCATATGTGTTGATGCTAAAATCTGGTCTCTACTTTCCCAAGCCATCACTCGTAGCCGAGCTTCTTCTCTTTTTTCTTCCACTAAGTCAAGCTCGAGCGATAGGAGTTCTTCATTTTCTTGTTCGTTGAATGAATTAACTCGGGCTGAATGTATCCCGATCTCAACCGGGGCAACTGCCTCTGAGCCATAACAGAGGGAGAAGGGAGTTTCCCCTGTGGCAGTTCGAGCAGTGGTTCGGTAAGCCCACAATATATTCGGGAGTTCTTCAGCCCATGCTCCTTTGGCTCGATCGAGCCTCTTTCGGAGATGCTGTTTGATAATCTTGTTAACGGCCTCGACCTGTCCATTCATTTGAGGATGATGAGGCGAAGCGTACACATTTCAGATCCCGAGATTATTGCACATTTCACAGAACTGTCTATTGTCGAACTGCCTTCCGTTGTCGGTGATAATGGTTCGTGGTATCCCGAACCGACATACGATATTTTTCCAAACAAAGCTTATGACTTTCTGTTCGGTTATCTTTGCCAACGGTTCAGCTTCGGCCCATTTTGTGAAGTAGTCTACCGTAACCACGGCAAACTTGGCCTGACCCTTTTCCAAAGGGAATGATCCGATAATGTCAATCCCCCACTGTGCAAAAGGCCAAGGACCAGTTATTGGGGTCAAGTCCTCGGGGGGCTGCATCGGGACTGCTGCAAATCGCTGACACTTGTCACACCTTTGGACGAACTTCTTAGCATCATGTTGTATGGTCGGCCAATAATACCCCTGCCTCAACACTTTGTGGGCGAGTGACCGTCCTCCCGAGTGGTTTCCGCATATTCCTTCATATACCTCCCGTAACACGTAATCGGCTTCATGGGAATTTAAACATCGTAATAGGGGGCGTAGAAAACTTTCTTGTACAATACCTCATTGAGAATAGTGTATCGTGATGCTTGGATCTTAAGCCGCTGAGGCTCGGTGCGATCTTCGAGCAGCTTTCCCTCGTTGAGATAATGGATGATAGGGTCGAACCAGGTCGATTCCGACTCAATAGCATGTATAGTCGAGTTGATCGGTTCAGCAATACTCGGCTGGGCGACGTATTCGATGGGCACTAATCTAGGTATGTCGTCTTCGTCAGCTGAGGCAAGTTTTGCTAACAAATCCGCTTTGGCATTTTCAGTTCTGGGGATCCGAATTACTTCGCATTATTGAATCCGTCGATTAATTCTTTGACTTTCTCCATGTAAGCCTTCAGTTGTTCTTTCTGTGTTTGGTAAACACCGGTGACTTGGTTGGCGACTAACTGCAAATCACTGAATACATTGAGATGAGTTACACCTAAACTGGCGGCGAGTCGAAGGCCGAGTAGCAAGGCTTCGTATTCTGCTGTGTTGTTTGACGCTTGAAATCTGAGTCGTAAGGCATATTGCATATAGGTTTGATCGGCAAAGACGAGTAGCTTGGTTCTACAACACCCGAGTTAAAGTTCAACGATTTCGTGTCGGGGATATGGTCCTCCGAAAAATGTTCCCAAATACAAAAGAAGTTGGTGCAGGCACATTAGGGCCCAATTGGGAAGGACCTTATGTCGTCTCAAGTACCATTCGACTTGGAGCGTATCGGTTGAAAAACCTGAATGGGCAGCTATGCCTCACCCTTGGAAAGCCGAGCATCTCAAAATCTATTATCCTTAAGTCGGCCAAAAACATGTACACAGAGTCGATTCAATAAAATTGAGACTTTCCATTCATTACTTCCTAAGTGTTTTACATCGGGTTACATCAGACCTTACTTCGGATACGTTAAAGGAGCATATGATTAGTTCTAACAAAGGGAGTAATCTCTCTCGGCTCTAGACGCTTTTGAATCGGCCTGGGATAAAAGTCAGCCTAAGAAGTTGATGATGGTACCAAAAGAGGCTTAGACATAGCCGACACTACGCCGGTGTGAGTGCCAAAAATGATGCACACGGTTACTATCCCTCGGTCGGAGGTACTCCCGAAGTAGCCTCAGAGGGATCAGCCTCGCAACCAGCAGCAGTAGCAGTGGGAACTTCTTCATCAGCAGTGGCATCGGCATGACCATCCCCGGTATCCTCGGCCTCCGGATTAACAGCTCCAAATGAAGAGAGATCAAGGTCGGGGAAGGTGGCCCTCATTTCCAAAACGCAGGCCTTGTATCCACCTTGATAAAGGCAATCTCTCTCTTCCCCGAACTCCGAAGATTCGAGAAAGGCATACACGGCCCGGTCCTGAGCTTCTTTGGCTCGGTTGGCCTCCTCCTAAGTCCGTTGGATAAGTGCCGCGGCGTCGGCTTTGGCCCGAGCTAAAGTACTCTCACAAGTACTATGAACATGACGAAGATGCCGCTTCTCTTCCACGACCTTCACCAGAAGTGACGCCAAACGAGCACTCTCAACCTTAACGCCTTCAAGAGCTGTCTCTGCATCTTTGGCAGCCTTCTTGGCAAGCGATAAGTCGCCAGTCATACTGTCGATCCGACTTTCGGCAATCTCGCGGCGTTTCTCTGCCTCGGCCGCAAGTTTCTTAGCCGTCTCTGCCTCGGCCACAAGTTTCTTAGCCGTCTCTGCCTCAGCCGCAAGCTTCTGAGCCGCAGACAATTCCGAGCAAGCCTTAACCACGCAGGGGGCCAATTGCAAATGGAAAACAACAAGTTGTAACCAGAGCCCAAAATTAGAGTCACGGATAAACAAAAAGAATAGATATTACCTCGAAGAGTAATCTCACCGTATGACCAAGGGTCTGAAGCGTGGGGGCGTAATAAAAGCTGGCGAAGTCTTTTTCGCCCCCGTGAGTGATGGCCCAAGGGATCATCCCTGATATAACCTTATGGAAGGGTGATGGCTCCTGTTGAGTCATCTCCTCTCTCGAGGATTCTCCACTCGGCCCCTCTCTCTGCCTCGGAACCTCTTCAGCAATGAATCTTGGCTCCGAAGCCGACTGAGGCACAAGAGGCGTAGCATTCACCACTTCCGTCCTCTCATCAGGGTCGGAGAGCACAACTACGGACGGAGCAGTCGGAACAGAGGCAGATGTGACAACTGACTCCTGGACCTTTGGACCTGTCATTGGCTGTTTCGAAGGCCGAGTCCCCAGAAGGATCGACCTTGGAGGAGCCTTCACCTTTGAGATCGGTTTGAGAGAAAGTCGAGACTCGGCCATGTCTGTGGAAGCCTGTTTAAGAAAATGTCAAGCCTCGAGTAGATCCGAAAAGAAGAACAAAGGCGAGTCAGACAAAATGCCGAGAGAACATGGCAACGTAACAGGAGTTACCTGATTGAACGAGTCTAAACCCACTAAGTGAAGACGCTCTAGCTGCAGCAACGACTTCCACGACCGATCCTTCGCACTTAACTTTTTCAGATCCCTGACCCGAGCTAGGTCACCGAATCTAAGCTTCCCCCTTTTCTTCGTGATATCTACAAGGCACCATAAGATCAGATTCAAAGCGTTACGACACGAAGAAACAAAAGGTATAAAGCCGAGTCACCTGCTTTGCGAAACGATCGGGAGACTCGAGACTCGAAGGACCAAGGATCAGCCGTCTCCCAATGTCCACACGCCCAAAACCATCTCTCTTACAGTATTTGTTGGAAGTCGGTGGGTCGGTTATAAGAGAGCCACCCTTGCCCCGCCATGCACTCAGAAAGTAAAAGCCGGGAAAATTTGGAGTTGGCTTTACTTGGTATAAGTAGAGGAATTCATCGACTGTCAGTGGGGGTTGTTCTAACTTTGCCCACAGCACTGCGCACCCGAACAAATTCCTCCACCCATTTGGGACTATTTGGCCGAGAGCAAGCTTGACACGAGATAAAAAATCTCGAGCAATGGGTTGAAGAGGCAGACGCAAGCCACATTGCATCGAGACCTGAAAAATTACAACCATCCTAGCAGGGGGTGATCCGGCAATTCATCCGGACAAGGAAGCCGAATTGTGATCGAGTCCGGGACATGGTATCCGGCTCGGATTCGGTTCAGGTCAGACTCAGTTAAAACTAATGTAATGGGACTGCTCAGATCATCCTCGGCCCCCTCTCCCTCGGAAGACGACTCAGAAACCTGAGCCGACTGAGAAGCTTGTGCTAAACGAGTCACAGGGGCCGACTCAAAGGCTCCCTCAGCGATCCGTATTTTCTCTTCTTCCTCTTCCTCCTCCAGCGCATCCAACGCAGGATTTGGTCTCCTTGGGTGGGTTATCAGAGATGATCCGCCACTAGACGGACCAGCCAAAGTAGAAGGACCAGCCAGAGCAGGGTGCTCTGCTGATGATTCAGCGACCCTCCTGACGAATCGGAAAGCAACGTCTACATCAACGGCGATCTCCGCCAGTAAAGAGGGTAGCTCCGCAACATTCCAGAAACGTTGCGAATCACCCTCCTCACTGGAAGTTCCCTCCTGGGGGCTCTAAGAGCCATACGCAACTATTAATGTTGATAGAGAGGGAGGAAAAAAACTTACCGAAGAAGGCAGCAATGGACATAAAAGAAGATGACGGAGAAGAAAACGACATGAATGTAGGCCAAGTGATAGGTCGGGGAGGAAAAGAAGAAGAAAAGGGGAAAACAAGAAGAACGGGAGAAGAGAGAATGACGAAAGTAAAATTCGCACGCTTCTCCTGCCCTCTTTTGTAGCCTTGCCACGTGGCAAGAGCATTTAATGGACAGACGAAACGACACCTGCCTCAACTCCCCCACTCAACACCTGGCGCATGCCGGCGCACGCCGACTGACCACGGTAATCCCTTCGCCACGCGTCCGACGTCCATTCGCGGAAATAACGACTTGGCGGTTAACCGCTCAAGCGACCTCGGGAAACGAACCGTCGCAAGTAAAGGATGACTCAAAAAGTATTAATTGTCTCATTATAACCTCGGCTTCCATTCCAAGGCCGATCTAAAAATTCGTTACTCCTTAGTGCTGCAAGAGACACAAGGAGTAAGGTGGCGTACTATTGGGGAAAAAATATGCCAAGTTCGAAGACTCCGATATGGAGCAAACCGACTCTACCCCCTTATTTTCTTGGTCTTCGGAGAAAGCAGCTGAGTCCGAGATACAAAGCCAAAAGCTTGATAAGTTGACTCGGTCGATGAGTTAGCAACGTCAGTATAAGCCGAGTAAGGCCAAATAAGTTATAAGCCGTCCGACTGACAATAAGAAACCGACTCGGTAAGTTGGTTGAGTCAACTACGGAGTAAGGAAGAATGACGGATAAGAACCAAGACTATTCCGCCCGTAAGAAAGCAAAAAGCTTATTTTCCTAAGCCAGCCGAGACTCTTCCGGAGTCGGAAACGGCCAAACCGAGTCAAGGAAAGACGATGTGAAATCAAATACCGCTTCTTAAATCCAGAAGTAGAGGTGTCCGATCCGAAAGATCTCGGGATCGGATGAAATCTGTCAAAAGGATCAAATCTCTGAAGATAAGGGAAGAGAATCCCTGTACGGCAGGATCCTCTCTCTCTCTCTCCAATAAACAAGAGAGGCTCCAATGATGAAAAGGTACGCAAGAGAAACCCTAAAAAACTCCTTTTCCTAGATCTATACTAACTTAAGCATAAGAGGTTCCTCGGCTTAAGCCAGGACCCCTGTGTCTTTCATATTATTGCAGGCTAGGGGCTCGGGAAAGTAGAGATCAGATTTTAGCATCAACAATATGTAATAATTATATTATTTTAATCCCATGCCACTTAATACCATCTAATACTATACCTCTAACATCTCTTGAAATAATAATTTAAAATTAACGGAGAGCATGATTAACCACATACATCGTTACAGGACCGACAAGCTCAATAGGGCAATGTCAGCCCACAGTCCGCTTCCAGCGGGAAGCAGGCCCTGGTCTGAAGCGGGTTTGCAAATTTTCAAAATCTGTCCCGACACGTGCGGCACAGTCATTACAATAACACGCCACACATGTGCTGACAGGTTCGAATCCAATCCGTCAACCAGAACGGCACCACTGTATTGATGCCCCAGACCAAGAATCAGGTTGATCTACTGGTCAGATGGAGTGCAGCTTCAAAACTAATGTACGGCTCTGGGACACTTTAGATGAAGTTTTCTAATCAATTCACGTATTCCCAATATTAAAGCCCACAAAGCGACTGGTCCGGATTTTCTTATTCGGACAAGGTGTACAAGTTTGGACGAACCCGATGGACTCACACGTATGTGCCATGCTAATTTACCCGACGAATTCGGACCACTATCTTACTTTCACCGTCAACCGATCATTTGATGGTCATTGGTTGGATGGTGATGATTACTTCATTAGTTTGATTTTTAGGGATATACTCCATCCGAAATGGAACAAACAATTTGAATGGTCTGGATGGATGTACATGATTGCCACGTGTAGCGAGAATGATTCACAACCTTCTTCAAGACGTGGAGCGCATTCGGTTCATCAGATTAGACAGGCACGTGAAGTGCGTCTGTGTTTCGCGCTTGAAAATGTAGTGTCTGGTATTAGCATTCCCGCTAGGATCGCTGACTCGGTCAAGTCGGCACCATATGCAGCTCCGTCGGGTCTTTTCCATGGGGCCACTTGGATGTATGTTTTGTATATCCACGCCGTCCATTCGTTTTAATATTTCATTTTAAGGCATGAACCCAAAAATGAAGCAAATCCAAATCTCACTTGCGTCAAATTACATGGAATAGTGATCAGCGAACATGGACCATTAAAAACTTCCTAAAATCCAATGTAACGTTTATTTTACATCCAACCTATTTTGATATTGTCATACATACTTAAAAACTTAAATGAAGTGAAAACATAAATATCTGCTAGATCCAAAACTTTTGTGGCCCATAAAAAGAATTTAATGGTCAATCGCCACTATTTCCTATAATGTGATCCACAGGACATTTGGATGTGCTTCATTTTCAGAGTAAACCATAAAATGATCGGAAAAAAACGGATGAACGGAATAGATATACATTACATACATCGAGGTGGGTCCCACGGATAAAACCTGACGGAACTTGCTCTCGTCGCGACCTGTCTGACTACGCGCACTCCCAAACTTACGTTCCCACTCTCTCTCTCTCTCTATCTCTGTTTTAAAGAGGCTTTCGAAAGAGTCTTTGTACTCCTTGCTAAATCTGTAATACGGATCGGTGAGTCCTGCGTCGAAGGTAAGGTAATCTACAAAACATTCTTTTCTTCTTCTTCTTCTTCTTTTATTTTTTTTACCCTTCTTTGGCGATTTCGATCTATTGGGAATTAATCCCTACAACCATGCTAGACCATTGCCGAGCATGGTCCCGCTCATATGGCCCACTTGGCAGAAATCTATCTTATCTGATTTCCTCTCACTCAATAAAAAGGGGAGCTATAAATTGCTTTGCTCAACCTTTTTCAACTTGCTGCCTTTTCTGGATCGTTTGAAATCTGATGAGTGAGATCTTTTCATGTACTCCTTCGATGGTGAGGACGTCGTAGATGAATGGTTTGGATCACCAGATGGTGGATTGGAAGGGGAGGTAGTCCGTGGTAATTGGGACTATAAAGTGTTTTTTTTTTTTTTTTTCTTAACCCCTGTTTTCAACTTAATTTTTATGGATTGTTGGATCTTTGATGAATGAGATCTTTCCCACGTGCTCCATCGGTGTTAGGGCCTTATAGTTGAACGGTTGGGATCACCGTATGGTGGATCAAATGGTGCGAGTCTTGTTACTACTTCTTTGAGCAATTCAATCAGGGTGGGTGTAGATAGAGGTCCCTAATCTGTTTTGATTTTTATTTTAGAATCAATTTGAATATCGTTATTATGATTTGTGTTGTTGCCGGATTCCGGCGAACAGATAAGATCATTGTAGAAGTGCACCCTCGGGTGGACCTGCAAAAGCTAGGGAAGAGATGAGCAGCAGGGGGGGGTGGGGGGGCGCGCGGGCGCGGAGGTGGCCGGCTGTGGACCCTCTCAAAGGTCTGGTTTAGGGCTTAGATCTGACCTCTTTCTCCTCCCGCTTCTGGTTTGAGTAGTCGTATACAGAGTCCGGGAGGAGGTTTTGAATGTTGTCTTCTAATGTGATACGCTGGAGAGTCCTTGTTCTAACGGGTTTCTTGTCCCAGATCTGTCGGAGTGATTTTCGGCTGAGATCGGGCTGGATTCTTCTCTGCAAGATTCCCTCCGGATTTCTCATACTGCCTATCCGGCAGTAGTCAACCTGGTCAGCTCGGGAATTCGGGGCTCGAGCTCCTTCCCATCGGGTTCCTTACCCGTGTGGTAGATGTTCTTGGCGGGGTGAGCCCTCTCCTACTGAGATCCGTCCTCTAACGGCTCAACTCATCTTTGAGTTGGAGGAACTGCTCGACTTGCATCGATGGTCCTTCTGCTTGGACCTTGGTTACCCCAGCTCGTGGTCTACCCCAACTTGGAGGCATATCACTTGTAGTTAAATGGTCGTTCTTCCCATGTGAGGGACTAGTTCGGTTTTACCCACAATAAATTGTATTTTAAGCTTTTACATTCACGAATGTGCAATGATTCTGTCTCCATCTTGACTTGATGTTTATATCAATGGACGGATGGATGGGTAGATGGATGGATTTAGCTCCGAGTGGATTTTCGCTCATGGTCTAGACTCTAGATTAATTAAATGCAATTTTGATAACCCAATTTCCCATAGGATACGATATCCGTGGTGATTTAAATGACAATCTAAATGGTGCATGTTTTGGGGCTGGAGCTATTGTTGGAAGGCCATGAAAAAATAAAAAATTGGCCCCAAAATGAAGAATTGAATGGACCCTTGAGATATTTGGTAAGTGAGATTTGTGGAAATTCCAGGCTTGTTTGAAATTACATGTGAAATTGTTGATATTTCTTAACCCCCACCCCCCAATTTTCACCTTTTTCTTTGATTTGTGCAACGGATCGGATTGTGAAATAATGTCAAAGAAAGTGTTTTCATTTGAACTTATTGCATGATGAATTTACCTTTGGGTTTCTTCCTCTAAAGCATTTAATTCTCTGGACCAATGGAATCAAAATTGAGCCAAAACTGAGTTTATCTGGTTTGGGCTATAAAATATTTAATCCTCTGGACCAATGGAATCAAATTTGAGCCTAAACTGAGTTGATCTGGTTTGGTGGTCACTGATGCAAGTAGTGAGCATCAGATGGTTACAATCAACCCAAAATCTTTAAATAAAATAGCTCAGAATCCAATCTTGATTCTTCTAGAACAAATGCTTGTGGTAATTTCTATCATAAATGACTAGATTCACACTTTTATATCTCACATTTCATATACAGATAGCATCACACCACATGCATCCAATTTGCATCACACCTACCACAAGATACAAAGCTTGTCACCTCATATAAGCATAGCATAACATTGTGGTCATTGAGTGTCATTACCAAGAGATTTGAGAAGTAACCTTCCAACGTGTAAAGAATCTCTCTTCCAAATGTATCACCTTGTCTTTTCCTTTTTATTCATAATAATCATATTTATAGGTTCATCATCATCATCATCATCATATAAGCCTTCCCCCAAGTAATTGGGGCGAGCCGCATGAATCCTGTTACCATTCCACTCTATCGAGGACCATACCCTCAGTTAAACCATAGGTTTGTATGCTTACTACCTCCACCCACGTCCTTTTGGGCCTTCCCCTTTCCCTTTTAAAGCCTTCAACTTGAACCAACTTACTCTTCTTGGTCTTTGTTACACTTAGCCAAAAACCATCTAAGTCTACTTTCCCTCAACTTATTACGTATTGGTGCTACTCCTAAGTAATGCAGGGGCATTTTCACACCGGGCTCGAGTGAGGTAGTCCGTGGGATGCGATGACACACTCGGGGTGGGTGACCCATGTGATTTGGGGCCCATGGGGGAGGTCTCGTGTTCGAGACTCCTCACTGAGGGTGATTAATGCAGGGGCATTTCACATCGGGCTCGAGTGGGGTAGCCCGTGGGATGCGGGGACACACTCGAGGTGGGCGGCCCGTGTGATTTGGGGCCCACGAGCCCATGAGGGGGGTTCGGCTGAGGTCCTAACCCATGAGATGTGAGGCCTTGGCTATGAGATAAAGGGATTAATTCGCCATACTCTAACAGTTCGAGCTTTTAGAGCAAGTGGTTAATTGTCCTACATCACTAAGTTTTCTTGAATGCATTAATTTATAATCCTATCCTTGTCTTACCACTAATCCATCTCAACATCCTCATTTTGTAGTGCTCATACAATGAGCATGTTGTTCCTTAACTGCCCAACATTCTGTTCCATAAAGCATGGCTGGCCTTGAAGCTATTCTATAAAATTTCCCCTTAGTTTCATTGGTTATTTATAGGTTACTATTGGAAAAAAAGAAAAAGAAAAAAAAAAAAACCAAAACCATAAAGTTCCTATAAAACCTGGACCATCCATGTAATATAATATAAACCCTTAAAACATTCTCACCCTTTCCTTTAAAGAGGACTTCTAATTTATCCTTCAAGTTCCTTGCTGTTTTGGGAACTGATAGCGACAAACTTGGGAATAAAGTTCCCCAACCTCAACAGGAAATGGCTAGAGTCAGATTTCTTCTAACATCCAAACTAAATGATTCAATAACACTCTTAAAAGAAATCCAAAAATACATACAAAAAAAAAAGAAGGTAAAAAAAGGCTAAAATAAAGATCTAAATATGACTCGAATGTAGCAGTCCATTTACTAAAGTTTTCTTTAAATTAAAAACCCTAACTTTTTGATTGATTGAGACCCCATTCTAACAACCTTTTAAAAAAATGATGAAAATAACCTTTGGTGGAAAACTAAGGAAAATATACAATCCCCAAATTTCTTCATCCAATTGGGATGGGACCAGCTGAAAAATTCTTCAAAACTATTCTCTTGATTATCTTCTGACTACTTTTCTCCAAATATCTCACGCTAATATGGTACTACTCCTGGTCCTGGGTCACATCACATCATGCATCAGAGAGCAGGCCAAGGTTGTCCTTTCGAACATACCAACCTTCAAAACACACCTGTCACAATTCCAAGTCAACCCAAAAAAACATATTTGAACAAATTGGGCCGATTCACAATGACTTAAAGTCCTCAGGCAAGTTGCACTAAAAAACTGCGTTTTGATTCCTTTCTTCAAAATTAGGAAGTTTCTAATCGTATCAATAATGAGTGTTGTATAGTAGACTATTTTGATTGTAGATCCATCCAAAGTGATTGCGAGTTGATTGTCTACTGTTGAGTGAGTGATAGTGGTGGAGGGTTGATATTTATCGGTTCTTCTTTTCTGCAAAACTCAGTAGTCATTCATGCTCCAATATTTCATGTTATGAATTAGTAGTTCATACTCACAGTATGTGCAAAATCACACTCATAACTTGTTCATAGAAAACACATCATGCACCGTTCCAAATTAGGCAAAGTAACAAAGCTGCCATACACCATTCCAAATTAGGCAAAAGTAAGAAGAGCTGCCAGATGCGAAAGCTTTTTGTCGATAGCTCTTTAAAAGATATTACCTGTATTGACATACACCATGATGAAATCATCAAGAACAGCACAGAGAAACATAGAAGAAAAGGTGGGATGACTCTCTAAGGGTCTCTTTCTAGTACCACAATCTTGGTGTCTGTATGTTACACTCACTAAACCCTTGCCAGTAGGACCTTTCAGAAAGCAAGGAAGCAATCTCACCTTTCTCATTCCCTTTTGTTCGGTCTTGTTTCCATTGATAATTCTAGCGATTAGAAAGAAGATTCCTTCGTCAACTAATTTGAGAAGTCCGAATAGCTTTGGCGACAACTAGCCAAGCAATTACACCATGGGGAAGGAACCTCTATGCCAAACCATCATCATGAGAGAAAAATGGGTTTGATGGTTTTAAAAAGTAATTCAGGCAGATTGAGTATTCAACCAGATCTCTCGTATCTTCAGAATGGGGTGTAATTTTCTGCATTTCTTTACAAACAAAATCTAGTTTCATGGTATTAGATGTGGAAGCACTAAATTTTCCTCTGAAAATTAGTACACAGACCCTCATTCCTGATTTTTATCTTATCCATTGACAGAATTTGTAATGGGGAATATGTAGTTGTGCCTAAAGGGTATGGTGAAAATTTTAGTAGTGCATGAGAATAACCATGCAATTTGGGAGATGCAACAGTAGGAAGTTTAGGTAAGGACTGTAAGGTTCCTTATGGATAGCCATTAGATGAGATCTTCCAAGGGGTTGAAGGATTGGTGGCTTATAAATAGGAGGTGCTAGAGAGGGAAATGCTACTTGCAGTTCTTGTATACCTATATTCTTCATTGTAAATGACAAGAATTCCCTCAGGACAACAAATTTGGAGTATTCCTAGAAAATAATGTAGCAAGATGAATGTGTACTGCACAACATATTAAAATGAAAGTACAGCATGATCTATTTCACCCAAAACATTTTGAATACGAAAGTAGGTTCGTAATCATTAATGGATGTGAATGTGGGCCATACACCCAGTCTTTGATCCTAGTCCATTTCCTTTGTGAATTAGTTGTTATGCTGGTTTAGGACTTAGTGGTGATTTTTGCTTTTCTAAATCAGTAGTGAGAGGTTGGTACACATTTAGTTCCTTCCACATTCCTTCAAGTTTTAGATAATATTTACCTAGGGATTTATTTCCCTGTTTAAATTTAAATATCTCTTCAGACGGTTGGTGCGTATGAAAGATGTTTTTGTCAGATGACAGTTGGTACATACGAAAGATGTTTTTGTCAGATGAATACATCTCTCATAATGCATCCCACACTTCCCTTGTTGTGTAAAAAAAAAATCCATTATGTTCACACCAACAGATGATTCCATACCATTCCACAACTATGTCATAATTTGAGCTTCTCCTCAATCCATTGCTCATACGTACTAGCATTCTTATTCGGCTTCTCAGTGGTCAAATATTTTAATCTGCCCTTGGTAGTTAAAAACACTTGGATGAATTTGGACCGCAGAAGATAGTTCATTCCATTTAATTTAATAATGGTTATTTGGACCCCTAAAAAATCAATGGGTTTATGAATCCAGATCTCAAATCACTTTTCACATCCATCTAGGATAAGGGGCTAGAATATATACTTCAAGCTCATATGGACACGGGCTGAACTTTTGCAACCAACAAATACCCAACTTGTACGCTTCACACGTTATGCACACTACACTTGAAGAGATAACTAGCCCACACGTCCAGACACCACAAACATGGCATCCAACAAAGACAATCAACCCACATGTTCACATATGAGAGGTGATGATTACGAACACTTCATCCTCTTCTCATGTATGGATTATTTACGAAGGCCCGGCACAACAAAAAGAAAAGAAACCCTAGGTGTCTTGAAAGATTTTCAGCACAAAAAGGATGAGAGACCAAAATTAAAAGAAAGAAAAAGAAATATGAGATAGAAAAGAGAATGATGGATTACATTTAAAAAAAAAAAAATACCATGTAGTTTTTGTATATGGGGGGGGTGTCTCCCTCTCTCCCCTTTTATATTCAATAAAAAGAATATGACAAAAATACCCTAAAGTAACAAAAGAAAAAATCTCCAGAAATTCCTAGAGTGGCATAACAACTAATTAACAAAGGAAAAGGACTAGGATGGCCGTATAGTGGTATGGCACACATGCACATCCATTAACAGTAATGGGGGGGTCCCCTCTATCCCCTTTTATATTCAATAAAAAGAATATGACAAAAATACGCTTCGGTAACAAAAGAAAAAAATCTCCAGAAATTCCTATAGTGGAATAACAACTAATTAACAAAGGAAAAGGACTAGGACACCCTGATCCATAGCTCAAGTGGTAGGCTGAGTGAAAGATACCTCATTTCAACACTGAGGTCTTGGTATCGATTCCCTAGTGGGGGTGGCTAACAGTGAAGTGTGAACTGACAGTGGGTGTACTGACAAGCTAACAAAAAAGGAAAAAAAAAAAAAGGAAAAGGAAAAGGACTAGGATGGCCGTATAGTTGTATGGCACACATGCACATCCATTAACAGTGATGATCATTATTATGCTTTAAAAGAAGGAAAAAGAAAAAACAATAATGATCATTTATCCTTCAATAAGCATTAAACATAACACTTCTGTTTCTTTAAAACAATAAAATACAATAAAAATCAAAATTATGTTGTCATATAATTGCTATTCATTTTATCTGCTTCAACATTCAACAATTCCACTCTTAAAGATGCCTGTGTGGGGGTGGAAAGTGGGACGGGGTGTGTCGAGGAGATGCCTGCTTGCTTATCCTTTTTTTTTTTTCTCTTCTTTTTTTTTGAAGGGTAGCCTGCATGCTTATGCTTTCCAAAAAGAAAGAAAAAAAGACTCCCGTATACTTGTATCTGCTCAGATATTTGTAGCAGATACTCATATGGTATATTTACATACATTTAACTGAATGCATTGTATTAGTTTTGTTACTTTTGAACACCCAACCATTTTCATAGATTGATGTCATGGGGTCTTACTAAAAACTCTATAAACATCAAAATATCCATTAAATTTAGCATGCTAGAAATACTAAGATGCATGAGCTCCCTTAATAACAGTAAAACTTCATAGAATGATTAAAACCATAACACCGAATATGAGTAGAATGTACAAATCGGGCACCACATGGGAATCCATGTCCTAGATCTCTAGAGATGGATATTGTATCTTGCCCTTGTGTTCTTGTTCAAATCAGAATGCATAGGTGGGTATCATATGTTCCTGCAACCCCATGCTCTTGTTCATATTTTAACTAAGGGTGTGCCTCATTGCACCAAATATCGTGAAATGACATGATATTTTGTGATTAATTAATCTGGAGCCTCTTTTTTTTTTTTTTTTTTTTTTTTTTGGGGGGGGGGGTTTGCTTTGGTGAAAGAGAAGCAAATGAAGAGCTTTTTCCTTTCATTTTTTTAATATTACTCATCCAACTCGTTGATTGTAATCAACCAATGTAATAGACTATTAGATAGCACTTGATAGTAATCAACCTATGTAATAGACTATTATATAGCACTTGATAGTAAATTAGTAATAACCTATTAATAGTCTATTACATTGTGCCTGTGGGAATTTTGTGCTCTTATTGCTGGCTCCAAGTGTGGACAAGGGAGGAATGGCAGAATAGGATTCATGTAGCCTTGGGATAAGGCTTAACCTTAGGTGATGATGAATTTTACCTCATCCAATATTTCTCAAGTCGATGGTAGTGGCTTAGATCCATAATACATTGTCTCCCGCCCATTGGATGAGTTGGTAGACACAGTATAGTGTGCGCGAGTGATGCAGGGTCCAATCCCTGGTTCTGTCACCTTTCAAAAAAAAACAATAATATCCACTGGAATTTTTGTTTTTGGCACACAAATCTAGCAGTGAATGGTAAAAAATAGGCATCCTCCCTCCAAGAGAAAATTGCTGGAAGAAGAACATAGATAATTGAGGAAAAGAACACCTAATCACATTTTTATGCAACGCCATGACATCACTGACATGTGTCAGCTGATATATGTATCAGATTTTACTATCAAGTGTCAATTCCAGCTATATGGTGCCAGTCAGTACATGTTTGTGTTTCTAACTTGGGTTCCTGAGGTTCCATTCTTGTTACAAGTCCCAAAGAACTTGACGGAAAGTTTCTACAAACAATGTTCGAAATATCGGTGTCGCGTTACGTATCGCACCCTTGGGATACAGATACGTATCGGTTATCGCATGGGATATATCGGTTGGATCGCGTAATGTATTTTTGTTGTTGGAAACATTGGAAATTGGTCGAATTTTTCAATGAAATTTCAGTGATTGTTAAAAAAGACATCAATACACACTTACAAATCAAAACATTACAAAAAACAGTGCACATAATGGGTTTTCTTTGTATGGGGTCCTAATCTATACGTTGTCTAACTGAATTGATGCAAGTATATTCAAAGTAGTTTTTTTTTCCCCTAACTTTTTTCTGTTTTCAATTTTTTTTTCACATCGTCTTTTTCACATTTGGCATACATTGCCAGTCACTATTATATGGAGAAAATCACTTTGGTACACAGACAAGGATGAATTCCCTTGATTTCCAATGTGGTGTTGAGGATTGAGAAGACTCGTAATCTCCTGTATGTTGTCGTATATTTATCTTCTGTTATAGTTTTTATTTTATCTTTCTTCTGTTGTAGTTTTTGAACTTTCGAACTTCTGTATTTACCTCATTATTTACAACTTCCATGTGCGATAGGCTCACATGTTTCACTTGACATTTTTACATATCATAAATTCAGACACATTAACATATTTACATAGCAAATTATTAAAAGCCTTAAACCTATTAAACCGAATTCAGCAGGTTGACTCAAGACTCATGTTCACTATGCCAGGTAGGCAGTGAGTCATATCACATTGTGGTTTTATACATGGCTTAAATGTCTTAAAGATACTTAAAAATATCACATTTGGTATTTCATGTTTCTTTCCTGTTTTTCATCTCTGTTTGGTTTTTCTTAGAGCCAGGAAAAAAGTCATTGCAGTTGCTACATGATATATGTCAGCTGATAAGGACTGACAGGTGCTGGTTTTGGATCCCGTCAATATGTGCTCCAGTACTGATATTTTGAACCATGACTATAATACAATGCAAATGCACTAACAAAAAAGCAAGACATTATGTGCTATGATACATCACTAACATCTAAGGTAATCGAAGACCCACAAAGGATGATTGCATTTGAGTGGACCACCAAATAGTGAAACTTTCAAACCCATTAAGTGTGATTTGCGCCTCCAGTTGCAAGGAAAATGTAACCTGCATCAAGTGGGCTTCCATATTCGTGCCGTTTGCTCTTAAGATCACAAAAGAGATGTTCAGGAATGTCCTGAACCTATATCACTGGCATTTTGGTTTTTGTCTTGTGTTCATCTTGGGAACCAGCATTTTGCAGATAATCCTCAACAGAAAATCTGCTGCGGATTTCTGGCACGATATTAGATCTCACTCAATTTTTGGAGGTAGATACTAGTCTACCAAATTATATTGTTCAAGGCAATTTGTTTTAAAAAAATTCATTTGTTCTCTGCAAGTGGTAAGCTCTGGATGGAACAAGTTGAATTTCACTGCCTATTGAAGCCGAATCTTGGTTTTGTACAGGTGCTCTTATTGTGGCTGTTAGGGACATGGAATTTTATACAAATAAATTTCTTATACAAAGCTTTATATATATATATATATATATATGCTTCAGTCGTAACATGCACTGTGGAAAAACAGTATGTGTGGATCTTGTGGCCATGTGATCAAGATTAGCTGGTCAGCCAGTGATGAAATGTGGAGCCAACCATGTGGCTTTAGCTGATTTTGACATTGCCTTTCAGCCCCACCTTCTGTTTAGAAGGTGCCAAAGCATTCATTAGTGGGCTCCATACTAGCCTGATTTGATAAGATTTTTGTAGTTTGTTTCATACTGCATCATCTTCACTTGGTGATGTTTCTGTTGTGCATTTTTCACCGTGCCGTTTCTATTTCGTTAATCTCCTCAATTTTTAAAACAAAAAACTCGGAAACTTCTTTCTCATTGCTTATTCATAAACTTATCTTTTGTCTTCTTGCCAACCTACAAATTGAGATCATGGGCAGCTCTCTATCGCTTTAATGTCCCATTTTCTGGAGATAACAGAATCAGAACAAACAAATCACTTCTGCCAACCAATCCAAACACATACTATTCTTATGTTCCTGAGCAGGTGCTAGAAATAACCATCCATGGCTGCTTTGGCGACTGCTGAAGTTTGCGACGCCAACTCACACCTAATCTCAAGCGGCGAACTTCGTGCACTCCATCCGATTTTCCAATTATATGGGCGGCGTCCAATATTCTCTGGCCCGGTAGTGACTCTGAAGGTGTTTGAAGACAATGTTTTGGTGCGAGAGTTCCTCGAGGAGAGAGGCAATGGTAGAGTTTTGGTTGTTGATGGTGGTGGAAGCATGCGCTGTGCCATATTGGGAGGCAACCCTGTTCAACAAGCTCAGAACAATGGGTGGGCCGGTATCGTGGTCAATGGGTGTATAAGGGATGTCGATGAGATCAATGGGTGCGATATTGGAGTGCGAGCACTAGCATCGCATCCGATGAAAGCTAATAAGAAGGGAATTGGAGAGAAACATGTGCCCATCAGCATTGCTGGCACACGTATTTGTGATGGCGAATGGCTTTATGCAGACACTGATGGCATTTTGGTCTCGCGAGCTGAGCTGTCCATTTAAAGTTAGCTAGCTATTCAGGGAAAGTGTTTTTATGGTTCGGTAACATTTTCCACTCAAAAATGCTCCTCTGCCACTCCATCCGTGCTGTATTTTTGTATGCTCAATTTCTGCAACTATGAACATTTTGATGTTTTCAGTTTAAGAGGAACTTTATTGCCATTTATGTGTTTTTCTTGTTATCATGTGGATGTCAAGGGCCCGTTTGACTACCACCCAATGAGTAACTTTTTAACTTATATTAAGTTAACAAGTTTTTTTTAAAAAAAACTTTAGTTTGGTAAATGTCATTGTAAAAGTAACTTATGTGATGAAAGTTACTTACCTTCCTAAGTTTTTTGTTCTTGCTTTTTAACTTTTTAACTTTTCTACTTCTCCCCTTCACGTCTCTCCATGTGATGGATTTCCATATCAAAGGAGGCCTTGGTCCACGTTGAAGGTGGGGCCCACACGATTGATGGTCCACATCAAAGGTGAGCCATACGTGATGATGGATGACCCATATTAACATGGGCCCATATAATAGATGGTTCACGTCAAAGGTCAACCCCTAATGATGAATGGCCCACATTCGATGTGAGCCTTGCATGATGGACAACTCACATTGAAGGTGGGCCCCACATGATGGGTGGTGGATCGTTGAGGGTGGGTCCATACATTGGATGGTCCACATCAAAGGTTTGCACTTAACAATGAATGATCCACATCCAAGGAGGGCCCCACATGATGGACAACTCACATTGTAGTTGGACCTTGCATGATGGACAGTCCACATTAAAGGTGGACATGCAAGATGGACGGCCCACATCCATGGTAGTCCCAACATAATGAACGGTCCACAGCAAAGGTTGGGCCACGATGATGGATGGTGGATGGAACAAACTTAAGGGATAAGTACTTATGTGATGTGATGTTGGAAACCAAACATATTTTTCTACTTTTAGCTGTTGAGTACATTGTTTACCAAACATACTTATCTTTAAACAAACTTAAGGAATAACTACTTATATAAAGATGCCGCCTAATAACCCAATATTTTTTTTCATTATGATTTGTCAATTGTTTTTTTTTGTTTTTTTTTTTTAATAGCAGACGCTGTGAGCAATACATTATACAAATGGGTTGAGTATAACAAGACAAATTTTCGTAATGTGTCTAAAGAGCTAGGCAAAATGTTATTCCTTGGGCTATCTTTAGTTTGAGGATTCGTAAATTGTCCTTACGAGAGTTCGATGCTTTTAGGAGCTTAGACTCGTAATTCTACCAAGAGCAATGATCCCTCAACATTGCTTTATCTAGTTTTCTTTTTTGTCTAAATTCTAGAGTTTCAAATACCCCTCTCATCCCATTTTTTGACAAGTTCAGATCCTCTGTCTGTAGCAAAATAGAGAGTATCTATTAATTTTAATTGGTCCATGTCATCCTTGCTGACGCCAGCAATATAATCTTCGGAAAGAAAAAAAGAAGGAGAAATACAACTATCATTAAAAGGAAAAAGGACAAAAAACAAAGAACAAAAAAATCCATACGAAGGCAGTGTCGTTCCCCCTTCTAGAACCTTTTCCTCTTCTCCCATTTTGAAAAACAAAAAAAACAACTTCGAGAGAGTATTGTTCCCCCTTCTAGAACCAATCTCTCTTCTCCCATTTTATTACAAACAGGGGATCCATAATTTGAAGGTTTCTCATCCCTATTCTTTACCAACTTCTCTCATATCATTTTTCCCATTTTCTCTCCTCACACATCTTCTCTCAATTTCTCCAGTTTTTTAAGTTTCCCACATCTTCTCCTTACCTAGTTCAACAAGGTATGAGCATCATCTGAAATTTTCGCGTTTATGAGTGGAGCTTTGGGCAGATTGTGATTTTTTCCTCAAGTTAGAGTTTATTTAATGATTTGCATTGTTTTATTATTAAATGGTTTCAAGTAAACTCCATTACACCCTCAAGTAAACCACATCGCTCAATCTTGAAAGTCTCTCACAAATTGAAACGTAAGCAAGTTACAATCTACACATACCAAATCATGTTCTCATGTGTAGCCACAACATATCTTATCATTCCCAATTACAACCTCAAGTGTAATACTATCACTCTACGTTAAAACCCACGCATATCCTTAAATGTTACTGAATTACACTCTCAACCAATACATCACAATCTCAAAAGTTAACCCCATCACACACTCCATCATTCTCTACTATTCAAGCTTTTCACAGCTTACAAAAACACAAACAAGATCCTCCCTACTATTCAAGCTTTTCATAGTTTACAAAAACACAAACGAGCTCCTCCCTACTATTCAAGCTTTTCACAGTTTACAATTGAGTGCATCTAAAAAAATGATTGAGTATCTTCATTTGTCGATTTTGATATCCACAGGCATTTTTGTTATTTGGGAAGTAATTAATATATTTTTGTTATTTTGTTGTGCAGGTTATATGTACAGATGGATGAAGGCTAGATTGAGGGATTTTATTTTATTTTATTTCTATTCTTTTATGTATTTGGAACCATTTTAAACATTGTTCTCTCTCTCTCTCTCTCTCTCTCTCTCTCTCTCTCTCTCTCTCTCTCTCTCTCTCTCTCTCTCTCTATATATATATATATATATATATATATAATAATTTAAAGCAATACATTTTTTTTGTTTAATATTCATTTTTAATTGTGTTGTGCAACATTTTTAGGTTTCAAATATGTATTAAAAAAAAAAACAAGTGGCAATCAAACATAAAAAAACCAAATGGATTAAAAAAATATTTTTTACCAGCGGCAAACACATATAACGACATTTTCTGTGACATATACCAGCAATTGTGAAAAGGCCGAGCTAAGAGTCTTAGAGGGGGGGTGAATAGGATTATGCCAAATTAAAAATTTTAATGCGGAATTAAAAATAAATAAATAAAGATACAATCTCACAAAGCAGAAATGAATAGCAACCTCAAATGTACGAGTATTGAGAGGTTGATACAGATGTTGTTCTAAGGACAACCTTACACCAAAAACCAATGGCTTATGGTAGGACAATCTGATTTCTAGAACGGTCTGTGTATCAAAATCTCAAACCAATACAGATGAGAATAAAAATAGCAAAGAAAATAAACTAAACTATTACAGTATTCTCACACTTGCATAAAAGAGATTACAACATTCTCCACGAAGGCTTAAAAAGAAATTACAACATTCACACAAAGCCACAATCAATCATCCACCACAACACTAGAAATTATAGTGGATCGCTTGTGTGTATATCAACTGTTTAGAAAAACAGCCACACAACTACTCCACTCCCAATATCCTCTCCCTCGAGATATTGGCTTTTACTATGAAATAGGTTTTTCAAGGTTCACCTAAAACCTTCACAATTGTGTCTGTAACGCCCTGAAAATCGGGGGTCGAGCAGAAGCTCAGCTCCCGAGTTCCAACGCATCACTTATGCAACATAGATAATGATGATTTAATGTTGTCCATATTAGTGTATTAAACATGAATGAGATTATACCAAAACAGTATATCATACTCCAGAGACAGTTAAATTACGCAAGTGGAAGACTGTGATAAATATATAAAATATATATACTGTTGTAAGTCTCCAGAGTGTGAACATGTTACCAGGTTAAATATATACATGTATACTCTAAAAATGAACAAAATGAATATACATGGGTGTTCTAAATGTACAAAATAACAAGTGTAATGATATCTAATCAACAACCCTTTAACCCTGTCGATCAGAACATGGTCTATATAGACTCGCCTGATAGCTGCATATAGGAGAAACCCTCCTCGTCATCATAAAAGTCCGGCTCCGCTTCGCAAGCATCGCCATCATCTGAAACTAAAACAGGGTCTGGTTGATGCTTAAAACACCGTCTCGTAACGTGGGAGTGAGTGATCAACTCAGTGGAACAATAAAGTAAAGGTTAACATGTTATCAATTCAGTCAAGCAGTAATGATAAAATAATATAATCAAACATCCCTAAGTATTTTGATTAATATAGGAATGGTATGTATAAATGATGTATGCTCTCGCCTGCACTTCCTCTGCGATCTTCATCTAACGGTCGCGTATGTCAGTCACTTTCTCAGTGCTCTCTACTCAACGCCAAACGGCACATGTAGTGCGGTGCATGAGCATGATTACCAAGTTCTTATTAGTCCTTTTCATACAACATGATTGAAAAACTAAGGTACCTCCCTTATATCAATACCCAAACAATGATCCATTCTAGGGTCGTCAGTCCTAGTAAATCTCATACGAAGTTACGGTTCTAGGTCACTACAAAGGGCTCGTCACCTGATCATTGTAGGCCTAGTTTATACTCTAGTTGTTACGGAAAGACTCGTCACCTCAACGCAGTCCTAGAGTATATTCAATGTCACTACCACCGACGCCCTACCAACTGACAGTCTATTTTCGAAGGCTCGTCGCCAACCCGACTGGGGACTACAGCTAGGCTGCATCGGGGTAGGCCTATTTCATACTCGAGGTCACTACAAATGGCTCGTCACCTGATCAGTGTAGGCCGACAGCTCGAATACAGTGTCCTATACTACCGTATTCGGCTCATGAGTTTGAGTTGCTCACTGGACATTATGGGGAGGCTTGTCACCCCAGCGTAAGCCGACAGCTCAACCACGGTGTCCCATACCACCATGTCCGGCTCATGAGTCTTAGCGGATCGAGGTACCAAGGTTAACGGGGTTTCCACTGGTGAGTTTGGTACCTTAGGTTCAAGCAGTAGCGTCCATACATGGTGAACATACATCGGGTCAATCGGGTTACTTGATGAGCTCGACTGGTACGAGCATACGTTGAGCCGATTGACATGGAGCGCGTAAGCACTCATTGTGGCCTAACTACTGCCGACAAGCAGTGTATGACTTAAATTCATCGAACACGTCCCTTGTGGCAAAATAATCTCAGCCACCTTGTCAAGGCCTATTACCGATTGCCTGGACTATACTGTAGTCCCAAAAACATCCAATTCCAACAAGTATTCATATGAAATAGTTAAAGCAGTAATAAACACATAATTCCAATCCTACAATCATTTGAGCAGGTTGTGAAATGCAACATAAACATGAATTCGGACATATTCATTCTATAAATATAACAGACATCATAATATAACATACATGGAGGAAATCATACACATCATTAACGTAGTTGAGAATCATATCTCAACTCGCATACAAGTACACCTTGCTAACTACTAGCTCCTTTAGACATATTTATTAACACTGAGTCTACACATCCCAATATACATATCGTATGTCGGTTACAATACGTATTAGGGCAAACCCTTTCGTCAGGGGGTTGTCGCCTATGCAACAATCATATACCCACACTAGTTAGTCATGCCAAGCATGAATACAAACCCTATACTCATTCAGACATTTTCACAAACACTTAGGCTACACATTATAACATACACAATGTATGTTGGCATAACATGTATTAGGGCCAATTCTTTCGCCAAGGAGTTGTTGCACGTACAACAACCCTTTATCCACGACGAATAATCATGGCAAGCATGAATCATAATTCCTTACCCATTCAATCCTATCAATAAACACATGGAATACACTATATACAACATAGTTCATATATGTCCATAAAACGCGGGAAACATCGTATCTAAGCATGTAATAGCATTCAAGTCACTCATAAATCATTAGCTGACATTGAAAGCCTTGAAAACTATAACCTAAACATTTATAGTCCGCACCTTATGCCAGTTTAAACGCTAAGTCTTTGTCTGTGGCACCACAACAACCTATAACAGGGAATAGGTTAACTAATTCACCTATTACACTATCTGAAACCCTAAAGCAGATTAGGGTTAGGTTTTCTTACCTAAGAACGGGATCGGTATTACCCGTATAGTGATGCAGGAACGACGGTTAAGCACGTGGAGCGTCAGGGAATGATCCCTACGATTATCTCTCAGCCTCTCTTTCTCTCTCTCTCTCTCTTCCTCACTTTCTTCTTCTCTTTTCTCTCTTCTCTCCCTTAGGGTTTGCAAAATTCATATGGCATGGGAGGGAGAGGGTTTAAGCCCTTTATATAGGCTCAAAAGTGAGCTTAATGGCCCCAGGGCCAGGTATACTTGGGTTATAGCCAAAATCCTTCCGTTCTGGCTCAACGGAGCACTTCTGGAGGCCTCTTTTCTACGTGCGGTCGAACTTAAGCTCCCTGACCTTGGATCTAGGTCAAACTGAGTTTTCGGTCTGATCAAATTTACAGATTGACCGTGGTGGACCAGTTCCAATTCAACGGTCACCTGTACTCGATCAGGGCCACAAGTGCACTGACATGTGTGGAAAATTTCTCCTGATCTGAGGGTGTATTTGGGTCAGATTCTGACGGTCTGAATCCTTATATTTGGTCTGCAAGCGACACGTCTCAGTTTACTTAATTTTGGATTTTATTTCCAAAGATATTCACGTTCCTCACACACTATATTTCGGGCTCAAGTTGTGCATTTCTGGACATAGTCAGGACTTGATTTCCGAGATTGTTGTCAAGCCCAGCAAGGCGGTCATAATCGTTTACTTTTGCGATAGCTAGACTTTCGATGTGTGGTCTAGGTCAGATACAGAGTTTCATGATGCTCCCAAGAGCAACTGGGTAATGAGGTTGATCATAGATTATAATGTAATGTAGCGTTAATGATTCTGTAAGTTTGGGTCTTGCAGTTCTTATTTAAAGTGATTAGTGCTAATTTCACAAGTAAACTAGTTTAACACTAGCTAATACTCGCCTAATTTCTAAAGGATTTAGTCTTGTATGATTTTTTTTGGCCTAAGGTAGCACTCGGGCCTTTGTAGTTTGTATGGAAGGTGGTACTCGCCTAATACTTAATTAAATTATGCCCTAATTACGGTAAAATAAGGTCTTAAGGCAGTTCTACATCCAAGGACGTCTATTGCCAAGTTAGGAAAAATCTGGGGTGTTACAGTGTCTTTCAAGTGGGCTTATACAATTAAAAAACCCCACACTCTGAGATTTTCTAGATCACCACAGACAAACCAAAATAGAGGTTTTTTTCGGCACAACCTAAAATTAAAAAGAGATTTACAAAAATGTAAATATACTTATCGGGATATTCTCCTTTGATGAAGACCGATAGAACCAATTCGAAGTAGATGTTTAATGTCCACACTCACTCATGAAAGGGTTCTAAATGATTTTTAGATTATATCACTTTGGGCTAGCTTGATTTGATTTTGATTCCAAGAAAGGGGAAAAACTTCAATCCCTTCTTCAAGTAAGATTGGAATATATAACTCAAAGTCAAATACAAAAAGCTAATTAAAATATAATATTAAATGAGCACTAAATAGTTTAAGAATATCACAAATTTATCTCTCAGATTGGTGTCTTGATTTTGCTTGAATGACTTATCAAGCTTTGAAAATCGTGCTCTATTTATAAGTGAAAAAAACTGTTCACTCCATTGGCCCAGAGGTCAGCTCGACTGGTCGAATGACCAACAAATTTTTAAATTTTTGGGCGCGATAAGATAAGATAGGTCCACGACTGGTCGAGTGGCTAGCACGACCGGTCAAGCCATGCACTCGACTGGTCGAGTGGGACCCTGAAAGGTTGCTGGACTTTGAGTCGAGCCTGCTTGTAACGCCATGAAAATTGGGGGTCGAGTAGCAACTCAACTCCCGAGTTCCAAAACATCACTTATGCAACATATATGCTTATGATTAAATGTTGTCTGTGTTAGTGCATTAATCATGAGTAGGATTATACCAAAACAATAATTCATACTCCAGATCAGTTTATACAACCCAAGCGGAAGACTGAAAAATGTATATAAACGTATATGAGCCAAAAAGATCACTATCGGTCTCCAGAGTATGAACACATCACTGAGTCACCATATATATGTAATAGTTCAAGAGTCAAAATGTCAAAAATAGTTCAACTACAATGATAAACCCTGTAGCCCCGTCGATCAGGACAGCCTAAGTGAAACCGCCGAAGAACTGCATATATGAGAACGCATCCTGATCGCCATTGTAATCAGGCTCCGCCTCCTGAGTCCCATCGTCATCTGCAACTAAGACAGAGTCTGGTGGGTGTTCAGAACACCGTCCCAGAGCGTGGGAGTGAGTGATCAACTCAGTGGAATTATAGAGCAAAGGTTAACATGTTATCAACTCAGTCATACAGTAATGATAAAGCAGACATATCAGACATTCCTAGATACTCTTATTAATGTAAGGATGAAATGTATTCATGATGCATGCTCTCGCCTACACTCCCTCGTGCGACACCATCTTACGGTTGTAGCATGCTTTCTTTCCTCTGTACTCTTCAACCCGGGGCACATGCAGTGCGATGTTATGAGCGTGATTGCCAAGTTTTTATTAGTCCTTTTCATGCAGCAGGATTGGGAAACTAAGGTACCTCCCTTATATCAATACCCAATAATGATCCATTCTAGGGTCGCCAGTCCTAGTAAATCTCATACGAAGTTACGGTTCTAAGTTACTACAAAGGGCTCGTCGCCTCGATGCAGTGTAGGCCTAGTTTATACTCTAGTTGCTACGGAAGGGTCGTCGCCTCCATGTAGACTCAGAGTACTCTCGAGGTCACTACAAAGGGCTCGTCACCTTATCAGTGTAGGCCGACAGCTCGAATACAGTGTCTCATACCACCGTATTTGGCTCACGAGGCGATGTTGCTCACTGGTCATTATGGGTGGACTCGTCGCCTCAGCGCAGGCCGACAGCTGGACCACAGTGTCTCATACCACCATGTCCGGCTCATGAGTCTTAGTGGATTGAGATACCAAGGTTAACGGAGTTTTCACTGGTGAGTTTGGTACCTTAGGTTCAAGCAGTAGTGTCCATATATGGTGAACATACATCGGGTCAATCGGGTTACTTAACGAGCTAGACTATTACGAGCGCACCTGAAGTTGAACGACATGAAGTGCATAAACACTCCGTGTGGCCTAACCAATGCCGACAACTCTAATACGGCTCGGGTTCGTCAATCACGTCCTATATGACGAATGAATCTCAGCCACGAACTCAAGCCCGTTACCGATTGCCTGGACCATACCATAGCCCCATACACATTCAACCTTAACCAATAAGCATGTGAAGTAGTCAGAACAAGAGTAACTAAGTAATCCAATCATACTATTGAGCATGTTATGAGGTGCAACATAAACAAGAATTCATACACATGCCTTTCACAAGTAAAGCGAATAAACTAAACAACTTGCATGAAGGAAATCATACACATCCCTAAGGTAGTTGAGAATCCTATCTCAACACCCACCTAAAGCACTATCTCCTAAGTACTTACTTATACAAGCATTTTCACAAACACCTAGACCACACTTATTAGCCTACATAGTGTAAGTTGGCCCAAACATATATTAGGGCGAATCCTTTTGCCAAGGAGTTGTTACACGCATAACTAGTATATACACACGGCAATTAATTATGGCAAACACTCTTTCAAATTTCATACGTATACAGTACTTTCTACAAATACAAAGAATACGCTAAACTCCACATAGTTCGTATATAACTGAAACGCAAAACAGACATCGCAATTTGCATGTGAAATAACATCCACGTCAGGAATCTATCATTAACCGACATTGAAAGCTTTGAAAACCATAACCTATACATCTATAGTCCGCACCTTACGCTGATAAATGCGTAACGGATTCATTTTAGACACGTAGTCTTTGTCACCGGCAGAATGACAACCTATAGCATGAACTAGGTTAGCTATTTCATCATTTCAACTATTTGAAACCATAGAACAGATTAGGGTTAGGTTTTCTTACCTAAGAACGGGATCGGTATCGCCGGTAGAGTGATACAGAAGTGATGGTAAGGCACGTGGAGTAGCGGGATAGAATCCCAGGAAGAAGCGCCTACTCTCTCACTCACTTTCTCTCTCTTTCCTTTCCTTTTTGTCTCCTCTCTTTCTTAGGGTTTCTAAATTCGTATGGAATATGAGAGAGGGGGTTTAAGGCCCTTATATAGGCCCAGAACTGGTAGGAATGACCCCAGGGCTAAGGTATACTTAGGTTATAGTCAAAGATCAGTTGTTCCGATCCAACGGAGCACTTCTGGAGGCCCATTTTCTGTGTGCGGTCGGACTTAAGCTCCCTGACAATGGATCTAGGTCAGGCTAAGTTTTTGGTCCGACTGGATTTACAGATCGACCGTGGCGGACCAGTTTCAATTCAACGGTCACCGGTACTCGATCAGGGCCACAAGTGCACTGACATGTGTGAGAAATTTCTCTTGATCCGAGGGTGTATTTGGGTCAGATTCTGACGGTCTGAATCCTTATATTTGGCCCGCAAGCGACACAACTCAGATTACTTAAATTCAGATTTCATTTCTAAATATATTCACGTTTCTCACACACTTCGCTCTGGGCTCAAGTTGTCCGTTTCTAGATACTATTTGGATTTGATTTCCGAGATGGTTGTCAAGCCCAGCAAGGCGGTCCTAAACGTTTAGTCTCGTGGTCATCGGACTTTCATGCTCCCGAGAGCAACTGGGTAATGAGATTGATCCTAGATTTCAGGGTAGTGTAGCGTTAATGATTCTGCAAGTTTTGGGTCTTGCAGTTCGTATTTAAAGTGGTTCAAGCGAATTTCATAGCTAATCTAGTTTAACACTTAGTTAATTTTGTCTAATTTCTAAAGGATTCAGTCTTGAGTGATTTCTGCCTAAGGTGGTACTCGGGTCTTTGTATGGAATTTTTCGAGTCGTTACACTGCTCAACTAGTCGAGTACTATTCACTCGACTGGTCGAGCAGTCTCCAGGACTGGTCGAAGATTCAACAGAAAATCTGAAAAATTCATAACAAACCTTGCACTGGTCAAGAAAATTCTTAGACTGGTCGAGTCAGTACTTGGACTAGTCGAACACAAGCTAGAACTAGTCGAAAAAAAGTCTATAAAATTATATCATGACCCAAAATAAGAATGTAATCAATATGACCTAACCTAGGGTCAATCTAGGGCCATTCATACCTTATAGGTGAGACTTGAACATTGAAACATCGTTCGCTTCGATTGATAATTTATCTTGAAGTACTTGAAGCTGGTCATTGTATATTCGAAGATGTGCTTGAAGTAGTGACCTTGTAACTTTGAGTTCCAACTTAAGAAGATTACTTGAGCTTTAAATTCCAAAGTAAAGCACATTGTCTTGATATAGCTAAAGCTTGAAAGCTTGATCTAGCACTTGATGATGTACTTGAAGTTCTTGATGTAGAGACTCTTGTTCTTATACTTGAATGTAGGCAGGGATGATATACAGTTGAGCTACACAAGATATATATTCCAAGAGGTTTTGGCACTACAAAATTTGACAAATCCAGGAGCAAGATAAGACAGCATTATCAATCTCCCCCTTTGTTAAATTTGTGACAAAACACAATACATTAAAATAAGCATAATACGCTTAATAAAGAATCATGTAAAGAATCATGTACTGCCGGTTAAGAAACCATATCACAAACCAAATATTCCCCCCCCCCCCCCTCAATATATTACTCCATAGAATTCAAGAGGAGAAGAAATTTTGATATTACTTCTCTTCTCCAATCCTCTTCTCTACTCCATATCCTGATACCACTCCCCATCCTCCACATTTCATAAGATTCATAAAATTAATCCCCAAAAAAAATGAACTAAATTCTCCCCCTTTTTGTCACAATATGACAAAGGAAAGAACTTATATAAGAAGATAAAAGTAAATAAATATGGAAGTAAAGAAAAGAGCAATGAGTAATGAGTGAAGATATGGGCAAGATAACTAGTTAAACATGTCCATAATAATAAGAAAACTTGTCCAAGCACAGAGAACAAGAGAAATTCAAGTATAAAAGTTATTACATATCAGATATTCAAAAACTAATTCGAACCAAAAGGAGCAGGTACGAAAGGATCAATTTGATGAAGTCCCTTGTTAATGCACCTAAGATATTTGCGCATATATTTAAATTGCATTTCTTGGGACACATGCATACCTTCAACCTTCTCCTGAAGAGAGCACGGTCACACATCAAAATTAGAAGGCTGATAGTCAGGATCAGCCGCAGAGTCAGATTCAATCTCATCGAAAATGTCATCCATATTGATATCATCTGGAGGCAAAGCATCCTCCTCTTCAGTTGCTTCCGCTGCTCCATTAGCACCTACATCAACTTGGCCTAGAGCCAATCTTAAATTCATCTTGTTTATGTTTGAGTTGTTGATGGTAGATAGTTAATGGGAGCCTCTCCAATAGGCATAGCCACAAGACTATGGGTGGCTAAAACAATCATAAGATAAGCAAAGGGTATGTCACCGTGACCTGGATGGAGACGGAACTGAATCATGATATAACAGATAAGCGAAGGAAGACACACAAACACTCCAGTAACAATAGAATGGAGAATACGAGCCATGAATGTAGTAAGCTTGGTTTTGTTACCAGATCGAGGGTAGACATTTGAAATGAAAATCCGATGGAGAACCCTGTATCTGAGTAATATAAACTTGGAAGCGAGCGCATTCCCACTACTCCATTCCGCATCCATATTACATAAAACTCGAGTGAGCATTCTCTTCTCAAATTCAGATGGTTTTGTAATAAGTATATGAATGGGAATACCGTCATCATTGACAGGTATATCCATTAACCCAGAAATAAGATGACGGTCCACTTCAATTGGACCTTCTCTAGTCGTAATTGTAAACATCAGATTCTCAGAAGAGAAGTCACTAATGAAAGCATACATAGCCTGCGCAATGGAGCGGTATGCCAGTCCGCCCCAATGTAATATGTTATCCCATCCAACAGACTGCAGGAGAGGAACAACGCCAAATAGTGCCAAATGATCAGGATTAACAGTCCATTCAACTATCACATTGCGCAAGCGAATATCTCACACATACTTAGGATCTTCCTTGGGTGACCGAAGATGGCACACCGTGATAGGAGCGGAATGAGAAGAAGAGGGACCACGAGATTATTTTTTCTTATTTCTACCCTCCATTGCAACAAAGAAATCAATGAATACAAATAATGCAAAAGAGGTAAGAAGGGTTTCTAGTAGATCAGATTTTTTGATAGAAAACCCCCAAAACAATCATAAAGCATGAAATAAACCACATAAATGAAGAAAAGGAAGTGCAAAGGACTTAAATCTATAAGAAAATTGAAAATAACGCACTAACCATGGAGGAATCGAAGATGGGGTCGACCGGTCGAGGTAGGGCATGTTGGAGAAGAAGACCCAAATGAAGAAAAAGAAGATTTTCCCTAAATAAATGGCCAAACCCGTGATTCACGACAGGTCGAGTACATACTCGACCGGTCGTGCCACGTGTAAGACCCGTATCCTAGCCCGGAAGGTCGAAACGAACTTATATCGCCAGCTAGCGTGACCCTGAGTCGTATCCTGTATTCTAGAGTCGACTCGACCCAAGACTCGTACCAGTGTGACCGCGCCGTTGCCGCGGTTCCGACGCCGCGTCTCGCGCGCCGAGGCGATACCCTGTCCAGGAGATGTGGGCCCGCGTTTAGTTCGAGGAAAACGCCGCACATTGCAAATTCCAAGAAAATCTCTACCAAATGTCAAATCAATCACATTAATCATAAGTCAAGTGCATCCCATCATAAGCCATCACTCACCCTTACCTCTCCTTACCCAAGTCAATGCAACCCATGCTTAACCCATTCCTTTCTTACAAAAAAGTCAAAAGGACCCATCCCTTTCCACTCCATCACCACTCTTCTCTCTCTTTCTCTCTCTCTCTCTCTCTCTCTCTCTCTCTCTCTCTCATTTCTCACTCTCCCAAGCAACTCCAAAGGAGAGGAAACGTCCAAGCTTTCCATGAGAAGAGCCATGGGTGGCCCACTCCCTACCAAACTATCTCCCATCTCCACCCTTAGATCATCATCTCCACCGTTGAAGGAGCATTTTTGGGGCATTGGAAGGCTAGGGAGGAAGAAGAAGGATAGGTGGGTGCTTCTTTCTCTCTTTCTTTCTTCTTTTTCTTTTGCTTTGTGTGTGATGATGTGATTGTGTGGCCTACTCGGATAGACCCCACATTGATGTATTGCCCATGCACACCATCCAACCATTTGGTGGCCCACCCTGGTAGCATGTATGTGGGTGGGGCCCACCTTGAATATACGTGATATATGCAACCGTCCAGCGTCAAACGGACGCTGGATGTTGCCAGCATGTGAAGTGAGAGCTGACTGTGGGTGTGCTAACGACAGCACGCAACCAAAAAAAAAAAACAAAAGGGGTTTTAGGTGGGCCGCTGATGCAGGCCCCACCTTGATATATGTTTCTAATCCAAGCCATTCATTCTGTTTACTAGCTCATTTTAGGCGTTGAGTCGAAAAATGAAGCCAATCTGACTTATTGGTGGGCCATAGCGTGGAAAACGGTAGTTTTCGCCGTTAAAATACATTCTGATGTTTCTATACCCCAAAATATGCTCAATATTGGACTCGTTTTGGGCGGTCTTGAGCCATGGGATGCAATGGATGGGTCAGATTCTTTGGACGCGGGCCCACGCATGAAAAACTACAAAAATACTTGATTTAAAAAATAATAATAATAAAATAATTTATATGCAGCAGACGCTGCTGCTGCTAAAGGTGCAGGCAGCGCCTGCTGCGGTTGACAGACGGACGACAGGGGAATAGGGGTCCCAGATGTGGGCCCCACCGTGATGCTTGTTAAAAATTTAAACCGTTCATTTGTTTACTCCTTCATAGAATTGGGTCCCCTCTGAAAATCAGTCCGATCCAGAACCCAGGTGGCCCACATCATAGGAAACAGTGGAATTGATCGTCTGCCATTGAAACCCTGTTTGGGTTCACAGAAGCTTTGGATCAACTTGAAATTTGTTCTCCCCCTGCATCTGGGTCCATGTGATCTTATCAATGGATTGGATGGAAAGTAAATGATTACGGTGGGCCCCACGTGGGACCCACTGATGTTTGTATTTTACTCTTACCGTCCACGGCTGTGGACGGTGGGACCTATGTGGCTAACGTGTTTTGTGCATGTCGTCCATCCAACTTACAGCAGCAGATGGCTGCTGTACGGGCGTCATCATGTGGCCCCATGTATAATATGTATTTTATCTCCACCGTCTAAATTACTTGACGGTGGGGTCACACCGTAATATGTGTGTTTCATGCATGCCGTCCACATGTATAGGCTTCATCCAGGCCGTCCGTCCATTATTGGGACGTGAGGCCACTTGGTGCATGTGTTGTATATCCACGCAATTCTTCAGATCGTGGGACCCACCTTGGTGTAAGTGTTTTATTTCCACACCATTTATTTGTTTGGGCAGCAGCTGCAGGTCTGATCATGCGGTACTATGATAATCCAAACCGTACATCCGTTTATTTTGGGTGGGTTACACGTGTGGGCCCCACACTAGTAATTACAGTTGCTATGGCGTCAGCAAGTTCTTGGGTCCCACACGGTGTATGTGTCTCATCTATATCGTCCACCATTTGATCTGGAACACCATGACATGTGTTTTATATCCAGGCCGTGCGTGTAAAATCCACACTGTTCACCCAATTGGCAAGCCCGTCTTAAGCATGAGACTAAAATGAGGCGGATCTATCAGGTGAACCACACTGCAGAAAATAGTGGAGAGATGAACATCTGCCATTGAAATCCTTTTTGGACTACAGTAGTTTTAGATCAAAATGATATTTGTTTTCTTCTCAACCAGGTCCTGATGACCTTATGAATAGATTGGACGGAAAATAAACATGATGGTGGGCCTTAAAATTTTTAAACGGTGAAAATCATTATCTCCACTGCTATTTATGGTAGGGTTCAGATGATCTTCGATCTTCATCTCTGCTGCTGTTTATGGCATAACCCATCTAATGCGACCCACTTGATATATGAGGCCAGTGCTGAGGCCCATGGGCGAGGCCCAATAGGATGTATATATGGCCCATTTGACGTGGCCCATTATGATATGTATGTGGCCCACCGTGGTGCGGCCCATTGTGATGTATGTGGCCCACCGTGACGCTGCCCGACTTGACGTATTTATGGCCCATTCGTGAGGCCACCTTGATGTATTTGTGGCCCATTGGTGCGACCCGTTGATGCGGCCCACTTGATGTTTATGAGGCCCATTGGTGCGACCCGTTGATGCGGCCCACTTGATGTTTATGAGGCCCATTGGTGCGACCCGTTGATGCGGCCCACTTGATGTGTACGAGGCCCATTGAGATGTGTTCAAACCCCATGGGTTAAGGCCCATTGTAATGTATTTGGAACCCGTGAGCAGAGCACACCTCATATGTTCCATCCTAACTGTCCAGGTCATATAGGGCCAGCCTCGATGTATGTTTTATTCACACTGTCTGTGGGATGTGTGACCCACTAGATGTATGCATTCTATATCCACACTAACCATCTAGTGGGGCCCATCTGCTGCATGTGCAGGGCCTACCTATTGTGCATTTGTGCAGCTCATTGATGCGGCCCACTTGTTGGATATGAGGCCCATTGGTGCGACCCAATGATGCGACTCACCGTGATGTGTATATTAGGCCAATAGTGCGGCCCAATGTATCGACCCGCTGTGATGTGTAGGCCCACGTGATGCATGTGTAAGGCCCACCTGTGATGACTATTTGAGGCCACTTGTTGGATAATTGGGCCCACCTTATGTTTGACTCTATGTGGACCACTGCTTGGGAGCAATGTTGGTTGGATGTCCACATTTTTGGGTAATGATGGTTAAACGCCCACATTGTGACCTTCCCTTAGGCCTAGTTAGGCCCATTCTCATCGATACCGATTGTATAGACCGATTACCGATCGAGGCCGATTATCATGACCGATTACCGATCATGGCCGAGTGTCGATTCTACTTGTCGTGGCCAATTGACCGATTACCGAGCGAGGCCGATTATCGTGACTGATTATCAATTGTGGCTGAATGCAGAATCTGCTTGTCATGGCCAATTAACCGATTACCGATCGAGGCTGATTATTGTGACCGATTGCCGATTCCGATTTGTCGAGGCCGATTTTTGAATTGTCGAGGTCGATTGTCAAGACCTATATGATGTATATGCAACTCGTAGTTGAGGCCCATTGTGGTGTAAATTCGGCCTATGTGATGTATATACGGCCTGTATTTGAGGCCCATTGCGATGTGTATTCAGCCTGTGTGTAAGGCCCATCATGATATATATTAAGCCCATGTAAGGGGCCCATCGTGATGTGTAGTAAGCTCTTGAGAGAGGCCCATGGTGTTGAATAATTGGCCCTTATGTGAGGTCATGGGTTCACTATATGTTAGATTCCATGAGGGTCATTCCTTGGGGGCAATGTTGGTTAAATGTCCACATTGTCGAGGTTGATTGTCGATGCCGGTTATCGATACCGATTTTGAATATGTGACAAAGATAAAGATCATGATACATGCTCATACGCATCATCTGCATGTTTGTTATGAGACGTGGTTGATCATTACATATGTCATTGAGCGTGTTGTTATGAGACTCCCTGATAGGTGGAGGTTATCTCTCATGAGCACGCGGTATATGCAAGATTGATGCATGACTAGATTGTATGACTCATGCATCTTGCATTGTATGCTGTGATTACTATATGCCCTAGCGACATCAGGGCCGTAGCTTCCACATGCATATCGTGAATAGCCAGAGGGGACACCGGAAATGTTTAGTTCTAGCATACGGGCGTCATAGATGTCCCTGGGTGAAAATTCATAAACCTCCGTGGCCAGGAGACGCCCCAACATCGAGACCGAGTAGATATATATGAGCGCATGAGGGCCATATACCAGTAGGCCGGGTCTCCCACTGTATCGTGGTCGGTTGGGAGGGGTGTGAGCTTACCTGCTTGAGTGAGGGGGCAATGTCTAGGTTAAGTTTGACCAGCTTGAGGAATGGGTCCCCTATCGACGAGCCGGGCCCGATATTGGCAGGTGGATAGTGAGGTCTCTTCCACTTACCCAGTTGTGCACTCGGATATGGGCGGCAAGCTAGCGTAAAGTGTAATAGACCCCGGTGATGATCCCAGAGATGAACCGTACTGATATGTGGACTTATTGAGCAGAAGTTGCATACTCATTCATTCATTCACTATCCACTCGGGCTGGTGGTGTGCAACTAATTGTTACGTGTACCTTCGCATGGCCAGGATTTCGGTTGGGAAAGCGATTAACCTGTATTCAGGAGTTTACCACATTGAGTCTGACTATCCAAATTTAGGTATGGAACTGGTTTGGATAGAAGTCCCTTGTGATGGACCCCATAGCCTGTGATACTACGTACTATCATCCCGACTTCACACTCCAGCATGGTCATTCCATTTGCACCGCATATTACATTACATCCACGGCATATGGTATTTTGGGTTACTGTGTTCCTGCATTTATATTATCTAGATACGATTGACGCTATTCATGGACTCATCAGGAATTACATACTGCATTGCATCCTCGGCATTTGATATTTGGCTCTTTATGACTCCTCATTTGCATAGTTGTTCTATATTGCGTATTTTGATATTGATTGACTCATGGAATTGCCCGTATTTCCGCTTACTCTATTATCGCATGATTTATGATCTTGCCAGTATTTCTGATTACTCTGATAATTCATGATCTTGTTAGTAATTCTGCTTATTCCGATATTATACGATTTATGGATTACCAGTATTTTCGGTACTGTATGATGATGGTATTGTACTAAATACTTGGCACTTACCTTGTGCACATACTTACACCACCCTCTAAGCTTTTTATAAGCTTATGCACGATAGATGCGTGTAGATGACGTTAAGTTGCAGCAGCGTTGAGCATGGAGCGAGCAGTGGTTATTTGGAGCTTTGATTTGTTTTGATATATGTATTTCGCTTTCAGTATTATATTCAAATGTTTATATTAGTGGATATGTGATGATAATGTTGCCTTTGTGATCTGGGTATACTTGTGGTTATGCTTATTATGAGTTAAATGAACATTAAAAAAAAATCCTCCTTATAGGATCCCAGGATCGGAAATCTGGCGTATGGACGCTAGGAGTCGAGAATGGGGTACTATGGAGGCTGTCGGCACCGGATTCGGCGATCGGGATTCCTATGAATCCGATTTTTGGATTTGGGGCGTGACACCACCACTGGTCGAGTATGTACTCGACTTGTCGTGCACCTCACAAAATATGCAATTTTGAATAAAATTTGAGTTCTAAAAATTTCAAAATAATAAATATATACACTATGATACAAATAGACACAAATCATCAGTTCATATCGCATATACCAAGATCAAATTTCAATCTTGCAAACCTATTTTTGTCGAGCGATTTTGTGAATATGTCAGCAAGTTGATTCTCGGTCTGAATATATTTCAATTAAATTATCTTGTCTTTCACTAATTCACAAATATAGTGATATCTAATGTCAATATGCTTGGTTCATGAATGTTGAATTGGATTTTTAGAAATATTAATTGCATTTGAATTGTCACAGTATAAAATCATAGTTTCTTGTGCAAATCCATAATCGCTTAGCATTCTCTTCATCCACACAAGCTGAGTTCATGCATTACCCACAGCAATATATTCAGCCTCAGTTGTGGAGAGCGATACAGAACTTTGTTTCTTACTCAGCCAAGAAACCAAACAGTTCCCGACATAGAAACAACCACCACTGGTTGATTTACGATCATTAATGTTACCAACCCAATCAACATCCATGTAACCAGCTAATTGCACACTAGTATCATGTGGATACCAGAGACCAAGATTAGCTGAACTAGCAACATATCGCAAAATGCGCTTAACAGCTATCAGATGTGACTCTTTAGGGTCCGACTGATATCTAGCACAAATTCCTACGCTAAATGCAATATCAGGTCGGCTCGCAGTTAAATAAAGTAAATTACCTATCATACTGCGATACAACTTAGGATCCACACTCTTTCCTGTTAAATTCTTAGAGATTTTTAGAGTAATACTTATTGGAGTATCAAAAATTTTTCCACTCTCAAATTTGAATTTTTTAACTAAGTTCAGAGCATATTTGGTTTGAGAGATAAAGAAACCATTAGGGAGCTGTTTGACTTGCTATCCTAAGAAATAGTTTAGTTCTCCAACCATGCTCATTTCAAATTTAGATTTCATAAGATCTGCAAATTCAACAGTCATGTTAGTACAAGTAGATCCATAGATAATATCATCAACATAGATTTGAACTATTAGTATGTGATCATTATGTTTCTTTACAAACAATGTTTTATCAACACTTCCCATTACAAAGTTATGACTTAGTAGAAACTTAGTCAACTTTTCGTACCATGCCCTGGGAGCTTGTTTCAAACCATAGAGTGCCTTTTTCAGGCGATAGACATGATTAGCATGCTTAGGGTCTTCAAAACCCTTAGGTTGTTCAACATACACTTCTTCATGCAAATCGCCGTTTAAGAATGCACCTTTTACATTCATTTGATATATTTTGAATTTTTTAAAGCACGCAATAGATATAAATATTCTGATTGATTCAAGACAAGCTACTGGGGCAAAGGTTTCATCATAATCAATACCTTCAATTTGAGTGTACCCTTGTACAACCAGCCTAGGCTTGTTTCTAATAATATTACCAAGTTCATCAGACTTATTTTTGAAAATCCATTTTGTTCTAATAATGTGTTTATCTTTTAGTCTTAAAACTAAGTACCGAACATCATTTCTAACAAATTGATTGAGCTCTTCTTGCATTGCTACAATCCAGTTTTCGTCAGTAAGGGTTTCTTTTACGTTAGCCGGTTCTATCTGAGATGTAAAGCACACGTAGTTGCACATATCTTCCAGTTATTTACGAGTGCGCACACCAGTGAGAGGGTTTCCAAGGATTTGATTAGATGGATAGTCTTTAACTATTCATAGTTCAGTGTTATTTTGACTAGATGAAGAGTCTGGTTTATCAAGTAAATGAATTTCATCATTTTCTAAACTTGAGACAGGTGTATTCAAATGATCATCTATAACCACATTGATGGACTCTTGAATTACATCAGTCCTCTTGTTAAGAACCCGATATGCTCGACTATTTAAAGCATGCTCTAAAAATATTCCTTCATCACTTTTGGTGTCAAATTTACCTAGATTTTCTCGGTCACGCAAGATGTAGCATTGCTGCTAAAAACTCGAAAGTATTTGATAGTAGGCTTCTTATCAAACCACATTTCATAAGCAGTTTTACTATTTAATTTTCTAATGTAAACGCGGTTAATTATATAACAAGCAGTATTTACCGTCTCATTCCAAAGATTTTTAGGAAGCTTCGTACTATTTAGCATTACATTTGCCATTTCTTGAAACACTCTATTTTTCCTTTCCACTACGCCATTTTGTTGTGGTGTTTTAGGCGCAGAAAATTCATGTGATATTCCCTGATCATTGCAAAATTTCTTAAAACTACTGTTTTCAAACTCAGAACCATGATCACTATGGATCTTGTGACTTATGATTCTTTTTCAGTTTGGATACGTTTAAGCACCCTTTTTACTTCATCGAGAGTTTCTGATTTCTCTATCAAGAAGACTACCCAAGTATACCTGGTAAAGTCATCTATAATCATCAGAATATATTTTTTGCCACCTTGACTCTCCGTTCTAGTTGGTCCAATGAAATCCATGTGGAGAAGTTTAAGTGGTTTAGATGTGGCATTGGAGTTCACCTTTTTGTGAGTACTGCTAGTTTGTTTACCAATCTTGCATTCGCCACATATTTTATTTACTTTTTTTACTTTGGGTAGACCTCTTACCAACTCTCTTTTGCTCAATCTATACAAGTTGTGGTAGTGTACATGTCTGAGGCGCTTATGCCATAATTCGGTTTCATCAGTATGGACCATGTAGCACGATAGATTAGATGAGCTTGAATCACTAACAATGTAGCAGTTCTCAGAAGTTCTACGACCAGTTAATATTATAGAACCATTTTTATTTAAAATTTCACGCCCATGGTTGGTGAATTTTACACTATGATTATTATCACATATTTGAGAGACGCTTAATATATTATGTTTTAAACCTTCTACATAAAAAGTATTCTCAAATAGAGGGAGATTAAAGAGTTGAACCGTACCTTGGCCAACAATTTTGCAGTTGTTACCATCACTGAATGTGACTGAACCATCAGTCATGTCTTTAAGACTGGTGAACAGATCTTTGTCACTTGTCATATGTCTGGAGCAACCACTATCTAGGTACGACTTTAAATGGCTTGAAGCTTTGAAAGCGGTGTGGGCAACTAAACAAATAACCTTAGCGACCCATTTCATTACTGTTTTGGATTTAGGAGTATAGTTGGTCTTCTTATGTTTGTAGTTGTTATAAGTCTTACCCATTGAGTTAGATTTTAAGAGCTTCTTAAGCAAATCAACAATTTTTTCAGCCAAAGGTTACGATTCTGATTTCTATATTGATATGATTGCTTTTAGGATTAAAAGTCTGAAAATTTTTAGAATTTTTAGAATAATTTTGATTCAGACTTTTTCCTTTTGAGTTAGAAGACTCCCCTTTCACAAATTTGGGTGGAGTATTCTTATTCTTAGGAGGAATACTTTTATCATAGCCTAATCCAGATTAATCGCCACATTTTCTGGATCCGGATAAAAGTTTTTCTAATTTAAGATCACCTTGGGCATACTTTCATGTGTCCTTCAAACTCAAAAGCGAAAAGATTTCTAGTTTTAGTTTTTCATTTTCAAATTTTAATTTTTCAACTTGGGACGTTTTGAAATCTAAGTCGCATTTAGTTTTTTTTAAGTAATATGAAAAATATGATTTTTCTAAGACTAGATTATCAAAATTCTCTTTTAATTTTAAAAACTTTTCTTTCCGAAGTTGTAACTTTACAACAATTTTGCAACTTTCCTTGTATAGGGCATCATAAGTATCTTGAAGGTCTTCTTCATTTTCATTGTCACTATTCAGATTTTCTTCACTGGTTGAATCATCATTATCTGAAAAAGTGAACTTGGCTAGAGTCATTAGGGCTTTAACATCATTAGCCGACTTGGTGTCCGAATCTTTTGACTCATAAGAGACTTCAGAGCAAGAAGAATCATCTCATGTAGCCAACATACCTTTCTTTTTACACTTGTCCTTCTTAGGACATTTGTTTGCTAGATGCCCATATTCATGGCAGTTGTAGCATTGACTGTCTTTTAACGATTTCCAATTTTTAGATCTAGGTTTTTTCTTTTCAATAGGTTTTTGCAAATCAACCCTCTTTTTACTTTTGAAAATCTTGTAAAACTTTATAGCTAAAAGAGTCATATCATCTTCAGAGGTTTCTAAATCAGAATCATTACTATTTTCATGTGAAATACTTTTAAAAGACTTGAGGGCGATTAACTTACCTTTAGGTGCCTTAAAATTTAACTCATAGGTTTGAAGAGACCCAACTAACTCTTCTACCCTTATATTATCTGTATCACGAAGTTCCTAGATCGCAGTTACTTTTGAATTAAACCGTTCAGGCAATGAGCGTAGTATCTTTGCACTGACTTTACTTTCTGAGATTCTATCACCAAGACCTCATATAGAGTTGACAATGTCATTTAATCTTGTATAGAAGTCCACGAAAGTTTCACTTTCTTCCATATGTATTTCCTTAAATTTGGTTGTGAGGATTTGGACTTTAGATTTCTTAACAATTGTTGTACCCTTGTGTGTCATTTCTAAAACATCTCAGGCTTGCTTTGCAGTATCACAGGATATAATTCTCTTGAATTCATTCGGTGATAGTGCGCAAGTAATTGCATTGACACTACTCTCACTTTTTTGAAGATTGGTCCAAGTAAAATAGGGTGAAACTTTTACAGTAATAGATCCATCAGTACCAGTCACTTCAGTGGTAGGAGGGGTCCAATTGGTCATTGTCGATTGCCACACGCTCTCATCCATGGATTTTAAGAAAATCCTCATTCTCGCTTTCCAATAGGCATAATTGGAGCCATCAAATGGTGGAGGCCTAGTGATTAAGAGGCTATTAAAATTTGACATCTTAAAAAGCTCAGATCGTTTAGCTCAGGAATTTAATCCAAATAACAAAAATAAATATGAGCTATTAGGCTTTGATACCACTTGAAAAGGACGAGCTAAGAGTCCTAGAGGAGGGGGGGGGGGGGGGGAGGTGAATAAGACTATGCCAAATTAAAAATTTTAATGCGGAATTAGAAAGAAATAAATAAAGATACAATCCCACAAAGCAGCAACCTCAAATGTACAAGTATTAAGAGGTTGATACAAATGTTGTTCTAAGGACAACCTTACACCAAAAACCAATGGCTTATGATAGAACAACCTGATTTCTAGAACGGTCTGTGTATCAAAATCTCAAACCAATACAGAGGATAATAAAAATAACAAAGAAAATAAACTAACCTATTACAGCATTCCTACGCTTTCATTAAAAAAAGATTACAACATTCTCCGCAAAGACTTGAAAAAAAATTACAACATTCACACAAAGCCACAATCAACCATCCACCACAAAACCAGAATTTATAGTGGTTTGCTTGTGTGTACACCAACTCTTTAGAAAAACAGCCACACAACTACTTCACTCCCAATATCCTCTCCGTCAGGATATTGGCTTTCACTATGAAATAGGTTTTTCAAGGTTCACCTAAAACCTTCACAATTGTGTCTTTCAAGTGGGCTTACACAATTCAAAAACTCCACACTCTGAGATTTTTTGGATCACCTCAGACAAACCAAAACAGAAATTTTCCTGACACAATCTCAAAACCAAAAAGAGATTTACAAAAATATAAATATACTTATTTGGATATTCTCCTTTGATGAAACCCGGTAGAACCAATTCGAAGTGAATGTTTAATGTCCACACTCACTTATGAAAGGGTTCTAAATGATTTTTAGATTAAATTACTTTGGGCTAGCTTGATTTGATTTTGATTCCAAGAAAGGGGAAAAACTTCAATCCCTTCTTCAAGTAAGATTAGAATATAGAACTCAAAATCAAATACAAAAAGCTAATTAAAATAGAATATTAAATGAGCACTAAATAGCTTAAGAATATCACAAACTTATCTCTCATAGTGGTGTCTTGATTTTGCTTAAATGACTTATCAAACTCTGAAAATCGTGCTCTATTTATAAGTGAAAAAAACTGTTCACTCGACTAGCCCAGAGGTCAGCTCGACTGGTCGAAGGACCAACAAATTTTTAAAATTTTGGGCGTGATAAGATAAGATAGGTCCACGACCAGTCGAGTGGCTAGCACGACTGGTCGAGTGGCCTACATGACCGGTCGAGCCATGCACTCGACTGGTCGAGTGGGACCTGAAAGGTTGCTGGACTTTGAGTCGAGCTTGCTCGACTGGTCGAGTACTGTTCACTCGATTGGTCGAGCAGTCTCTAGGATTGGTCGAGGATTCAACAGAAAATTCAAAAAATCCATAACAAACCTTAGACTGGTCGAGAAAATTCTTAGACTGGTTGAGTCAGTACTTGGACTAGTCGAACACAAGCTAGAACTAGTCGAGAAAAAGTCTATAAAATTATATCATGACCCAAAATAAGAATATAATCAATATGACCTAACCTAGGGTCAATCTAGGGTCATTCATACCTTATAGGTGAGACTTGAACATTAAAACATCGTTCGCTTCGATTGATAGTTTATCTTGAAGTACTTGAAGCTTGTCATTGTATATTCGAAGATGTGCTTGAAGTACTGACCTTGTAACTTTAAGTTCCAACTTAAGGAGATTACATGAGCTTTAAATTCCAAAGTAAAGCACATTGTCTTGATATAGTTGAAGCTTGAAAGCTTGATCTAGCACTTGATGTTGTACTTGAAGTTCCTGATGTAGAGACTCTTGTTCTTGTACTTGAATGTAGGCAAGGATTTGACAAGCATTTGAGAATGTTGTCTTGATATACGTTGAGCTACGCAAGATATATATTCCAAGAGGTTTTGACACTACAAAATTTGACAAATCTAGGAGCAAGATAAGACAACATTCTCAAATTGCATGCCCTTTTACCAACGCGTGGCTTAGTGGGGGTCTTCTACTGGCACTTCATTAAGTTTGTACCAGCGCTTGGACATGCTTTTATCGACGTTTTGACAGACTTTTACCAGCATTTCGGTAGGCCTTTACAAGCTTTGCGGTAGACCTTTACTGGCATTTCGACAGACCTTTACTAGTGTTTTGGGCAAACCTTTTACCAGCGGTTTTGGCTGTCGGTAAAGGACAATTTTCTTTTAGTGACTGCTTTTAGAGTGTGGTCCACTTGACCTTTAGATTTGCCTCATTTTTGGGCTCATGCATGAAAATGATTTGGTGAATGAATGGATAAAACAATGCACAAATACTAATGGGGACCACAGAGCATCGGCCAATGCTTCATAGAGTGTGTGATTGGAATTACAGAGTGTGATGGGGCTGTCAAAATGTGGTTACAGAGTGTGATGGCATGGATGTGGTTACACGTGAGAATGTGAATTGGTTGATAAAAAGTGTAACTTAGTTACACATGAGAATGATATGGAGTTGATGGATGGTGTTGGCTTGCAATTACACTTAAGTATGTGATAGGGTACTATTAAAAAAACGAAGCAGATCCAATTATCAGGTGGATCATACCATATGAAACAATGGTGTCTAAAACAATGAGATGTAGTTACACTTGAGTGTATGATTGACCGCATGAGCATGGATGAAGGGCAGAAACAAATATCAGCTCAATTTAAAAAAAAAAGGCTCATTAATGGTCAATCACTACCGTTTCTTATGGTATGGTGCACCTGATAATTGATATGCTTCATGTTTGGAATAATGCCCTAAAATGATCCAAAAAAATGGATGGACAACATGGATACATGATACATACATCAAGGTGGGCCTCACGATAAAGGCCACACTGTCTTGGGTGAGTCTGGGGTCTCACCTAATCTGGTCTCGAGGATGTGAAGGGTTACACTTGGAAAATATGAAGACCACTTGAGGATGTGAAGGGGTTCGAGTCGTTGCCTCGGAGGTAGTAAATTCTCAGGATCAATTTCAACACGAGGTTTGGGGTTCGAGTTCCCATGAGTGGTGAAATCCCATAGGTGGTGATATGGTTGTGTGATTGTGTGATGTGGTTTCACTTGAGAATGTGATATGGTTGATGGACTATGTGAGGAGGTTGCACTTGATGATGTGATATAGTCGTGTTATAGTGTGATGTGGTTCCACTTAAGAATGTGATATGGTTGATGGACTATGTGATGAGGTTTCACTTGAGAATGTGATATACTTGAGTGACAGTGTGATGTAGTTCCACTTGAGAATGTGATACGGTTGATGGACTATGTAATAAGGTTGCACTTGAGGATGTGATAGGTTGTGTGACAATGTGATGTGGTTGCACTAGAGAATGTGATAGGGTTGTAGGATGGTGTGATGTGGTTGCACTATAGGATGTGGTGGAGTTGTGAGGCGGTGTGATGAAGTTGCACTAAGAAGTGTGATAGGTTGTTAGAGTGAATGAATTGGTTTATGTAGTCTAGATTTATAGTTATCGTTGTTGGGTTTGTATAGTTTGGATTAAACCTAAGTACATCGTAGCTAAAGTTTGCCACATCCTCAGGTGGTAATTTATTTATTTTTTCTTGAAAATAACCAACAAAAGAATTAAAAAAACTCCATGCCTTCCCTTCATTTCATTAGGATTATAGTTTACTTTTCTATATCCACTTTTCGATCTTCCTTTATCTAAAATCCTCAACATAAAGAACAAAAGAAATGAGCAAAAATTAAAAAATAAAATAAAAATCATAGGTGCTAAAGTAAAAGTAGCTACCTAAGTAAATTTGAAGGATAAAATTTAGTTAAATAAGTCAAGGTTTCTCGTCAACTGGTAATTGAAAGGCCTCGTTCAATTGTGTAATATACTAGTAATTTTGTGAGGTATTTTTTTTCGTTCTGATTATTTTATCATAACTGATAAGTAAGTGGGTCATTTTAACCATTTAAACCAATATCTGTGACAATCCGTCCATTGGATCACCAATCCAAACCATGAATCGTTAATCCAAATCATCTAAATTAAATAGTAACTGATTAATTTTCAAATCTACCGTTAAAATTATAATCTGACAAATGTATCGTGAAGATCTTGAGAATTTTTCATTGGACCCCTTGATCTTTCTATATACTATCGGTTAATATGTTCTTTGCACAATATCAACAACGCCATATAAAAATCTTAACTTGAACAATGATAAAAGGCTGAGATCTAAGGCTAAGAATTCTTGAACTGTTAATTTTAGTATATTTTGTGGACCCTAGTAGAGTATACTACCTACTTATTTCATGGCTCTAGATTTTCAATAGTATGATTTTAAATTATTTTAGCATATGTAAAATATAAAAAATATCCATATGTATTATAGCCATACATTTGAGCATGGCCCATAATATTATACACTTATTCATTTACCTTGAAATTATTTTTTCCATGATCTTTCTAATAAAAACTTTAATTTGATATAACGATTGGATATAAAAAAATTTGGTATGGCTCACACGATCGTGGCACATACACACTTGATTAATACACTATATTTCACATGAACGCATGTGTACAATATTTGGTGTATTGCCACCTCTACGAACACTTGTGATTTTCTTACAATTAACCATGTTAGTTTTGATCAAGAAATCATTTTTATAAGAGGCCATAATGTATAAACAATCTAATTAATTATGCACCTAGATCAAGAAGATTATACTTGTGGGACCCACATCTCCATGACACGTCCGTATATATTGTTTGCACCATCATCCACCCTAAAACCTCTTACTGTTAAGATGAGAATTACATGCATTTAACATGTTTTATCACATGTTAGATGTGCATGTGCATTAATGTAATGGGGCTTTGACTCTTTTATATAAGGCATGCCAAACCATTTCTCATAAGCACTCAGAGAGAGAGAGAGAGAGAGAGAGAGAGAGAGAAATTAAAAGAGAAGTTTTCTGAGCTTACCTTCTGATCGAAACCGTTTATCAAGTAAGTGCTCTAATACTATATCTCTTAAATGTTTTAGATCAAATTTAAGTGGATCCCACATAGTGTAAAACTGAAATGAATCATGTATTAACCATGAGGTCAGCATATGTGGGCCCCACACGTTGTCACGTAAGCAATAACGTGGTACCCCATACATTGCCTCATGTTGGCAAATGCATGAGCCCCATGTGTAGACATAATGAATGGTAAGGGTGCGCCCCACTATTCTATAAGATTTTGTACATGTAAATTTTTCCATTTAGATTTGAATTTTTGTTTATTATGTTTCTTTTTTTTTTTTTTTTTTAATTTTAGTAATTTTTAAAAATATAAATAAATTAGTTAGTCGTAGGATCTCATCATTAGAATTATGGTAGGCCAACATAAAAGAAAATTAACATCTCTCTGAAAGTGGGCCCCACCACAAGATCATATCTATCATATTAAATTATTTGTGTTTATTGTATCTTATATTGTGTTATAACCCTGTAAGTGAAAAATCCATTATAAACATTTAGTGTGAAGCGGGCTCCACATAAAATTAACCGTACCTTTAAAAGCTTATTCATTAAGTGCAAATATGTATTGAAGACCTTATAAATCTACATCTAGATTGTTAAAATTAGGGGAAAGATCATAATAATGATCTGAACCGTTAAATCAACGATCAAATTCAATCCAACCGTTGATCAAAGGTTTAATAAACCAATTGAGGGATTAAATTTAAGAAAATTAAAATTTTACTTGATCGAATGTTAGATCAAATCATCAAATCAAAGATCAATCAAGACTATTGGACCAAAATTGTGGAAAATAAGGAAACAAATGGTCAGATCGGATAGATCTAAACATCCAATTTTGTAAGGTAGATCTTGATCCTAAGTTAAACTCAACAAAGATTAATACCTTTGATATATGGTTAGAAACATGGTAAGTGGACTATCTACAGCTCGGATCTAAGAAATTAGGGACTTGATTAACTGATTTAATGGACTAATGTTACAATCTCAGGATTTTACTCATTTTTGCAAGTGTTTTAAAAAAATGGACACTAAGTAAAGAAAAAATTAACTTGATACTTGTATTCTAGCTATGACTTATAAAAATAAAACTTTATATGCATTGTAGACCTAAGTGCAATCATCTAATCCATGAGAAAATGATTAAAAGATTAAAATGATCGAATAAGGAATAGACATTATGTGTAAGTAATCACTATCACGGATAGATTTTCCCGCATGCATTGTATAACATTACATGCTTAACTTTTATAATTCGTTAATATCTATTTAAGTATGCAATTGTCTTGTATTTGATATGTCATTTTGAGAACATTAGACAACTTGGGGATCGAGTTATCCCTTAAATTCTCGGGCAGAGTTCCCAATGGAACTCAAGTTGGTACTAATAGGGCCTCCTCAAACTACGGTCGAGGCTGGGGAATGAGTTTAACCATCTCTAGAATGGGCCACTCATTGCCAGACTATACAATTACACACGGTACATGAGATACCTCGAGCCAGTGTTTGCGCAGGATGTGAGTAAACTACACGTGTTAGGCTCCTATGAATCTTTGTAGGATGAATGTTGGCAGGTAGGACGTTGTGCGTAGCTATAGCCCTGGTTGTTCACTAAAGAAATTGTTTATGTAGTAATGTGGCATACTAAGAGTATTGTATATATACTTGTATCATGCCTATGTTGTGAATCATGCATACAACTACTTGCTAGGCTGTTAGCTTATTTAGTTGATTAGAAAACCATCCAAGACAGGGAAATGAATTGGAGTCTCTGCGTGTGGAAGGATGACTTTGAGAAACGTGCTCTTGGAGATTTGCTGCGAGAATAGAGAATTTTTCATTTTATTTATTTCTTTTAAATAATGATGTACGAACTTGTGTTGGATATCCATTAGTAGATAATTGATATTTTTGACTGGATGCATAATAATTAATTAAGTTTACTATTTGTGATGATTATTATGGTTATATGTACAATATTATCTCCTCCCCATTGAATCACACCCTCATCTCGGCGACCGAGTCAAGCGAACTCAGGTTTCTAGAGCCGGGGTGTGACAAATTGAATTATGACAATGCAATGCAATAAAGTAGATAATGAAAGTGGGTTCCATTCCATTCATAGTCAAGGTTATCGTAGTTATTAAACAACCAAGTTGGAGTTAATGGTTAGTTCCATTCCATTCACATTTAAGGACTTACACCTTACTGTGGTTACTTGCATCTCCAACTATCAAGATGGACTAGACCATTTACCTCACTATTTTGCTAACAAGTATTCCAAATTAGCATCTTAACAAACATCAGCCTCAGCCTACATTAACTGTAATTCAAGATTGAAGCTTGGAGATGTAATATTCATTACACAAGCATGTTGTATTTATATATCATCAGAAGTAAGCCCCGACTCATTTCAAGAGTATCTAATAATATCCAAACTTGTCACTTGCATGACTTCAACTTCCTTCGTCATTATCACATCTCAAAAAGTGAAATTTCAATATATGGACGGCATTCCATTGCATCCATAAGTGGAATTTCATTGTATCCATAAGTGAAATTTCATTATGTAATTTCATCAATTTTCAAAGTTGTTATACATGAATTCAGGCAGACCCGCGAAAAGAAACAGGCCTCACTTATTATATAATACGCATAAACAACACAAAATGTACATAAATTTAAGCGGGCTCTACAAAAAAATGGGCATAAACTTTCTCACTTATCGTATAATGCACATAAAAAGCATAAAATGTACATGAACTAAGTCATGCCGCACAAAAAGAAATAGACCACCTATTGTATAAGGCATGTATGTAATACAAAATGTACAATTGATATAAACAGGAAAAAAAAACATAGTCATTCAGAGTTCTTGAAATAGGCCGAAATTTGAGCACCCTTCGACTTGAATAATGATGATTGGCATAATCGAATTACCCTCTCAAGACGCATAATGAATGAACCGTTGTTGCTTGAACTTCTTATCCTCGCAAGCTCATCCACAACTAAATTGTCCTCCCGTGGCATATAATTTAAAATGAAGTTTACTCTCATGAAGAGTCATGTTCATGACAACACACCAATCATACTTTAAAGTAATACATGCAAAAAAGAAAGAAAGTAGTGAACATTTAAATTCAATTACACATTTAATCTACATTTTGTATATTTGAGTTATACACTTGGAGGTGAATATATTTACATTATACATGAGAATGTGAAATTGTTTGAAGACAGAGATATATTTGTGATAGGGTTTTAAGATTATATGATTGTGTTGCACTTAAAGATATGATATCCATTTTAAGAAAGTGTGATGCAATTACATTTAAGGTTGTGATGAAAATGAAGGCATATGCAATTTGGTTACACTTAAGAATGTGATGTGGTTGATTGAGAGTATAACTTGGTTTCACTTTAGGATGTGAATGGGTTTTAAGATAGAATTGTGGGGTTAAACTTGATAGTATGATAGGGATGATAAAGTGTATATTGATATTAAACTTGAAAATGTGATATGGATAGTGTAGAGTGTAATTGGTTTACACTTGATGATGTATTAAGCATTATAATAAAGTGTGATGTGATTACACATAAAGGTGTGATGAGGACAAGTATGTGATTGTACTTAGGGTCTGAGAAAATTTAAAGAAAATATGGAGACTATCATAAAAAAGCTACATAAAACATATATCACCCATCATCTAACACATAATACTTCAAAGAAATCTAAAAACACTTTAAATAAATTTAAAAGGTTGTTTAACAACTTTAGTTTGGATTTTTTGGGTGTATTTGGTTCCCAAAAGTCATTTGGCATGTTGTGCAGCACACCAACAACACAGTGAACCGAGATTCAATCTCAAGTCTCACCCACAAACGATAAACAAGAAGAAATATACACTAGAAACAGATCAAAGCAATCCAAACAAACCGCAAGATAAGATATACGTGGAAAAACTCCAAACTAGGGTAAAAAACCATGGATGCAAACTTCCACTATGAAGAATAACGAAGATTACAAGGAAATATACTAACCTCTCCCTTATAAATACAGAGAAAACCCTTTGCCCACACCTTAGAATAACTCCTCAATATTCACTTTAACCCTAGAATAACTCTAGGGATACCTATTTATAGTTTGAACAACTTCCCTTTCGCACCATTGCAAAAGTTGACTCAAAAATCCGCAGTCCGCATCAAATTTGGAAACCAATCTGCGTAACCACGACTGGTCGAGAAGACTACACGACTGGTCGAGAGGACCCCACGACCGGTCATGCCAAGGCCACGACTGGTCAAGCACCTTGGAACCTAAAATTGATGCTCGCTGGACTTTGAGTCGAGCCAGTCCACGACTGGTCACGACCGATCGAGTGAGCTCCACGACCGGTCGTGCAGGGGCCACATCCAGTTGTGCGCGGCCCCAGATGTGGCTCCACTTCTCAACATGGCAATGCACTTTTTAATTTTTGGATTCTTGTTCATAGCACCAAGATGAATTTTCCTAACACATATTACATGTATTTTTTGGAACTTCTGGACATGTACTATTCAAGTATGGTAGAGGAAGAGTTAAGTTGCACATGTGGATGTGTGAACAAATTGAATTACAAACATTGAGTTTAAACATATTAAATTATAAAGAGTTATTTACACCTTGTCAGCTACTAGCTAAATTTCAATTTATTAGTGCATCAGTGTGTTCCATTTATATTTGGTTGAACATCTTGGTGGGACGACTTTGTTGTGAGCATGATTAATGTATTTTCTTAGCATTTGATTGAAAAAGGCATAAAAAATCGAAGAAATGCAGAGAGGAGCAAGAGTGCAATAGATCACTATGAAACCTGGCCTAACACTGACATCTTGGTGTGATGATTTTGTCATGTACTTTGTTAAGAACCTTGCTAATATCTCATAAGCCTTAAGATTGATAAAACATGACAAGCTATGCTCTTTAAATCATGGGGATATCAAACATTTAGTTGTATATAGGAAATAAAATCCAACTAGGCAGATCACTAGTTCTCCATTGCAAAATAACAAATCTTCTCTTGTCAAATAGCGACACATTAACCTATGGAAAGATATTTTGTATTGCCACCATCCCCAGGGGCCGTTTGGATACCACCAAATAAGCTACCTTTTCTACTTACAACAGTAGATAAATAACTTATTTGAGATAAGTATGTTTGGTTTAAGATCAATTATAGGTTTTTTATTTTTATTTAAAGTTAATCATTTCAACTTAATAAGTAGAAACCAAGATAACCTACTTAAGGCATAAGTGGCTTATCTTTAGTAATTTACGATCCATATGCCCCCTTAAAGACAGAATCACAATAGCAATGAGCTTGTTAGGTCTTGCCACACACATTGATATCTTGGAAGTCGTATAGCTCTTGAGCAATGTGAAGTTGAATGTTGACATGGACTTCAAAATGTTGATTGGTTTAGCTAATCTTTCACTCATAAGATTTTTCAATATGTTGCCTCATATACTTATTAGAGAAGAGCATAACAATCAAGAGAAAGTGAAAGGTTTTTTTTTTTTTAAAGCAATTCATTGACAAAATAAGACTTGAAAAATTCCGTTTCATACTTGGAAACTCCTATGTCAACATGGAGATGGAATTATAAATTCACTTATTGTTGTTTGTTTTACATATCATATTCTAAGAGAAATGTTAAAAGATTAATGGTCAAAAGGCGAGAGCTGTATCCCCTAGCTATGAAAATCTACATTTACTTATTTAATATGCTTTTTAAGAAATTGTTTTACCGGTTTTTGAGAAAACGCTAGGAAAATGATATTAATTTTGCCATCTTTTCTTGTCAAAGAGAAATAATTGTTGCATCAGAGATTCTTCAAAAAGGAAAAAAAAATAAAAATTGCATCAAGGGAATTTATATTCATTTCCATTATAGTTCAAGGTTTTCTCTCTAAACAAACATGCCCTAATGAAAATATGACTATTGACAACTTTTGTGGTTCGTCACCATAAGAAGATGTCTCATGTTGGTTGCCGTCCTTTTATTTAATTGTTGAGAAGTGGTTTCTTCTTATATGCTGAAGTAAATAAGATTCCTAGGTGAAGTTGAATGTTCATAATAGAGTTTCGAAACAATGTAGATATTGTATAAATCATTATTTGAGGGAGAAAATGGATTGGTGAAAAACGAAGGGGGAAACAACCCCCTCTTTCTCTTTCTCTCGGGATGAGTTCAGATCATTTGTATCTATCAAATAAGCATCTAATAAAAAACTTGAGTGGTTGGACACACCATAGACAACAATGTACAATAATCATCCCTAAATCCTATATATTATGTGGGCCACCTTAGTTTTGAATGGACTGATTTGGTGCATCCCTCAATTCCCATGAATGGGTTGGATGACACTGTACACTATAGAGTGGACTCCACATTACAAATGAAAGTTCTACAATGGGCATCACCTACCCAATGTTCCTCATTACTCCATCTAGTGTGTCCAACATGAGTCGGTATCTAGCAAACATGGATGGGAAGTTGGGAGAGAAGACGGGTTGGCAAGAAACAACTCTTTCTATTGTTTTCCACTTACTTTTTTACTTTATTTTTTCTTTTTCTTTTTCTTTTTTTCTTTTGATAATGACTGTATTTCCTTTTTTCCTCTTCATTTTTTAAAAACCTATGGTGCTTAGATGACATAGACCAATTAAAATGAAACAAACAGATACTTCTTGTTTTGCTACAAGTAGAGTATCTAGATTGTCCCTTCAACTTTCGTTCCAGCAAACACCCTTTGCAGATTCCTTCTTAATCCCCCCTATGTTTGATGGACCACCATTCTGTTATTATTATTTTTTCTCTTCTCAATTTTGCCATTTTATTTAAAAATCAATTAAAACAAAATAATAATAAATAAATAAAACAAAGCATGAAAGAGTTGTGTGGTATTCCTCTTACTTCTTCGGTCTACTTCTATAAGTGTGCATGTATTGCATCCGACCCGTTCAATGCATACCCTACCATGAAAGTTGGATGCCATGAAAATAGGTTGATTCTGTTTGCACAATTCAATTAAACATTAGGCCATGAGTGTAAATGAGGGCCTTTATTCAGTTTTTGTATGCGATTAGGAAGTGCGGGGCATGCCAAAGTTGTATTCGACTTCGTGTTTGATTGAACGTTGGTGCCCCCCGCGCTTAGATGGACCGATTAAGATCAGGTTTGGAGATCCAACCACCCTCTCAATCACTGGTTATAATAATGATTGGGTGATTTACAGAAGAGTACAGGTTAGTTATTTCTGATGGATTCTTTTTTACCTTACGTTCATTACTTTTCTTTCACCAATGATTGCAACCAGTGTATTTCTCAAATGAATAAAGATGGACATATAAATATAAATAATGTTAAAATAATGATGATCTTATTAATTCACGAATGATGCTATTTACAATCGACAAGTAATAAATAACTAGACAATAAAATAAAATGAAAGATAAATACTTAATTTGTCTGTATGGACAAATAATATAGGCGAATGGTCAGCAGGATGTAACAAGAGTATTTGATCTTTCAAGTGAGAACTTTGTCGATCGGCATCCAATAACGGATGGTGACGGATAATTAATCCAATCTTATAGTACTGTTGTGGCAGCATTGGACAGTAGCAATCTATACTAAAACTAGGCTAAGATAAAACGTAAAGGTAATGACTAAAGATAGATTATTTTTAGTATGAGCCTGGAGCTCTACATCGCGTTCTCCTTTTATACCCTATGGGTGCGGAAAAAACTCTCGTTGTTTTTTCTTATTGGTTTAGGATTCTTCACAACCATGAGATTTTATGTGGTCTTCCCATATGATATCTCTTGTAAAACTACAATCGTTTTTTAAGGTCTCCACTTTTACGTAGATATTCACCTTTGGAGAGCTTCATGACATTGATGTATCTAAATATGGCTCGATCAAAGCCATCTCCACTCACCCCTATCATGACCTTAAATATTTGTGGAGTTGGTGGGACTGGATCCATCAATTCCTGATCCGGCCCCAATCCATTAGTTTATATCTGCTTAGCTGTGATATTTAAAATCTTCATAATCGTTGTGGGAGCTTTAAACTTCTTTAAAAAAATCTCTCATTTTAGAAGGATTATGAGATGCAAACTTTCCAAATATATATAGATTTATGATAGGATCCTTGCTTTGGTGAGTCTTTTATAGACATACCACATACATTGCCTCAATAGTGCGTCTTATGGTCTACGTATCATTCATCAATTCATTCCTCGGAAGGCATGTGTATGATTTTGTGCCACTATATTAATGACAGGAAATATATTGCCGAAGGAAAAGCGGCAAAAAATATCTTCATACACAAGAATAATTATATAAGTGTCAATTCTGTAGTGAACACGTGACGACATTTTATTGGTCTTACTTCGGTGTGCCAAAAATAGGTGTAAACTGTGAATAGGTTCAAAAGTTACATTGGCAACCAAGTGAATTTAGAAAATTTTGGATGGTTGTCCCTTATTTTATATGGGCACACATAATATTTCTTAATGCTTGATTTCTGGGGCATCCCATCATCCTGGTTGGGGTTGCTTAATGCACGGGTTGGGTGGCACATGCACGTACATGATGAGCCTGGCAATAGAGGGCAACCATTCAACACGTGTCGGGTCATATGATGGTTAAGTTGGTTGGTTGTTGAGGTGTAGGAATATTAGTGAGGCAACCCTGCTGGATAACTTGGGTGCCGCAGGCACCTCAGTGGGCCCCACACCAAGCACTTATGAAACTATGCATTCTACACGTGATACAAGTGTGTGAGAATTATTCACCTTGAGCACCAGCATATAACTGTGCAGGCCCACCGTGTTGTGTGCAATCGTTCCAACCAGCACCCGGGTTAGATGGCTGTGCATGGACGATGGCCCTGCAATCAACCCTTGTAGAACAAGTTCACATTATAGCTTGGGTTCTTACTCATGTCTCGTTGGTAGATCCACACCGTCCATCAGGTGAGCCACCAAATGTTTACTCTTCAAGACAAAAATCATGCTGATCTAACTTTGGTGGATATCACCGTAGAAAATAGTGTAAAATCATGCCTAAAATCTATAAATTTATGTGGCATGGCCCACCTTTGTTTCAGTACACTACAGTGTGATTTTTTAAACTTCCCTTTATCCTTGTTATTATAATTAATTGAATGGATTAGATGGCATATATAAATCATTGTAGGTCCCACACTCATTGATGGTGGGCGTTTCATCCCAACTCTTCCCTAGGTGTGGCCTACTTAAGTTTTGAATGGCCCTAGTTTTTAGTTTCTTGGGTGAGCATGAGGTAATTGACATGATAGACGGGGTGGATCTCATGTATGTTGCCTCGAATTTACTGTTTTGTTATCGCCGGTTCAAACGGACTTGAAAAGTGCGCAGTTTTGGATACGCATGATCAACCGACCACAAGGACTTTCTTGGGGAGGGGGTGGACCCTGACTGTGAGGACACCTAGATGTATCTTCCTTACATCTATGCCATTCATCTATTTTGAAAGTTCATTTTAGGGCATTATCCAAAAAATTAATCAGATCCAAATCTCAGGTGAACCACACCACAGGAAAAGTGGTTATTAAATACCCACCATTAAAAGCTTTTTATGGGCCACATTAATGTTTATTTGACATCTAACCTGTTGATAAGGTCACAAAGACTTAGAAGAAGGGAGCGCACAAATATTGGCTTGATCCATAGTTTTTTTAACGGTCATTCACTACTGTTTCCTATGGTCTGGTTGACCTGAGATTTAGAAATGGAGCATTTTTGGTTCATTCCCTAAATTGAGCTGAAAAACGGATGTACGATGTGGATGTGAGACCCATACATAAAGGTGGGCCCACAGAATTTACCTAACGACTGAGCATGACACATAATGGAACAATGAATGTACGGCGTTGATGTAAGACACGTATATAAAGGTGGCCCCCAAAGTCATGTTTATTTGTAATAACCTTAGTCATGTTTATTTATAATCCAACCTTTTCATGATAGCACACGGACATGGATGAAGGTAAAATACAAATATCAGCTTGATCCAAAACTTACGTGGCCCTTGATAATTTTTGAACAGTAGACGTTTCACAATATTTCCTATGGGGTTGACGACTTTAGCTTCTCATGTGCTTCATTTTTTGGTATTAAGATTTAAAGTTATCTAATAAAATGGATGGACGGAGTGGATAAAATAAATAAATCCCAGTGGCCCCACAGAGTTTTCCCAGTGCGACTGGACGCGGATTAGTTACTACAAGTTGAGTTGCGAGGTAGGCTACTAAAGTGACGTCACCAAGTTCCGTGGCCTCACAATGCTGTATTTGTTGTATCCACACCGGTTCATCCAATTTTAGAGATTATTTCAGGACATGAGACCAAGAATGATGCAGATAAAAAGCTAGAGTGGACCCCACCACATAAAACAGTGGGGAGAGTGATGCTTACAGCTGAAACCTTCCTAAGGTCCATCGTAATGTTTATTTGAGGTCCAACTTATTCATAAGTTAACAAAGACATTAAAAAAGGGACACTAACATCGGCCTGATCGAGAACTTTTGTAGCCCTTAGGAGTTTTTAATGGTGGGCATCACTCTCTTCATTGTTTTCTGTAGTGGGGTCCACTAGAGATTTGGATCTAATTCATTCTTTGGTTCATGCCATAAAATAATCTCTCCTAATGGATGGACGGTGTGGATGCAAAACATACATCACGCTGGGACTCACAGAATTAGGTGACGTCACTTCAGTAGCGAGACTCGCTACTGAGTTACACAGTACCGAATACACTTCCTGGCGTAGGACGGTGGGAGGCAGTTTCCACGGTCCAAGGGGTATAACAGGAATAAGAAGAAAACAAAATGGAGGGAGCGCGGGGGAGGGGAAAATACGAAGGAAGCCTGAGGCGGGGTAGGGCAAAATAAAATTTAAAAAAGAAGGAAAATTTCGGAAAAAAAAGTCCATTCGATCGATCGATCCATCGATGCTGACGGGGAGGGAGAGCTTAATGAGAATGGTCGGAAAGCGGAGGAGGACCCTCTCCCCTAACACTACTTCCTTCCTCCTCTCCGATCAATACCAGGTAACCCCTCTCTCTATATATCTCAATGCTCAGATGCGCACCAGTTCTCACGAGTTCTCGCGAGAACTTGTTGAGAATTCACACATGTGATGTGAGCCCAAAATCTGAACGGTCTACATGATTTACAAAACAGTTTACTCTCTTGATATATATATATATATATATATATATATATATATATATATATATATATATATATATATATATATATATATATATATAGGGAAAACGTACTATGCGCTCGAGCTGATGGGAACGTCCCATGAGGTCGAGCTGTGTGGGCCCCACCGTGATGCGTTTCAAACATCTACCCCATCAGTCAGATGCACCATTCCATCGTGGGCCTAGGTCTCAAAAATCAAGTCAATACGTTACTTGTGTGGGCCACACCATATACAGAAGTTGAGAGGGGCCGTGCACCATTAAAACATTCATAATCATATTTTGGGCCCCACCGAGATGTGGTTTGCAAATCCAGCCATCCATTATGTGTCCCACTTGGATGAGGGTTCAGACCAAGTTTCAGACGCATGCAAATTTCAGGTGGGCCCCACCAAGTGCTTTTATATGTTTTTGGCATGTCTTCACATGATTTTAGATGGTATGGCCCACCTGAGTTCCGTATACGGCTGATTTTTGGGATATCACATAATTTATAGGGGATCCATCAAATGCACGGTGTTGATGGTCGACACGCATCGCGGTGGGGCCCACACAGCTCGACCTCATGGGAGCTTATAGTGAGCTTGAGCGCATAGTACCTTTTCCCATATATATATATATATATATATATATATATATGGGAAAAGGTACTATGAGGTCGACCTCATGGGAACTTCCCATGAGGTCAAGCTGTGTGGGCCCCACCGTGATGTGTGTTGAACATCTACCTCATCAGTCAGATGCACCATTCGATGGTGGGTCAGTGGCTTAAAAATCAAGTCAATCTATGACTTGGGTGGGCCACACCACAAATAACAGTTGAGAGGGGTTACCCTCCCATTAAAACATTCATAATCATTTATTGGGCCCACCAAGATGTGGTTCACAAATCCAGACTAGCCACTGTGTGTGTCCCACTTGGATGAGAGGTCAGACCAAGTTTCAGCTGCATCCAAAACTCAGGTGGGCCCCACAAAGTACTTTTTATAAGTTTTAGGTATGTCTTCACATGGTTTTATATGGTAGGGCCCACATGAATTCTGTATACCGCTGATTTTTGGGATATCCCATGAACTATAGGTGACCCATCAAATGCACGGTGTTGATTTTCGACACACATCATGCTGGGGCCCATCCAGCTCGACCTCATGGGAAGTTCCCATGAGGTCGACCTCATAGTACCATTTCCCATATATATATATTTCCCATATATATATATATATAAATATATATATATATATAAAACTAGTCATGGTACATTGCCACTCTACTTGAGATTGGTGATTATGGAATGCCTGTTTCTTGGGCCCTACCGTGGATGATTCACAATAAAAGATTCACACCATCCTAGCTGTTGACCTTTTGGCCTTGAAAATGGCCGGTGAAGTTGAGAAACTTTTCTTGTTCTAGATTTCAAAGGAAATAAAGTCAGATGCTCCTATCATTCAATCCAAGCAGGTTCTTTTTTTTTTTTTTTTTTTTTTTTTTTTTTTTTTTGTATCAATTGCATTCCAGAGTAGGGCCTATTGATTGGATGGTTCATATTCATCGATCGTGCATCCTCCTGATGGTCGTGAGCAGTGGACAACTTTTGTCGACCAAGGTGATCCCTAAAACAAAAATACTGATAGATATCCAAACGCACAAATATCTTCTGTTCATGCCTAAGCTAGAAATCAAGTAACTGGATAGTTATGTCCTAACAAGGTTTAAATTTCACCTTCAGACATGGACTCGGATTGGATACTACCCCACCTGTACCATGACATTGCGAAATTTGGTTGGATGGTAAATTGCTGTTTGAGATGGGGCCCACCGAACAACTTTCAAACATGCTTTACGTGAGCCCCATGTTTGATAACAACTTGTTGTCTAATCAAATCCCGCCACGCCGGCATAGGCAAGGGCGGTACCCAATTCGAGTCCTTTAGACACTAGTAAGGCCTGCATGTGACCATGCTTTTATCAGCTATGGTGATGGGGTGAAATGTTATAGATTGTATGATTGGGCTTCACGGAAAATTATATTTAGCTAGGATGTCAAGTTTGATAAAGGTTCCTTATTTTGGAAGGATGGGCACAAGGAAATGGAAAAATCAGTTATTGATGTTGAAACAGACAAGGGCGAAACACTTGAAGAACCTGAGCCGTAGGTAGATGTATAGGAAGAGGTGGAACAGTCACCTGTTAGGAGAAATCTATCAAGGGATCGCAGGTTACCGTTGAGATACATGGATGACTCAAGCTTTGTATTTGCGCTTGTTACAGTTGAGGAGGATGCATATACTTTTCAGGAACTATTAGAATACAGATATGAAGAGAAGTAGATGGCAGCGATGCATGATGAGATTGACTCTCTGTACAAAAATCAAACGTGAGAGCTGGTGGAGTTGCCCATTGGGCGGAAAGCATTTGGTTGCAAGTGGATTTATCGAAAGAAACTGGATAGGTACAAGGCTAAATTGGTAGTGAAGGGTTATGCTCAGATGGAGGGTGTCAACTTTAGTGAGATATTCACGTCAGTGGTAAAGCAAGTATCTATCAAATTTGTATTAGCTTTGATTGTCCAATACAATCTGGAACTAGAATAGTTAGATGTGAAGACTGCGTTTTTATATGGTGAACTAGAAGAGCAAATTTACATAAAACAACCTGAAGGGTTCGAAGTGCATGGAAATAAGAATTTAGTTTGTAGGTTAAAGAGGTCGTTGTGCGGCCTGAAATAGTCGCCTACGCAGTGGTATAAGAAATTTGATTGTTTCATGTTGAGTTGGCGGTTTATTAGGAATAAATTTGATCATTATGTTTATTTTAGAGCACTTAGTGACATGAAATTCATTATTTTCGTGTTGTATGTCGATGATATGCTTATCGCCAGCCATAACATATTTGAAATCAACATATCAAAGGCTCAATTATCCAGGACATTTGAGATGAAAGATCTAGAGGTTGCAAAGAAGATTCTCGGCTTTGATTATACACAGAGACATGGAAAGGAGCAGGCCATGGTTGTCTCAGAAGAAATATCTTGAGAAGGTCTTAGTCAAGTTTGGATTGGAAAAAGAAAAATCGGTTAGCGCTCCCCACATTGTTCACTTTCGGCTTTCTTCGGAGTTATGTCCTACGTCAGATTAAAAAAAGAATTATGTCTCGTGTGCCCTACTTGAGTGCAGTTGACAGTCTTATGTATGTCATGGTCTGTACTAGACTAGATATTTCACATGCTGTTGGTGTTGTGAGCAGATCCATGTCAAACCCCGGCAACATTGGGAAAGAATGAAATGGTTACTTCAGTACATACGAGGTACAACGGATTACGTCATGGTTTTTGGAAATCCTGATGAGAAAGTCGTAGGCTATGTGGATGCAGATTATGCAGGGAATGTGCATAGTAGAAGGTCGACTTCGGGTTACTCGTTTGTGTTAGCGGGTGAAGCTATCAGTTGGATGTTGAAGCTTTAATCTATGGATGCACTTTCCACGACTGAAGTTGAATACATGGCAGTGACGGAAGCATCCAAGGAAGTTGTTTGGTTGAAAGGGATGATGAATGAGTTAGGGCTTCAGCAGGAAGCCATGCCTGTGCATTTTGACAACGAGAGTATAATTAATTTGGCAAAGAACTCAATGCATCACTCCCGGACTAAACACATTGATGTTCCCATTACTTTATTCGGCAAATGCTAGAGGAAAGAGATGTCACTCTTGAGAAGATTCACACCAGCTAGAATTCGTCAAACATGCTTACGAAGGTTGTTCCTGCAGAGAAGTTCAAATTTTCCTCGACTTCTCTGGGCTTGGCAAAGAAGAAATGAAGACGGAGTGTGCACGAAGCGATGATGGCGTTGCTTTGAAGATGATTAGAGATGATGGTGGTAGCAGCTTGGAGCTGGAGGATTAAAGCCATGATAGAGATTGTTGATCGAGTACCTTTAATACTAGTGCAGAGAAGCCCCGTCTCGGTTCGACCGGTGTCACTTTCGGTTCGACTGGTGTCTCTTTCGGTTCGACTGAATTAGTGCGTGAATTCTCGGATTGCATGCTATCCACTTTTGCACGTTTTCGGTTCGACCGATGTGTGCAAGTCGGCTCCTTTCGGTCCAACCGAAGGTTCCATCGTTCCGACTGATGGAATGCGTAAGTGTAGGTTTTATTTCCTAATCTTATATGGGAGTGTACAAATTCCCTCCTAATTGTGATTAGGGTTAGTGCTAAAGAGGGTTTTGAAGCCCAGCACGAATACTTAAGGGTTTTAAGGGAAAAGTTAGGGTTTCTACTGTAAGTTGTTCCTTCTCTTGTAACATTCTTCTGATTATAATGGATTAATTGTCACTTTGTGCCGTGGTTTTTTCCCGAAAGGGTTTTCCATGTTAAATCTCGTGTGTTCTTTATGTTTACTCAAATTTTTTCGTTCTCTATTTTGCTAGTTTGATTTGATATGAGGTTTCTTCTGCTCTCAATAGGCTCCATGATGAAGCGTTCATAGCTAAACATCACACTGGTCACATGATCATAGATGGTTGACCAAGGGCGAGACCTACGTGATGGATTATCTAGAAATGATAGGACCATTTCTAGTACAATTAATATTGATTATCCATTTCCTTAGCCACTTATTGGATAATTAGGGTCATTTGGCCAAAGTGATTTTCTAAGAGAATGGGTGGTAATCAAAGGTGGGATCTATGTGATTGATGATTTAGATCCATAATCTAACAATTTCTACTATAATCATTATGGTTCGTCTTTTCCCTAGCCACTGATTGGATGTTTTGATCATTTGTCCAAAGTGATTTTTCAAGTATGAGACCAATGCCTTAGCCCATAGACGATCTACGATGTTCAAAAGAGGTTCTACCTACAATGTTTAGTTCTACTTAGTGATTCAGTATATGCCAATTACACATATATTCACGAATTTATATCTAGCCTCAAGCATTGAGTGGGTTTGGAGAACAAGACATGCCTCTTGTCTACACTTTTTGCAATTATAGCCAGGCTTGAGGAGAGCGAGGAGGGTTCTGTTCTAATGGGGACTTTGGAAATATTTTTATTGCTTTATCTGTTAGATTTGGTGCGGGGTACCCATGATTTGTGCTTAATGAGGTTTCCTAATTCTATTCCATGAGGCCATGATTTTGAAGGCCTCGTTGTGATAATTGGTGGTACGTAACTTGCACTCTTGCAGCCTTGGTCATATCAGAGTTGACTTAATAATTGCATTGGTTGAGGACCATCTCTGGCGGTGAAGATTGAAAAAGGATACTACGACTGTTATATGAGATTGTCAAGCATGTCAACTTGTCAAAGGTCGTATGTAGAATACCCATCTTGAGGTAGAAATATACATACTCTCTACTACCTGCCCTGAATGGGCAGTGGTGTGATGCCAATGTGCATTTTCTCTTGGGATTACCAAAGATGCAACATGGTTTCAACTTTATATATTTTGTAGTCGACTACTTCTTTAAAAGCCATATTTCATTCCCTGCAAGAAGACATTGAATGGCATGTATATCGCTAATGTATTATTCAACTAGGTAATTCGATTGCATAAGGCAACCAAGATCATCATATTTCTTTGTGACTTTAAGTTCAAGAGCCATTTCTGCTAAACACTCTGCGCCAAGATGGGAACTAAGTTATAGTATCATCGTCAAATTGGTGGCCAAATAGATGGAACTAATCATAGCCTGGGAAGCCTTTCACATTGTTTAGTGGGTGACTATATTGGCACATGCATTGTTTTAAATATCGACGATATCGGCCGATATATCCTACGATGTATCTTGTATCTCACTTGTGTGATATAAAATTCACAGGTAGTGCCGATATATCCCACATGTTCGATCAAGTGATCATTTTCAATTTCTGATCTTATTATTATTATTATTATTTTTTGTGTTGAAATTATGTTAAATCGGTGTTAAATTGTTATAAATCCATTGGTTCTTCATGTTTTGCATGAAAAATTATGGAGTCCGAGCTTTGATTTTGATATCCATTGGTTCTTGTCCAATTTTTTTTTTTTTCGAAATTTTCTTTCAACCAGTTGTCAATTGAGACAAATTTCAAGGTATTTAGGAGTATTTGATGAAGTGATCATCACATATACTCTAATTTCGAAATTTGAGTATAGTTGGTCTGATTTGGGGAAAATTCGAAATTTCCCAATTTCTCCCAAATTGCTTACAATGTTGCACTCCAAACATGAAATTAAGCATGTATGAGGGTTGATCTACTAATTTGTTAAGTCCTTGTCAATTTTAGAAGAATAAAAATAATTTTTAATTAAAAATTAAACAAAAATTATTATTATTATTCGAAATTTCCCTTCAACCAGCTGTCAATTGAGACCAATTTTGAAATATTTAGGAGTGTTTGATGAAATGATCATCACATACACTCTTAAGTGTTACGCATTCAATTTTAATATAGTTGCATTAATTCAGTCAGACATCGCATACGTTAGGACCCTATACAAATGAAACCTATTATGTGCACTTCTTTTTAAAGATGTTATGGATTTAAAAGTGTATATTAAGGTGTTTTTTAAACAATCCCTGAAGTTTCATTAAAAAGTTCAATCATTTCCCCAGTGTTTCCCCATGTTTCCCAAAAAGTACGATAAATTACCCGATAGAAATGGTATATCTCGTGCGATAACCGATAGGTATCTGTATCCCAAGGATGTGATACATATCGCGATACCAATATTTCGAACACTGGGCACGTGAGATCTCATACTTCCACAAGCTTAGTTTGCCTCAAACTTCTTAGTAAATCGTTCTACGGAATTTTTGATTTTTGAAATCATGTGTGTCAAGCCTCCAACTTATTTATCTAGTGCCGTTACTTATTGTTACTAGATCGAGCTACGATGCCGAAGATTTTGTGCAACATTCAAAAGAATGCATGAAGTCGGAAGGCAGACAATTAATAAAGTAATGAGAATTACAAGGGCCAATAAGATGTTTGCAGGCCCTTTACTAAATTCAAAGGAGTGGTGATTTTTTGTCTCAAGCTTGAACGATTTCTAGCAGGATCTTGTAGCAAGCTACATTCAAGAATCGTGGTCCCTGTTGTGTCCAGAAGCAAGTCTAGGAGAAAGTAGGAACCTCTTTTAGCTTCCATGTAAATTGATACTCAACCCTATCTTCAACGTGGAAGACCTAACTACATAGTTTGGTCATCATGAAGACAAGAATGTAGAAGAGCTAACAATTTGGATACTTGGAAGTGCCACAACTACTTGACAAGGTGATCCGATTCTAATGTTCGATGCAGGTTGCTTTTCACTGGAACCCTGGACTTTTCCTCAAGAAGCTTTGCTTTCCGTGCTGCTTGGAATCTTCTAGATCCCATTCCTAGGAGCTCCCCAAGTGGTTCCTTGAGTCCTCCTTGCCTCTATTAGATTTGTTGAGGCCAGGTACCTTCCTCAGGTGAATACTTTGGTTGCCATCTATTTGTGGAGCAATTCTTTTGTGGCCTCTGTTCTGGTTTGGGATAAGACAAGGAATGCCATTCTTGGGAAGGTTCTTTGGACCGGGGCCAATTGGATTTGGATATTCAGATTTCGGGATTCACTGATGCCATTGAGATATTCTCCCATTTAGAAGCCAGTATGCTGCTGAGCTGTTGACAAATGTAACTCAAGCTGTCTGTGCTATCAAGAACCCACCAAATTGCCATTGGGAGGGTAGATGGGCTTAAGCAGTGTGTTGCCTTGGGGCCGAGTTTTTGGATCTTACTGGTTCAGGTATCTTCTCCTGCATGGCTCAAGAGATCCAAAGCTGTGCTTAAAAAAATGGTTACTCCCCCTCTCGTCTTTCTTGATCAGTAATTGCTAGAATTTAATCTGCAGGTTTGGGGAGGGGTGGCAGTTTTCCTGGCCTTTATGGGTGGGTCTTTAGGGCTGTTCAGTCCATTGTGGGGCTGCCCCTCTTTGCAGGGATGTGGGAGTGCCTCTTTCTTCGTTGCTCTTTGCTTGGCCTGGGCTGTGGGCATGTTTTGTTCCTCTGCTTTCTAATCTGGTCCGGGCTGTAGGTTTTTTGTTTTTGTGGAGTGCTTAGTTTGTCTATGGATTGGGTGCGTGGATCTTTTTTTGTTGCTATTTTTTTTTTCTCTGCCAGTTGGCAGTTTGGTTGGTTAATAAAGTGCTCGCATTCCAAAAAAGAAGAAGAAGATGTTTGAGGGTGTTCGAAATAACCACATCCTTGATATTGCAAATGTCTTGCAACACTCACTTATATACGTGCATGCTAATCCCTTTCTGGATGGGATTAAACACCTCCAACTCTTATTTCCATTTTCAGCAGTCACATCAGCTAGTTTTGATGCAAATATCTTGTGCAGTGAGGGGTTAACATAATCTACTCACTTTTTGTTTCTTGATAATATCTTCTATAATGGAATTTGAATGTTATTGGAGTTTGAAAACGTATCCCTTGTAATATGAACACTTAATCAGGTTTCTAATAAAATTGTTTGTATGATTGGTCCCACATCTATATTAGTAGATCTAAGTACCCTCTGAACCCATCATTAAAGATATAATCTGTTAAACACGTCTTAGAGTTCTTGTTGTATCCATATTCATTTCCCAAATGATCTAATGGTTAAGATAATGGATCTTTGCATGAGGTCCTCGATTTGTCGATGGCAAAGGTTGTGATTCTAGATTGTGTTGATGCAACAGCCTGAAGACTTAAGAGTGTTGAAGAATCATGACTGGTTCATTGAACACAAATTACATTTCTCCTTTAGAGAGCGTCATTCACCATTGCTATCTTGCTGAATGTGCATGCTGAATGTATGTGCTTATTTTACATGTCTGGCTCATTTCAATTTTAACCTTTAACAATTCCGTGACTTTCTCAGAGCTGCTCTTCAATTATCTTAAAAGAAGAAGAGAACATTGGTAAATCCTCTTTTCTAATGGGTAAAGAAGGTTCCTCAAATCAGGAAGTCGGAAAAAGTGACAAGCAACAACAACAACAACAATATTGTAACTTAGATTGGGTCACTTGCCCTGTATGTGGGAGCATTGTACGTGGGGCTGATTACACTGTAAATTCTCACTTAGGTATGGCTTATTCTTAACAAACTCTAATTGTATAATTTAGATAAAAAAATAACACAAATGGTGATACTTGTAAGATATTAAAATAAAATAAAATGAAGTTTTCTAATTCCAGTACACACATGTATAGTCCATCTCACCCAAACACCATGTCAAGCTAATAAGTGGTGAACATCCAAGCTGTCCATCAGGCCGGACGATACCATTTGGATCCTAGGCCCAAAAGTCAGGCTGGTCCACTCATGAGGTGGCCAATGTACCAAATGACCGGCCTGATTTTTAAGTTCTATATGGATGGTTGAGATCTTGCATGAGTGTTCTAGCTTTAGCATGTTTGCCTGTGTATAGGCTGGGCCTCACACGCTCGAGACTAGCAAGCTCAAAAATATTCATCATCATCATCATCTAAGCCTTATTCCAATTAATTGAGGTCGGCTACATGAATCCTGTTATGCTATTCCACTCCATCAAGGGCCATAAAAGTATGAAATTCATAAGAAAGTATAGTACATTCACATGAGAAGTCGATCCCCACACAGAAATATTTAAAATTCCCATAAATCCATCTGGGTGAAAAGAAAGCTATTTATCTTGAAAACTATCCTTCTGATTGTTATAATGGGGTAAGCAGTGACCGTCTCAATTTCTATTGCAACTGAAAACTAATCTCAATGTTAACTTACATGCTTAGCGCTGTGTTTGCGGTGAATTTTATTATATAATTATTCAATTTCGACCTTGCTCTACCTTTATCTTGATAAAGCTTATATTTTCTTTGATCGTGCAATAAGAATGGTTTTAAGTAGTTGTTTATGCATTACATTGAATGTTGGACCTCAAATACTTTGGATCTAGTTCATGTTTGTCCATGTTTGTTTTTCTCTAGTGGATTGCAGCTATAAGCTATTTTTATCCTTCTAGTTTGTTCTCTTATTTTCTATTGGTTTCCAAGGGTCGAGTTAGGGAGCTTTGTAGAAATTCTAATCTTCCAGGCGTTAGCACCGACAATCTAACAACATGAACTTCCTCCCACTTTCTTTTAATTAGTATATTTTGTTGGTGATGGTTAGTTTATTGATCATGCAACCACGGTCTTCTAAGGAAATTGTGGAAATGGTACTTCGGAATGATCATGCACCATACATCAACAAAGTGATATTTTTTTCATTGGAATATGATACAATGGCCCGTGGGATGATTTGGGTTAAAGATGTATTGGCCATGTGGGCTGACTTCTAGGGGTATCCTTTGGGGGACATGGAAGAGGATTATATAACACTATTTTAATTTGTTGAAGAAAGGGGGCGGTAGATACCGAAGGAGACGCAGTGTAAACAGACACAGAAAATTGTTAGAGGTGACAAAGAATTGAAGAGATTGCCTTCAGAAATTAATTACGAGGCTAGAGCATGTCTAAAAAGTGATTTTATTTTATTATTTTTTTTAAATTTATTTTTTGCTTTTTTGTTTTTTTTGTTTTTGTTTTTTTTTTTGGCGGGGGGGGGGGGGGGATCTGGAGAGGTAAATTTAAAAATGGTTGCCTTTAGATGCAGTGGGAACATCGGGGGGTATTTTGGTTATTTGGGATTCTAACATTTGGGAAATTTTCCATCTCGATTTTATTACGGGAAGTGGTGTTTGATTTCAGATGTGTTTTACATTATTGTATGGTTTAAATAATCTAACTTGACGAGTTCAATTTTGGGAGGAATTGGATGAGTGTCATCAAAAGTGGTAGCTACAGTGGTGTGTGGGTGGGGTTTTTAATCTCGTCAAATTTGGGTTTGAAAAGTCTAACAGAGATCGCCTCATTGAAAGCATGAAGGATTTCTTAAACTGGATTGTGAAGAATGAGATGGTGGATCTTCTTGTGGGAGAAGTAAAGTTTACGTGGAGAAATGGCCAAGAAAAGGTAGTCAAGTCCAAGTTGGATCGATTTTTGTTATCTCTAGATTGGGGAGAGAAATTTCAGTTAGTGCATCAAATGGGTCTCTGAAGACCAGTGTGTGATCATTGTCCAATTATTAGAGCTGGAAGAGGAATATCGGGGCTCGCATCCTTTCAAGTTTGAATTGGCATGGTTCGAGGTTGAAGGCTACAAGAAAGTAGTTTATAATTGTTGGGCATCACTTGAGGCATGAGGCTATGTAGGTTTCTCTCTATTTCAAAAGTTGCGGGATCTAAAACAAAAAATTATTGTGTGAGAGAAAAGAGGTTCTTAATAGTCAAGAGGTGGAGATGTTTGCATTGTTTCAGGAAATTGAAGTCATAGACATTATGGTGGGGAGGAGAACTGTCAAAAGAGGAATTGGCATGGCAAGAGGTTTATTTTATAACACTAAATATAAATTATAATGCAATCGTAAGGGAGGATGAAATTAAATGGAGATAGAGGTTTGGAGCAATTTGGCTCAAGGAAGCACTAGATTTTTTCATGCATTGGCTAGTGCGCAGGTAAGAGGTACTAAAATTAATAGTGTAGAAGTGGAGGGAGTGAGGGTAGAGGAAAAACAAAGGTGTATGCTGCTACAAGGGAGTGTTACAAGAATCTCCTTTCCAATGAAGATTAGTCTAGATCAAAATTAGACAATCTTTTCATTGTGGGAGATGAGCACACTGAATCACGGTGTAAAAAGTGTCCACGATGGAGTATCCTTAATAGGTGGGGCCATGGTTCAGTAATCCAAGCCATTGATCTGTTGCAATCGTTGATGGAGAATTGCATGGAAATATCCCTGCAAGATACTCCATTGTTGGGACCCTTTTTTTCCTAGTTGAATATGGATTGTTGATGCACTTCTCTTCCTTACTGTTTATGTTGTCGGCCAAAATTGAAAGGTTATAGTCATCTTATCAAGGAAATTTTGGTGGCTTTGTCCATCCATAGTGGGGCACGATCATATTAGTGGTCTAGAATGTCAAACCATGGCCCTTGGGTCCCATTTATTAGAATTGAGAACTCGTGGAATCAATTGGGCCCCACTTATGTTTGCTCAGGATCTAAGGAAAAATAAGCTCGTGTTCCTTCATTTCAAAGGTGGGTGGGTCCCACAGTTTCCACCAATAGGAGTCTATGGGCCAAATAATACGGTGATCCACAGACTACAAAAAAGAGACCCATATGCATAATCCTTGGGTACAATGATTATTTTGATTAATAGGCTTTCAGTGGTTGGGATGAGTGGGACCCCTCATTTCAAAGGTGGATCACCAAGAGAGGCAGGACAAGTAATTTGGTATCCTGTGGGACTACACATTACATGCAACGGTTGCATCTTTTTTCAAGGAAGAGGCCTAGATGCTTACCTTTTCCGGGAGAGCGAAGAGGTGTTGGTTGGAGAAATGATTCCGGTGTTGTGCAACAATAGCAGCTTGATAATGATTGGGCGTTGATTACGGGTGATGGTGCTGCTCACCTGTTAGAATCAATGGCAGGTTTAGATGCATTCGACCTCTGTGGAGAGGAGTTGCAGCGGGAAACAATGGTGGAATTGGGTTGTCAGAAGTTGTCATTGTGAAGAAGGTGCAGATGGGAAAGTGATGCAGGACGGATGGTCTAACCTAAAATGATGCAATGAAATTAACCAACGGGTTAATTGGAGAAATCAAAACACAAAATAAAGCTAATTTATCACTATGTTAAAGGGTTTAAGCATTAAAGGATGCTCCAGTCCAAGACGACCTACAATTCCGCAGTGTAGGTCTTATAGGATACTGATTAATTAGGACCTATGGAAGCTAGAACTTCTATCTAGCATAGGGATAAATCTTAATTCAAAGAAAATCACTTGGTTTTATTAGGGGTTTGGGTAAGTTAGGTTAGGGTTTTAGGATTTGGGAATTAGGGTGTGTTTTTTTGAAATAGGGTTCGGGACGAAGAAGCAAGGGGGCATAGTGCGTCTGTACGGTTGGGTGGGGTGGTGGCTTGGGAGTGGTCCGGGCGGTTAGGGTGATGGTTTGGGTTAGGTTTGGAAGGGCTAAGGTGATGGTGGTGATGGTCTTTGGTTGGAAACAAAAGAAGAGGAGGAAAGGAAGAAGAGAAGAGAACAAAAAAAAAAAAAAAAGATTACTTGGAAAGAGAATAAAATAAGGAAGATAATTGGAATCACTCCATGGCTTCACACCAAACTCTAATTACAGGAAGAATTTTGCTTCGAAACAAAGCTAGAAAAAATTTCATTCAATAGCCAACAATGCCCTAGGCTTCACACGTCCAAGCCTTATATGCTTTATTTGGGGTATTTTTTTTTACAAAAAATACCCTTAATACTATAAAATGTCCAAGACACCCCTAGTATCAACTAAATCATAAAATAAACTAAAATAGTCAAACTAACTAAAACTAGTGTGATGCAGGACACATGATTTAATGCTAGCATGCAACATGGAGATTATTAAAGAGTCCATGCTGCATAAATCAAACAGCAAAAGATGTTAACCTACCACATGATTAAGAGTAAACAATAGGAAATAAAATATGATTCAACTTAAATGACATGCCTCCATGCTATGAAACCATATAAATCAATTAAAACTAGTCCCAATGGAAGGATATGACTTCCAACTTAGCATAGGCACGATCCACATTCAAGGGGCTGAACTGGTAGGTTCCAAGACTAGGGTTGGTGGGAGAAAACTTGAAATTTAGGCATGTAGGGTTCACAGGAATTAAGAAATTTGGAATTAGGATTTTTAGAAATTGGGGAAAAATAGGAATTTGGGAATCTAGGATTTCGATTTGGGTTAGGGGATTTGGAATCAAGCGGTTTTTTATGGGATAAAAACAAAGGGGAATTGAGTGGATTGAAGGGCTGTCTGTACAGTCAGCCTTGGGCTCACACGTGTGGGTGGTTTAGGTTAAATTTTGGGAATTTCAAGCTAGGGTTTGGTTGGGGTTGAGGTTGGATGATGAGAAGATGAAGAAAATGATCATTTGGTTGGCTTTGGATGGGAAGGAAAGAAGAGAAGATGGAGTTTTGAAGAAAATACTTCTAGAAGAACAACAAGAAGATGATAGATGGAAGCCTCGCACCTCCGTTGAATAGGAATGCAATCACACCACACCTAATCTCCAAATTGCATGAATAAACCTTCAAATCACATGAAAAAATAAGAGGAATTTTGAAATTTCATGAAACAATAGCATAGAGAAATTCCTTGTTTTGGGCTTTTTCTTTTTTCTTTCCTTGCTGGTTTTGTTTCCGTTTTCTGTTTCTCTCTCTTTGTTTCTTTTTCCTCTTCTTTCAATGATATTTGGTTATCTTTCAAAAAAATAAAATAAAATAGCATAGAGAAATTCACATGCCCCCCTCCCCCCTTTTTATAGTCTCAAGTGCACAAATTTACAGAAATAGCCCCACTTAATGTTTTTTACTAAAATACTCTTAAAACTAGAACAGAACGTAAAACAAAGCTCAGAAAAGGTCCAAACTATCAAATAAAGTAAATCCTAATAAAGTCAAATAAAAACTAAGACACTTAAGTCCTAAAGTGTCCATGATTGAGGCAACCACGATTAAAAGTGGTCAAATGGCTCCATATGCGTGATCCAACGGTTCGATCGATGTGTTCACTCGATCAAACGGTCTAGACTCCTCAAGAATGCAGCCCATATTCATCTTCCTAGTGTATGGTCTTTGAAGATGCATCAAATGCGTGTGGGGTCTTCAAATTGGCCCACTCGAGTCCACGTAGTGGTCATCCGTCTAGAGGAAAACTAGTGATGATCTCCCCCTCCTTTGGTAGACCCTGAGTGGTGCTTTGATGTCCTCATCATAGTGTCTAATATGAGTCCACGATCAAGATGACCCAACCATCAAAATGGTCCAACGGTCAAGATGGCCCAGCATGTGAAATCCAACGGTTCGATGCGAAATCCAATGGTCTGATAGATGTATCCAATCGATCCAACGGTCCAATACTCTCAACTAAGCAACCCACATGCATCTTCCCACTGTGTGGTCTTCAAAGATGCCCAATCATGCATGTGGGGTCTTCAACATGGCTAGGAACTCGAATTGGGCCCACTGGGCTCCATGTAATGATTGCTTAGCCATAAAGAAACTGGGGCAACTCTCCTTCTCCTCTGATAAACTCCAAAAGGTGCTTGGATGTCCTTATTAACTCCCCTCGGCTGAGAAGAGTTCACCTTAGGCAAAATAAAAATGCGATAACACTTTAGGAGATCCGAGTCTAGTCTCTGAAGCTCGGTCTCTGTAATTCACGTACTGTTTGACTCTGGCCTGTTCTTCCACTTGATGAGATATTATTGAAAGCCTCCGTATCTGGTAAAAACCACTTGTTCATCCAAAATACCTTCTATCTCTTCTCTTTTGGTAGGTATGGATGGTAAATGAGGTAAAGGCTGGTCTGGCAAGAGCCACGGGTCATGGGGCAGGTTGGAAGCACCGCCATTTGGGCCAATGTGTGGGTCAGGAGGAAGGCTAGTGGGTGGAGTTACTGCCCTTTAAAAGACACAAGATCTTCCACATTAAATGTAGAACTAATTCCTATGTTATATGGAAGTTCTACCTTCCATAGGTCTTAACTGGCTCATATTTTGTTAGATTTGCATTGCGGGATTGTTTACGGCTTTGAATTGGAACATGTTTTGTTATTTGGATTCCTTAACTTTGTGATAGAGTAGTTTTATTTTGTGTTTTGATTGCTTTAATTAATCCGTTATTTAGTTTCAGCACATCATTCTAGGTTAGACCATCCATCTTGCATCAGGAAGAAGGTGGTGGAATTGGGTCATTGGAAGAGGGTTTTGAGAGGGGGGGGAGGAAAGAGAGAGAGAGAGAGAGTACCCTTTTATAAAAAGGGCTTGCAATGGTAAAAAAAGCAACTTGTTGGAGAGGAATCGAGGAGATTTGGGTTCCCATTCTCGACTTTCCCTTGCGTTTCAAAATTCGCTGAAGAGGAGGATTTGGATTACATTCAAATCCAAATCCCTCCTATTTCATGCTCCCAAATGCACCTCCCTCCCTCAAATCCCCTCAAATCCTTCCGATTCCATGCTGCCAAATGATCCCTAAAGAGTTGTTAATAAAACTGATCAAAGCAGTCTGTATTTGGTTTTAATTGAAGTTATCTTCATCATCATCATCAAAGCCGTCGGGCATTCCCGGCCCACCAAGCGAAACCGGTGGTTTCTTATACCATAATTGAAGTTATGTTAATATGCTTTAAAAAATGAAGTTGTGATTATATTCATTATATGATGTTATGATGTTCCTTCTAAGTATGTGAATGAAAAGTGTTAGTTGCCTTCTAGACTGCATATAAGTGATGCTTATTTTTCTAACCAATGGTTCAGATGCATGCCTAGCCAGAGGGAAAAAACGGAAATTGACCCAACATACCCTTCTTCGGTTCAGCTTTTCTTCAAGACCAAAGGACAGCATTTGCTTGAGTGAATCAGAGAATGCAGAAGATGATGCAAGACGGAAAGGATCTGATGAGAACACTGAACCTAGTACTGTTTGTATACTGCCTAAATATGGTGCTGCTGAAAATAAGGAAAGAAACAAATGCACGTCGGACTTTATATACTCTTTACAATCTAACTTTGAAACTTGTGCTACCGTCTTAGATGAAAATGTAAACAAGGAAGATGCTACCAACTGTGGGGAGGTGGATTCATCGATTCCCCTTTCATCCTTACTTGATGTTAAGATGCCTACACATGATATTTATAGTACTGGAATTGGCATGGCTGCTACAACTCTAGGAACTTATATTGTCGGGCGCAGGTTTCATGATGAAGTTGACCTAGCACAAGGGGCTGGCATCTCTCTTTTGAGAGACCCTGAAAATGTCAAGGACCCAAATGCTATCAAGGTTCATTTGCAACTTTTAAGCTTTGTGTGTGTGTGTGCACGCGCGTGTGCGTGTGAGCGTGTGTGTGTGTGTGTGCCCGTGCTATTTTCCTTCAGTTCTTAGCAGACAAATTTTCGTTCATTTTGCTTAAAGGCATGGCATGGTCCCTTTGGAAATCAGGTGCTTCATACAGATTCCGGAAGAGGACAAATGCTTGGGTTTCTCCCGCGCGGGTTGGCTAAATATCTGTCTCCTCTAATTGACAAGTATTGCTTCGAATTTAAGGTATGGCAAGTCTGAGCAGAAAAATAAACAAGTGTCCTAGGCGAGTGCATATGTACTAAAATGGTAGGCTTTCAAGTTCTAGAAATTTCCATCAATATCTCGTGTTTGTTGTAAATATTGTTTTATCCAGGTTGCTTTGTTTTTTTTTTTTTTTTTCTCAGACCTAGAATATGGTTGTCAGTTATCACTTTCAAAATATGTTATCTTTATTCAGAGCTCTACTTCATTCATTACCTTATTTATTCCTTATGCTATTGATTTTTTGCTGGCTTTCTATGCTGTTTGCTCTCATATTCTTAAAATAATGTACAGAAACTCTTTGTTATGTATGTTTCATCAATAAGTCCAGTCCAATTTCAATGGTTAGACAGGGTCTATGTCACGAGGATCAGATTTAACTCTCCTGAGATCTCTCATATGGAATTTCAAAATCTATCTTATGTTTGTTGCAGATTCATTTGTGTTTCTATGTTTCTTAATTGAACTCTACAGTTGGCTTCTCATATCCAAGTTATCTAAAATCCAATTGCTTATGGTCGGTTCTGTTTCAGACTTTTTAAGTGATAGATTTTTCTATGAAGGTACTGAACAGATCAGTAACCTTTATTGAAAATTCTGATTTCCTCTCCTTTGAAGTTATGAAGTTCAACTGTTTCGATTTTACTCTTCAGGCATCCAAAACACCATGCATAGGAACCGGAACTAGTGATTATGGCCTTATTCAACTAATTTAAGGATGTGTAATATCTATTTGTTGTATATCTGATGCACATGTTGATGATGAAGTATTCTGGAATGCAGATCTCTTCCCACCCCCCCCCCCCCCCTCTAATCTTTATTGTGCTAGATTGGATTTTAATGTAACATTGTGGAAATGTGTGTCAGGGATCAGTTACATCACTTCCAAACCATCCTCATGATGCGATTCCTATTTGGCTTGTTTGTCAAGAAATGACTACATGCTGCCAAATGGAAGCTAATGATCGCCAACTCTTTGAGTCCTTGTGGAGAAATGCTGTGCATGTTGCTGAATGTGAGAATGCTTTTCCCGCTAGCACGACAAAATATCAGCGGAACTTCCATATTTTGATGCAGGAGGTGTTGAAGCAACACACTCATCTTTTTACCGATGATGAAAAGTCGTTTCTAGGTACCTACTGGCTTTTGTTATAGCTTCAAAGTGTTGCAACACATATCAGGCATGTACAAACTACAAAGTTGATATGTATTTTGCATCAGCCATAATGGTGTGATTTGTTTTCTTACCAGAAGAAAGATATACAAAAATTATCATAAGAAAAAAGGCACGATTAGAAAAAAACATGAGATGTATTTCAGATGTTCAAAGATACTGTTAAACACATATCAGGCCACTTTGTGATACAACTAGGACTGTCTGCTGGCCTATGGAGTGTTGAAATTTTGAGTGAACTGACTTTGGTTTCGTGGACTTAAGGTTTTCAGTGGTTCGCAAACTATACAAATTTGGTGATATTTATAGAGAATGTTAGTGTATAGTTTTTTAATGTAAGTGCATGTGCACACTTTCCCCTTCTCCTGCGGTGTACTATATGCTTTATTATAATAAAATATTGTGTGTTACGGCATGTTGAGCCTAACACAACATCTTTCCCAATACTCTCCTCTTTCTTCTTCTCTCTCACTCTTCTCCTCTCTTCTTCACACTAAAATCATCAAACCATTCTCTACTATTGTCATACAACTTATATTTTGTACAGACACTGTGAAAGCACAGAATACTATTGAGTCTAGACACTCCAATTCTCAACAGATTAGTTAAAAACGAAACATTTATAGGTGGCTCAAAATAACGATGAAAAAGATACATCTAAACATCAAGCATACAGATCCAGTACTACATCAAAGAAAAGCATGCCAAGGAAAATTGAAAACATGAAAAATAGCAAAACTGTAACTTAAAAAGGACCTGGCATATAAAGTAGCCTAAACAAATCCATAGACATGGATTCATTGCTGAATACCTAGCTCTAGCAAGAACAAAAGAGCATAAATGCACCCAAATCATGTAAATTAACTGAAGTTAAGCAGATAAAAATCAAAATATGCATGATATAGTGGTTTGTGTTTATTTTGGTGAAAGAGGAGTAAATCACTTGGTAAACAATGGAGACATGACAGTTACAACTTCTGACAGATTTCCTGCAAACTACTGGCTTTAGCTTTCATTTTGATCTATGCATATTGTGTTTTGATTCACAAATGTAGTGTGGAACTAAGTATATGAATAGGGGTGCAAATGAGTTGGGTCGAGGAGTGCCCCAGACCTGACCCATTTACGAATTGGGTTAGAATTTTGGACCTAGACCCAACTCATTATAATTCAGTTCGAGTCTGGGTTAGGTTCAAATTGCTGACCCTTAAATAAACCGGGTTGGGTTTCGGTCCTCCTAGACCCAGACCCAACCCGTTTATCACATGGGTTGATTCTTGGTCGGATATAGAAATTACAATATTGTTTTCATACTTAATGTTCCAATCATCTGATTAGTGGTGACCAATGTCCGTAGCAAGGTGTCCCGTATCGGTATCGGTTGGTGTAACGGTGTCCTCCGAAGCCGATACGGATACGGGGGTGTAACGGCGATATGGGGGCGTAATGGCCTGTAACGACGCATTTTTTTTTTTTTTTTTTTGCCAAAAAAATATAGATTAAATCTGGAATATTCTAAGCATTCCAAATATGCATTCATTTATAAATTGGAACATGTTTATGGTGGTGTAACGGTCCACTCTTTGGTGAGAAGTTTTATTGGACTGTCTGATTAATTTTTTAACTAGGTAACTTGAATTTGACTACAAAATTCATATATTTAATTTTCTAAATATGTAATTTATATACTTAACAACTTGATATCATTTCTCCCAATAGTTCTTTAAAAAAATGAAATTAAATTCAGGAAGATGGCGTTGTCAATTTGGGGCTGACTTGGAGGACCAATCTATGCTCCAAATCAGCCTCAAATTCATGCCATTTATTGTCATTATCCCTCTTATAAATTGGTGGACATTTATTGGATAGTGAATCATAAAAAAATAAATCAAAATGCCCTATTTTAAAAAATAAAAGTCCACAAATTAATAATTAAAACTATTCAAAGAATTTGATTTTGGCATTGTGAATTAGCAATTGTAGTCCATAATTTAATTTCTAAATTTTAAGTTAATATATGTCTCTTGTACAATTTTTTAAGGCTTGAATTAGGTGGGACTCGGATTGTGAAGTGCAGCACACATGTCAAAGTTTTTTGGGCCCCATCCGTGATGAATTAGTTATATCCACACCATCCATCCATTTTGCCAAATAATTTTAGGGCATGAGCCCAAAAATGAGGCACATCCAAAGCTCAGGTGAACTGCACCATAAGAAACAATAATAATTAAACGTTCACCATTAAAATTTTATTGGGGGCTAGAAAAGTTTTAGATCAACTGACATGTGTGTTTTCCCTTCATCCATGTCAGTGTGACTCAATTAATAGGTTAGATTGAAAATAAACACTAGTGGACCTTGAGAAATTTTTAATGGTGAGCATTCTATAACCACTATTTCCTATGGTGTGGTCCACCTGAGATTTGGATATTACTAATTTTTTAGATCCTTGCCTAAAATGACGTGGCAAAATGGATGGACGACATGGATAAAATATATACATCATGGTGGGGCCCACTTGAGTTTGATCGGATTGGATGGAAAATAAACGTTACCGCCTGTGCCCTACGAATTGTTTAACCGTAAAAATCATTATCACCGCTGTTATTTTTGGTGTGGTTCAGATGATCTCGGGATATAATTCATTTTTTGGGTGGTGCTCTAAAATGATCTCTGAAAATAGATGAACGGTGTAGATGTAATAAATACATCACTGTGGAGCCCATATAACTTTGATCTTTTTTGAACCGTTCGTACAACTCGCAGCTCGAGGAGTGTCAGCGCTCGTCTTAGCGTGACACGTACCTACAGCAGCTACCGCTGCAAATCAAAAAAAAAAAAAAGAAGTGAGAGAGGGAAACCGAAAAGAAAAAAGAGGGAAAGAAGAGAAGAAAAAAGAGGGAAAGAGGGAAAGAAGAAAGAGAGAGAGAGAGAGAGAAGAAGAAGAAGAAGAAGAAGAGGAGAAAAGAAGGTCTTGAAGGCCATGACCAATGACAATGACAAGATTCAAGATTGCACCGCATTTGGCCGACGAGAAGAAGAAGAAGAAGAAGAAGAAGAAGAAGAAGAAGAAGAAAAAAAGCAAAAAAGGTTAGTTTTTTTTTTTTTTTTTTTTTTTTTGTTTTTTTTTTTTTTTTTTTTCAAGGCCCGTAACAGCCATTACGGGTCCGTAACGGCCGTTATGGCCCGTAACGGCCCCGTAATGGCCGTTATGGTCACAGAATTTCGTAACGGCCATTTTGACCCCGTATCGCCTAACGGGTCCCACCGTTACCGTTACGTATCGGCCGTTACGGCCGATACGTAACCGATTTGGGATACCCTGGTCCGTAGTATCAGCATTGTTACATGTGTCGCTGGCTGGGGTTATGGAAACGTGTATCAATATCTCCAATATTATCAATAATACCCAGAAATGTATTGCTGACTAAGGGAATCATTGGGAAACACGAGGGTGGAATTTCTCAATGAAACTTCAGGAGATGCTAAAATACACATATTTGCATATTTACAAATCAAATAATAGCGAAAAGGACACATGTGCATATATTTAGGAATCAAATAATAAGTTTCCTTTAATGGAGCCTAAATGCATTTATCGTTAACTCAGGGAAACATTGGGGAAAATGGTGGATCCATCCATCCAACCATCCATGCAGGCACGTACATACACACAAACACTCATGCATGATCCATCCATCCATCAATGCATGTGTGCACACACACTTCCATCCATCCATCCATCTCCGACCAACCATTCAATCATCCATCCATCCATGCGTACATACATATGCGCACAATACACATACAAACATGCCTTTCATCATACAACCATGCATCCATAAAAAATTGAAATGGAAACTTTTTGATAATATATATGTATTTTTTGGTAATATCTATACATTGGTGATACATTAGCGATATTATTGAAATATCGCTGATACATTGGCGATACAAGCAACATTGGAATTTAGACAGTCGAAAATATTGGCGATATCGATAAATTGGTGATACTTAGGCCCTGTTTGGGCAACTGGATTAGAAGGGATTAGGTGGGATTGTATTCAAAAAAACATCATTATTACCCATGGCAGGGATTGTCCCCTGATTCAATGGGATTAGGTTAATGCTCTGCTTTGTTGGTAATACGGTGGTATATTGAATGAATATACCCACCATCATTTGAAATTACCAGAATAACACATATGTATTATATCTAAACCGTTCATTTGTTTTGTAACCTCATTTTATGGTATGGCCCGAAAAATGAGGTAGATCCAAAACTTATGTGGCCCCAAAGAAGTTTTCAACGGTAAGTATTCAATCCCCATTGCTTTCAGTGGTGGGTCCACTTGAGCTTTAGAATTACCCGATTTTTGGCCCATGCTCTAAAATAATCTCAAAAATGGGTGGATTGTGTGGATATAGCCCACACATCAGGGTGGGACCTACACAACTTACTAGCATTGAGTGAAATTGGCACGGGGCCCAATGTAATTCCATCCGATCTGATTCCAAGCTTTGCCAAACATGGAGTGGAATTGGCACGGAACCAGATGAATCCAATCCCACCTAATCCCTTCTAATCCTGTTGCCCAAACAGGGCCTTAGCGATATATTGCCTATACTTGGAATATCTGATACTACTAGGTATTGCCGAGCTAGAGATACAGGTAATATTGGGATACTCCGAACAATGGTGGTGACCATCAATTTTGATGGTAACAAATAACATGGCCAGTGTTCCAAATTCAACAGGTAAAATAAAATAATTTGGGAGTTCAATTAGTGTGATTTTTAGGGCCCGTTTGGCCGGTTGGATTGGAAAGGATTAGATGGTAGTGGAAGGGATTGGATGGTAAATCGCGGGAATGGCCGGGCGTGCCAAACAGTGTAGGTGATCTGATCCAAATCCGATGGATCTTCAGACAATCCACTGACAACACCATCATTACCTTTAAATCCCATCCGATCCATCCTAATCCGTTCAAATTATCCTGCAATGTGTTTGGTTTGTGGGATTGGAAGGGATCGGAAGCTTTAATCTCCGGATTGGCCGGGTATGCCAAACGGACTGGATGTATCAATCCAGGGATATGGCAATCCCATGGATCTTAAGACAATCCGCTGACAACACCATCATTACCTAGAAATCACGCCATCCACCCTAATACCATTCACTCCCTTCCAATCCACCCGGCCAAACGGGCCCTTAGTAGTATATTCTTCATCAACAATAGGGCCCACGATTTGTGGTGTCCAAATTGTCACAAATAGTGGATGGGTAACTATGTTTTAGAAAAAAGTGGCATGCAACTAAGAGCATGCCAAGGTGCAAAAATCATGCCAATTGGGTGATCCTAATAGCATGAAAATGGTCAATCAAGATTGATTGGAGAAACAAAATAGCTTCAACCATCATCTTGAAACATCTGGTAGATAGATCTCACTTTGTATTTCTTATGATTTTAAAGTAACTTTTGATTTGATGACTCTAACCATGTGATTTATGGCTCGTTAACAACAGATGGTTGTAACAAATTGGCATCCGATCCGTGTGATTCTTGCACCATGGCTTTATGAATGAATGAACGGTTTGGATTGACGATAGGTCACCATGTGTGCCATTTAAAAGGTCTGTGACATCCCCATGAAGGTGAGGACATCATTAAATACACACACACAATGTTGTAAATATCGACGAAATCAGCCGAAATATCCCACGATATCTCTTGTATCCCACCTGTGCGATACGAAACGCACAGATAATGCCAATATATCCCACATGTTCAAGTCGGTGAGCATTTTCAATTTCAGATCCCTTTTTTTTGTTGAAATTATGTTAAATCAGTGTCAAATGGTTTAAATCCATTGGTTCATGTTTTGCATGGAAAATTATGGAGTTGGAGCTTTGAATTTGATATCCATTGGTTCTCCATGTTTTTTTTTTTCAAAATTTTCCTTCAACCAATTATCAATTGAGACTAATTTCGGAGTATTTACGAGTATTTGATGAAATGATCATCACATACACTTTAATTTCGAAATTTGAGTATAGGTGGTTAGATTGGCAAAAATTGGAAAAAATTCGAAAATTTCTAATTTCTCCCAAATTGCTTGCAATGTTGCACTCCAAACATGAAATCAAGCATGTATGAGCACTGATCTATTGATTTGTTAAGTGCTTGACAATTTTCGAAAAATAAAAATAATTTTTACTTAAAAATTAATAAAAAGTTTTTTTTTTTTACCTTTCAAAATTTCACTTCAACGGGCCGACAATTGAGACTAATTTCAAAGTATTTAGGAGTTTTTGATGAAATGATCATCGCATACACTTTAAATGTTATGCATTCAATTTGAACATAGTTGCATTAGTTCAGTCAGACAATGCATAACTAGGGATCCTGTACAAAGGAAACCCATTATGTGCAATTATTTTTTGAGATTTTATGAGTTAAAAGTGTGTATTAAGGTCTTTTTTAACAATCATTGAAGTTTCATTAAAAAATTCAACCATTTTCCTAATGTTTCCCCATGTTTCCCAATAAGTGGGATAAATTACCCGATACAAATGATATATCCCGTGTGATAATCGATATGTATCTGTATCCCATGGATGCGATAAGTAACGCGATACCAATATTTCAAACACTGTACACACACACACACGCAAAAGGATACCTATGTAATGAGTGAGTGTGCGTGTGTGTGCGCGCGATGAGACTTGATAATCTTTGATGTTGGCACGTATCAGCTACTCTTGGATAATCTTTAACCTATTATTATCTTTATTTTGTGGATGTTTTTTATATATATTTATTTAACATATCCAGTTTATTTACACACACACACATTCTTTTACATATAGGCTTTTAGATTTATTGTTATCATTAATCATTTATTGGGATCTTTTTACATGTAAAGAAGTACAATATACCATTATATTTTATTAGTTTTATAGTTGTACAGACATTTTGGTACATAAGATATGGATAGACTGATGTTTTCAACAACATTGATTACTTGCATTGATTATTCCTTGATCTTATTTATCTTGCTAACTGGTATTTGTGTCATTTGTTGGCAGTATCTTTTGGTTCACTTTCAGATGATAGTCAGAGGCTCTTCATACGACTTTATACACGCAAAGGTTGCTTCCTTATCGTTTCCAAGTTCCTATATTGATCCTCATCTACTGATATTTAGACAGAGGTGCCTTTTGTCAATGTATTTAGATATTTAGATGCTGTTTTGAAGATAAAAATAACTGAAATTTATTATTTTACTCCTGGAAAATATAGTAATATCCTAATTGATAATTTTAAGGGTGGCAATGGCAGTGCAACAAGCCCAACTTGGCTTGGGCCCGGCCTGGTAGCTGTTAATGTGTGTGTGTGTGTGTGTGTGTGTGTGTGTGCGCGCGCGTGTGTGTGTGTGACTTTAAAAGGAAAAAACCTACTCTAGACATCCGCTAATCTCGTGTGTGTGTGTGTGTGTGTGTGTGTGTGTGTGTGTGTATGTGTGTGTGTGTGTGTGTGTGTGTGTGTGTGTGTGTGTGTGTGTGTGTGTGTGTGTGTGTGTCTGTGCCTTTTGTAACAAATGCCATCCCTCCGTCCCTTCTAGATCCATCTCCCATAATGGATAATGATCCTCCCTCCCTCCCATCCACCCTCTCCTATCCTCAAATCCTATCTGTAGATCTCAATCTGCACCTATACAACCATCACGCCATCCACCTCTCCCTACCTCTCTCTCTCTATCTCTCTTTCACCCATCCCATAATGCTCAAGCAATTACTCAGTAGACTCCCCGTCTGTACAAATGGACATAGATTGTGTCTTGATGCCTCCACTTTGTAGGAGTGGGCACATGTTTGGTGATCTAGACTTTTGAGTTGATGGGGCCTACTGTGTGGGTGAGGCATGCCCCAAGAATCTCTCAAATTAGAACATCCTAGCTTGGCTAGGCTAGGTTGGGCCCAGGCCCATCCTAGGCTCTAGCTAGGATCAAACCTAGGTCATATATAGTGTAGGCGCGGCCTGGCCCAGCCTAATCCTCGCCAATTGCCAGCCCTAGGCAATTTCAACTGATGTTATTGGAAAATTTTGCCTTGGTTATTCTACTTTAATGCATGATGAGGGAAAGGAAGAAAGTTTTGCAATTAGTGTATGGAGCGAACTAAAGTCCTTATGATGCTGCTCAAAGTCAAATTACCTAATTTGCTAGGTTTTTTGGTTTGGGTTCACAATCACAATTTGCATTTTTTGGTCAACTTGGTTTGCTAGGTTAGGCTGCTATGGATCGTTCATTGTTTCTCTAGGATTTATTGATTCGGTTCACGTACTATAAATTTTCTAAAGGAACCATGAAGCAAGGGTATGCTAAGAAATAGCGGTGTAATTCCTATGAGTGCATTCTTTGTAATTTGTGTACTATGTGGCTATTCTTGTAAGTTACATAAATGTTTTAGATAAGCTTGAGAAGATCTCCAGGATTTCTATAGATAAGTTGAGGATTTCTAAAGTCTTCCTAGGTAGACGAGATAAATACCATATCCTTTTATTTATTCTATAAAGAAGATTCCTAAGCTTAAAGGTTCTTTTCATGGTATCAAAGTGGGTCCTGTGGTGAACTCTCTTTACTAGAGTAGCTTGTTTTTCTATATTTTATCTTCATCCATGCTTCATTTTTTTCCTTCCTCTTCTCCTTAATCTTCTATTTCATTATTTTCTTCTTCCTCAATAAACTTTTCTCCCTTCAAAATCTCAATATCTCTCTCTCTCTCTCTCTCTCTATATATATATATATATATATATATAAAGAAAACTCTTTTTTTTTTATAAAAAAATTATTTAAATTGTGACCTATCTTATTAAGTCGAAATAGAAACAAAAAGATGTAGACCAATAGCTGGTAACCCTCTCATCACCAAAAAGAATGGACAATGCCAAAATACAAAAAGAGACCACTACAAGTGGCTCAGAAGAAGGGAAAAACCCCGAAAAAATGACAATTAGCCATTTCCTCTCCAGTCGTACATAATTTCTTTGGACTAGTATCCCATTGAACTCAAGAAGGGAGAATGTGCAACCTATACTTTCTCTCACAAAGAACATTTTTTATTGAAAGAGAACCTATTCCTTTTCTCATAAACTTCAAAAAATCCAACCCCAACACCAAACCTTCTTTTCTTGCAAAGAAAAGATGGCATTTAAAAAATCTCTCTCTCTCTCTCTCTCTCTCTCTCTCTCTCTCTCCATTTTCATAATTTCTTTCAAAGCCCTACCCCTTTTCTTGAAAGAGTGAAAAAGAAAAAGAAAAAGAAAATAAAATCTTTTCCTCATCCTTTAGAGAAAGGGGAGTCCAAAAACATCATCGTTTCTTTCTTCTCCTTTTCTCTCTCTTCTTGATTGATCATAAGCTCCTCAACCTTTTATATTTTCTTCCTTTTCTATTTCCTTTACTGGAAAGGTATTTCTTTTTCTGTCATTTACAATAAAGAAGACCAACCCGTAAAGTTGTGGCCTTTGTTTGGTAGGTGGGTAGGAAAAGGGTGTTGACCACAGACAACCTCTAAAATAGATCCATGAACCATAATCCTCCCCAACATTTGTGTTATCTGCATGAGTGATGCCAAGTTGATTGGTCACCTATTCATCCATTGCCCTTTTCCTCGAAAGGTAGGGGGGGTGCTTCCTTGTAATCTTCAACATGTTGTGGGTGATGTTGAAGTTTGTTGAAGAGTTCCTATGGGCTTGGCATGGCGGAGGGATAGGGAAGGAAGGAAAGGCAGTGTGATGTCTCTTCTAAATGGCAGTGTTGTGGGTGATTTGGAGGGAGTGAAATAATCGTTGTTTCCAGAATAGGAGTGGATCCTTGGAAGAGGTGGTGAGAAAGGTTAAGGTGGAAGTGGTGGGTTGGGTGTCTAGCTTGACAACTACGGATGTTTGTAATCTCTTGTCTTTCTTTGAGATGTAATTTTGGATTGTATTCTTTTCTTGCCTAGCTTTTGCTACGGTGTGTTCTATTAATAAAATTTTATTACCCTTTCAAAAAAAAAAAAGAAAAAAAAAAGAAAAAAAAAGGAAAAAGAAAAAAAAGAGAAAAAAAGGAGGAGAAAATAAACTAGAAAATTTCAACCCACCAAATTTGGTGATTAATTGGAATCCAATCTTCATAATATTGCAAACAGGAGATAGTTGCAAGAGTTCCTTGCTAGATTGTGTGGATGTGTGTTTCAAAAATGATCAAATGATTTTCTACTTGTCCACTATAACTTGCACCCAGTGTTTTAAATAGCGGTAGCGTGATGCGTAGCGCTCAGACCTCTATAGCGTGTAGCGTAAGCTACACAATACTTCTATTTTTTAATTTAAAAATAGGACAAATATAATAAATAGTGAAAAAGAAGGAAAAAATAAAAAAAGCCCAAAAGATTTATCAATTATAAGCATGTCCAAACAAGTTATTAGTTATCATTTATCAAAAGCCAATCCACATATATAAGCCAAATCAAATAATTATCACATCAATAACTTTCTAAGCAAACCACTTTAATTAATAATGTCTAATTGAAATCACAAGTCACAATTATGAAAAGAAATAAAAATCCCATAGGTTAAAAGTATCAAGGATAATACAAGTGTCACATTCCTCAACATTAGATACAAAAAAAATGTGAAAAAAAAATAGTAAAAAAATACATTGTAGCTTACGCTACGGACGTTATACGCTACGTAGTTGTAGTGTACGCTACAACCCCTGTAGCGTACGCTACATGGGATTTACGCTATTTAAGACACTACGTAGTGCTACAACCATGCTATGCTACGTAACGTACACTACTGCTACGCTACGGGCGCTATTTGAAACATTGCTTGCACCTTTATGAGGGTTAACGTGAAGGAGATCGGTTCAATCCTTTAGCCCTTAGAGGAGATGGGGTAGAAAATGCCGATTCCTTAAGTATTTCTTGACATCAAGTGATCATCATCTATGCCTCTTGCCTCATCCCTACTAATTGGGTTCCAGCTACATGAATCCTGTACGCCATTCTACTCTATCATTGACCATATTTCTTCACATCAAGTATTATTTAAATTTATTGATGTTGGTGATCTTTTAATTTTAAATTTCAAACTTTGAGAATTGTAGGATTTTCTTTTCAATGGTGCTGAGAACAGTAAGGTCGAGGATGTTGATGAGGAGATGGTCCATGTGTATGAAGATTTTGTTAACGAACAAGAAGATTTTGCCATGTGTGTTAATGTTGCCAATAGGGTTGAAAATCAAGACGAAGTTGACTCTTTTCTATCCACAAGCGACGATGATATGGCTTAGAATCATTATGGCTTATGGCTATCTGAGAGTTTTGAGAATCTTTTATGATCATTTTGATGATTTGGTTAGCAAAGATCAAATTTGGAGCTAAAACTTTTTAGTTTAGATTTTATTGTCAACTTTGTAACTTCAATGGCGATAAAAGAAAAGGAAAAAGAAATATAGAATCACTTAGAATCCTGTACCCCATATGACACCGATTTAACATAATTTCAACAAAAAAATGGATCAGAAATTGAAAATGTTCACCGGATCAAACATGTGGGATATATCAGCACTACCTATGTGTTTAATATCGCACAGGTGGGATACAAGTTATATCGTGGGATATATCGGCCGATATCATCAATATTTAAAAGATTGATTATAGCTATACTGTGACAAAGGGTTGCACTAGCAAAGAATGAAATAAGCACATTTTTCATAATGGTGCTAATCTCTCAAGTCTCAAGAAGCTAGTTGGGAACCATCTCACTCAGCGACACTCATTAAGAAGATATTTCAGGGACTTGGCTGGGGGTGCCTGGTTTCTAAGTCGATGCAGCTGATTGGCAAGAGAGGTAGGGTGAGGGAGGAAGGGAGCTAAGATGACTTTTTAAGATGATGAGGTTCAGCTGACTTCCATGGCGGGTCACAAATTAAAACAAGGCTGATGACTATTCCTGCCATGGCAGGTCATGAATTCTAATAAGGCTGAAGTCAAGGCCTTGAGAGGGAAATTTTGAGAAATTTCTTGTCCCCCTGTTCAGGCCTGTTAATTATCAATGGTTACCCCATTAATGCCATTAGGTTGTCCTCATTTCTGGACCCGGAGCTGTGAGGACTTTCCTTCGTCATGAGTATTACAAAGTTGTCATGTCTTTTGTGAGGAAGGCCAAAGATTTGGCTGTTTTCTTGCTAAAGGTGGTGTCTCTACTGGGTTGCTTCTTGTGAACTCGATAATAACCACTTTATTTGTATTTGCTGTTTTCATTTTCTTAATAAATTGTATTCCATTCAAAGAAAAAGAAACTTTCTGGAGTGTCAAGTGTTCGAATACACTTACCAGTATGAAATGTTTTGGCCGTTTGGCTGAAAAAAAATGAAAATGGGAATTAAGAACTTGTTCATATATGTTTTTCTCTTTCATTCTTTCTTTTCTTTCCTTATTTTTTTCTTCTGAATTTTCTATCAGATTTTCACATGGCTCCATTAGGCACACAAATGGACCTTGAAAGAGCAAAAAAATGACGTTTTGCGACCACAAGAAAGTGATGCCTCTCATGGTACTTTGGTTGAGATTTGAAGCTCAAACTGAACCCATGTGCAACATGATACCTTAGAAAGGAAAAAGATGGGCTATGGTGCATGTATTTATGTTTGATCGGACATGTATTGGCCGATACATGTTGGTCTTTAGGGTAGGTGGTAAGCATGAACCTTGTGTGTATTTCTCATAAAAATTTCTCCCAGTCATATTGACAGAAGAATTCTGTATCAATATGACATTGGTCATTTGAAGAAACCGAATACAACCATTTATTGGGATTGGGAAGAATGCTACAAAAGTGCATTCTCTTGTCCTGCCCTGCATTTGGCCTATTTATTCGGATTAGAAGCCCATATATCTTGAACTATTAAAAACGACTTCCTGTTAGTTTGATTGTTAGAATCAGCCATACTTGCCCTTATGTAGCTTTGATATTCACTACTGGCCCATTGAAATGGTTTATACAAGATTTGCCTTAATTATCACCTGATAAGGTCTTGGAGATGTTACTGTTTGACTTAATGTGTGGATTTACATTTCGCTATGGGTAAAAATTCCATAGATACAGACCTTATGGCTATTGGGTTTTAATGCTATAAATTCAAATTTCTCTTGATGAAATTGTAATTTGTACTCTTCACTGTTTGAGTTGCAAACCTGTAAGTGATTTTAGGTGGCCATTATGCATACTAATATACTGGATTGAAAAGTGTTCTTAACTTGTTTACTCTAAATCATTCGACTGATTCTTGGTTTAACGAGTTATAATCTGAGAAATGTGGTGATCTCCAAGAGTGATGCAGCTTATGGGATTTGGCTTGTCTGATATAGGTCCTTGGTTTCGTATGTCCAACATATCCTACCCAGAAATATCAGATTCTCAACAAGCAGTTGAAGAACTTCGCAGTAATTAAATTTTTTTATAACCCCCTTAGTATTGAGTGTTCTTTCATGTCCAAATTTGTAGGTTGCATACTTTGTATAATGTATACTGATTATATGTCTGTTTTAACAGTGGCAGAGTATTTCCGTTCTTTGGAATTCACAAAGGAGCCATCCAAAACTGATATAAGGGAGGTTCTAGATTTGCTTACCGTCTCTGAGCTACGTGAAATTTCAACTCTGGTGCTTTCAAAGGTTTGTGAGTTTAGATCAGCTTACTTAGCCTGCATATATCATCTTGTTGAAAATCTTTGATATTATGAAAATATCCTTCTTGTAAACAATTCAAATAAAAAATGAAAATACCCTTCTCTGAAGGGAAGCCACACTTAATTTTGTTGCTCTATCAAAGACATAGGTTGTAATGGCTGTCACAGCTTTTTTTTTTTTTTTTGAAAAAATCTGTTTCGGTCCCCATTACAAGCCATTTTTTCTGCAATGACTGTTTTAGCCCTGTAACGTGTAATGGTTACCACCATTACCATTACTAACTGTTTTGGTATACCATGAATCAATGTCTCCTACTCACTTACCTCTCTACTTATTATCACATAATTCTAGTTTCTTTCACCTTTTTTTTTTCGCCCTTTTTGTGGATTAGTTTGAGGGCTGTTGAATTGTATTGATTCCTCTAATGGATCTCCTCTTTTTTTTTTTTTTTTTTTTTTCTTTAAAAAAAAAAAAAAAAAACTCTTTTGCTGCTTCAGAAAGGCATCCATTGTGCAAAAAAGGAGGAACTTGTTAGATGGCTATTTGCAGCATATGAAGATGGAATATGGTATTTGAGGGGTTTGCTTTTGGCCTCTTGTTATTTATGTCAAAGCCTTGCATACACTTTTATTGAGTTCGTGACCTTCCATTCTTTTTGGTTTAACTATTGAATATGTAGCCCGTCACTACCAAGCATGGTCTTAGAACGGACAGGCACCTGCATACATATTACTTCCACTGCCGAGTTCCTTGTCTGGCGCATCCAGGTGAGTTCATGATTGTTTCTTTACCTGTAGTGGCACTCGGCTTTTCTTTTTCTCCATGAAATGTGGGAATTCAGTTGTTTTGTTTGGTTTAAGGTCTGTTGTTTCTTCTCCAAGTGTTCACTGTTTTACTGCATTGCTGCAGAGACTCTTTTTCCTCAATGGAGAGCAGGATCTCTCATCCTTTCTATTAGTTGATTTGGGGCTGGTCAAGTATCCAGCTTATACCTGCAACATTTCACAACATGTTTTTGCAGATCGAAGTGACCTTGTTGCATATGAAGAGGTATAGTTCATTTCTATGCAGAGATACATATATTGTGTTATTGTCTTTGCCAATCATGCTAGTTGCCTGTTCATAGGCCATTGAAGTGGCACAAGTGATGGACCAATCCCTTGATGTGAACAATATGGAAATGGTGATGAGATGCATAGAGATATCTGAAGGCCGCATGTCTGCCTCTTTGGAGAATGCAAGTCGTTCATCTATGGGGACATTCCTTTCACGTTTCTCAGCTTCATGGGTCTACTCAAAAGCGGTCACCTTGGGCATCTCTTTTTTTGAGCGTGAGCGCAGGTATGAAGTATTTTCGTCTATCACATGTTTTTGTTGCTTTATCTATTGGTTTCATTCACTTCACATTATTGAACTCTTCCACAAGGCTAATTTAATAGCTGTGGGCGCCTCAAGTTGTTTTTTTTTTTTTTTTGCAAGCTAGTGCTGATTTGTGTCCCTACATGTACTGTAATGTGAGCAGTGTTCCAAATATCAGTGATATTATCGATAATATCTCTTATATGATCGGTATTCCCAGGTAAGGGATATCAAAACTGCTGCAAGTATAAAAATTTCCAAATATCGCCAATATTTTGGATAATATTAGAGATGCTTGGCGCTACTATTGATATCAGTGATACTTTGGGAAAAATCCCTTATTGAAGTTCCCTGGTAGACGACATCATCGATAATATCCCCGATACTAGCGATACTATCTATAATAGGAGGGGAACATCCATAAATAGCTGAAAATTGACAGGAAATTGAAAAACTTTTCAAAAATCCAAGAATTTCTCCGTTTCTTACTTTTTTAAAAAGGAATTTCGTTCCTTAAGTTGATTTCGATAACTATTGGGTTTTATTGAATAAAAGTTTGGATTTGGAAGGAAATCTTTACTTGAAACAACGACGAGCTAGAACTCAAATGTGAAAATCCATAGAAACTTCAATTTTCAAATGCTAGCATGAATTTTAATGGAAATCCATGTCTATGCATGATTCTCATACATTGACATGGATTTGTGATGAAAAATTAACATTAAAGTGAAAAATGGGGGAAATTGGGAAAATCCTAATTTTTTCATTGTAAAATGTGTTCACTGTTAATTAATGTGTAAATTTTATATATTAATGAGTACTGGCCAATATATTGATTGGCTACAAATTTTGTATGTTTATTTTATAATTATTTTTTTAACAATACATGGTTCGGTCCCTATGAAATGGAAATGTAGTATGTATAGTTGGTTTTTACAATATTTTGATTCCTACACATGTAATCACGTGTCTTTTAACATTTCTTAAAGTTTCACTAAAAAATTCCACCTTTTCTCCAACGTTTCTCTAATATTTCCCAGTTAGTGATATTTTTTTGAGTTTCAGCGATAATACTAATACATGTTTCTATATCCTTGGTCGTTGATACATATAACGATACTTATACTCTAAACACTAAATGTGAGGTGTATAAAACCTTGTATAGGGATGTAGTCTCGCAACTAAATTGAAAGAGTAGAATTCAACATAGTTATCTACATCTTACCGATGATCAAACCATGAAACTTTCTTGAAACTAGATAATTAAACCCAAGATGGATATGTAATGCAACACTTGTGAATAAACCCTATGATGAAGAGCAATGCATGCCCAAGAGAGGCAACACATACCTAGAGGGAAGCAAGACATGCTATAAAACCCATCGAAATAAACTTCTATTATAATAGCCATCAGCTATTTATAAAAGAGTCTTTACATAAAGAAACCTAATATAACCATACTCATCATTTTAATAAACATTAAAATTATTAAAATATCCATGAAACCCATCAAAACAATACATGCTTTTTCATAAGTAGACCATAATGTTAGAAAGATAGGATGTACATAATGTTGGAAAGATAGGATGTACATAATGAAGGAAATGAAGAAATTTGAGAAGAGTAATATATATTAGATTTGCGAGTTCGAGTCTTGACTTGATAGTGTATATCTTAAGAAAGATTTGTTGCCCCTTTTGGGATATTCCAACAAGTGAAAAACAAGGGTGATGACAATTTGTCTTTAGGATACAGTGAACTCACAGATCTGTAATTCAACATGAAGATTTGCACCTCTAAGTGTTGAATAGATCTCTAAGAGTTGATACTGATATGCCTCGCAAAAATGTTCTCAAAAGGCAATTGCAATATGGCAAAGATGAGCGTGCAAGGTTATGGATGGCTTGATCTAGGAATGTTCTTGTATCTTTGGACTATAATGTCCCAGATATATAAAACTTACAGGGACATGGTGTCCTTCTTAGATAGATACTCTTGTGCCTCTTTAGGACATCCACACACTCATTCACATACAACATACTTCCCATGAATGGACATGTCCTTTCTTGTTGTAGATATTTTTGTTCTTTTCAACAAAGTTGGTAAACAATAGTAAAAAACACATGTAACTACCCCCTAGATCCTAATCAACCCATCCACCACCATGCGTACGATAGGTGGCATTGTGCCACGTGCACAACTATGTGTCAGGCACACTCAACCAATACTATGGCCAGAAGCTTAAACACCAGTGGGTTAAACCTCTGTTTAGACCATGGTTCATTCCTTAAGTATATCGTGGCTTAGATGGTTTTGGCCTAAGTACTAGAAAGATTAGGCTTTTTAGGCTCCTTATGATGATGTGTTCATGCAAAGTGCAAAGTGCATCTAATAAAGTGGCAAAAAGCGTTCAAGTGGTATCAAGATGACCTTTTCGAGAAGAGGTCTAGGAAAAGCCGTAGTCGCAAGAAACAGGGAACCACGATTTACGGGCAGCGGTTCTCTAAGGGGATCCTCTAAGGAAGGCTGGTCCCGTTCCAAAGTGGGAGCCCTTTATCAATCTAAAGAATCAGACAAAGGGAAAGCGGTTAATGAAGACGACACAAATGATGGCGAATGGCTCGAGGTATAGGGAAGGAGACAGTTAGGGAATAGGGAAGAGGACCTAGCTCCTGCTCCCCTCAACGAGCTGCCGACCCTCTTCGTGAAAGGATATCCAATAGGTTGGATGCCTATTAACTTCTCTAGGGTTTTTAGCCGAGTAGGGGAAGTTGTAGATGTGGTTATCCCTAGGGTCTGTGGAATGGAGAACCTCGTGCCTTTGCTTTTGTTCGGATGAAATCTGAGGGAGAGCGGGAGCGTGCAATTAATCTGCTGGATGGTAAGAGTTCTGGGGGATAGAGGATGTCAGTCTAAAGGGCTAGGTTAGGGTTGGACGTTGTGAACAGGGAAGAAGCCCAGAAGGCCAAGTGATGGGGATATCAGAGGACCTATTCGGGTGTACTAGAGACGGAGATGACCACCCACATCAGCGCAACTTTCTTTGAGGATGAGAGACGAGTTTCAGATGCGGCCTGCCGGGCCATTTTGAAAACCGCACATGCATTGATGTGCATTAGGAAGACTCCACTTTGGGATGATGCATGTGGGCTGCTTAGGAGACCGTTTTAGTTATAGGATTTCTATACGTGTTGATCCGACTATTGGTTCTTGTCAATTAAGCCATCAGGTTATCAGATCTTTTAGATCTAGGCCCATTGGACTCTGATCTTGCGTTCTTTATGTTTTTGTTTTTGGGTGTTTTTTAGGAGTTATTTGATGGTTGAAATTGATAATAAATGTTTTGGTTTTCTTATTTTGGATGATGGGCCACTTTACTTAAGCGAGTGACATAGTTGTAATTATGCTGAATTTTTAATTATAAAACCACAGGAGGGGTTGAGTTCCTATCCTAGTGGAGATTTGAGAAGAAAAAAGAAGAAAAGAAAACTCTCTTGTGTGAATGAATTTTTCTCCTTATTTTCTAGGGTTATTTTTTTTTTTTTTTTTTTTTTTTTTTTTTTTTTTTTTTTTTTGAGAAACCCTCCATTTTAATTAAATTGTGGAAGGGTAGAAGCTTGTTTGGTGGTAGATTCCCCAAGGTACATCCTTCTTCTTTCTCTTCTTTGAAAGATATTCTTCTTCTCTTCCATCACAACCTTTTAAACCTTAGATTTTCAATTTCCTCTTTTCCCAAATTTTTAAAAACCCTAATTCCAAAATCCCCAATTCCCATTTTCCCTAATTTTTCAAATTTCTGATTTCCCCTTCCTAACCCTAATCATAAAACCTACAAATCTATTTTAATTGGTTTATGTGATTTCTTAGCATGCGGGCATGTGATTTAGGTTAAATCAGATTTTATTTCCTATTGTTTACTCTTAATTACTTGGTGGGTTAACATCTTTTGTTAATTGAATTACTTTATGGACTCTTTCATAATCTCCATGTTGCATACTAGCATTAAATTGTGCGTCCTGCATCACCAAGGGCATGAAGCTTGTCCAAACAGAGGCATTGACTTGATTTCAAGGGTAGGAGTTACAGATGCAACATACTCAATTCTGCAAGACCGACTTACCCCTCCTTTCTCCCATTGGAGTAGCTTCAGGAATATCTAAGCCTGGTTCCTTTAAGGAGGCTGTAATCAGGAACAACAACCCTTAACTTCTATGTATTGGAGGAGGGAAATGGGGTAATCTTGGAAGAATTCATGAATATGACAACATGTTTGAGAGAGGTGATTGACATCGATCCAGCCATACACATTCATCCCTCTGTCACTCAAAATGCCTAGCCGTCCCTGATGAGATTAGTGGTACTGGTTACGAAGAGAGGTGCCTTGATCTCTCATGTCCAACTATGGCTAAAGGCATGCTGTAAGATGGAAGAATGGATTACAAGATTAGGGCCCTTAACACTTACGACGTTTGGATTTCCCCCAAGGAGTCAAAAATTGAAATAATTATCATGGCGGGAGCTTCGTTCGAGAATGGCCCCATCCATCAAGTGAAAAGATGGAAAAATTACTCTATTTTTGGTACTCAGGACAATGGTTTCTTTTTTGGGGAATCCCTCTGTAGATCTGGAATATAAGAGGTGTTTCTCGTTATAGGAAGTTTCTTAGGTTCTGTCCATGCCATCGATGAAATATTAGAGACGGGAGAGGACATCAGTGCCACTAGGATCTGCATCAGAACAAAAAATGCCACTCCAGTGCCGGAACATATTAGAATCTAGCTGGGAGAGGTGAGCATTCCAAATAAAATAGTCTAGGAAGAGGTATGGGGTACCCCATGCCGGTGGGGTGACGAATGCAAACAGAAAGTCCTCAAAATCCCAACTGGAGATGGCGACTGGGAAGGAGTACTCCCAGCAATCACTGGGGGAGCACCAGTTCAATCTTAGAGGCGGTGTGCGAACAATGATCCTCCCAAGCTGAAGATGGACATGTGGTGCGCGAGGGGTGTGGAATTCAGTGTGCTGTGGGTGCAAAATTACAACCTCACTCCCTCCTTGCTCAATACGTGGCATTAGAAGAGAGGCTGTGGAGACTTTAGTCACTTGTGCTGACGAGTCTGCTCCCCTATAGCCAAATGGAGAGGATCAGAGAGTGTTTCGGTTCCATCCCGAGGCTTAGAGTCTTCCTTTGCAACAGACAGGAGGCTCGGAGGCCTCGGGAACAAATGACACCTCCTCCGATTCTAAAGACGAGGCTTGGCTCGAGACTCAGAGCCAAACCAAACTCCCAATCTCGAGAACATTGACACCTGGCTCATCCGAACCTCGACAGGCAGATCGCGATGATTTCTTGGTGCCCCGTGGTCATCTTGAAGGCCACTTCTTAACCTCGGGTGTGTTCGAACCGCCTTTCGACATATGCCAAAGCCCCTCACGTGATAATGTAGACACGTGCCGAAGCCCCTCAAGTGATAATCTAGACACGTGTCGAAGCACCTCACATGATAATCTAGACACGTGTCGAAGCCCCTCACACGATAATCTAGACGTGTGCCGAAGCCCCTCACGTGATAATCTAGACACTTGCGAGCTTCAGTTACGCGAGTGGGATTTGCCTTTTGAAATAGACACTGAAGCCCCCCTTCCTAGCCCATATAAAGCCATTGTTCCTTACTCCAAAGGAGGATCGAGGGTAGTTCTTCTGAGAAACAACACTCCTAATCGACAAATTTCTTCCTCTAATAGCGGGTAAGGAAGGAACCTGGTCACCTTGTCTTCTTATTATCAATTAGGGAAAGAGTCTTCGACTCAAATAGAAGGATCAGAAGGATCAGACAGAGATGTTAACTGCGAAGGAATTAAATCTTCAAACAATGTTTCAAGAAAAGGGAACAGAGGATTCAACTTTGATAGACATCAATCTCCAGCCAGAAGGTTGTCAGTCTGGGGAGGGTGAGGTTTTCTTGAAAACCATGGATATCACTCCTCTTTAGTCAGGTTACTACAAATTGGTTCGGCAACTACAATGGTGATGAAGACCTTATGCTAACAATCCAAGGAGGCGTGGATCAAAAGTCAGATGGGGACAGAACCGGAGATTCTATGCCTTTGTACTCGGTTTTGTCTGAAGACGAAATAGACTAGATGAAAGAGGTCATAGACAAGGTAGGAAGGAAGCTTGGTATGTCCTTTCAGGCTCGAGACGAGGATGCAATCGCTTTTTCTTAGTTTATACAGTTGAGGGGTAGGGAGGTGGTAAGAAGACTTGTTCATTTAATCCCCTAGGTCCAGAGGGAACTAGTGCGTTTGGAGGTGTCGGCCAATTTTGTGATAGACACCAAGCAGGGAGGCAGGGGCAGGATCCGTCTCCGATGAATATCCTAAGCTGGAACGTTAGGGGTCGAGGTAGCAAGAGAAGAGGTTGCAGGTTAACAAGGTATGTAGAAACTCTAAAGCTCAAATAATCACCATCCAGGAAAAGAAATTGTCCACCTCAAGTGACAACTTCCTGGATGAGGTTTGGGACTGTCCCTCCAAGGACTGCGCAGTATTAGATGCAGTAGGATCATCTGGTGGGATTTTAGTGGCCTGGGACTCCTCTGTATGGAGAAAGGAAGATAGTTGGAATGGTAAATTCACTGTGTCAGTGGTGTTATCTAAGATATCTTGTGGGTTCAAATGGCTTTTCTCTGCTGTATATGGTCCCTGTAAGGCTGCAGTGAGATCACGAGATTTTAGGACAAGCTTTGGACAATTTCCTCTTAAGCGGTCTCTGCCTTGGTGCATTGGCAGAGATTTCAACGTGACGCGCTTCATTAATGAGAAATTGTTAGGGTCTCAAATCACTTCTAGCATGCGGGCATTTGCGGATTGGTCTTAGAGTTTTGAGATGATCGATATTCCCATGCAAGGTGCTAAATTTACGTGGTCTAATGGTCAAGAAAACCCAATCATATCTCGGATTGATAGGTTCATGGTGTCCCTCTAGTGGCTGAGCAGATATTTGCTGATCCGGATGAAAGGCTTGCTTAGAACAATTTCTAACCATGGACCGATCTTCCTCTACTCGACCTGCGACAGTTGGGGACCTAAACGTTTTAGGTTCAAACTGTCTTGGCTTGAGGTAGAGGGTTTGGTGGGCAACTTGGACCGAGCGGAATATTCGTTGCTTTCAAAACTCGTCCATGTCAATTGAAGCGGTCTTAGCAAATGTTTCTGCTTTTATTAATGAATGGGGGACCCTTGTAAAGACCTCGGGGTGATGTGAAGGGGTTCTTGTGCTTGGCTCTTTAGTGAGCCCTTGTCTTCGGCCTCTTTTTATTTCTTTTGTATTCTTTTCTTGTTGGCTACGGCCGACGGGCCTCTAATAAAAATTTCATCCACTCTTAAAAAAAAAAGCGTTCAAGTGGCCCTACAATCCACGCCGTGTGCACATGCGAGGACGGTGAGGTGGAGAATTGAATTTAGGTTCCTATGGCAAAAACCCTCTTACCACTTATTCATATCAATATTTTAAAGAAACTTTCCATATATAATATATTTATTTACTTTAAAAAAATGAATTGTTTTGTTTTTAAAAATTTTATTTTCTTATAACAACACGGTGGTCCTTCACAATTTCAAAAAATAAAATCAGTGGTAAGAACGATTGGCATATCAATATAAACAGATGCATAATTGAAGGTATCTTGTGGATTTGAGCCTTCGTTTTAGTGCATAGATATCAAAATTTTGTCAGGTACTTAGTGACCCATTAGTCTTGAACTAAGAACCTCATATGACTCACCAGACACACAACACACATTTATTTATATAAACTTGGAGATCTACAAGTTCACACATTTATGGCTTGGTGTTGCTTTCATGAGTATTCTAGAGATAATCCCAATCTTTCCAGAAGAGGCCTCACTTCTCAACTCATATAGGTCGATCCATCAAAGATGATTCTGCTTCATCCTGGCAAAAACTGTTTATAGGCTTATTAAGAGTTAGTACTCAGCCTTTTGTTGAATATAGAAACCAAACACTATTTTTAGGAATGAGACCCGGATTTTTCTAGCATACGCTTCAACCACTTACTCGACTTGTTTGACCCTTTGAACCTAGCCTATATTTCAAAACTTACGTAAGGTTACCATTGAGAGTGAAAGTCATGTCTTTATGGATCTTAGTCACATTCCTTTGGTGGTTCTCTTTATTTGATTTCTTAATAAACTTTTTGTTTAGAAATTTATGTAGGATGATGGAAACTATCCTAGGATGCAAGATGAGAGATCAACTACACATTAATTTCAGCAATCGACATATAAAATCAAGCATATCCTCATAATAGATTCAGAAATTCAGATTTATAACATGAAGATCCTAGGTTTTCACATACGCGATGCATGAAAATATAAAATAGTTCAAGAGTGGCCCACTTGAAAGTAGGGACTTCCAATCTAGCGTGGGTAGTCCAAAAACCAAGTGGATAGATAATGATGCAAGTAAAATTCTGGTTTGGGGAAAGTTTCACAAAAATTAAAATAAAAAATTCGGATTTTGATTATGGTTTTGGATTTATGGATGGAAATTTAGGAATGAGGTTTTTAGGGATTCAAATGATTTAGGATTTAGAAGGTTGTAATGGAAATGAAAAAAGGAAGACGAGAAAAAGAAGAAGAATACCTTTCGAAGAAGTGAGAGGAATGATATAAAAAGAAGAATACCTTTCGAAGAAGAGAAAGATGAAGGATGTACCTTGGGGAATCCACCACCAAACAAGTTTCTACCATTTCACAATTCAATTGGAAGGGAAGGTTTCTCACAAACCCTAAAACACAAGGAGGAAAATTCCTTTACACAAGAGAGCTTCTTTCCTTTTTCTTTCTTCTCAATAACACCACTAGGGTTGGAACTCCACCCCCCTGTGGTTTTATAATTAAAAATTCGGAATTAAAAATTCAGCATAATTACAATTATACTACTCACTTAAGTGAAGTGGTCCATCATCCAAAATAAGAAAATTAAAACATTTATTATCAATCTCAACCATCAAATAAATTCTAAAAATAACAAAAAACATTAAGAAAGCAAGATCAGAGTCCAAGGGTCTCAGATCAAGAAGATCTGGTGCCCAATGGCCTGATCGACTGGATCGACACGAAATAGAAATCCTATGACTAAAATGGTCTCCTAAGCAACCCATGTGCATCATCCCAAAGTGATGTCTTCCTGATGCACATCTAATGCATGTGGGGTCTTCAAAACGGCCTGGCGGGCCCCATCTAGAGCTCATCTCCCATCCACAAAGAAAGCTGCGCTGACGTGGATGGTTGTCTCTGTCTCTGGTACACTCGAATAGGTCCTCTGATGTCTCCATCAGGGATCTACTAAGTTCAGGATGGACTTAACATATTCTACTGTGATTACTCCATCCCTGAGCAATCCTTTAACAAAGTTGTGTCTTAGACCTGTAATTCTAGACTTATAATTATTAGTCTTACTCATGGTATGACAAAGTGATGCAGGACATGAAATTCAAGTATGATGTGCAAGAATTCAGGCTTAAGATCACGTTAGTTCAGAAACAATCACACAAATTCCACATCCCACATGAAAATCCAAACATTCAATTAAAGGGGAATCTATACAGACCCAGGCCTACACACGTTAGGCCTGGATCAATGAAAATTATGAACCAAACAATACTCAAGGGAAATAGGAATCAACTACACATGCATAAGAATCAGTCTCTAATCCAAGGGATTTCCCAATCTCAATTCAAGGAACCCTAGGATGAAAAAAAGGGGCAAAGCAATTAGGGATAGTGTAATCTAGGGTCAGGATTTATGAAATCATGTATAAAAGAGAGGAAAGTAGGAGAAACCTGAACCTGAAACAGTCCCTGTGTGTGGACAGCGAGCCAAGTGCGGGCGCACGTGCGCCTGAGGTGGACCGCACGTGTGGTAGGGGACAGAGTCCAGAAATGGATTCCTAGGCCTTGGTCGGCCAGGCCTGGGCGGCAAAACCCCCAAATCTGACGTCGATCCGAGCTCTGGTCTGAGCGTGGTGCTCTGCCGAAGTTTCGGCTCACCAGCGGGCTGAAATCTGGAAACCTGCTGTAATGAAGAAATCTGATGCAATAAAAGGGACGAATTCGAAGTAAGGATGGTGGGAGAAGATGGAAAAAAAGATGATGGAGGATGGGGGTGAATCGGGATTGATGTGGCTTCGCACCACGGTAGTTAGCCCTTCGAAAAGGGAGGGCTTCGCACCCACTTTTGAATTCTTCCATAACTCACGAAGAGAGTAGAAAAAATAAAGCAGGAATTTTTTTATTAACTTCAATGAATTCAAAGAACTACAAGGGGTGCCTATTTATAGGGAAACCCCAAAACTCGTACCATTTGCGCAACCTATTACTTGGTGATGAAGTAAACTAAAATAAAAACCAAACAGAAAAATCTAAAGTGTTCTCAATGTTCTAAATAATAATAATAAGCAAAATCTAAAATATGAAATCAATTCGACGAGTGGGCCACAATCATGAGATCCCACGATGGGCTTTTCTTGACTATCGGGCCCACTTTTTTGGAACCAGAACTTGTCTTCTAGTTAGGAGGCCCTCCCTGGATGTCGTCATCGAGCCAGAATGACGGTGGGGCTCTCCTTTTCCTTGCGTACGTGCGTAGGGGGGGTGGCGTGCGTGCGCGTGTGCGTGATGTCTCCATCACAAAGGGTATCCTAACTATCACAAAAGATAGACATGGCTAGAGTAGGCCTTAGCCAATATGGGAGTTTTATCAGTAGGTATGCGAGGCATTCCCTTTCTTTACAAGCAACATTGTGTATAAAAAATATTAGGGTTTTTAGGCTCCTTGTGAGGATGTGTATGTGCGAATTGCAAAGTACGCCTAATAAAGTGGCAAAAAGCGTCCAGGTAGCCCTACAGTCCACGTTGAGCGCACGTGCGTGCTTGAACCTGGGTCGTTTAGCAAAAACCTCTCATCTTACCACTTATCCATGAGTATTTTGAGAAAAAAAATCATATATAATATATTTATTTACTTTCTAAAAGGAAATGTTTTATTTTTTAAATATATTTTTCTTATAAAAACAAAACACATAACTCTCTCAAATGACTTCAGAGTTTCATGATCTTGGGCTTTTTTGAAAACTAACTCAATAGGCTTTCAAACATGAAAAATTTCATGTCACTAAGGACAATGCTTGTTACTTGAAACATGAAAGTGGCCCGTAAAGTAAGTGATGTAAATACTAAACGGAAACTTCTCTAGCAAGTCCTAGCGTAGATCTAATTCTATTAACTAAGTAAATGATAAATCTTGTGGGTTTATGAATTGCACAATTCAATTGGACCATTGATTTGTTCTAGATTGAAGTGTTGTAGATCTTCAATCAACATTGTTGGATGGTGCAAATTTTCAATATGGACAATTGGATTGTTACTTGGGATCCCTGGAAGGGCTTGATTTGTGATATGATTGCCTGATTTCCAACCTACTAGCAATGGGACCACTTTGTGCTCTCTATTGTATGGGATGCCTTGGATTATGCCAATATGAGAGTGTAGAGAAGGACATTGTCGGTTCGACTGGTATCCAATCGGTCCAACCGAATTAGTGGGTGAATCTCAGTTTGCATGCTATGAAGATTTGCACGTTTTCGGTTCAATTGATATGTGTGAGTTGGTTTGTTTCGGTCCAATTGAAGGTTCCATTTGGTCCAACAAACAGGTTACGCAGATTAGTGCAAATTGGGGCATTTAAGTCCATTTTTGATTAGGGCTTGGTTAATGCGAGTGTTTTCTCTCTAAGGGCAAGGGTTTTGCTAGGTGTGAGGGTTTTAGACACTTGTAAGGGCTTGGGAATGAATTTTCTCAAGGGGCAAGGGTTTTCCTAGGTGCGCATCGCAAGAAGAGATCAAGTTTCGTCTGTAATTGAAGAAGTTGAGTGGTGTAAACTCTTAAGGCTTTTGATTATAGTGGATTTCTGTCGTTTTGTGCCATGTTTTTATTTTTATTATTATTTTTTTTTCCGGAAAGGGTTTTCCATGTTAAATATCTTGTGTTTTCTGTGATTGCTTTATTGGTTATTGTTTATTCGATTGCTCTATCTTTATTGAACGTGCTTTCGCAAAACGCACAAATTAATAGTGGTATTAGATCCAAATTTCTAATACCTAGGGTTGATCCAGGTTTGTTGTGGCCCGAGATTACATCATAGTGGTGTGAGATGAGAGCTGGAACTCCAACACTCTCCTACTGGATATCTCATAAATTCCCATTGACTAAAAAAAAACTTGTTCAGGAGTTTAGAACCGGCATTGGTACATTGCCATGATCCACCTTTGTCGTGCTCCTTCACAGGCTTGGGAAAGAGCTGATGTTAGAGACCAACTTTATCAGTTACGAACTTCTTTCACCTGTTGCAGAGGCAGGGCATGCCATATCCTCTTGCACTTATTTTTGTTTCGGGTCCTCTACAATGTCTTCCATCTCTTCTTCAATAATAGAGTTACTCGTGTTGAATGCTGGATTGGTGATTTTGCCTCGCTTGCTTGTGATTTTCTTCGCATTGTCATTGTTTCAACCTTCTCATTACGAAGGTTCCATCATCTTATAGATGGCACCAATGGATCCATCGCAACTTTAACATTCTCCTTTGAATTTGCTGATATGGTCATTGAATTTTTAGCAAGCTTGTCTTTCACCTTGACATTGTATCCATCATTTCTCCTTTTGATTCCTTTGCAGATCTGTCAGTCGAGCCATTGGAAAATTTCTCAGCTGAGCCACTCATGGATTTATCAAACAACCCAAAGGTGTTTACTTTGGGTCAATCGTCGTGGACCTGGCTGGTCAAAGGCTGGTGGCTGAAAATCCAACAAGCAAGATGACAAATTCCTTAGGGCCCTTAATAAATGAGCCTTTTTTAACTAACTGTTCTAAAGTATCTAGGGCCATTTCTTTATAGATAGTCATAATCATTTTGAAGCAAACTCTTTGGATGAGCACAGGGCTTAATCAAGTAGAACTATGTTGGCTGCTTGATGCTCTGATCAGAAACCAATCAGCGGTAAGGCATTCAAATACGTAACGGCTGTTACGTAACGGTAATGACCATAACCGTTACGCTTTACGGGGCTGAAATGGCCATTACAGAAAAAACAGCTTAATGGCCCTGTAACAGACCCATAATGGACCTGTAACGGTCCAGAAACATGGTTTTTCAAAAAAATAAAAAATGCCGTAACGGTACGGCGAGTATTGTAACGGTAACTGATTACCGTTATTGAACACCTTGATTAGCATGGCCAGGCCGGTATGACAGAATATGCATTAGGCCCAGCAGTTGCGGTTCTCATTCCTCCATCTCCTGGTGGGTGGGCCATGCTGCCTAGAATAGTCATGTTTGACTGGGCTTGCACAATTTCACATCACTTTCACTGTACACCACCCCCCCCCCGCTCCCCCCCCCCCCCCCCCGAGTTCTGGCTGGCAGAATGTACACTGTAATGATGCACTAGTATCAAACTTCTGGTATTTGCGCTGTGGTGCTAAATTCTGAAGAATGCTTGTCTAGGTGCAATGTATAGTCTACAATTTATTAATGCAAGGCTTGCTGGTGTGGTGAAAGGCCGTGTTACATGGAGTTTGTCCTCCTTTTTAGAGTGGTGGCTAGGAAAGGGGGGATGGTCATGGGTGAAACATGCGAATTTTTGGTAGGGGGTGGGGAGGAATTATCCGTAGCTGTAGGGGAGAATGATCATTCTCTTCTTCACTTTTTTTTTTCCTGTTAATTATTATTATGATAAAAAAAGTTATCATCAACTCTGAACAGTGCTATGGTAAGCCATGATACCTAGGTAAGGCACATGTGGGGCATGGATGTAAGTGTATCACATTTTGCTACATATCTGTGAATTATATACTCAATGTTGAAGTTTCAGACAGGATACTGCATGGATATTTTTCCAATTTTGAATTAGCTGAGTATCATTGAAGCAACACACTGATACATGTAATCTGGTTCTGTTTGGTCTAACAAGGATTATTTGCTTCTGTATTTATTTATTTATATATATATCTAAGCAATTATGACGTAGGATAGGCTGTAAAAATGAAAGAAAGAAATTGAATTTGTTCTCAATATCTTGCATGTTTGATCATATGAATGTTTTCTTGATATCTCATGCACACACATACACACACAACAGGTACAAACTTTGTCGATGGAGGAGACTGTCCATATGAGATATTCAGAACACCATGTAATATTCATTTCTAGAATGTTATTCACAGAGTAGCTACAACCAGTGTTCGAAGTATCGGTATCGCTACAAGTTTCGCTGGCTAGGGATACATAAACAATATCGTTATCGCCGATAATATTGTTGATAACCAGAAATGCGGGGAAACATGGGAAAAACGGTGGAATTTTCAGCGAAACTTCAGGAGATGTTAAAATGTACATATTTGCATATTTAGAAATAAAAAAAATTGCAAAAAGAATGCATTCATAACAAGTTCCCATTTAATGGGGCCTTGAAAGCATGTGTTGTTGTAAGAAATCAGTCCAACCTTCCCATCCAGCCTATTTAACCATCCAACCTTTCATCCAAACATCCATCCATATTGCAAAATATCAACAACACATGATATTTCACCAAGAAATGATTAACAATTGGAAAGAAAATGAAAGATTATGGTGTCAATATCGCGCAGGTTGCAATATCGATAATATCAAGATATTATTAATATTATCAATGACAGATTGAACACTACATGCAACCATGTGCCCATGAAAAAAAAATTGGAACACAAATATTTCTAATAAACAAAATTCTGATGATATCAATATGTTGGCGATATTATTGAAATATTGTTGATACACTTATGATACAAGCATTACCTAGAATTTACATAGTCGAAAATTTTGGCGATACATTGATGATATTGATGCATTGGCAATACAAGCGACACCTAGAATTTACATAGTTGAAAAATATTGACAATTACATTAGTAATATTGATACGTTGGCGATTCTTAGCAATACATTGCTAGTACCCGGAATTTTTGGTACTACCAGCATTATCGTTCTCGCTACCAGTGTTATCGGTATCGCTGAGCTGGAGAAAAAGATAATATCGGAGATAATTCGAACATTGGCTACAACCTGAAAGTACTAGAACTGGGTAAAAGTGTGGCAGAAGTTATATCATTTTTGTTATAAGAAAGTGTATTGTACAGTTACGGCTATAGTTTCTGAACTGTGCTTTGACTCTCAATGTGAGAGTTATGTCCCAATAATCTGTGTTCAATTTGATATCCAATAACGGGTCTGCTTTTCAGTCTACGGTCTACTCAAATGATGGCAACATAAAGTTAATTGCATGTGATTTGTTTGAACCAATTAATGAAGCTAGCTAACATAGCACTTGGTAGGTCTACAAAGACTGCATGCAGCTAGTCATGCTTGTCCATGACATGAATTTTCTCTTTTCACTATCTTTGTTTCTTTTTCAGGTATGAAGATGCAATAAGGCTTCTAAAGAGCCTTCTAAACAAATTTGCTTGTGACAGTCGACGGGGATATTGGACACTGAGATTGTCAGTTGATTTGGAGCATATGGGTTATCTCAATGAGAGCCTTTCCTTGGCTGAAGAAGGGGTACTAGATCCGTGGGTCCGTGCTGGCTCAAAAATGGCACTGCAAAGGCGGGTTCTACGCTTGGGAAAGCCACCAAGACGCTGGAAAACACCTAGTTTTGCTGAGTCCGTCAACAGGAAGATTAAGGAAGTGGGTATTTGGTTGCTTCCACTGTTCCACAAGGGATTTGAATAGACAAATAGCACATGCATGCTGGTCAAAAAAGAACTACTGTTCATTTTCTTTTGTTTACTCTCAATTTTCTTTGTAAAAAAAAAACAAGTGCTGGTGGTTCTGACAATTCTTGTTCTGGTGGCTACTAAATAGGTACATGTGAGGGGGAGACCATTAAACTGTGAAACAGGGATGAAGAACCGGTTTTATGGTGATGATGAAGATCAATGTGGTGTAGAGCAACTGGCTTTGCAGTATTACGCTGGGGAAGGAGGGGGGTGGCAAGGCGTCCATACGGAGAGTGGCATTTGGATGACTATCTTTGGGCTTCTCATGTGGGACACTATCTTTGCTGACATACCAGATGTCTTCTGGACCAAATTTCAGGTACAGTGTGTGTAACCTCTTCAAACTGCCATCTCTTACTATGTGTTACACTTTTGCAGTGGTTGAAGCTTGCATAAGTTCTTGTCACATGTTGTATCTACACACACAGTCATGAGTTTGCACTCTGCCCATGTACATTTACTTATTTTTGTTGCATTTATTCTATGAGTATGGATGCATGCCTTTTTATATATGGAAATGGCCGAACCTTGCATCAATAATATTCCATCAAAGAATTTTAGGCATATTTTTGTCTTTCTAATGGACTTTTTTTTTTTTTTTTTTTTTCAATTGTTAAACGGTGCTTTATTTTCCACAATTAAGCAAAGTTTCATCCATGATGGTTCAAGCATAGTGATGGTTCAAGCTTCTCTCCTTGCAATCTATGCCACATGTGTCTCCTTTCCCATAGCATGGGAATCTTAACAGAATCTTACGAGAAGAGGAGGTCGACAATTCATAGAGATCCGATGATGTGGGGAGGAGGTTTTGACGGGTTGATGTTCACACCCCACGTATAGGGTTGCGATGTAGTAATAATCTTGCTAAGACCGAGGTCGAATCCACAGGGACTGAACCTTGTACGTAATCTGAAAGTAACTAGAACTAGAACTAGACGAAGATGTAATCTAAATCAGGGATATTTAAGGGAATAATGGTGAAATCTTAATCTAAAACTTGTGAAATTCAAAGGTGGGAAACTAGGGTGCCAAGGATCCACTTGTAGAGATCAGGGAGATCTATGCTTGATTCAAGAACACAATTGGGATCAGAGTCCTATCCTCATCCAGTTGGAATTAAAAATCAACTATGAACTTCCTTTGATCCAGTTTTCAAGAGATGAGAAGGATGAGAATTAGAATTGATTCCTTCACAAAGCCATGCCCATGAGACAAAGCAAACAACAGAATTTAACCAATCCACAACCAATCTAAGAGAGTTATGAACATTAGGAAGGGTTCCATCATCCAACCATGCCCGAGAGACGATGGTGAACAACAGGGCTTCCTAACTTCACAATCTCAATAATGAAAAGGACATGCTCGGAGCTATCGCAGATATACTGTAATTTAAGTCACAATAGACCATTAAAAACTAAAAACATTCCTTACAATCAAAATAAATTCAAGGGCAGTTCAACTTACATGAATCAAAGGCATAAAGAAAAGTCTCCCATCACACTACAAGCTTCACCTCTTAGCCCTAGCCAAGAGGCTTAGCCTATCATAGACATGATTAGGCTAGGATTTCTTAGGAAAATAAAAGCAGAAATTAAGAAAGAAAAAGGAAAGAAGAACTCATGCAACAGCCGCACGTCCACAGCCCACTTTCTCTCTTTCTTGCTCTTCACTTCTTCACGTCCAAGATCCCAGGACGATCTTTCTCTCGCTCCCTTCTCCTTTTATAGCCGTTGGGAGGCTAGGTCGGCTGGTGAAGTCGGTCGGTGGAGAACCGACTTTGTTTTGCAGCACAGTGCGCAGGAAATGGGAGGCAGCTACGTTCGACAGTTGTGGGAGAACCCTGTGAATAGAAAAACTCCGATCTGCCTCCTAGGTGATGGTCGTGGTCCCCATGGGAAGATTTTGGACAGTCCGGATCACTCATTTGGCCGTGATCAAGATCACAGAACGCCCCACGGAGGCCGACAGCGTCCGCACGCTGTCTTGCGCACGGACCTGCGCTGGACTGTTCAGTGGGTCCTACAGTGATGTTTGCAGCGAAATCCACCCCGTCCATTGGATTCCTGGCGAAAAACCAGTCGGGAATGGATGGTTTTGAATTGTTGTTGATGCGGCCCACTGACGCTTTGCTTCCGCCGTCCAACCTGCGTTTGAACGGTGATTTGCTTGTGTACACGTGCATGGGACCAAAAGGAGAGCTTGACTTGGGTCGTGGCCACCCTCTGGACACGTTGGATGGTTCGGATCGTTCGGTCAGGCGATGGTGGTGGCCCACTACGCAATCTCAGCGGACGAACGTTCGCTGCTATGCGAAAGCAAGAGACGGGTCGGGTCAGCCCTCTCTTTGATTGGACTCTCGGTCCGATGCACGTCCAGTGCACATACACTGCATGCGCACAGGTCTCCATGTGGGGTCCATCATGATGTTCGTGAGAAATCCATTCCATCCATCTGCTTTCCCATCAAATTGAAAGGGTCATGACCAAAATTGAAGCATATCCAGATATCAGGTGGGCCCCATATCAGTGTTTTATGGGCTGATCTGTCCGTTGAGCCACTTCCATAAGGATCCAATGACTGAAATTCGATGTGTATGGTTAATTTAGGGTCTTCATGCCAGACATAAAGTTTCGAACCAAACGGATGGTGGGAACCCTGTGATCTTGCATTCTGGACGACTTTCAGGCCTCTTTATCGTCGATCTCTTGATTTTCTCAGATCTCTGGCTTGAAAATTCTTCGATCTCGGTCCCTTGGGGTCCGTCCCTTGCCTTGGTGACTTCTGAGTGTTAAATTCATGCTTTTAGTACCCCTTTTCAATCCAGGCTCCTAAATTCACCTTGCAACATAAACATGATTAAAATAGGACGTTAAACAGTATCATGTTCGTAAAATCAGGTAATAACTGGGGTCTAATATGCAATATTTGACCCTCAACAGTTGACAGGGTTTTGATAAGCCAAGAATCAAGCGTCTGGTGTGGTGAGGGCAGTAGGAAACGATGTGGAGGAAGGTGAATGGATTCTGATAGGTCGAAGGCGAAAATAAGAAGAGGCTAGTAAGGAGGGGAGAAGGCTCATCGTGCTACCAGAGTTGCCTACATTGTATGTGGAAGGATTTTTAGAGGAGTGGTCGGAGATAAACTTCCGAAGGGTCTTCAGTAGGGTAAGAAGGGTCTAGGAGGTAGTTATTCCTAGGATTAGAGGGTCGATGATCATTAGAGGGTTTGCTTTTTTGAGGATGGAGAAGATGGAGGAGGTGATCCTTGCAATTACTTTGATGAATGGTAGCAATTTGGAGGTAGAAGGCCGATTGTTAAGAAAGCTAAATACAAGCTGAAGGTGGTGAACAAGGCCACACTCCAGGAGGGGAGAATGGCAAAGGAAGTGTGGGCAGAGGGAAGGGATAGTCTATGGAAGATACTGATGTGGTTGGGGCTTCGGGAGATGTAAGAGGAAAGGAGAAGACCTGATGTTATAGGGATGTGGTTGTTGAGAAGAATCCCATTGAGTTGGTGGGTGAGGGCGCAAGGAGAGGGGAGTCTCACAGCGAAAGGGGGATGGGTTTGGAAGGAGACATCAATTGCCGGTCTAGTGGTGTGGATCCATCCGATAGTGGTAGAGAATGCTTGGAGGACTCTTCAATGGAGTTTGGTGGCGGAGGTTAGGGTTGGAGTGTTGGTTTCAAATGTGGGGGAATGGTTTTGATACGTGCGGGTTGGAGGAGAACGGGGTGTTCAAATCCTTGAACGATATGGAGATGAATTTCACTTCAGCCGAGCGAGAGCCTCAACAAGATTATCCTAGCTAGGAACCTTTTCAATGATGGGTTGGTGCTCATGGTTTGTAGATACATTGACTAGTTAGTCTTGGGATGGGAAGAGGACCGATACCAGTTTTGAAGGCTTTCGTTGTAGTTGTGGTGGAAAGGGCAAGGAAGGGAGCGGGTTAAGCGGTTTTGGTTCGGGAGATTGAGGTGAACTGAGGAGAGGTCGAGGGCAGGCCTTGGCGATGACGTCTCCTTAACATCGGTTGGAGCTTTCGAGAGGCAAGATGTCTCAATTGAAGGATTTAGGATAATTCTATGGTGTTTGAACACTACTTCAGCTCTGGCCATGTTGTGATCATAGAGATTTAGGATGAAGTGAATCTTAGAGAGGGGAAGAGAAATTCAGTCAGGTTGGGCGCATGAGATGTCTTTAGGAGGTGTTTTGTTGTTAGAGGCTTTGGATGTTTTGTCAATTTGGTTGAGTGCAGACCTCAACAAGGAGCCAGGAGATGGAGGGGTCCCTATGTGTGATCTCTATTCACCAGTTTAGGAGGAAAGGGTTGCATGTATCTATGGTCCAATAAAAGATGCAATTAGGCTATGTAGGAAAGATATATGGGGTATCTTTCCATGACTGTGAGGATTTTGTTGCTTTATTTCAATTTGTGGAGAAGAGTTCAGAAGAGTAAGATGGCTAATTCGAAACAAATCTCGAAATATCCTAATGGGCGTAGAGAATTGATGGCCCTTGAATCATTATCAGGTTCCGTGAGGGAGGATCTTCCAGAGGGACAAGAGAGGTAAAGGGGTAAGTAAGGTGCAACGATGAAGCTTATTAGCTGGAATATGTGGAGGCTAGGTAAGGTTGCAGGCTAAAGCATTTTTAGATCAGTGAAGTCTGCAAGCTATATAAAACCCAGTTGATTGCTTTTTAGGAGACTAAGCTTCAATATATCGATCAAAGGACTATTGATTCCTTATGAGGAAGCAGGGATAAGGACTGGGTGGTCCTAGAGGTTGTGGGAGTTGGCGGAAGGAATATTGATTATTTGGGATAAAAAGAGCTGGGCAAAGGAGGACTGGTGGGGTGGTCAGTTTTCAATTTCGGTTCTTTTTAGGGAAATGCCTACGAGCTTCAGGTGGGTATTTACAACCGTATATGGTTCGAATAACTTGGGTCATCGATCACTTTTTTGGACAAAGTTGGACAACATTCATAACAGATGGTAGGCTCTATGGTGTGTGGCGAGCGACTTCAATGTGGTTGCTAGAAATGATCTCCCTCGAACCATGTCGCTCTAGATCTAATATGATTCTTAGCTTGTTGGTAGATGGGAAGAGAATCGAGGAGAAATTAGAAGTTTGTAATGCGATAGTAATCTACTATAAAGACCTAACTCACAGGTGAGAGATGGGAGCGGCCGAGGCTCAACAATTTGCCTTTTTGTACTTTATCCGAAGAGGAAACTACCTCGCCGGAGAAGCCAATTTCCGAGAAAGATGTGAAAACAACAGTGAATGCTATGGGTAGGGATAAGGCCCTAGGGCTGGATGGCAATCCCCTATGGCTATGTTATGGATTTCTTTGAGAGATGTCTTCTATCAACAAAGTTGGGCACTTCTTGTATAGTGGTTGTCCCCAAAAAAGAGGGGGCAAAAGGTCATGGTTACTTAAGAGTTTTAGGCCAATTGGTCTCTCATTAGATGCTTGTATAAGATTTTTAGCAAAGATCTAGCCTTTGGATTTCATGTGGTGTTAGCGGGTGTCATTTTCAAGGGTCAACGTGCTTTTGTGGCAGGAAGACAAATTCTAGATAGTGCGCTAATTGCACATAAATGCATAGATCATGACATAGAGAAGGTAAGAAGAGAGTGGTGTGTACGTTGGACATTGAGAAAGCTTATGATCATGTAAATTGGGATTTCCTTAATAATATGTTGGGTCGATTGGCTTGCAGACAGAAATGGAGGAGTTGGACCTTGGAGAGCATTAGTTCGGCCAAGTTTTTCGAGTCAATGTGTCTCCTAAAAGCTTCTTTAGTCGAGGGGGCTTTGGCAAGGGGACTTGCTTTCTCCCTTTATATTTGTGTTGGTAGTTGAGGCTCTAAGTAAGATGCTAGATAGAGGTTGCGGATGATTTTGTTCAACTTTGGCTTTCAACAGTTTATCAAGGGGAGTGATTGTATGGTGTGGAGTAAGGAGAGCTCGGGTCCTTTTCAGTTTGTTCGTTATATAGTATGTTGCTTGGGTCCTCATCGGGGGTGTATAGATGTACTTCATGTAATATTACAATGCTTCCCTAAGGTTGTGGCTTTCACTTTGTTGGTGGGAAGGAGTAGGGTTTTTAAAGAACAATTACCTTTAGAAAAGGAAGATGGCCATCCCTAACATCTATGTAATGTGTATGCGGAATTGGTTGATCATCTTTTTGTTCATTGTTCCTTTGCTAGAGAGATGTGGGAGAGATTCTTTAAAATCTTTAATATGGAGTGGATGATGTTGGGATCCATTGAAGGCTTTTTCCTAACGTGGCATGGGGGAGTTGTAGGGAGGAATGGGAAGGTGATTTGGAGGCTAGCTCTCTTAGTTGGTATTTAGGCTTTATGGGAGGAAAGGAATAATCGATGATGCTTTTGACACTGGAGTGGGTCAGTGTCAGGAGTGTTTAGAAAGGCTAAATTAGATGTTATGGGGTGGGCTTCGCGTATTGAGCCCTTAGTTGATTGTTATCTTTCCCTTTTGCATTGGGTCTCGTTGGTGTAATCCGCTGGTTTTTCGGCTTCTTTAATAAAGCATTGTTACCATTAAAAAAAAAAAAAGTTTCATCCATGATTCTCTAGTTCTTTGGGGAAAGTTTGATGTTTGAGAAATAAGAAGTTTACATTAGTTCTGAATGATGGAATCATTCATGGAGTAATTTTGAGATGACCAGATTACCCAACTCCTTTATATTGATGAAGTTTTTTTGTTTATGACATGTTTTTGGGTTTTGGTTATTTTAGAAAATGGCGAAAATCATCCATCAGACATTACCATAGCCTATAGTTTGTCTAAGGTATTTATTTCATAAAAAGTGTCTTTTTTCTTCAGTTGTTTTAATATTATGCTAAGTGACACCATTTAACATGTTCTTTCGCTTAAAGTTGAATAAAAGAACAAATGATACAGTGAAACCTCTTTAAACTAATATTGTTGGGTCTAGAGATATGTTCTTAATTTAGTAGAAATAAAAGGAAGAGAAATAGCAATAGATGAAAGAGAAGGGGAGAAGAAAAGAGGAAGAGAAGAAGGAGAAAAAGAGAAGTTTTGGAGAGCTTAACCCTAAGTGTGTCAGCCCTTTATTATTTATATAAGCAACTTAAATTTTTTTACAAATAACACCCTACCAGTACTCATGTTACATAAAAGACCTTATTAGTACTAGTATTACAAGAAAGCCCTTCTAACCTTATTTCTCAACACTCCCCCTCAAGCTGTGCACAGATATCAATCATGCTAAGCATGTTAAGAATATATTCTAATATTGTCTTAATAACTCCCTTAGTGACAATGTCAACCAATTGGTTCTCAGTTGTTACAAATGGTAAACATAGATTTTGAGAGATAACTTACGAATGAAGTTCCTATCAACTTCAATGTGCTTGGTACCAAGGTATTCTATAATGGTTACAATAACGGTCTTTACGGCCCCCGTAACGGCTGTTATGGTTTGCTTTTTAAACATTTTTTGTAAAACCTATATCAACCTTATAATAGACCATTACGGGATCTTTACAACCTTTACAGGGGGTGTAACGGGCCGTTATGGGACCATTATAGCCTTTACGGGGGGCATAATGGGCCGTTATGGGGACTGTACCAGCTGTTACAGGTCATTCTTTCCTTAACGGCCGTTATAGCTGTTACGACCCCATGACGTGTAATGGTTACCACCGTTACCTTAACGTAACGCCTTTATGGATTCATAACGGTTGTTATGGTACACCATGCTTGGTACAATCATGTTGAATTGGATTTTGTGTTATACTACTGGTTGTCTTGTTATCACAAAACAACTTCATAGGAGCATCATCCTGGATTCCCAAGTCACACAATAAAATTTTCAGCCATAATAGCTTTGCCACACCTATTGTTGTCAAAGTCATATGATTCACTACTTACATTTGAGTTGAATCTTAAGTAAAACGATTTGAATCCCCCCTTTGAATCCCTTTTTATATGAATCTTACGATTTTATGATTTGAATCCTACGATTTATGATTCAAATTATACTTCACTTGGCTTTCATTTTATGTTTTTGAATTGGTGGGGTCTTTAAGAATTATTTAGAAAAAACCTTAGAAAAAAGAATCTTTAGAAAGGGTAAATTATTTTATTTTGTTCTTTATAAGAGATTAAATGATATATATTCTCTTCAATGTTAAATTGTATAGCTTTTTGATTTTGTTTATGTTTTATTTTTTATTTTTTATTTAGTTTTATTCTAATGATTTTTTACTTCTTAACTAGTCAAAACACCAAATTGATGTATAACTTATCTAGAATGTGTTTATGGATGATTACGATTATGTTGATTTATATGTATTTTGGAATGATGGTTAGAAATCAAAATATCTTTTTTCATTGGTCTACATAATCAAATGCCCTTTTCCCAACGTGATTCTACATTTAAGAAAGTTAACAAGAACATAAATTATTAAAGGATCCTTGTATGTTTTAAAGAAAATTTCTTGAAAGACATAAAGATAAAAATCCTTTAACGCTATCATGACATGGTATTTCTTGGTGCATACTGATGGCAAAAGCATGATTGCTGAGGGTTTTTTTTTTTTTTTTTTCTGTTCTGATTTATCGATATCTTTATGAAGATTATAAAAAATCCTACGATTTATGATACGATCCAACCCCCATTACAATTTGCGATTCGATAATGATTTTAACAACATTGGCTACACCATGTGCTATAACCCTATACTCTGTTTCAGCACTAGACTAGTTGCCACATTTTGCTTTTTGCTTCTCCAAGTGACCAAATTTCCTCCCACAAAAGTACAATATCCTATAGTTGACTTTCTATCATCTACACCACCTGCCAATTTGCATTTGTATAGGCCTCTATGTGTAGGTGACCATGATTTGAGAAAAAAAAAGATCATTCCCAGGACACGTCTTCAAATATCCTAAGATTTTGTCAACTGCCTTCAAAGTGAGGAACACGTGGAGCTTGCATAAACTGACTCACCACACTTACTGCATATGCTATATCTGGTTGGGTGAGAGAGATGGAGCAGTCGACAAACCAACCTTTGATACATCTCTTTATTAGGTTACAATTCCCTCTCACTTCCACTCCGCTATGATTAGGATCAATAGGAGCGTTTGCTGGTCGGGAGCCTAGCTTATCAATCTCCTTTAGTAAGTCTAAGCTGTACTTTCTTTGAGATATAAAGATACATTTCTTTGATCGAGCAACCTCTATGCCTAAAAAATATTTCAGATGTCCTAAATCTTTAATCTCAAATTCTCTCTCTCTCTCTCTCTCTCTCTCTCTCTCTCTCTCTCTCTCTTGTAATCCTTTAATTTTTGAATCTCTCGGGAATCATTTCTTGTCACCAATGTTGTCAAATCGCATATAATTGCAAAAGTCATCAGCCCGGGTTGATTGCTTATGCAATTGTTCAGGCTGATGGTTTTTTTTTTTTTTTTTTTTTTTTTTTTTCCTGGAAAAAAGTGAAAAAAACTGAAAAAACTCAGAAAAAGTCTGATTACTACAAGTGATTGGATTGGGTATATATATATTTTTTATTTATACCTATTTCATTGTAGTTTGTCTGTTAAACCATTTATAAGTTATATTATATATAACAAAACAAATTTAAACAAGCAATAAGTTACATTAAGAGAGAATTAATTATTGAAAGCTACAAATATAGAAATTATATTAATAACTTGAATCTTGATGAGTTGATGCATATAATACAAGTATAACTCGACATGTTACAAGTTACAAAGTACAACTGATTACAGTCTATAAGAAATATGACTGTTGGCCATTATGTCATCGCATACTAGAGTATGCATGGTCATACTAGAGTATGCCATGGTTATGTCATCGCTTACCCATTGCATACTTCCTGCATGGCATATGCGACTATCGCTGATGCGATTGAGCCCATGTATGCGATTGTGTGGGTGCACATTGCTTGTCACCATAAATCATCCACATAAACAATCAAAACCATAATTGACTGTAAAGAGTATGGTTGGTGTGACTCTAGTATTTGGGGCACTTGCAGTCCAACAAGATATTGGCAACTGTTTTCATCTAAGCACAGCTTATCATCTCTTCACCTCAAGTTCATCTATAGATAACTTAGGATGGTTGCAAGTGCATGCTAAAAAGAGCTCTACAGTTGTTGGGCCCTTTTTCCTTGAGATGGTGTACTCTTTGGCAGATTTTTCCCGTTCTCATCTTATTGATCCTTGTAATGAAGCAACTTTAGTCAATAATTTCAGCATATTCATTGGTAAGTAAAAGAAATAACTGACTCATGTTGCCAAGGGTATCTTGAAACAGATCCTGTTAGTGGGGGTTATTATGCCTCTCATGCAGAGCGCTTTTCTGATACTCCTTGGCAAACATGTTGTCCTTAACTTCTAAAATAATATAAGTGGAATAGCATGAGTTAAGTTGGGCACTCATGTGATTGATCCCAAACTAGAATTATGAGGCTTCTCAGTCTGCCAGCGGGCTTGCCCCCTCAAAAGTACCTACATTGATAGTCAACTGCTGCCTACAGAAATGCCATAGGACTGTAAGACAACAACAGACATAATTCGTATGAGTCTTACCTTTAGACTGGCCACCTGTTTGTTTCAGAAATACACACAATGTAAGGGACTTTGGGTCATGATTTTTTATAGGAAAAAAATATTTTGGTAATTTCCTACAGGTGATACCAAGGTTCTATTACTTTTCAGCATGGCTATAAAGCTCAGCAAATGGTCATCTCTACCATATAAAATGCGAGTGGTTAGGTGCAAAAATTTCCCAACAATTAGTTTTTCAATTGGCTAGAACTTAGCATTACCAAAAGACATGGGGATGTTTTTAGGCAAAAGAAAGGCAATTAGGCAATTAGGTGAAGCCCATTGCCTGCTAAGCGCATCTCTCCAACAAAGAAACCTATTTTTAGAAACCACTTTCCTGCCCCTGTATCCATGAGATACAAAAGTCATTCTCCTTTCCTCACATATGGCACTCATCGAAGGCCATCCACAGTACCCAAATTGTGGGGCACATTATGGATGGATCATATCTCGAAAATCACATCAATCAAGCAATCTAAACCATCGAAGTGATGTCTATCAAATGAATGGTCAGAAATGAAATACTGAGTGGTTGCAAAATCAGAAAATTCATATAATGTTCTTAGTGTCGTTTTTAGCCGATGCTCCATCCACAATTAGGTCAGCGATTTGGATGATTTGGATTGGCCTACAACTATTCCTTGTGTAGGTTGAAAAGCTGCCACCTTTTTTAAAATGATGGTGATCTATAAGTCTAGGAAACAAAAAGAAACCTACTTCTAACAACTATCGGGATTTGCAAAACAACTTTCCATGTGTGTTTCACATGCCACTTCTCTAGTTAATCTGAATGGGTTTTTGATGTTTGCAACTTGAGAATCTTTCAAATGAAAAAATAAAAAATAAAAAAATAAAGGTTTGCAACTTGGGAAGGTTTCACTCCATAGTGCTGCTGATTCTTGGCCAACCAATGTGCTGGGCAGCAAATTAGTTCAAATGAGACAATAATTAGGCCGGGTCCTCAGTGTAATCCCAACATAATCTAAGGTTGTGCTAACCTATTAAAGTTCGATTAGAACTCACATGTCCACGGCCACACACGACATTGTGTGGAAGCCATCTTTCACCATTAGCTGATGGTGCAGTGGAAACCCTATGCAGTACTGCCACCAAATTATCAGAAAGTTTGTCGGAAAATACATAGGGATTCCCCTCCACAATCAACCCGTGCTGGGAGATGGTTTCCATGCAATGTTTTACATGCTCCTGGGGAATGGTGATTTTTCACTTAAAAATGATAAAGAAAGAAAATGATATACTATGTTTTGCCCACCACCATTTTTCTTCTGTTTCTTAATATTTACTTGTTTGGACATGTATTTTTGCAGATGGCACCATTAGATCTTGATACAGACAGCTTTTACATAACAAGAAAGAGCCTCATAGAAGCTCACTTGCAAAAGATTCACGCGGGCATGGCAGAGGAGATCATCATCGTGTCGTGGGAATCACACATGGGAACAGCTTGCTGGGGGGTGAACTGGGACCGGCATTCCTTGGCTGACCTACGGGCTGCTGTTGCATGCGTTGGAGGACCTTGCCTGGCATCTCTTTGCCGGCACTTGGCCCAGGATTACCGAAGCTGGTCGAGTGGCATGCCGGATTTATTGCTCTGGCGCCTCACTGGAGAATATGGAGGGGAGGCAAAGCTTGTTGAAGTTAAAGGCCCAAGGGATAGGCTTTCTGAACAGCAGCGAGCTTGGCTGCTGCTACTCATGGACTGCGGCTTTAACACAGAGGTGTGCAAAGTGAGTCCAACACCATCACAGTCATGAAGCCTGTTGTTGTATAGCATTATTTCACAGGCCCCATTTTCAAGCTTCTAATTTAAATGTCTCACGCATTCTGACGTGTCACCACATGTGAGATCCAGGAAGTTCATCAGACATTCCCGTTAGTGTATGTATTCTATCCTAACAATCAGGCAAGCTAATTCATAAGGTGAGTAATATGTGTATGTTGAATGCTGACCATTGGTTATTATTTATATAACAGTCCATTTTTTTTTTCCCATACATGTGTGGCCATGATGAATGACCTAGCTAAAATTTCAGGTTAGGGAACATTCACCATGGGGATCACTCTGGAGTCTTTGATTCTCAAAGTTCCAAGTTGCCTCGTGCAGTAAGACAGATTGTTATTCCATCTGGATCAAGAGAGACAGGTGTCTGAAAATGTTTGCATTTGTGAGATTCATCTATAATGGTGATTGAGGTTTTGAATGGGAGAATGGTGGGTGAAGATGGCAAAGTTATGGAAAGATAGAGATAGGAGAAAACAGAAATCTTGAGGTTGAAGTGACCAAAGAAATGAAATCAGTCCCAGGAATCTGTCAAGGAAAGTTGCAGGGGCACACTGATTTAAGTGTAGCAGCATTGGCTACGGTATGTGTTTCTCTTCAAGTATATCAAAGCTGAAGAGAATGTGAATCACTTGTTTCCTGATGGGTGTGTGGCCAGAGATATTTTGGGATGCTTGGTTACCTTTTGGGGGCAATGTGACTCTTAAAATGAATCTCTGTTTTAGTTTATTATTGAGTGGCCTCTGGGTCATTTTTGGATGTCCTTTGGAATTCCAAGGACAGGAGAAGAGAATCTTCAAGAACCAAAAATCATCCTGCTAAATTCGAAAGCAACCAAGCTATTATGATGAAACTGATTGGGGCATTCTCATTTGTATCCTTGGTGTGATTGGATGGCGGATGGCCAATACAGGGGTGTATTTAAAGCTCTGAGAAGGCTTTTTAGGTTCCACCCATCCTACATTATAGGCTCAATAATGTAGGCACTAAAATGCCTACTTGCCAAGAACCAATCTGGTTGGTTAAAAACCAATCTGATTGGGTTTTGCTGAGCCAACTGAAATAGTAGGTTTGAAATCTTTTTTTTTGTTTTTTTTGTAAAGAGCCCTTTCAGGAATTGTGTCCAAACAGGGCCTTTAAGAGCTTTCTTTCTTTGGAAGGTAAGCAAGTGTTAGGGCTCATTTGGAAGCACTCATGAAAAGGGGAGTTTCTGCATTAGGGGATCTCAAACCTGCCTTTTCAATCGACTTGATGGTTGTCATGGAGACGGCATTAGTGCCTATTTTATCAATCAGGATGGTGAAAAAAGGGTTTGGAAAGTGTATCCAAACACAAAACCCCCCTGTTTGGCTCAAAGGGGATTTACGCCTTAGATGCCCCTTTGAAGGGTCTGATAAAATGGGCCCTAATGCTTGGGCTGCCACCCGAGTTCAAGTTGGGTTGGGTCAGGTTTCAAGGTCCTCAGGTGGGGTTCAGGTTGAAATATGCCAATTGATTTCAATTCTGGTTTGGTTTGGGTTGAGCAAATTTGGGTAAGGTAAGGTAGGATATGGGAATAATCACATGTATTTGGTTGGGTTGGGTCAAGTATAAGAGACTTCTGGTTGGTGTTGGGTTTCAGGTTGGGCTCAAGTTGACCCTCAACCCTGTCCAACTTGCCTGAGTTGCATCCCAACCATTGACATAGATCCCTTCTTTAGTATATAAATCTCATTCATTAGATCAATTTCATTGGCTATTGTTCTGTTGTAATGAAGATTAGCAAGTACATCCCAAGCTTCTTTTGCAGTTTTCGAATTGAGAATATGCACCACCATGCCCTCAGTAACAGAAGTCAAGATCCAAACCAAAACCTTGTTTTGTTTCATATACCACAAAATTCTCTCGGATTCTGAAGCACCAGTCTCTGGTTCGGTTTCTTTGCCAGTAACAACACCCATGAGCTCATTACTCTTTATGAAGGCCTCCATTACAGCTTTCCATGGCAAGTAGTTGTTTTCGTTGAGCTTCATGTAAGCAACAGGAAGGAACACATCACCTTCCCCATCGCTCCTCAAAATGAACTCAGACATATTCATTTGAACTTGGTTCTCCCAAAAAGTTCTAGAAATAGTAGCACACCGTCTCAGTCTCCTAGCTTTTAGTCACTAAAAGGGTCTTCCTATCAAAATCCCGTCAGATACTATAAAAGCATTAGTAACAAAATAAAATTTTAAAGGTACACATTTTTCGGCAAAAGAAACAAATTTTCGTGTTTGTCAGCCGAAACCATAATTGCAATAGTTCTTCAAATTCTCAATTCTCAGTTTTGGCACTGGACGTAATTCAACTCATAGATTTTTATTTTTATTTTTATTTTTTTAGCACACGCGGGACATGCCCCCGCATACTCACTCCATAGTGGGATTTCACCACCTATGGGTACTCCAACCCTTGACCTCCTGTTGAAACTTTGTAAGCCTACCACCGGGGCAAGAGTAGGCAGGGGTTACAGGAAAGTCGAGTCCTGTGATACCCGTGTGCATCTTCATACATGGCAATGTGCCAATAGAATGGCATGGGGCTTCCAAGCCGTTGATGGGTTGGCCCACCGTCCAGAGAGCTAGATACAAAATCTGTGTCATTTTGTTTGGCTTGAAGTTCAGTAGTTGGCATGTGTATTGTTCTAGAGTCTCTTATAGCTCCATCCGAACCCAACGCTTATGACCTGAAGTGCTGAGATTGATAAAAGGACCGTGAGTGGTCATCTATGACCGAAATCTAAAGCAGTTCGGCTGTTAATTTAACTCTGTAAAGGAAATCAGGTAATTTATGAAGGGGAGGATTCATCCTTCCAAGGAGTTCTTTTTTGCTTTTCAGCCAAAATGACTTTTTCTGATCGTGATAGCAGACTCAACCCGATTAATGTAATATAAGGGAAGAAGGTATTCAATTATATTGAATTAAAATGAAAATAAAAGAACTTGGAATAATTTCCTTCGGTGATTTAACTACTGTGGTGTAGATGGCAGGGCCCTATATCTAAGTTTCCATTAGTCTAGCAACTTGGGCATAAATAAAGGGAATTATAATATTGAAAACGGAAAGAAAAGTTTTTCATTGCGATGACATATATGGAAGGGAATTACACAACCTCTAATCTAGGTCAGTCCAACATAGTAGCGTAAACAGACCAAATTATACCACTCCGAAGCTAAAGTCGGTCTAGCATAACAGTGTAGATGGGTTGTCTTAATATAGAAAGAGCTATATAAGATAAAATAAGATAAAAGATAAGTAGCATTGCGTATAACATCCTTTTACCCTTGTATCTATCAGCATTTCTGCTAAGCCAATTTTCCAAATGATAAAAGCTGGTGTCAATCCTCTCAATATTTTAAACCTTGTTGAAGTCCCAGCCCTGCTTGTCCAGTGATTGATTCTCTGAGCAATCGAGTGGTTGTGATGGAAATGCACATCGAATAGAGTATAGAAAAAGATCCATACCTGGGCGGCAATACCTGTGCATCAAATCTGAGCCATCCAAAATGTCGGCCCCACTGTAGATGAATCACAACATAAATTTGTACCTGCAGTATGATACTAAAAGGTCAGTTGGTCAGGATATGATGGTGCATAAAGATGAAAGTAGTAGATAATCTAAATTCAACAAACAAATGCCCATGAATCAAATGTCAGGATGGTCTAATGAATCTGATTTTGTTCATATGACCAATGCCCATCAATCAGAGGTGAGGATTGTCTACTCAATCTGATTTTGGAGATATGAGCAATCAGGTGAGCTCCACCTGTAACTTTGTTGATACGAATAAAATGGCACATTCAATGCTCATATTCAAAACTTTGATCTTTCTTAACCAATCGAACTTCATTGATCACAATAAATGGCAAGATCGGAAGCAGATATCATTTTCTTGACTACAAAGCCATTTAAGAATCTGCGAATACTATAAGGACATACCTATCAGGAAAATGGTATCCTTTTCCCGGCTCCAGATAAGCCAATCCTACATTGTGCATGCAGGTATCCAACAAGTACCCCTCTAAATGTAACCTGGAAGAAAAAACAGTGCAAGTTCAAGCTAATTAATAAGCTCAAAAAAGAAAGAAAATGTAGAAAACAACCACGACACATGCACAAAATTTTAAAACACAAAACAAAAATAAAAATATAACTGCCTATGCAAGTGACCAAGAAGCTTGTAAAGCAAGAATTCCTCAAGCATTCAACCAATTCCCATGAGATGAGATATGAAAAGTGTATGTTACAAAAGAAAAACTAGCTATAAGCTGATTTAGTATCTAAGTTTCCCCAGAAAACTGATACATGTATAAAACACTCCACCAGCTACTAATGGACAATAAAACCCTTCCAAAACAGTTCTCTTCTTCAGATGCATCCTACAGTTCCACAATTCAAAAAGAGATGCCACCCAGCAATGAGCTGTAGTTCCAAACAAAGATGTAACTACATGTGCAAAACCAAAACAAAGACAGAAATTATTGTAACTCTTTACCTTCTGAACATGGTCTTTCTTCTCCATTTTAAACTTTATAATGGTTTGATCTAGACCATCCAATTCATCATAACTGATGTTTGTGGATTGCCCTGGACCTGTCTCACATAAACTAGGATGCACCTCACTCAGTCTTCCCAAAATCCAGACCAACCACACCACAGACAATGCGCTTCATTCACATTGTTCGATACACATGAATACACGACAGACAATGCACTTCATTCTCTACCTCTAACAGCATACGGTCCTTGTCTGCTTCACTCTAGCTAATCTCAGTCCATGTGTGCTGCTCTCACACCAACAAACATAACCAGCATTGAGAAAATTCTAAATTTGTTATTGTTTCTTTATAAAGATGCATCTGGCAGTAGAAAAGGCACATGTGTAACACATTGCCCCAATTCCTCTTCAAAACACCAGGAATATAGTAAAAGAAAATAAAGGGACTTTCTTCTAGAGAGCATATAGAAAAAGAAATAAAGGGACTTTCTTTAGTATGTGACATTTTAGGGCTTGTTTAGATCATAACTCATTTTGCTTAAGCTACTTGTGACTTGAGTAGCTTATCATAGTTTCTACATAGCCAACAAATAAGTATGTATGGTAAATATCTTTTTTTTTTTTACAAAGTTGGGAGCACACCATGCACCACCTGTAACTTTGTTGATACGAATAAAACAGATGTGTAACATGAGCAATCAGGTGAGCCCCACAAAAACCAACTGGACTCACCAACAACAATCCAGAAAGAAAAACCAACATAATACAGGGCAACATATGAAATGTCTGGATCTCATATATGTATGACACGTTTTCCATGATTGAGTACTTGATGAGTAATTTAGATATTAGAATTTAGCACAATAACTTCCCCAATAAACTGTAAGGGTTCATTAATTTGAATGACTATGGAACTGGATTGCATGTTGCATCCAAACGCAGCCCAACTCTTGAAAAAATTTAAACAAACTCAGCCATTTCAGATTCAACCAATGTTTGGCATAACAAAATAAAATGCAAAGGTTCGCATGAAAAGAGGAGAGAGAAGAGTTGGATATCTGATCAACACACGAGTTCCCGTGAGAAGAATGCCAGCTGCACTACCAGCAAGACATATAACTTAAATCGTAGAGAACCTTGTTGACATGCATTCCTATAGAAAGGAAATCAAAGGGTTTAGCAGACCAAAGTCGATATCTACTACTATTGAATCAAGAAATATTAAATAGTAGGAGATTTCTTATCTTACCCAAAGAATCTAAGGACAAACCAAGGACTACCAAACAAAAAGGATCGTCCATGCAAGGTCATATCCCTGTTTGACAAGGAGCAATCTATTTTTTTGAAATCTTAAAATGTACTATGACATTCCATAGTGTGTAATGTCTTGGAAAAATCCATACAAAGACCCGAGTACCACCTTAGACAGAAATCACTCAGGACCAAATCCTTTAGAAATTAGATGAAATTAACTAAGATCTAAAGTAGATTACCTGCGAAATTAGCACTAATATCTTTAAATACGATCCATAAGACTCAAAACAAGTAGAATCATTAACGCTACATTACCCTGAAACCTAGGACCAATCTCTAAATCCGGTTGCTCTTGGGAGCACCTTGAAACTTCGTATCGGACCTGGACCGCGCGTCGAAAGTTCGTTGACCACGAAATTATACACCTATGACCGCTTTACTGGGCTTGACAACCATCTCAGAAATCAAATCCAGATAGTATTTAGAAACGCATAACTTGAGCCTGGAGCAAAGTGTGTGAGAAACGCGAATATTCTTGAAAATTGAACTCAGATTTAAGTGATTTGGGCTGTTCGCTTACGGGCCAAATATAAGGATTCAGATCATTAAAATTTGACCCAATTACATCCTCGGATCAGGAAAAATTTCTAACATTTGTCAGTATACTTGTGGCCTTGATCGAATATATATCGGTGACTGTCGAACTAAAACTGGTCCCCCGCAGTCGATCTGTAAACTCAGTCGGACCGAAAACTTAGCTCGACCTAGATCCAAGGCCAAGGAGCTTAAGTCCGACTGCACGCAGAAAAGAGGCCTTCAAAAGTGCTCCGTTGGATCGAAATAGCCCATATTTGGTTATAACCTAAGTATACCATGACCCTGGGGCTATTCCCATTAGTTCCAGGTCTATATAAGGGCCTTAAATCCTCTCTCTCTCTCTCTCTCTCATTTCATACGAATTTGAAAAATCCTAAGAGAAAGAAGAGAGAAAAGAGAAGGAAAAAGAGAGAAAGCGAGAGAGTGAGTTGGTGTTTGTTCATGGGATTCGATCCCGCTGCTCCACGTGCTTAACCATCATTCCTTTATCGCTATATGGGTGATTCTGATTCCGTTCTTAGGTAAGAAAACCTAACCCTAATATGTTTTAGAGTTTTAAATAGTGTAAGTGATGAAATAGCTAACCTATTTCATGCTATAGGTGGCCGTCGTGCCGTAGACAAAGACTTGACATACAAACTGAGTTCGATACTGGTTTATTGACGAAAAGTGCGGACTATAAACATTTAGGTTATGATTTTCAAGGCTTTCAATGTCGGCTAATGATTTATAACTGATTTGGGTGCTGTTTTACATGCTAAATGCGAAGATTTTCTTCGCTTTATAGATATATATGAACTATGTTGAGTATAGCGTACTCCATGTGTTAGTTGAAATGATTGAATGCGTATAGAATTTGGATTCGTGTTTGACATGATTATCCGTCATGGATATAGGGTTATTGTATGTGCGACAATCCCTTGGCGAAAGGATTTGCCCAAATACATGTTATGGCCAACATACGTCATGTATGTTATAGTGTGTAGTCTAAGTGTTTGTTGAAATATTTGTATGAATATGGAATTATGATTTTTGCTTGCCATGATTATTGATTGCGAATACATGATTATTGTATGCATGGCAAGTCCTTTGTGAAAGGAGTTGCTATAATATGCCTTTAACTAAATTATTACAGGCATGTATTATGTGTAGTTTAAGTGTTTGATAAATTGCCTAAATGAGAAATGCTTGATGTGGTGTATGTAATGAAGGCGTTGAGATAGGATTCTCAACCCCCTCATACATAGTTATAATTTACTTTGTACAAACTATCTTACCACTACTTCACTTACTGATAAATTGCCTGTGTATGATTGACATGTGTAGCATGTGTTTGTTGAAATGCTCAAATAGAATTTATATTTAGACTTGATTGTCACATGCAGTCCATGATTACCACATGTGAGTATTGTTGTTCTGAAATGTGTTTGGGACTATGTCGTAGTCCAGGCAGTTAGTAATGGCCTACGGTCAGTGGCCGAACTGTTTGAGCCCCGACGATTGCATTCGACAAATCCGAGTTGTACGTCGTTTGACAATAGTGATTAGGCCACGCGGAATGCTTATGAACTTCATGTCGATCAAATCAACGTGCGCTCGTGCTAGTCGAGCTTGTCAAGTAACCCGATTGGCCCGATATATGTTCACCATGTATGGAAGCTACTGCTTGAATCTAAGGTACCAAACTCATCAGTGGAAACCCCGTTAACCGTGGTAACTCGATCCGTTAAGACTCATGAGCCGGACATGGTGGTATGGGACACCGTGGTCGAGTTGTCGGCCTACGCTGGGGTGACGAGCCTCCCCATAGTGACCAATGAGCAACACTATCTCGTGAGCCGAATACGGTGGTATGGGCCACTGTATTCAAGCTGTTGGCCTACACTGATCAGGTGACGAGCCCTTTGTAGTAGCCCTGAGCATACTTTGAAACTGCGTTGAGGCGACGAGCCTTTCTGTAGTGACTAGAGTGTAAACTAGGCCTACACTGATCAGGTGACGAGCCCTTTGTAATGACCTAGAACCGCGACATCGTATGATATTTACTAGGACTGACGACCCTAGAATGGATTATTGTTTGGAAAATGATATAAGGGAGGTACCTTAGCTTCCCAATCCTGTTGTACGAAAAGGTCTAATAAGAACTCGGTAATCACGTTCATGCACCGCATTGCATGTGCCTTTGGCGTTGGAGTTGAGCACTGTGGAAGGAGTGCATGCCGCGACCGTGAGATGAAGTTCGCAGAGGAAGTGCAGGCGAGGGCATACATTATTAATACATATCATCCTTGCATTAACAAGAGTACTTAGGAATGCTTGATTGTATTGCCTTATCATTACTGCGTGACTGAATTGATAACATGTTAACCTTTGCTTTATAGTTCCACTGAATTGATCACTCACTCCCACGTTCTGGGATGGTGTTTTAAACACCAACTAGACTCTGTCTTAGCTGCAGGTGGTGGTGACGCCTACGAGGAGAACCAAACTTTGAAGATGACGAGGAGGCGTTCTCCTACATGCAGTTCTCAGGCGGGTTCATGTGAGCCGTGTCCTGATCGCTGGAGCCACAAGGTCACTGACTAGATACCCTTACACTATTATTCTATATTTTGGAGCACCCATGTATATCCATTTTGTTCATTTTGGGAGTATACATACATATATTTAACTTGGTAATATGATCACACTTCAGAGACCTACTACAGTTCATATATCTTACACATGTATTTCAGTCTTTCGTTTGAAAAACTCACTTGTCTCTGGAATATGATATGCTGTTTGGTATAATCCCATTCGTGTTTAATACACTAATACGAACAACATTCAATCATCATTATCTATGTTGCATAAGTGATGTGTTGGAACTTGAGAGTTGGGCCTATGCTCAATCCTCGATTTTCAGGGCATTACAAGTTGGTATCAGAGCATGATTTAGATTAAACTGGACCTAGGTTATGGTCACACGACCCACACTGATACACTTTGACCTAGGAGGGTGCGATAAAATGTAGGAACAGACATATGATTCCCAATTTCGCCGGTTCAGCGAAATTAACCGAAATCGATCGCCGAGATCGGGCTCGTACACACCGTGATCCCTTGAAGTGATCCTGGATCACTTCTAGACCATCAATCAATGGGTTTAAATGAAGTGTTAACCCATTTCAACCTCAAACAACCCAAGATACACGAATATACGCAAGTGGAAACCCGAAACGACTCGAAACGGAGTCGGGGGCCAAACGGAGCAATCCGGGGGGATCCAAAGTGGACCCCGCACATTTCCAGCATCCAGGGGAGGTGCCATCGCCCAAGTGGCAAGCCCTGGCCGGAATCGCTAGAGACCGGTGATGGCATCGCTGGTTCGGCGAGGCCTTGCTGGCTAGATGCCCCGAGCCTGTCGGGTAGGCAAGAGACGGGCGGGCCGACGCGTGTGGGCTGCTGTGTGGCCCATCAAATCGAGTTGAAATGGTTTTTTCCATTTCATTTTCTTCCCCTCTTCATTTTCCACCCCTCCAAGCTTTCCTTTCTCTCCAAAAACCCTCTTTTCCTCCTTCAAATCTCCCCTCCATTCTCTCATTTCCTCATTTTCTCTCAAGACTCACACCCCTCCACCATTTTTATTAAAACCCCTCTCCTATCTCCCTCATTTCCTTTCATTTGAGTGCACAAACTTTCCTTTAGGTCTCAAAAATCTCAAGGTTCAACAACCCATTCAATTTCTCCACCTTACTTCACTCCCATTGCTCTTTTCGAGCTTGTAACGGCTATTTTCTCAAATTTCACCCTTCTTTCTCTCATGGGGAAGAAGAGAACTCCTACAGATGAGGCCGGGCCTAGCAGCCCAACTCATTCAAGAAGGCCGAGAGGCGCCGTCACAGGTCCGAACACCGATCGAGAGATAAGGACAAAGCGGGACCTTGATCCTCAGGCTCCTCTTAAAAGAGCCCTATTGGCGGAGCTGTCCCATGGAAGATTCGAGGGCCGTAGGGTCCTTTTTGCAGCGCACGTGATGAGAGGCTCTTTAGGGAATATCTAGTATTGGAACGCCTGTCTGATGCTGGATGGGGGCCGGTCTTTGAAGGCAAGTCGCGAGCGAATGTGAACACTGTCCGAGCATATACGGGAGCCGACGCTGGAGCCTTTGCAGTTCAAATTTCTTGTGGGAAGGAGAGACCTCACGGTCAATGCTGGCTTAATAGCCCGACTCATGGGGATGCCGCTTGGCAAAGTCCATGTTAGTGAGGAGAGTCTTAGGACTGCGCGTGAGAGGGATCACTGTACGCGATTTCTTTGTGGCCAACTGGCCCACTGAAATCCAAACAATAGCCTCCTAGCTACCAATATGAATGACGACTTCCACCTACTCCACCACATCTTCACATACAACGTGTACCCCAGGTGGAGCAATCGCAGTGAGTGCACGCGCCTGATGGTGGACTTTCTATACCGTGCTGGGCAGGGAGAGAAGCTGTGCGTGCCTACGTATGTACTGCTGCAGATAGTACAAACTGCACGCTCTTCTAGGATATCTATTTCACTCCCCTTTGGCTGACTTATATACAAGCTTGCACATGAGTTCGCCTACAGACTTGGAGCTGTAGTTCCTGTGCCGATCCATTACATCAACGACACCACTCTCAACAACATGGAGATTGGGCCACGACAGCGTCAAGCCTGACTCGACGAGAGCGAGGATGAGATGGAAAGCAAAGAAGAGGAGAGTGATGAAGAAGGAGATGAGATAAGAGAAGAAGGATAGCAGGAAGAGGAAGAGGAGGCCCAGGACACTGATGAGGGCTCTCTTCCTGCTACACAGGAGCGTGGCAGTGATCGGGCTACTATACAAGCCTGCTTTGCTGGACTCGAGGAGGGCCAAGCTGCCTTGCGAGCAAGTTGGTCTCCAAGCAACTTCACCATATTTGGAGGCTCTAGCCCTTCCACAATAATAGTAATCACAAAGTGGATACATAGGCATAAGCCCAATGCCTATGATGGAAGCAAAGTCTCATCCTTCCAAGAGGGTAGTCAACAGTTGAAGAGCATTTCATGACATACAAGTTCATCATTCCATTGACAAAAGAAAACTAAAAAGCCATAATTCCAAAGAAGCTACAATTTCAATGTGTTATCTTAATGAAAAAAAAAAGAAACAAAGAAACTTTAATGACAATATTTATTGCCAAATGTTATAACTATCTATGCATGCTATTTCAAAGTATCAATTTGTTGCCTTCCTCGCTCCAAATAGCTCGAAAGTGTTTATCAAGTAACTGCATAGATAAAAATTAAGCTCAAGAGATTGGGAAAAACAGTTTTCTAAGGCACATAAAAAAGTTTTTTGAGGCACATTTTGGATAGAGAGGCCTGGTTTTCCTGGATCGGGTGGGTCTGGGCAATTTGTGAGATATGCCGTCTTAGTTTTCGTGGGGATTGGTACAGGGGTAGTTCCTTGTTGTGTTTTTGTGGTGTTCATCTTTCTCATGATAGGCGGGCCTTTCCCCCTTTTCTTGTGAGGCCTGCCCGAAGTACATTTGTATACCCTTTTCTTTTTTGAATGAAAATTTGGCTTTTTGGAAAAAAAAAAACCTGTGCTTTTTAGGCTTTTTTCTGGCATTTCTACAGACCTTTCCCGGAGTTATGGTAGACCTTTTCTGGGCTTCTCGTACTTTTCCCACTGCAGCTCATATTTTTCCAGCACTTAGACAAGCCTTTTCCAACGCTTTTCAAGCCTTTTCTGGTGCTTCTACAGACATTTACCAGCAGCTAGAAAAATGTCGGAAAAGGATACTAGCCGCTAGTATAGTATAATTTTTGCTAGCGGCCAGTAAAAATGCTGGGAAATGTTACTGGCCACTAGTAGATTCTTGACCGATGATGCTATTTTTGGCGTTTGCTTGGCTACTGGGAAAAGTTTAGCTGGCAGTTTTTTAGCATTTTACCAGTGGTTTTGACTATAGGAAAAGTTCATTTTTCTTGTAGTGAAAGACCTTGTGGATGTCTTGATAGGAGTCTAAAAGGAACTTCATCTCACTAGGGACCACATCAAGGTTCTGCTCATGGTCAGCCATTCTTCCTTCTCCTCGCCTTCCTTTGATCAATCAGACAAGTTTCACGGATTTTTTTATCTTCTTTTCTAGTGATTTTTTCATATGGCTGCTTACCTTTTGGACTGATAGTCTTTGCTTTTAAATTATTTCTCAAAACACGTCTAGATAGATTGAGATGTAATCCGATGCATCTCATGGAGGTGCACAGTCTCTATTAATAACTTTAGAGGAGAACAATCAACCACTGATTTAGAGGGTGGTTATAAGATATACATGGTAATTGAATATTGTGAGGCTAATTATAGTTGTGTACAATTAGAGTAAGATTATCTAAGGACACCAGGATATCTCATGGATCACGAGTTGCCTTACGGGGTGGATCCATGAGATATTTTCCATGCATGCCGTCTTCTCTAATACCCCCCCCCCAAGTGTAATGGTTCTGAAAGAACCGAGAGCTTGGACTTGAGAAGGGAGAAATGGGTGGAACTTAATGGTTTAGTGAGTACACTAGCAAGTTGGTCTTCAATGGAGATGAACCGGACATTAAGGGCTCCATTGGCCACATGATCATGGATAAAATGTACGTCGATCTCAACATGTTTCGACCGAGTGTGACAGACCGGATTGACCGATAAGTAAGTTGCTCCAAGGTTATCACAAAGCACTGTAGGAGTGGATAGGGTGAGTCCTAACTCACGAAGGAGAGACTGAAGCCAGAGAACTTCAACGACTACATTAGCAACTCCTCGGTATTCGGCCTCGGTGCTGGATCGTGCCACCGTAAATTGTTTCTTTGAACTCCAGGAGATAAGATTTTTACCAAGAAAAACACAATACCCATTAGTGGATTTTCGATTATCAATAGATCCGGCCCAGTCCGCATCAGTATAGGCTGTAAGACCTAATGTGGACTGAGTGGAGAAATAGAGACCATACGTAATAGTAGATTTGAGATAACGGAGAATCCTCTTGACCGAGCACCAGTGATCCTTTGTAGGAGATTGCATGAACTGGGCGACCTTATTGACGGAGAAGGCAATGTCTGGTCGAGTGAAGCTAAGGTATTGGAGGGCCCCAATAGTACTTCGAAAGAGGAAAGGATTGGATAAGGGAGTACCTCCAAACTTTGATAGCTTGCAGGACATGGCCATGTGAGAGTTGACAGGCTTCACACCATCCTTTTTGAGTTTGAGTGAGAGATTGCGAATATACTTTTGCTGAGATAAGAACATACCATCCGGAGTACGGTGACACTCGACTCCCAAGAAATAGTGAAGTGGGCCCAAGTCTTTTCCGGAAAACTCCAGGCCAAGATCCCTAATAAGATGATCTACCGAGTCGGAGTTATCCCCTATGATGATGATGATGATGTCGTCCACATAGATGAGAACCAGTTGGAGATTGGACCCAGACTGTCGGATAAATAGAGAAGTATCGGACTTGGATCCCACGAAGCCCATGCGAATCAAGTAACTACTGAAACGAGAGAACCAGGCCCGCCGGGCCTGTTTGAGGCTATAGATTCTGCGATGGAGTCGGCAGACATGGTTGGGCCGAGTCGGGTCGACAAACCCTGAAGGTTGTGCCATATGGATGGTCTCTGCAAGAAAGCCATGTAGAAAAGCATTATTAACATCGAGTTGGCGCAAGGTCCATCCTTTGGACATGGCAAGGCTGCAGACAGTTCGGACGGTGGTTGGTTTGATGACAGGGCTGAACGTTTCTCCATAGCCAAGTCTCGGTTTGTGGTGAAACCCCTTAGCCATAGGACGTGCCTTGTACCTGTCCACCGAACCATCCAGGTTGTGTTTCAACTTGAAGACCCACTTACAACCAACGAGGTTCATATCAAGATGGTAGGGAACAAGAGACCAGGTACCGTTCTGGAGTAGAGCATTTATCTCAGTGTCCATGGCCTGACGCCACTGAGGATCATAGTTTGCTTGTGTGAAACAGGTGGGTTCGACGGGCGAGGTGTGCAGATCAGTCATGAGATAGGTGGACGATGGGTACTAGGTGGCAAGCCAGACCTTAGGTGTTCTTGTGTTATCCTGAGTCCTGGTGACCATTAGATGATTTTAGATGAGAAGTGGATTAGTAGGAACCACAGGGGAGGGAGATACCGAGGAGGGAGTAATATCGGAAGGGGGATCAGGAGATGGGGTAGGAGATGGAGTGGACGAACTAGGGAGAGAAGGATTAGGGAGGGACTGGTGTGGAGGTGGAGGAGAGACACAGGGATCTACTAGACCGATAGAGGACACCGGTGTAGCAGATAGAATGGAGTCTAGGACAAGCAGTAAACCAATGGAAATTGGAATTGGTGATTGGGACGGGGACAGTGGAGAAGAGTGGTTAGGCGTGAGGCCGAGGAATGGGAAGGTGCATTCATTAAAGACAACATCCCGGGAGATGTACACATGTCCAGTGGGGATATGTAAGCACTGGTAACCTTTATGGGATGCGGAGTACCCCAAGAAGACACATTGCACAGAGCAGAAGTCAAATTTATGTGTATTGTAGGGGCGAAGATGAGGGTAGCAAGCACAACCAAACACCCTTAAGGAGAGGTAGTCAGGTGATTTCTGAAATAATTTTTGGAAAGAGGAAAGGTTGTGGAGGACTATGGTTAGCATTCGGTTGATAAGGAAAGATGTAGTCTGAAAAGCATATGGCCAATAAGAGAAAGGTACACAGGACCGAGCAAGGAGGGTCAAGCCAGTCTCAACGAGATGGCGATGCTTCCATTCCACGGTTCCATTTTGGGCACTAGTGTGTGGCAGAAAACACGATGAACAATACCATGAGAAGAAAGAAAGGATTTAAATTTTAGGAATTCAGCACCACTATCGGTCTGCAGGACCTTTATTGAATGACCTAAGAATTTTTCAATATAATTTTTGAAAGTGACAAAAACTGAAAAAGTCTCGCTTTTATTCATTAATGGGTAAAGCCAAACATATTTGTTGTAGTGATCAACAAAGCTAACGTAGTAGCGATGACCACTTACAGAAGGTACATGAGATGCACCCCAGAGATCGGAATGAATAAGTTCTAGAGGAGCAGTAACAACCAAAGATGAAGGGGAAAAAGGTAGACGATGACTCTTCCCTTACCGACAGGAAGAGAGGGCAGCCTATGCTGAGAGAGTAGACTGGAGACAATGCGATTGGTGGGTTGACCAAGGCGCTCGTGCCTGTAACACCCTGAAAAATTGGGGGTCGAGCAGCAGCCCAACTCCCGAGTTCCAACGCATCACTTATGTAACATAGATAATGATGATTAAATGTTGTCCATATTAATGCATTAAACATGAATGAGATTATACCAAATCAACATATCATACTCCAGAGACAGTTAAATTACGCAAGAGGAAGACTGTAATAGATATATAAAGCACATAAGTGATTGTACGTCCCTAGAGTATGAAAGTCACCAGGTTAAGGATTTACATGTATAACTCCAAAAATTTACAAAATAATAAAGTGTGATGTCATCTAGTCAAGATCCCTGTAGCCCTACTGGCGCAACTCCAGATTTACATAGACCCGCCAGAGAGTTGCATGTAGGAGAACTCCTCCTCGTCATTATAAAAATCAGGCTCTGCTTCGTAAGCATTGCCATCATCTGCAACTAAACCAGAGTTTGGTTGGTATTTTAAAACACCGTCCCGAAGTGGGAGTGATTGATTAACTTAGTGGAGCTATAAGGCAAATGTTAACATGTTATCAATTCAGTCAAGCAGTAATGATAGGCGGTACAACAATCATGTCCTAAGTACTCTTGTTAATGCAAGATGGTATGCCACAATGATGTATGCCCTCGCCTACACTCCCTCAGCGACATCATCTCACGATCGCGCATGCAACACTCCCAGTAAACGTGCCCTTGTTTGTCAATTGCGTGAGTGTTGAGTCAGTTAGACTACAGAGCCTGATAGGAAGATCAATTCAAGTGTTTGCCTCAACTGGATGTGTGCAAGCTCGCCACAGGTAAATCTGACCCTCACATCCCCTGTTCCAAATCATCAGGTATACTAAAACCCTTAAAACAAACTAGAACATCATAGGGTTTTTAGGGTAAGAAAATGTTTTCAAAATAGAAAAATTCTCTAAGTTTTTTTGCCCTGTTGATTTTATCGATACACATCTTGATATGATCAACCTGCACTGTCGAGTCCTCGATGCTCCATCGATACCATTGAAAAGAGGACCAAATATGTCCAGCAACCTTATACATATCTGGATGGAATTATCGATGTATCGATACACCTATCGATATCATCGATATTCAAATTTCGAGTCTATTGGAAGTGACTCAATAGTATCGACAGGTAGAATTTCAACGCCCCTATTTTTCTTAAAGAATATCATATATGCTTCAATATATCGAAGTCTCCTCGATACCATCGAAGTTCAAACCTCGATGATATCGGTAAGCCCTCGATGATATCAGTCTTAGGCACCAAGTTTTCCACCAACATATTTCAGGGTGTTTTATCTATGATCGGGGGTCACTCGATAGAATCGATATTTAAATATCGATGATATCGATGCCGTATCGATTGCATCGAACATGGACATAAATTGTCCAGTAAGCTTTATGGAAAATTCTTTTGATTTATCGATGCATCGACACAGCTATCGATATCATCGATATCCAAATTCCGATGATCTCGAAGGTCCCTCGATCACTCATGAAAACTTGAAATATTTCAAGGCAAGTCTCTCCCGTTTTTCAAGTGTCGATGGATCGAACCTCTCATCGATGAAATCAGAGTTCGAAATTCGATGACATCGACAATCGTTTCAATTCATCGATCAACCAGCTGGCAATAGGTTTCAAAAGTGTATGACATTGAGTTCGAGTCATCGAGCGGACCATCGATGCTATCGAGAGTATACGCTCGATGATATCGAACCTGCTCGATGATATCGAACTCTGTCATAAATGTGACCGTTTTATATCCGTTGGAACCTTTTGCCTATATATAGAGGACTTGTCTATTGTTGCTGTGAGAGAAAGAAGAGAGAGCTATTAAGTGTTTAACCTTAGATCTTATACCCAAAGCCCTTTCTCTCAAGGGAGTTCATCCTCCAATCCACCCTCACTATTGATATTCAATAGAGTGGATTGGGGAATAAACTTCCGCATTCAAGGATCCTCCAATTACTATTTTAATGGCAAATCATGAAGCTAGGATGCCTTGAATGCATAGATGATTGAAATTGCTCTATCTTCCTTATAGGAAAATCTTTTGAGAGTAGGATTTCATCATAACCTTGACCTAACCCGTCGCCATGTATTAGTACGTCTTTTAAGTTGCGGATCAAGGAGATCGAAGATTGTTCATCAACAAAGGAGGAGATCTTCGTCAACGTGCTTAATGAGACTCATCCACTTATCTGTAAGTATCTAGAGTCCAGAGGACACTTGTGATCATTCCTTTTTAGGATTGGGTCTTAGTTATTTCTCACTCCTTCAAGCCCTCGTAGGAGGCCTCCGGCGGGAGTATACGTGGTGGGTGCGTTGTGTGAACCCTTGCTCTGTGGAGAGTATAAACATCTAGTTGAAGGTGAACCAGCCAAAACCTTAGGTTTGAGGTGAATCGTGTGAAACCTCAGGTTTGGGGTAAACCGCGTAAAACCTCAGGTAGGGTCTTATGGAAGATCCTTCGCCAGTGTGCCTAAAAGTGGGTGCGTTGTGTTGACCCTTGCTCGTGAGAGAATAAACAGTCAGCCTTAGTGTAGGTTATAAAGGTTGAAGGTAAACTTGATTTAAAACCTTAGGTTTGAGGTAAACCGCTGTGAAACCTCCTTAATGAAATCCGGCACACTCAAGGGTTAAGTGCGTCTGTCGGGAGTGGAGTAGACTGATCGTCGAACCACTATAAAAATGACTGTGTTTGAGATTGCTATCTTTCTGATTGTGTGATTTACTTTAATATTTTCATAACTAAATATCTGAGATCACACCTCACACACAAACACAGTCGTATCCATCATAAACTAATTTGCATACTGTTCACTTTTTAAATAGTTTGTGATTGGATCCTCTACCAGGCTTGGAAGCCAGTAGAGTTATTTTTTGAGTAATCCTAATATGAGCTTGTTGTTAGGATTAGTGTAATAGGATTTTAAATAAACCATAAAAACTTTAAAAGTCCTATTCACCCTCCTCTAGGACATATCTGCATATTCCTACTTCAACTAAAGCGGTCTTCACCGCTATTTCAAGGAGATGAGCCAGCAGAGGAGCATTTGGTCCATTTTGATCCATCTAGTGTAGTAGGATTGAGGATAGGCAAGGTATCCTTGTCTGTTGGAGGGAGGAAATGGTCTGGACATGGAGAGGTGCCATTGATAAGGCCTTCAAGATCATGGAATTTAAGTATGGGAAGGAACTGGGAACGCCATACCAAAAAATTGCTTTTGTCAAGTTTGATGTTGAGGAAGTGAGTGATGTTAAAGACAGATGGCGACAAGGAGGAAGATGAAGTGCTTAACATGGTGGATGCACCCGTAATAGCTTTGATACCAAGATAGATGGAGATGTAATCCGATGCATCTCATGGAGGTGCACGGTCTCTATTAATAACTTGAGAGGAGAACAATCAACCACTGATTTGGAAGGCTATAACAAGATATACATGGTAATTGAATATTGTGAGGCTAATTATAGCTGTGTACAATTGGAGCAAGATTATCTAAGGACACCAGGATATCCCATGGATCACGAGTTGCTTCACGGGGTGGATTCATGAGATATTTTCCATGCATGCCGTCTTCTCTAATACGTCTACCATTTTATACACGTCTACCTATTTTAATATAAGTCCTAGGGAGCTCACGCTGACAGACCTCAGGTCCTACAAAGCTTATGCTCCGGCCATTAAAATATTTCCTAAAACATGCCTACCTATTTCATTGCCATAATTTCCATCCGTTTTATCGGATCAGTTTCGGACATGAGCCCAAATCTGTAAAGAATGAGATACGTGGATTTAGGTGGTTGATAGAGTGAATGGTGTATACATATGCACGCATCAAACTATATAGGTTCATGTGGCTGTTGGATAATCCAATCCGTCCAAATAGCTGATTTATTCATGGATGGACCATAACAATAAAATAAAATAAAAAATCACTCACTAGGGTGTGTCTTGTTTCTACATTTTCAGTAGTGAGAGTCAAGGATGCAACTAATTAGGATGTACACAGGGTCATTATCCACGACATCCTTACAAGTAGAACCCGTTTTGTTCAATTCTCTAGACTGCTGAACTGAAGGGTGCCGCCATGCAACGTATATGGCCAGAAAAAATGAGGCCGATCCAAAACTCAAGTGGTCACATGACAGGAAACACTGGGGATTGAATGTCCACAGTTGATATATTCATGAGGCCGCAGCATGTTCATGAGAAATCCACCCCGTTAATTTCCCATCATTGAAATATCTTGGGGCCATCATGTGGCCCACTTTGAGCTTTGGATCTTCCTCATTTTTAAGCCAACACTTTAAAATACGTTGAAAAAATAGATCAATTGGGTGGATCTCAAAAACATCAAGTTGAGCCCCACTTAAGATTGGGGTTAGGTTTGCCCGGCAATCAACTTTAGCAAAACGGTCAGATTAAATCAGGAGAGTGACGGTTGCCCAACTGTGGTTAGGCCCACCATGATGTTTGTGACAGATTCACTCCATCCATAGGATTTTCCATCTCACTTTAGGTCATCGGCCCAAAAATGAGGCTATACATTGGTTAAAGTGGACCAAAAGAATAGGAAAGAGTGGGGATTGAACGCTCGCCATTGAAACATTCATAAGCCACAGATTGTGACTAATCCACCTATTCCATTTGTTTTTTGCAGCTGATTTTAGACCATGGCCCAAAAAAGAGGCAGATCCAAGGCCACACTACAAGAAAAAGATGCAGAGCCGACGGTTGGGGTTACCCTTCGCCGGCCGCCAGTTTTACCGGCCGCAGGTAAAGGGGCCGATAAAAAGAAAAAAGGGACGCCCTGATTCATTTGGCTCCCCGATCGACTCTCTCTCTCTATTTTAAAATGAAGAGAAAAGGACTCTCTCTCGTTCTCTCTCGATTGCAGAATCGCGGAATAACAACAGTCAAAAACAGTAAACCTAACCCTAGAAATCTCTCTCCACACACACACACACACTCTCTCTCTCTCTCTCTCTCTCTCTCTCTCTCTCTCTCTCATTCTCTCTCTCGAAACCCTAATTCTTTCAAAATCAGGGTTACTGAAGACTAGGGTTTTTGGATGTGAGATCGTTCGGATCCGTCATGGCCGATCTTCCCGGCGACGCAGCGGCAGCAGCGAGGGCTTCTCCCCGGCAGCGCCGAGCAATGGCCGTACGGATGCGCCGCCGCTGACGGTGTCGGGATCGTTCAAGGGGTCGAGGAGGCGGACATCAGTCCGGCCGAGCCTCGACGCAGATGAGATCATTTAGTTTGTTTAGATTTCAAAGGGATGTTGGGATTCTGCCCTGGATCCAATTTTGAGCCAAATCCAACCTTTGTAGTTCCTTGAGCTGACCGATTTCAGGTGGAATTTCTCCGGAGATCTAATTGTGGCTCAAATTCAACAAAGCCAAGTTGGTAAGTCAACCGATTGAGGCAGGTATGCTTCCATAGATGCGATTCCTTCCCATGTACAAACTCTTGAGATTGGTTGAAAGATTGCTGATTGTTTCAGGAATTAGGATGTCGAGATGTTAGCATGTGTTGGAATAAAATCAGTTCCTTTTTATACTTTGTTTTTTTTTTTCCTTTTTAAGATCTGTTGGAATAAAATCTGTTCCTTTTTATATTTTAAATGAGTTTTTTGTCAGGATCTTTTGGAATAAAATCAGCTATTTCTCCTCTGGTTTTTTTTTTTTTTTTTTTTTTTTTTTTTTTTTTTTTCTCCCCTTAAATTGGAATATGATTCTTTTCTTAATTGAATGGCCACAAACGTTGCATTGGAAATTCTTTTTAATGCATTTTCTTTTTCTTTTTCATTTCCCTTGTATTCTTGCAAATAAAGGCCACAACAGTTGAAGTGCTACGCCACCATTCACAAGAAGAAAAGTCAGAAAGTGTTAAAGGGAAAATTAGGCCCTCTTTCTTGTCATTGAAAAATACAAAGGGCCGATTTTGTCATTTCAGAGCAGCCCTCTTCCCGTTGGAAGAGAAGATGTCAAAAGCACATGGATGTTCTTCTCATGTCGTCATGTTGGAAAGGAAGCTGCAATTGACTTTATGTTCTTTTTTTTTTTTTCCTAATGACAGCATGCATTGGTTGACGAATCATTCTCCAATCAAACGTTACACACTCTAGTTTTGTTCCACCTCTGATTTACGCATGCATGGGGAGTTCGCGCCACATTGCCATCGGGACCAGTAGCATTTGGTATGGAGTTTTGTACATCACGGGGTATGAAAATCTACTGAAAACGACTGTTATTGATAGTGTTTAAAAGCTTGGATTTGAGATGGAAACCAACCAACTCAAAACTAGTAACCATGATAAGTCAATTAGGTTGTCCAATGACTTAGTCAAGCCAAAACTAAATTTCCCTGACCCAGTCGATTAAGCTAATGAGTTTAGAAGTACAGATTGTTGTCATTTTTCCTCACTGACTGTTTTCTTTTACTACATTCGTAGTGGAATTGGTAGACAATCCTCATAGGATCAGTCTTCTTGGTTTTCCTTCTAGTTACCAAATACATTGTAAGTTTTTTCTCTTTGCTTCATATTCCTTGGACTCCATGCTTGTGGAAGGTTTCCTTCTTACATGACTCGAAATTGTCACAAGGGAAGAAGAAGAAGAGCTTCTGGGTGCCCATCTCTGTTATTCTCTCAACCTTTTTCGTGTATATTACACATGCAGAAAAGCATGGTGTTAAAATTGGAAGTTTTCGAACTTTGTAGAGTTAACATCTCTATTATATCTAATATTACTCAACTAATAGTGCTGCAAATATCTGAAAGGTGAAAGACATACAAAGGGGTATAAATCTGTCATCCTTGAACCAAATTCGTTTCAGTGGTGAATTTGCTGCAAAGGGTTTCAGAATTGGTGCAGTGGCTGGTATGATAGCATTAATGGTATGCCTACTCCACACACTCAAAGAATCCTAATTTTTAAGACATGCTGCTTGCAAACATCCATCTGCAAATGCAAGACAAGCAGTCACACGCATGTGAGATTCGGGCCCTTCATAAGGTAGGCCCCAAGGTGAATGCCCCCTATTCCAAAAATCAGGCCAACATGCGCCATAGGCCAATAGGCATAGGAGTGCAGGGTCTTGCAGATACTTTCATATTACTTGGCATGCCATTTGATTCACTGGAGGTGATTGCAAGTTTCCAAGAGGTCATTTAATATCTGTTATTGATTGAACTAGTCGGGAATGCTGATCAGTTTTGGGTTCGTGCAGGCTCAGGAGCTTAACAAAGACATTTTTGAGACTATCTACTACCATGCTCTGAAAGCTTCTTCTGAGCTTGCTGCAAAAGAAGGCCCTTATGAGACATATCATGGGAGTCCTGTGAGCAAGGTTTGTGTTGAAATTGTTAATCATGAGAACACCAATTTTGCTCACTCTCATAGACCAATTTTGTTAATCATGAGAACACCAATTTTGCTCACTCTTAATCATGAAATTGTTAATCATGAGAACACCATCTGCTCCTTCCCCTTCAATCATTATGAAAGCTTTTAATGGAGGAATATTCACCTTCTCCCTGAAAATTTTCAGATTTCGAATCAAACCCAATTCACATTTGGGTGCATCATTGATATCTGTTTTGCTGGATGATCCTAAATCTGATTAATGGATATCTGTTTGTTGAATCTAGTACCTTGGCTATTTTTCATTTTAACCATTTGTTGATGGCTGCCAATTGGATAGTTAGGATCATCACTACAGTTTTGAAGTTTGGGTTGTGACTCAGTATCTTGGCTGTGAGCATCTGTGTGGTCTGTCTTACCCTTTTATTGTTCAAATCTCTTCTTGAGATTGTGTTTGATCTGGTGCTTTTATCATGACAGAATATTCTACTCTCTACTGCTGACAGTGATTCTGGGAACTCCATATTCAGGTTTTCAAAGCTAACTGTATAACTGGCTGTAGTCTCTAGACCAGGTAATGGTTAGCCGCATTACTACACCTATCCGAGTGTGGAAGTTCCCTGACATTTTCTGATGTGCATGATGGTTAACTGCTTTTTTTTTTCCCTATCTACTCATCCGACAATTCAGGGCACTTCAGTTTGTAAACATTTGGAACTTGTCTTTTTCTGGCAAAATTTCCCTTTTTGCTGTGACACTATTGAAGATTTCTCTATTTTCATTAAATAGATAAGGTGAGAAGGATTGATAGCTTCCACATACACATGTTGCAGGAACCACTTCCTATATCAACTAGGAAAGTTGGGTTCCAAACCCATCCCATGTTTACTCCACAATTTATTTGTAAAATCTAAGTCAAAATCTGCCCGATGACAAAAGTCAACTAGCATATGTCATACATGAGTTTCTGGGAATGTCTCACCCGCAACTAGTCATAGATGAGAAAACCATGCAACTGGCTGCGTATGGGGCCCATGGTGTGTGCAAGGGCATTTAACCCATTGAGTGGAGTTCCCCCCCGCATGAAAATGGGGTACCCCAGAAATCAGGCCCATCCAGCCATCAGGTGGGCGACCACATGAATTTTGAGGATTTTCGGGTGGTTGTCCATTTGGTGTGGCCAACCCAATGATTGGATTGGCTTGATTTTTTGAGACGCCTCATTTTCATAGTGGGATGACCGTGTTGGACAGATTGGCTTCTGCACGCACACCATGTTGGGCTCCACATGCTGCTAGTTGCACAACTTTCTCATCTACAAGTAGCTGCTGCTGAGAAGTTCCATAAATCCAGTCTTCCTTGTGATCTTGCAACAATGTGTGGGATGTGTTGATGGTCTGGTTTCAGCTAGGCCATCTACATCAGTGCCCACCTGATGCCTTTCTGGGAGTGCATTTGGCTAGGCAAAGGGAGTGTTTGAAATCCAGTGATAACCAAGACTTTTGTTTTTGATGTTTGCAGTGCTCCACGCACGTGGGTGTTCTCTGTTGCAGGGGCTCTGATGGCGATTCCAGCAGGGATACGGCAGAAGTCATTGGCACCCCTTGTATTCTACGGCACTACTGGCCCTATGATTGATATTATCATAGGCATAAGCGCTTGCAAAAGAGAACACGCGGAGCATCAAATGAAGCTTTTGGATGCGCAGAATCTCACAAACGATGCTGTAGTGGAGACCGAAAGCGAACATCAACAATAATGGCTCTCTATTCAGTTTGTCCCGCGCAATCTCATATCCCTCTTCACGCATCTCATTGTACAAAAGCAGAAGGAATCACACTTCTATTGCCCTGGATACCTCGATCCCTTCTTTCCTTTGCTTTTGCCTAATCTGATTTACTTTAAATTGGGTGCCTTTCTCAATGCTTGAATTTCTTAGAGCCTGTTTGGAATCTTTGGACCTACCCCAAATTAGGAATGCGGTCTAATGCAATTGAGCCCATCGGCATTTTTGCCGGAACAGAAATGGTTGTTGCTGCTGCTGTTTAAATGGCCTGCATTTAGTCACTTGCCGGAAAGGCGGGATGGCGGAGCTGGAGTTTTTTTTTACACACACACACACCCCCACACACTCACACCACACGCACACACTCCACACACGCACACCGTGGGATTTCCAACTTCAACTTCAACCTTGTGTTTAATCATCCTCTGTTGCCTGTGGCAGTGATCTTTGTTAATTTGTTTGATGTCTTAACTTTTATTTCTTCAATTTTCTATTTCGTTTGATTGAATATCTGCGTAAACTCTGTTATTTTTTTCCCTATCACAGTTAAACTGGATTCTGTGGAAGCTGTCTGCCTTGAACCAGGCTGCATGAAAACTTTCTCGAATGCCAAATGTCTCAAGACTCACCTCCTCTCCTGCCACCAATATATTCCTTGTGAGGTCTGTGGGACTAAACAACTGAAGAAAAATATCAAGCGCCATCTACGCACCCATGATGAAGAAGAAGTTGAGAGGATCAAGTGCAGTTATGAAGGCTGCCTCCACAAATTTTCAAATGTATGATTCTGCTAACATCCTTGTAACATTATTCCTGTCTTGATTTTTTTTTTTTTAAAGAAAAAAGAAAAAAAGAATATCATTCTCAGGGGTCAATGATATGATGTGTTGATGAAAGGAAAAAAGAGGTTTATTTGGTAGAATGGTAGTTGGTCTGTAATTCTCTGGAAGCAAAATCATGGCTTTAAAGCCTCAACCCATATTATTGTGGACAACTAGACCTTAACTCAGTTACCACTTGTAAATCCAACACTGCCCAGTATGTTGACAAACCCATTGAAAGGCCAAAAGGCATTTGACAAGGCAAGAAAACTGCCTGATCAATTCCACGGTAATAATAATAATGACAATTCCACAGTGATGAAATAGGATATTACCATATATGCAATTCTTGTTTGCTAATTGGCCCTCCGCTATTGTTTTATGTTCTTTTGCAGAGATCAAACCTCAAGCAGCATGTAAAGGCTGTCCACCTTGAGCTCAGACCATTTAAGTGTCGAGTCTCAGGATGCGAGCAGAAGTTTTCCTACAGACATGTGAGAGATAATCATGAGAGATCTGGTGCCCATGTTTAGATTCAGGTGATTTGTCTATGTGCTACTTGGAATGGAGCTCAAGCTCTTAATTTATGGTTATCTTGGCCTTTTGAGGCATTTCTCATTGTAGTATGATTGATGGTTTGTGGGTTTTGATTGCAGGGCGACTTTTTAGAATCCGATGAGCAATTTCTCTCGAGACCTAGGGGCGGTCGTAAAAGAAAGCTTGTGACTGTGGAGACACTGCTGCGAAAGATACATAAAGTGTGAATCTCTTCATGTCTTGTGCAACTCTCAAATCTTCGTCATTCAATGAATTTCAAATGATACACACACACACACACACACACACATCTTATTTCCATTGTCCCTTCACGTGCAGGTTGTAAGTTCCGATGGAAAGAAAGTGAAGCGATTGCATGCATTGCCAGATATTGACATCGAAGATGCAAAGGTATTTCTATGATGGCTTCTTGATCATTTTCACAGCAATCTGATACATGACTGCCATCCCAAAAAAGCTATAAACTTCTTAATGTGTATGTTCATCTGACTCTATGCTCTGTTTCCCTCTGTCAACATAATCTCCTAGGAATAGGTAGTTGGCATCTGGTGGAAAACCTCCATATTCAAACATTCGTAGGAGGTCCGAAAATTGCCCATGTATGTCGCCTGCTTAGCAGCGGAAGAAGAAGAAGAAAACCCATGTAAATGCTGTTACAGCCTGCAAATGATTTACAGGTAAAAAAGGCATTGGAAGGGACCCCTTAGCCTGTAAATGATTTACATGTAATTTAAAACTTAGCCTATTTACAGGCTTTCAAATGACCCCTTAAGACACTGGATACATGCATCGGTGTTGGGCTCAGATCAGATAATGTGGTATGCATGTTCATTCTTTGAACGGATCATCAGGTGAGCTCTTTGTGCAGGCCACTTTTCCTTGGAACAAATGCTTTAAAATATTGGGTGAATGGCCTGCATCCTATGTATATGTATAGCCCCAACTGATCAACAGATGGTTGGTATTCTGGGTAGAACACGCGGAATATGTATGTGATATCCACTCAAACCACTGTTTGAATATGGAGGTTTTTCTGGTAATGTAGCTGACTGGACTAGGACTGCTGGTTGTTCTAAATGGTTGTATCAACTAAGCTTTAATAAAGCGCTCTATCTTTCCAATGAGAATGAGGGTGGAAGCTTTATCTGATTGGTAACCTTCAAATAGATAGTGAAAAGGAATATTTCACACCTAATTCAATGGGAGAATATTACCAGAACCTACCATTTTCTGAATCATAGGGAAATTAACCCTTTTGCAGCAACAATTTCAGAAAATTTTGAGAATAGTCTATTTATTGACTCCTCTTTTGTGATGATGTCACACGTATCATTTGCTTGTTTTATCATTAATATTTCATATCTTGTAAATGTAGGCTTGATTAAGTAACTTTAGAAACGTGGATTTATATGTCGAATGTTTAATTCCTTAAACTCTATTTATATGATTATTCATTTCAATATATTAATTGATTTCCATTTCCCTTTCTTAGTCCTTTCAGTTATGGTCTTCTCTCATTTTGTGGGCTGCAGGTCAGGCAGATTTGCTAGGCTTCAACGGATTCAATGCTCATCGGGCCCATGACCAGCCTTATTCATTGCGCCTGGTGGCGGTCCTTCCATGGCCACTGCGACCTTTTCTACACAAGGGCAATGAGAGGAATTTCAGCCTCAAGCGCACCGGTTCGATCCGCTCCCGGGATTCAGGTCCAAGCATAGTTGTCCAAGACCACATTGCATCATTTGATAACATTTCCAGTGAAAGAGAAGGCCTGAGCAAGGATGATAACATTCAGAGTGTTAAAAAAAAAAAAAAAAATACACGAGTGTCACCTTTTCTTTTTTCCTCTCTTTTTTTACTTTTTTTTTTTGTCTTTTTTCTTGCTGACAAAAAAAAGTTGCTATGGCTACCAGTAGCTATATGTTTTTAAAACTCTAGCTACGGTTATTGTACAGACTACAACCGTAGCTATATTTAGCTACGGATTTAACCGTAGCTTTTAGTAGTGTTTTAATAAAAAACTGACTATTTAGCGGCAGCCAGTACAACCGTCAGTAAAGGTCCCGACCGTCGGTAAAGCCTTTACCGACTGAGGCTTTACCGGCTGTTACCTGACTGCGGGCAAAGGATTTGCCGGCGGTTTTCTGGGCCTTTGCCGGGCCACTTTTCTTGTAGTGCCACATGACAGGAAACAGTGAGATTGAATTTCCACCATTGAAACACATCTTGGAGCCATCTTGGTGCCTACTTTGAACTTTGAAACTGCTCATTTTTTAGCCAGTGCATTAAAATGAGCTAGAAAAACAGACGGAATGGGTGGATTTCTCAAAAACATTAATGTAAGCACCACGTATAGTCAGGGTTAGGTTCACAACAACTAATGGAGATTGCCAAAGGTGAAAACTCCAGACAGTATTTGGAAATAGCTTAAAATTCATAAGGTTTTAGGTCCATACCTAGAAAGCAAGCAGCCGTATAAAACTTTTGGAGGACATCTCAAAGGCCTAAGCCTTATTACAATTAATTAGGGTCATATATATACATGAATCCTTCTGCATCATTATACTCTACCAAGGACCATATTTTTGGAATATCATATCATCAAGATTCACAATGAAAGTATGGCTAAAGTTTCACATACTTTATCCAGGATTAATGGAAATGGCAAGTGTTATGTAATAGTCTATTACATAGGTTGATTAAAAATCAACACTTAGGAATCGAATCTGCCTGATGTTATAAATTGCAAACTGTAAAATGTCAATGTCCACTTTCATAATGGGTAATTTCTAGGGTAGATGTTGGACGACAATAAAAATACACTCCTCTAATGTTCGCTTATATTTTTGTCGCAAAATATTTTTATTGCCGGAACAGACACAAGTGCTGCAATAGTGGTGTGGGCCATGACGGAGCTTGCAAAGAAATCAAGAGTTATGAAGAAAGTACAAGACGAAATTATGAGGATTATAGGAAACAAAAGTAAAGTAGAAGAAGATGACCTACACCAACTTTATTATTTCAAGTTAGTCATGAAGGAGACTTTTAGAATGGACCCTATTTTTATTTATTTATTTATTTATTTTAAAAGAAAACTGCCATCTTTTTTTTCATTGATCAGACAAAATTTACAATATCGAGCTTCGGGAGGGGTTACCCTCCTATCATGTGCTGTACATGGCTGTTTTTTAAAACCGAACCCAGCCCCGTTTTGTCGAGACAATATGAACCTCTCGCTAGTCTAGGGAGATTAGAGGGGACCGAATAAAGGTAGGAGTTTTGCGAAGCACTACCTTGCCTAGCTAAGCAATCAGCCGGTCTATTGGCCTCTCTGGGGATGAGGGCAAGGGAAAATGAACTGGTGAGAAGGAGCTTGCAGATTCTCTCCTTCCAATATTTCCATTTCCAATCAATAGAGGACTTCCCTAGGATGCAGTCAACAACCCATTTCGAGTCAGATTCGACGAGGACAGGAGAGAGGCCAAGAAGGACACATAGCTCCAACCCATCATGAAGAATGGACCCTGCCGCCCCTATGCTCTTTCCATAGAAAAACTACTCAACAATGTACGTAGGCTTGATGGATACAACATTGCTCCACAAACATTGGTATTTATCAACGCATTAGCTATTGGGCAGGAAAGTCATGGAAAAATCCATGTGGATTGGTTTGTTTGATTAGAGGATTTCTTCCTCTGATCTATATATATATATATATATATATATATATATATATAGTCATGTATATCCTACAATAACATGTGGATTGGTTTGTTTGATTTTAGTTGTGTCGTCCTTTAAAACACATGAATGTGATACAATCATTGCAAGTGAGATTAGGGCAACCTTAAGATTAATTGATCTACTAGGTTTGACATGAGCACTTCTAAAAATGGCATGAGCAATGCATGTAGAGAGGGAGGGAAGTGGTTTGCAGGACATTGGAGTGGGGAAAGGAGACTCGGTTGCAAAAGCAAGAAATTTGAGAGAGAGCTGATTGCAGGGAACATGATAAGAAAGTTTGCTTGTTGGGATTGACTTCACTTCTTGCACTTCCTGTGGACCAGTTACCCGGAGAAGCACTGGAACGTGTGTTTAGAGCAACACTTGACCTGCTTGTTGCTTACAGGGATAAGTTGCAGGTACTGCTCATTTCATTGGATGCTTTTTCTTTTCTTTTTCCTCTTTCTTTTTCTTTCTACTAATAAACTCAAATTCGTAACTGAAAATCAATGTGCATCATGCTTTCCTTATGATCACTCTTTTTAGTTTTACCTTTTTATTCCGCTTATTTTGGGTCTTCCAAGAGTCTCGACAGTTCATCCCAGCTCAGCTATACATGCTTTTGACTGAGATTTGACAAGTAGGGATAGCCTGACAGTTTTTCCACATATTATGCACATGTTTCACTTGGAGAAGGTTTTCCATGTTAGTATTTTTAGAGTCTTTTACAGGAACTATGCAAGTTTAGAACTGCTCCTAGATTAATCCTAATAAAGGAAAGTTAGCTTCTATAGTCTTTGTACTAAGATTAAATAGATAGATGGATTTTGGCTCAATGGATTGAGGTGATTTGTTAGAAAAGATCTACATTAGCTGACCAAAGTCAATCTACATCACGTGATTTGGATGTAGTATGATCATGAGCTATGCAGGTTCATTAAACTTGTGGCTTTGAGTATGGTGGATCATTTTCAAATACAATGTATGTGCAGGGTCAAAGATTTAGCCAATACCTTCAAACCATGGCTTTTGGATCAAGGAATTGAGGGTGCTTTGCTATACATTATCTACACTGGGCTCTAAACGTGATTCATCTGTCATTTGGAGCATTCTTTTTCAAGAAAACAAAAATAGAGCCAACAAAATATCAAGTTGTGTTGGACAAAATGGACAGTCTAATCAACTTTTGAATAATTTTCTGTATTTTATTTATGATGTTAAACTTATATGTATTTATGTGGGGATGAATGTGATGTGGATAAGATTGTTTGTGTTTGGATGGATGTAATTTATGTTTGGATGAATGTAGTTTATGTTTGGATGGATTTACGTAGTTTGGGTTTAGATGGATGTGAATGTATTATATAACAGGTGTATATCAAGAATATATTATATAACAGGTGTATCTAAAAATAAAATATATTATATAACAGGTTTATATCAGGAAGAATATCTATGAAATTTATTCTATAACAGGTGTATATCAGGAAGAATATCTGTGAAATTTATTGTAACAGGTGTATATCAGGAATTTGTGCGGTATTTTGTGCTGGAATATTTTTAAAAAAGAGACTTTTACCTACGAAAATTTTCGTAGGTAAAAGTTTCTTACGTATTTTTTAGTTTTGTAATTATTTTTGGCGACGAAAAATATCGTCGCTAAAAGTCTAACATTTATTTTTTAGCAACGAAAAATTTCGTCACTAACAATTTTGTAATTATTTTTGGTGACGAAAAATATCGTCACTAAAAGTTTAACATTTATTTTTTAACGACGAAAAATTTCGTCGCTAAAAGTTTTGTAATTATTTTTGACGACAAAAAATATCGTCACTAAAAGTTTAACTTTATTTTTTAGCAACAAAAAATATCGTCGCTAAAAGTTTTGTAATTATTTTTGGCGACAAGAAATATCGTCGCTAAAAGCCTAACATTTATTTTTTAGTGACGAAAAATTTCGTCGCTAAAAGTTTTGTAATTATTTTTGGCGACGAAAAATATCGTAGTTAAAAGTTTAACATTTATTTTTTAGTTTCGTTGCTAAAAATCTTAGCATTACCGATGATCAAAAAATTTCGTCGATAAAAACCTATTGTCTCGGTCTTTTAGTGACGAATTTAGCGATGAAAATTTTCATCGCTAAAACTTTGTAGCTACGAAAATTTGGCTTTTGGCGACGAAAATTTTTGTCGCTAAAAGTGGGATTTCTTGTAGTGTTGCTGTACTCCCTCGTCATCAGGCACCACGGGAGGAATAACCGGATCCATGTCCTCTAGCTCACCTGAACTAGGCTGGTTCTTCTCTGGCTTACCAATGTCTTCTATACACTGATTTAAAAAAAAACCACATCTCTGCTCCTGATGAGCTTCTTCTCGGTCGGATCCCACGATCTGTAACCAAACTTTTCATCACCGTACTTTAAGAACACACACTGCCTGATCTTCATATCAAGCTTGGATCTCTCGTCCTTTAATACGTGAACGGATGCCCTACATCCAAACACTCCGAGATGACTGTACGATGGATCTTGTCCAGTCTACACCTTCTCAGGTACTTCTCCATTCAATGGGGTTGATGGAGACTTGTTTACCAAATACATTGCCGTGTGCATTACTTCTCTCCAGAATGTATTGGGCAACTTCACATGGGATAACATGTATCTCATTCTCTCAACAACGGTGTGATTCATTCGCTCAGCTACATCATTATGCTGGGGGTCTTGGGAACCGTCTGTTCATGCCGTATACCCAGGGACTTGCAGTACTCATGAAAGTCGCTAACATATTCACCACCATTGTCAGTGCGGATGCACTTCAATGATCTACCTATCTCTCTCTCGACCATAGCATGAAACAATTTAAACACACCAATGACCTCGTCCTTGAATTTCAAAGCATAAACCCAAACCCTCCTAGATGCATCATCTATAAAAGTAACAAAATACAATGCCCCACCTAAGGTTTTTGTTTTCATAAGACTACAAACATTAGAATAAACCAAATCTAATGCATGCATTTTATTAACATAAGAAGCAGATTTAATAAATGAAACTCTATGGTGTTTCCTTGATAAACAATCAAGACAAGTTTTGAGAGACATACCTGTCACGTCTGTAAGGAGCCGCTTCCTTGCTAGTTGCTGAAGCCCTTTTTCACTCATGTGGCCTAGACGCCTGTGCCACTTGTCGATAGCTGAATCTTCCACTACGTTCAACCCACCCTTGCACATATTGACACTTGCCTTGTAAAGGGTGCAATACTTCTTTCCTCTGGCTGCGATCAATGAACCCTTGATGAGCTTCCAGCGCCCACCAGCAAACCGGCTTTCATAGCCATCATCATCTAACCTTTCCGTCGACATCAAGTTGAGGCGAAGGTCTGAGATATGCCTCACATCCCTGAGAACCAACGTGCAACCCACATCGCTCTTCACACAAATATAACAGACCCCTATGATCTTCGATATGCCAGAATTTTTCATCTTCACGGTCCCATAGTCACCTGACTTGTAGCTTGTGAAGAAGTCCCTGCGTGAAGTCGCATGAAAAGAAGCTCCCGAGTCTATCACCAAGTCGTTGTCCTGACTCGTAGCCGTGAGACACACATCATGATCTGCTGAAAGAATAACTACAACGTCGCCATCTGAGGCGATCGCAGTGGAATCTGATTCATCTTCCTTTTCTTTTTCTTTTCCTTTTTTGTCGTTCTTCTTACCACGACATTCATGCTTGTAGTGACCCTTCTTGCCACAATTCTAACAATCATCATCTTTCCTATTACTCAACTTGCCTCTTGATTTATCTCGGGCCTTCCCACCTTTTCTGTTCTTTCCTCTCCCCCGTTCCTGTGTCACAAGGGCCTCTTGTTGAGTAGACCCCTGAGACTTCCTCCTTGTCTCCTCATTGAAGAGATAACTGGCTACTTATTCCATGGATATCTTTCCGTCTGGCGCAGAGTTACTTAAAGACACCACCAATGTCTCCCAACTGTTAGGCAATGCACTAAGCAAAAGCAAAGCCTACAATTCATCATCCAGGACCATCTTCATAGAGGAGAGTTGGTTCACTATATTGCTGACCTCATTCATATGCTCGGCCACAAAACCACCATCTTTGAACTTGAGATTTACGAGTCCTCGTATCAGGAAGATTTTATTACCAGCTGTCTTCCTCTTATACAGCCATTTCAATTTCAGCCATAGGCTAGCGGCTGAGGTCTCTGTAGACACATGGTGGAATATGGAATCGTCCAACCATTGTCTAATAAACTCACTGCCTTTCGGTCCATCTTCTTCCAATCATCATCAGACATATCCTTGGATTTTGCTGATATGCCTAAAATTGGAGAATATAGGTCCTTGCAATAAAGCAAGTCCTCCATCTTAGCCTTCCATATGGTCCAGTTAGAACCATTGAGGCTGATCATCCTTGATGAGCCACCTTCCATAATTCAAAACTGATCCTACCCATTCAATGAACTTAGCTTTAATACTACTTTGTTGGGGGCCTTGCACAAAACCTTAGGATCTAGCCTCCCGAAACAAACCAAAATTATGGATAATAAAGCAATGAAATAAATCAAAGCATAAATCACACACCACACAAGAGATTTTTACGTGGAAAACCCTCAAAGAGGTAAAAACCACGGGACCTCGTCTAGATCAACAATCCACTATGAAGTAGAACGTTACAACCTTCTTCACTCACGTAAGAGTGGATAGACAATAAGAGAATAAAAGAAAAACGGAGAGATTTGATCGATTACGAGGACGTAGAAGCGCTGGGATATCAAGTGTACAATAGATCACCTCTACGAGTAGAACTTCCCTTCCACAAGCTTCCTCTCTCTCTTTCTCTCTTTCTCTCACACCTTTGATAGCCCTAAACCCTTTAACGAATCCCTTGTAAAGCTTTACGAAACCCTCTTATCATACTTAGAAAGCCCTAGATACCTCATATTTATAGTTTAGGAAACTCCCTTCCGCATCCTTGTTGCGAAAGGACTCAAAATCTGCAATTCGCACAAAATCGCGAAACGAATCTTCGTAACCATGACTAGTCGAGACGAGGCTACGACCGGTTAAGCGCCACCCACGATTGGTTGAGTACCTCCTTCGACTGGTCGAGCACCCAAGAGAAAAATAGCCCAAAGTCGCTGGACTTTGAGTCGAGTCAAGGCTCGACTCCACGATTGGTTGAGCACCAGCCCTCGACCGGTTGAGCGAGGCTCATGACCGGTCGAGCACGGGACAAAAATCCCATCAGTGGGAGCTTTGGAAATCGAGGAATGTAACCCGTTTCGAAGGGAAGGCCACCACTATGGCTGCGATCTTGAGGCGACTTCAATGGTGGACTTCAATCATCTGCGATACTCCTAGCAGTGATCAAAATCATGGGACGTCTAATGGAGTTGCTGGGCAGTAGAGGAGAGTACTAGTCCACAGCGTGGACAGTCCTACGAGTAGAACAACCAGGTCTGTTACCTCTAAGTATGCAGAGGTGGTGAAGTGGATCATGCTGTGTAGTTGTTGGGTGAAGGTGAACGTTGATGGGTCCTCTAGAATGAACCCGAGATCTGCTGGTGGAGGCGGTGTTTGCAGAGGAGACAAGGGCCAATTTCGCCTTTTCCATGGGTTACGACATTGGTTCCAACTCCTATGCAGAGCTTTGTGCGGTGCATGACGGTCTGCATCTTTGTCTTTCTAGAGGCTTCAATCAGGTTATAATCAAATCCAACTCGTTGCAGGTAGTGAAAGTGCTGAATGGGCGAAGCCAACCCGGTTGGAAGTGAAGCTATTGGTTAAGCTAGATCAATAGTATGAAGTGTAGAGGTCGAATTGCATTTTCTCACATCTTTATGGGAAGGGAATGCCCTAGCGAACGCCTTGGCCTGCAAAGGTAGCGAGACTCAGATTTCCTCCTCCATTGATCTTTTTGCTGATCTTCCGCCCAGGATCCGGGGTCTCCTATTTCTGGACAAGGTGGGGCTAGGGGCGATTAGAGAGCGTGAGCGAGTCTTGTGAGTTTGCTCATGGCTAGCGTGGTGGTTTTGTCAGGCCTGTCTTTTGTTTAGTGATTAGAGATATGATAGGCTTCCCCAGGTCCTTTTCTCCTAGGGAATCCCGAATCAGAGCTTATGTAATTTCCCTCTCATATCAATGAAGCATATATTTTGAAAAAGAAGAAGAAGAAGAGCAGCCTGGAAGGACAAAGGTAGGGTAAATGCCATACTGCAATCCACCACGATTGACAACAATGTGCCAAGGGCTTCCTTCTTCATTTGGGATCCTTTGTTATTATGGCATGTATTCCGAATGGGAAGATCCATGCAGATTTGGAATCGTGGTTTTCAGATTTCCGCTTTTATGTAGATGTTGTTATTGGAAGTTTCAGGATCCTACATCTATATGCAGGATCCAATCAGGAGAACATCTACCATTGATCTTGGCTCAAATTGATCATGGTCATTCATACATCTGAATGAACCAATCAAGCTGGATCTCAACTCTCATTGGGCTCTGGTGAATCTAACCAATCTCTTTCAAGATGTATGGATATCTTGGTGTCCATCATCTCTTGATTTGGGTTCGAGCTGCACCTGGATTTGTTTGAATATCGGTCTGATCTTTGGATATTCAGAATCTCCACGATTATTATGAAACCTCTGAATGTCTCTGAAAAGATTTTCAATTTTATAAGGATTGTGACAGATGACTTTACCGAGTGAATCATAGTTAGATTTGTGATATGATTCTTTCCCTCGGTGGGTCTTTATAGACGTTCCAAGCATGTTACCTCATTAATTAGCTCGCTAATCGTGACCATGTGGCACACGGCGTTTCACTCCTCAAAAGGTATACTTGAGGGTTTGTGCCATCACATTAATAACGGAATGCGTATTGCTGAAAATAAATTCAACCAAAATTATCTTTGGGTGCAATTATGATTTTTTTTAGCATTAAACCCATGTGTCGACATGTGACGACTTCGTATTGGTTCATGTTAGTGTGCTGAGAAAAGAAATAAAGAATTATTATTTTTTAAAGATTTTTTTAGTAAATATTCAATGGTGGTTTGATTGGAATAGATAAGTGCAAAAAAATAGGCCCATTTGGTCATCTGTGCGCGTCTTTTTCTAAGAGTTTTTGTGGAAATTTTCAACCTTGATGTGATACGGTTAATCAAATATTGGCACATCCACAAATAAAAATCATCACATTTTGTTGAGATTTGATAGATTTTATGATGACATTTGGTGCCATTTATTTTTTAGCACTGAAGTGATCATTTGTGGCCATGTGATCCTAATCTCTGCGTCGTGTTGTCTCGGTCCGTCACTTTCACGGATCAGATTACGATTTGAGCCAAAAAGTCAAGACCACTCAAAACTCAAGTGGGCCACCCCACAGGAAATAATGGGATGAAATGGACACTGTTTGACCCTTCTTGGGTGTGCACATATAAAAGTTTTGGACTGTTGATATTTGTGTTTTGCGTTCAATCGAGTACGAATCACCTTATGAATGAATGAGTTGGATGGCATATAAACATCTCGGTGGCCCCTTTGAAGGTTTCAATGATGTGTGTTTCATCCCTATCATTACCCGTGGTATGGCCCACTTGAGTTTTGGTTCCACCTCACTCTTACCCTCGTGCCCTGACATGAGCTTGCAAAACTGATGAATGGAGTGGATTCACACGTTCATCACGCTAATCCCTGCGAAAGCTTAGGTCACAGGAAAATTCATGGTCCATGAGATCATTGGCGTGGATGGCTAACAATAATGCATATGACATCAACGTCTTTGATATGTTTGCTGAGTTCAGCTGAAGTGTACGACAACGCTTCTTTATAAACTCGAAAAATCATTATTTTTGCCTGCCTACTGATAATAGATCACAGTTAATTGCAGATCAGCCGATTGTGTCATGACACTGGGTTCTATGGGGCCACCATGATGTGTGGATTTTATCCACTCTATTTTTTCAGATAATTTTAAAGTAAAAAAAATAAAAAAATGAGGTAGATCCAATGCCCAAGTGAACTACACATTGGGGATTGAATGACCACTATTCAAAACTTATTGGGAGAGGCAGAAGTTTTGGATCTAGCTGATATTTGTGTTTTCTCTTTATTGATGTCTATATGACCTTATGAACAGGTTGGATGTCAAATAAACACCACGGTGGGTGTCATTATCACCGGTCTTATGGCTTAGTGGTAGACTCATAAGAGTTTCAACGTGAGGTCATGGGTTCGAGCACCCATTGTGGTGTTAGTGCACATGGTGTGTGTAAAATAAAAAATAAAAAAAAATCACTGTTTCTTCTTGTGGTATGGTCCACTTGAGCTATGGATATGCCTCATTTTTACCCTAAAATGATAAAACCCATTAATTATCCTAAAATGATATGGAAAAATGGATGGACAACGTGGATTTGTCTAATCTTATTAATAGATTGGATCAAGCTGGTATGTGTTTTGTTTTTTACTTTCATCCAAGTTTGTCTGACCTTATTAATAAATTCAATGGCAAATGAGCTTTACAAAAACATGATTTGTCTGACCTTATCAATGGATTGTATGGCAAATGAACTTTACAGAAACGTTAAGTTGAGCCCTAGGAAGTCTTTAATTGTGAGCGTTAAATTTCCACTATTTCCTATGATATGGTCCAGCTGAGATTTAGATCTGCTTCATTTTTAGGCTCATGCTCTAAAATGAGCTGGTATAACCATTGGACAGTGTGGATGTACAATACATGCATCAAGGTGGGCCCCACAGTAATGAGGTTCCCACCGTGTTGGGTGAGGCCGGGCCACAACTAATCGGCTCCTCCAAATGGACACTCTGAGTTCTCGGCCATTGGTTGTCGTTGATTTTATCTTTTAGTGTAGATTTTTGGACTACTGGCATTTCACTATTAAAAATACAAAGTGGCTTTAAATACTCATCATCCCCTGTTAAGGTTGCAACTTGGGTTCCGACCAACCTGAACCCGATTGACCCAATCCAGGTTAAGGTAAGATTGTCAAGGTCCTTGGGTTGGATTTGGCTTGAAAACACCAACCTGATATGAAATTGGATTGGGTTTGGGATGAGCAAATTTGGACGGGTTGGGTTGGGAATAATCACATTTATTTGGGTTGGGTTTGGGTTGGGTTGGGTTGGGTCGGGTTGGGTCAGGTGCAGTCATCTGGTTAGCTCAAATATGAAGGAATTCGGGTATGGCACCTTGGGTTTGGAATTTCGGTTGGATTGGGTACTCTTGAGCTCAGGTAACTCAACCCGGTGCAAACCGTCTGAGTTGCAGTACCCCTGCTATAGTGGGATGGCTCTACCAAATTTGGGTTCTACCTACATCAGAATGAGGGCCATCGAGGTGCATCACCCCACTGGGGTCCGCACGCAGTGATGCTCCAGTGACCAGAACTGTCAATGCATGCTTTGGGTGGTAGGCCGATCTGTCAATGACCAGATCACTGTCCATGTTTTGGGTGGAAGTCCGATCTGCATGTGAACTGAATGTGGTCCGCTGTTGTTCATGTAAAACCCAATCAATTACTGAGACATGGACGTCTTGCGTGCGCCAGTAGAAGCTAAAATCACAATGAAGAAGCAGTGTTTTCTGTTTTTGGTTTTTTGTTTTTTTGTTTTTTGTTTTTTTTTGTTTTTTGTTTTTTGTTTTTTTTAAATTTAATAAAAAAAAACTACCTAATTATGTGACATGGACGTCCTGCGTGCGCCAATAAAGCTAAAATCACAATGATAAAGAATCAGTTTATTTATTTATTTTTTTATTTTAGAAATTTAATAAAAAAACTACCTAATTAGTATGGAATTCATTCCGGTACCTTTTTCAAAAAGCTACCTCATTTCCGATGTAATTATCATTGTAATACCTTATGGTGACTGCTATCAGATGAGGTGGTGGCTCTGGTGAGTTCCACCATGATGTTTATTTAAAATCCATCCCAACTAGTAGGTGCGTGACTACTTGTTAAGCCAATTTAAGCTAAAAAATTAGCTTAGTCCGTAGTTTAAGTGGACCCCATGATTGAAAACAGTGTACAGGGCAACACTCACCCTTCAAACTGTTTCATTATTATAGCCACTTGAATAATGTATGTGTTTGATTTTTGGCCTAGAGGCTTAAATTTATGTGCAAAATCTAATGGTTGTAGTGGATTTCGTATAATCATCCCTTGTGCCCTATAAAAATCATGGGTGGAAGTCTCTCTCCCAACTGTTTTATTTGATGTGGCCCACCGAATCACATGTCACCCTGATCTTTTGTCTTTGGGACTAACAAGGGACTAAATATCCAATGGTGGAAGTGGATCTTACATAAATATCATGGTAGACCCCAACAAAATCAAGAGAGGAGTCCCCTACAAGAAGAAGCTAGAGAAGGCACCCGGCTTGATTTTTGATAGGCCCACCATGACAAGTATATCAAATTCAACCCGGCCATTAAACGTGTAATCCCAGTTTAAACCTAGAGCCAAAAGATTAGGTTGACTCCTGATTCAGGTGAGCCATGTCAAAGAAAATAGTTAGGGAGAGATGTCTCCCATAATTTTTATGGGCTCATTGTGATGATTATATGAAATTCACTACAACTATTAGATTCTAAACCAAAATTTGGGCATGAGGCTTAAAATTCAGCCCTATACATGATTCAAGTGGGCCATACCAATGGAAAAAGTTTTGAGGATGATAGTTGTTGCTTGCCCTTGGTCTAACACGAGGTGACACAATTGATGGTTAAAGTGGATTTTACATTAAAATAAATATAGTAGTAGATAAAGGATCCATTTGCACACTCACATAGTAGATCCACCCGCAATTAAAGAAATGTAATGGAAGTGGAGTGATGATTACATCGATTAATAAGGTTTTTTGGAACGCAAATTTTATATTAATTAGTTTGTTTTTTTAGTTTTTAGTTTTTTTTTTTTTTTTTTTTTTTTTTTTTTTTTTAAATTTCTTTTTTAAGGCTATTTAAAGGGCACGACTTAAGTGAGACCCTGAAACTAGGGAAGTGGGTGAGACCTTGGCATGTCGCCCAATGATTGGTCTAGCTATATAGGTGTCGTGCGGGCGGAATGTATGTACGAGTGTTAGTCTCTAACAACATTAGGGGACTCTCTCTCTCTCTCTCTCTCTCTCTCTCTCTTTCTCTCTCTCTCTCTCCTCCAACTCTCCATCATTCTCTCTAGCTCTCCCTCCTTGCAATCTCTCTCCCCCTCTCGTACACAACTATTTGGGGAACCCGAGCCCTTCTGCCTTAGGAAGCAGATATAGCTGATCAAGTGGTCAAGGCCTAAATTGGCTCGTCTCTGGGGAACCTGGGCCCTTCTGGGGGCGGGGGTGTAGCCAAAAATAGTAATGGTGATTTTCTTTTTTCTTTTTTGTCTGGTTATAGCTTTGGATCAAATTCGCGGGCTGAGATAAGGGCCATTTGTGAGGGCCTCTCCCACAGTGTGGATTTGGGCTACCACAAAATTGAGATTGAGAGTGATTCTAAAATTATTGTCAATATCATTGATAGGATCTCTTCTCCTCCTTGAGCCTTAAGTTACTGGTAGTCCAGGATCAAGAAGATATCGGCTTCCTTGGAGGTATCCTTCTCTCACATTCCCAGGAAAGCGAATGCGGTTGCAGATGATTTAGCTAGAAGGTGCAGCGCTACTCAATCCCGACCCCTCATCCATGCTGTAAAGGGCCTATCGCAGATTACCAAAGGCCTCATTTTTCTCGACAAGGTGGGATTGGGAAATCTGAGGAACCTCTAGTTTTGATTTTCTTTGTTTTTTCTTATGATAGGCGGGCCCCGCCCCTTTTTGTAGTTGGGTCCGCCTGAAGTCTCTGTGTATATTTTTCCTATCAATCAAAATCTCAAATTAAAAACAAAAGAAAAAGAAAAAGAAAAAGCAGGCCCATACACGAAGAAGGGGAATACACAAGCACTGGGATTCTCTCAAGTTGCCTAAGCTCATTTTGTTAATAAATAGGAGGCCTCTAATGTTAGGGGGAAGCTTAGGCGTGGACCGGAAGAAAGAATGGAGCTGGCCCCCACTGCCCATATGTGCAAGACCATCCGCCACGACATTTGCTTCTCTTGGGGAGTAGGATATAGAAATATCCATGTTAGCCATAAGGGATTTAATTCTAACACACCAATACCACATGGCCCACGACAGGGTGGAGTTCTTGATGATAGAATCCACAATAGATTTGGAATCACTCTCTAATTCCACCTTGTTAAAGCCCATAGCCCTGTAATGAGATAGGGCCTCCCAGATTTAACACTCTGTCTTTTTAAACGGTGGGTTCCACCATTACATATGGTGTTGCCCATATAAGCTTTGGATGACCCTCATTTTTGGGCACATACCCTAACCTTGTCGAGCAAAACTGACAAATGGTGTGGATTTGTCACATCATTCTTGTGGGGCCCACTCTCTATAAAAAAATAAAGCAAAGTGATGTGCTGACGCACGTCACCCCATGAACACCCTCTCCTCCAATACTCTCTCTCTCCTTCCTTGTTCTCTGTGGTACAGTTGCACACATGAACCCATTTGACCATCCATGCCATCATCATGGTGGGACCCACTCCTTAATCTAAACCGTCCAATGAACCCAGACCCTCGATTAACCTTAGCCCTTGAAATATTTTGCCTAAAAACATTTTACGTGGCTCACCTTGAAGCTTGATTTAAACTAACTTTTTAGCATTAGTACCTGTGGAACCTGATTAATGGCCTGATTTCTCTCAGCCATTATAGTGGACCTTACATCACTACCCACTCCTCACGGTTACAACAACTGAAAGCAGAAATCTGCCTTGTGCACAAAGTCACGATCTCACGTTCCTTCCTCTCTCAGACTCCTTCCTATACAAATCTCCTCTCTTACGATCGTAGAGATTTTCATCATTGATACCAGCCTGTTCATTCATTAATTCACAGCCATTGAAAAGCCTACCATTGAGATCTTAAATTTTTTTTTCTTCCTATTTATCAATTTCATGCAACTAGTAGCTGCACCTTCCAACTTCAGAATCAACCAACAAAATCAATCCGAAGCTTCAATCTGTGGAGCATACAAGCTTTATACGGCCCGTAAGAACCATCCATCGCTGTTAATGTTACAAAATGCATCAATCCAGATTTTGACATGATCGTCTTCTTCATCTACACCACCACCGTCTGATATATGTAAACTAGCATTACGGTAAGTAAATCCTTCCATGAGGCCTATTAAAATTAGATTTGACCATTAATTAATATCCAAGATCGTAGTATGTATATTTACATCCTGTAATAGGTAAGTTGTTTCCTAGATAGTTAATTTGAAAGCAATGTATAGTTATAATTATTCATTTATTTTCAAAAATTTTTGTACAAATAAAAACCCTAATTATGAGAATTGTATTGGAACCATAGGTAAATCTTATCTGAACGGACCAATTCTATCATACAAATCTAATTTTGTTCGTGATCGTTACATCAAATCAGATTTGTAGTAGACTTGGTTATCCAAAGAATAATCCTACAAAAATTCATATATATATATCAGGGTGTTTTATCATCACAATAGGTAGGTGATCATTCCTTATTGAAAAATTTGTAAGTAATTGCCTTATATAATTTAAACATTGAGATATTCTTTATTTGACTGAACCAATGCAAATATTATTTTTTTTTCCATTTAATATTATCTAGTGGTGATAATGAATATTCATTAGGTGAACATAGACACTATATCTGTCATATTTCCTTGTAAGTTAGATGCATTTTATGTCAAATATTTTTTTTAATGAAATCATTCTTATGGGTACTCTGCCCAGGGTTATTCCCGAAATGATCAGCACGACACGGGTGCTCTACCCAGGGTCATTCTCAAAAGGATCGGCACGGGTGCTCTGCCCTAGGTAATTCCCGAAAAGGATCAGTACACACGAGTGCACTGCCCTAGGCTTTTGTCCCTAAAAGGTTGTACCAGTGCTCTGCTGAGGGTCATACGTACCCTGAAAGGATCAACACCGGTGCTCTGCTGTGGGTCATTCCCTAAAAGGATCGGAACACATGAGTGTTTTACCCACTCCAAATCTTAGTATTTTTAGAAAAGATATGTTAAACAATTTATTCATTTCATATTTATGAATGTCAAATTATTAATTATGACTTTACATCCAACGTTCGCCTTATTTTGATTAATATGCTAAGGTTAAATTTGGTAATATTTGTGAGGCTTTCAACTCGGGATTGATGTGATCCTATTGAGTTGTTAACTCATTATGTTTTAACTGTTTCAGGTTGTGAATATTTTGAAGATGCAGGGTACTACTATTAGTAGTGAAGCATTGAATATGGCTGGATGCATGTGGCATGTCATTCTACATACGATCAATTTTATTCTATTTTAGAACTCTGAATGTAGTAATGTTTGACTTGATTTTCTTACTTCAAGTTAAGTTAAATAATTATGCATCGATGTAGTAACAGATTATGTAATTAGTTATCTTAGCATGTATTTAGATTTTAAAATTGTGGGCTATAGTGAGAGAAAATGAAATGCATATGTAATTGTCATACTTTATATATTTATATTTATTTTTTTATAAGTCACAGGTCTGGAATTCGGGTCCTGGACACCCTATTCGGGTACACGAACTTTGGGGCATGATAAAGTTGGTATCAAAGCAAGGTTGATCTTAAACGTTATGCCCCACAAAAAGACCGGGGTGCCCAGCAAAGAACCACATTCGGGCGGCACCCTGTAGCAAAAAACAAGCCCGCCTATCATATATATACAAAAGAAACTACCCAAAAAACAAAACTACCACTTGGGCGTGCCTAGCCCCATTTTGTCCAAACAAATGAGGCCCTTCACCTCACGGGGGACGGAGTGAACGTCAAGGAAAAACGTGTAAGATTGAGAAGCACTCCCGCATTTGGTCAACCTATCAGCCGGTTCGTTGCCTCACATAGGATGTGCTAGAAGACTACCTTCCCAACAACCATAAACCCGTGAATCTTGCCAATCCAGTATTTCCATTTCCAGCGGGGGAGGATATTATTGGTTAGGAATTTAATCGCCATCTTGGAGTCAGATTCAACGATCACTTTAGAAAAGCCCCTCTCAAAACAGAGGAGAATGCCGTCGAAAATGGCCCTGATTTCAGCCTGGGTGTTGGAAGCCATCCCATACCCGGTATAGAAACTGAAGATGAACTCACACTTCGGGCCTCTACAAAGACCACCTCCACCCACTAAACCCGGGTTACCCCTGGCCGACCCATCAACATTCAACTTCACCAAATCCGACTGCGGGCTTCTCCACTTAACAATCCGTGAGTGCTGAGATGTAGCGTGCGGCCCGATCGTCCTAATCGCAAAAGATCCATAGCCCTACTGTGGGTACCCTGAGTAAAGGAGTGAGTTTCCCATTTATCTGAAATGATGTGAGCCCATCCTTTGATCCTTGCCACTTAGGTCTGGATAGAAGGGCAGGAGCCTTTAAATTTTCCTTGGTTCGTACCTCTCCAAAGCTCCCATATGATAAAAGCTGGGAGTAAATTACAAACGGTCCCAGCCTTGCCCCTAGGAGAGGGACTGCCCCACCAATCTGTGAGCCTCTAAAGAACTGAGGAACCCCCCAGTGAAGATTTCTCGAAAATGGCACCGAAAAGGTTTTAAACCACTTTTGCCCAAGGGTAGAGAATGAAGATATGTGAGACAGATTCCGATGCAGGGCCCTGTGGGGAAATTCCGTCACAACATATGCACCGAGATGCCGAATAAATGCCTTTACCCTGAACTGCGTCCTCGACCGTGCCCCTGATTACTTTCTAGAGTAGAAAGGAGATCTTGGGGGGGGGGAGGGGGATTCTGCAGGAGTTCCAAGCCGATCTAATGTAGAAATTCCCATTGGCCTCCAACGGCCAGCAAGGGGCATCCAGGCCCTCAAATGTGCAAAACCTCCCGTGAAATGTGAAATTGATGAGATCCTGTGGGAGGAAGGAAAAAACAGTCGAAGGTAGGAGAGGCCCAGCTTGCCCCAGACAGTCCTTGACTGCAAGGTCAGCAAGCCCCTCTGGAATGGGCTGGGGAACCAAATCGCTGAAGGGTCCGAGCCTGGAACAATTCTCGCTCCAGAAATTTAAATTGCCACTGCCAATATTCCATTGCATCTTCGAGATCACCATCAGAAGCAGCTCTCTTATTCTCTTCCACAGAGGAGACGCAGAACCTGATCTAAAGGACTAACCTGCATAAGCAATATCCTGGCTGTATTTTAGCGCCATGACCGAAGCTCACGCACTTTTAGGCTCACTAAATTTGACAGACTAAGTCATCTTAAGGCGGAAGCATGCATAACCTCCTTCAAACTCCTAATACCCAGCCCCCCTCCGACCTCGGGACTATTATCTTTGACCATTTTACCCAATGAAACTTTCTCCTACCTTCCCTCTAACTCCAAAAGAAATCAGTGAATCGACTTTCGAGAGCCCTGAGAGTTGCTGCTGGGATGGTCGTAGCAGCCATAGTGTGAATAGGTATGCTGCTGAGGATGTGTTGTATTAGCGTGGCTCTGCCAACCTGAGATAGACACAAGGCCTTCCAACCTCTTATCTTAGCTTCCACTTTGTCCACCAACGGTTGGAAATCAACAATTCTTGATCTGCCGACTAAGAGAGGGACTAAGAGATAAATGTGCTTGGATGAACATCTAGACATACCTAAGACTCTGTGGATGCTCTCTGCTCTAGAGGCCAAAAGAAGGTCTGAGCATAGGAAATGGCTCTTATGGAATTGATCTTCTGACCAGAGATGCGCTCATAGGAATCTAGAAAAATTTTCAATGCCCTGACTGACTTGATGCCACCATTGAGGAATATTAACGTATCATCGGTGTAAAGGAGATGAGACACACGCGGGCAATTCCTGGCCATCCAGAATGGTTGACAAATCCCTCTATCCAGTTGGTTCTGCAAACCTCTACTTAATACCTCTGCTGCTAGGATGAACAAACTGGGGGAGAGTGAGTCCCCTTGACGCAGACCTCGAGTCGATTTGAAGAAACCCCCTGCCTCGCCATTGATGAGAACTGAGAACCAACAATTGGCCCAACACCGCTCCACCAACTTCACCCAGGTGCCGGAGAACCCAAAATGTGAGAGGACCTTCTTGACGAAAGGCCATTCATCTATATCATATGCTTTTTCCATGTCGAGGTTTAAGACAATGTTGCCTCCGCGCACTTTTCTGTTAATGTCCCTGATCGCCTCCTGGGCGAGAGCAATGTTATTAGCGATGCATCGGCCTTGGACGAAGGCGCCTTGTTCCTTTGAAATGATGGAAAAAAGCACCATGGCCAGCCTCCTCGAAATGATCCTGGCGAAGATTTTATAAATGTAGTTGCATAAACTGATAGGACGAAAGTCTGAAAAGCTCTTGGGAGAGGGCCCTTTGGGAATCAAGTAGATTAGAGTGGTGGTGAATGCCCTGGGCAAAGTGTAGCCACGAAAGAGAGCAGTGGCAGACTTGAGGAGGTCCTGCTGAATAATGTCCCAGCAGGCTTTAAAAAATGCCTCGGAAAAACTATCTGGGCCGGGCGCCCCTGCAGATGGGAGACCCGACACTACCGCCTTAATCTCGTTCATGGTCGGTGCAGCCAAAAGCATGACGTTGTCTTCTTCAGACAGGAGGCGGGAGATGTAATTAAATAGGTCAGCCTTGAGGTCAATCTTGCCAGCTGAGAGCAATTTGTGGAAGTACCTAACCGCTTCAGCTTTAATGTCCTCCTAGGATTCCAGCTTTTGACCCGAGTCTAGTAGGATAGAACCGATCGCCACCCTCCTAATCCTGATGGAGGTGGATACATGAAAAAATTTAGTGTTCCGATCCCCCTATAACAACCAGTGATTACGAGCCTTTTGTTTCCAAAATAGTTCCTCTCGAAGCTTGAGTTGGTTTAGCTTGGCTTTAGCTCTGGCAAGACGAGAGTGGGCAGTCACACCATCATCTGTAGAGGCTTGATGAGAGAGTAGCTGATCTTCAGCCTCATGAACTGCAAGTTTCACGACCTTGAGTTAAGCAAACAGATTGCCAAAAGTTGCCCAATTCCAGGATTTCAGAGAGTTTTTAATTGCTTGCAACTTCCTGATGATGTTATGCATAGGATCAGTGTCAACAACACCTTCTTAGGCATTCTTAAGAACCTGCAAAAAGGAATCGTGTTAGGTCCACATCTCTAGAAATGGAAAGGTTTGAGCGTGCTTCTGGGGCGTTCCGGGAATGTAAGGAGGAGAGGGTGGTTAAGTGTTCCACCTGACAGTTCGGGAGGCCTATGTTTCAGTAGCTGTTTATCAGGATTCTGTCAAGCTTAGCCCACACTCTAGCAGCCCCTAGCTGATTATTGCACCATGTAAACTTGGAACCTTTAAACCTAGCATCTATTAAACCAGCTTTGTTAATGACATCGCAAAAATCTCTGGAGCTGAACTTGCTGAATCTCCTCGGGCTTCTCTTCTCCAAGGAGTCAATAACAGCATTGAAGTCACCTCCTACAGCCCAAGGACCTCGAACATTCCTGGAAATGGTGATCATTTCCTCCCAGAGCAGGTGACAGTGAAGTCTGGAATAGCTGGCATAGACGAAGGAAAAGAACACCTAAACATTGGATAAGGGGAGAGTAACTGCCACAGTTATCATCTGGTTCGATTTGTTTATCACCGAGATGTCTGTTTGGTGGCTAGAAAAGATCCAAATCTTTCCACCTTCGACCACATTAGACCAAGATGAATGGAAGCCCATCTTGAGATCCACAACACCACTTTTTGAGTCTCTTAACATAGGCTCAAAAATGACAACTACACCCGGTTTATGAATACCAATCAACTGTTTGAGGGACCTAATGGAGGGAGCATTCCCTATACCTCAGACATTCCATAGCAAAAAATTATCCGTCATGGATAACACCTGAGCCCTTCTCTTCAAAGATCTTAGTCTGGAGAGCCATTCTCCCTTGATGATGACACTGTTCGAATTCAGGTTGGAGCGCTTTCTACCTCTGCTCTTCGGGCCTTATTTGGTTGGCTGAGGATCCTTTTCCTGGTTGTTCTCTTTTGGTAGGGCATCTTTGGTAATGGAGCTGATCTCTGGTTCTGCATTCACATATCTGTCCAAGTGTGTGGGGTCGAATATCACCATCTGTTTGCAAAGCTCGTCCCTTCCTGAGGACATGGGGGAGGGAGGGGAGGGGCTAACAATCCCAAGATTACTGAAATAAGGTGACAAATCTACTTTGAGGGTGGGGCTCCTATGGAAAGGAGTAGTCGAGGGAGTGGAGCAAGGATCAGGAGATCGGTCCGAAGAGTCGGAATAGTCGGATGAATATCCCCCCAAATCAGGATTCGGGGATGAGGGGAGACACTCAACCGACTTGGACCTAGTCAGCCCGCTGCTCTTAGAGTCCCGAGGCAGCCTCTTACCAAAAACAGGAGAACTAGAGCAGTGGCAATTGTGATTAAGGTTCACCTGGCAATCGGAAGGGCAGGAGATACCTTGCACCGAAGTGTCAGGAAGGGTCTGATCTAGAGAGACCGCCATGTGTTGATAGTGGAAGGTGGGGGCCTTGTCGGGTTCGAGGACCTGGTAGCGATCGGAGTTGGGGATGCAATCCTGCCTTGGTATCAAGTCGATAGCAGCGTCAGGCAACTGCTTCGTATGCAAGTCGGATCTAGTAAAGGACAGGGGCGTGTTAGTGTCCAACAGGGTAAGGGCTTCTGTAGCTTCCGCTACTCCATCGACGCTGACCAGAGAAAGGCATTGAATCGGTTGGTAGATGGCATCTGGTCCTTCAATTAACAGGGGAGGATCAAAGCCATACTGCGTTTCATTCCATCTCGACTCGATTGTTAGATCCAATTCTGTAGCTGAAAAGGAAGGCAAAGACAAGGACTCCGGAGCTGTCGCTAGTGACCCCGCCTCCCAGATCACCTTGGATATCTTTCATCTCAACCAGCCAACAAGTGTCTACCAATCAACTAGCTAGTTAATATATAGCTAAATTATCACAAAAAAACTCTCCGACACTCCCTCCTCTCTCTCTCTCTCATGCGTGAGAGACCCTTCTATATCTTGCTTTCTCTTTCTTCTCTTGCCATCTCTCTTATCTCAGTCCAACAGTGGTAGCGGGGCTGATGACGAGAATGCTAATAGGAGTGACACTGAGTGTTGGGTTTGTTTGGGAAAAAAGTTAAGAAAAATATATATGTAACACCTTATATATTTTACCATACTCAATCCTACCATATATGTAGGTGTTGCCACTAAAGAACTATACAAATTTGATTAATTACCCATAAGAAGCTAACAAATAGGTCCAATCATTAAAATCGTGCGCTTAACAATGTGATATATCCATTGAGGGCCAAGATTTAGGCAACCCACTGTTGATTAATCAGAATAACCATAGTTTAATGAAGATCCACCAAAAATTAACATAATTAATGGATTAGATCTTGATTATCCTATGTACATAACCAAAATTAACCAAATTACCCTTATGACATAAGAATCAATGGTTTAGAATAATCGGGACCAAATCATCATTTCCACTAACCCTGTGAAGACCAAATAATGAACTTAGATAATCCAAACCCTAACTTTCATGCACAAAAATCCCTACTTCCTGAATCACCCTAAAAATAGTCAGATTAACCAAATAAGCTCTAGAATGCTCACTAGTGGGCCATCAACCTCGAAACTATAAAAAAACACTAATCTTAGTGGGCTTGATGTCTCATATAGATTGGATGGTTGAGACTGTATGCTGAATTGTTCAAGTTTGAGCCACAAGTGAGCATACGAGATCGCGTAAAGAACCCTAATATAGAATGAAAGTTTTCTACGTATTTCCAAAAAGGAAAGTTAGTTATATTGATTTAAAATGACTCAATGTTGAGACATTTAAACCGTTAGTTCACGATCAAATCAATGATATCAACCTTAACCACCATTCTATGGATATTCCTATAGCCGTGACTTCGATCAACGATCGGTCACTGTTGAATTGATCTCTTAACTATATCCGTCGATTAGCATGTCTAAATTGTAGGGCAACTATAGCCCTGCGTAGATCGCCACTTGGAGTAACCATTTCAAGGCTTGTATTGACCTATGCACTCCAAGTGGCCTAAAGCTAAAATCAACCTATTATTGTATTAATAAACCATTATCCTTATTTATAGGGTAACCAAACTTTTAAATAAAGCTATAAATATAATTTTTTTAGTAGTTTTCCTTCCCACACAAATTTGTTCTAATTGAGTGAGATTAGAAAGTGTTAGAATGGAAAAATTATAATATATATATATATATATAGAGAGAGAGAGAGAGAGAGAGAGAGAGAGATGAAATTGAGGATTTTGTGTTAGAAAGAGGAAAATTGCTGAAACCCACCAGATTAGTTGCTTAAGCCTCTACCTAATATTGGAGGTAAATTTATATTCTACAATGTAATTGAGTAGCTAATTTGTAAATTCCATTATGTTATTTAAGATTTCGTTAAATTGATTTAGGAAATTTAAGCCTTCCCCGAAATCCCTAACCTTTGGTACAATTAAATTAAGCAATCTCCTTTTAAGATGGGGACTATTCCTTTTAAGTTTTCCTTTATTACCCTTGATAGTTTCGGTTAGTAATTTTTTGATTTTGTTGAAATTGCCTATGTTACAAATGTTAGAAATGCTCTATTATCATAATCCATATGTTAATTGTTACTAGATTAATAACATGCTTGATGAAATGTTTGATTTGTATGGAATCCTAGTATTAGAACCCTTCTATGTTACTTGTATGCTATAATTACATGAATCGGCCTGAGTTATTGATCAAGTGTGTGTGTGTGTAAATCCAATTGACTTATCATGATGTTGTATTAGATTGTTTTATGCTTGTAACCATGTACATGATAATATATATGTATTTAAATTATCATGTATCAAACTTTGAAAACTGTTTGAATAGTGGCATGCCTACTTTTGGTTGGCCATCACAGGCTCATTCAGTCGACTGAGGTAGAACACGATTGACCAACAATAATTAAGGCTCCATGGGCTGTTTCACACCTAATGCCAGTTTTGTCAGAGTTCCATTTGGTCAATTGGATAAGTCTGATTTAGAGTTGATCATTCATGTGATTGATTTTTGTTCAACTCCCTATTGAATTTGGGATATCACGAGTTCCATTGAATTAACTATTAATGTAATACTATCCGATAAGTAAAGTCTCATGGGTTGAGTATGGTGGTATGAGATACTATATGTTTGAGTTATCGACCTATGCTGGTTGATAAACCTCCCTAGTAACCAGTGAGCATTAATAAAAGTGATGAGCCTTGGATATGAAGTATTCGGGGTAGTAACCCTTTTGGTTGATGTGTAAATCTTTAGATTTAGTTAGTGGTGCACACATTGATGTACTAATTCATTAGGAATGGTACATCACTTCCTGGGATTGGGTGTCACAATTAGTCGCCTCATGAATAAATTTTATACATAATTTCTTTCAATCCATGTGTTGTGTCATCTCGAGGTTGTTCATGTAAAATCACGGTAAATCCATTCTTTTATTTGATCTTGGGCAATGAGCCCTTTCTACGTTGATTTTATCTTTGGGCGACGAGCCCCTACCTTTGGATTGATTCATCCTATTTGATATTTTGATGATTTACCCTAATTTAGATTAAGGGACATTGGCAACGAGCACGTGATTCGGTTTATTTGACTCGTGATATATGGTGTCCTAACTTTCTAAACACGACTATATGAAAATGGGTGAATAAAGGTTTGATTAAAGCATGCGTATCATGGCATTTGTGGGTAATGTTGGTGGGGAGATACATTACTGTCAGTTCTGTGCATTAAGGATAATAGTGGTGATGAGCCTTGTTACTGTCGATTTTATGATTTTACAGGTGATTTTGGTAACGAGCCATATCACTATCAGTTCTTTCATGGGACACGCATTCACATACCGTATCATACATACATTTAATTAACTATATTAGGAAATTCGTTGCGATGTTGTGTTATCACTACATATGCTTAATTGTGTTGATATCGTGAGTAACTTACAGGAATGGTAACACTGAGTTGATCACTCGCACTCTCTCAGGACGATGTTTTAAGATATTACCAAGATATCATTGATGCAGGTGCCATTGAGGCCTCTGTCTTAGATGGGGCTTATATGGACCTAGTGGAGGAAGTGCCGTACTTATAGATTTCTAATGAGAAAATGTAAACCAACATGCTTTCGCTTCGTTATTATCGTTAGAGTAGTTATATAAGGTTATCAGACTTTTAGTACATTTTTGTTATATATATTGAGTCCCTAGCTAAGTAGACTTTGTTGTTGGTTTGGATGAGTGTATGGATATTTGTGTGATTATTCTGACACCACTTTACTTTCAGATATATACACTGTTTGGTTGATTCGTCACGATTGGTTTGATTCCATTTAATTTTATTATTAAACTGTGCTTTCAAAATATAAAAGTAACACCTTGAATGTCGAGGATCGAATGTGTACTCAACCCTTGAAATTTGGGGCATTTCAAAATACCTGTGAGTGATTTAGAAGCCAAAGCCTCTAAGACTCCTGTGTTGCCACCGCTGATCAAACTAAAGGGTTGACAACCCTAAGCATAGGGCTGTGATGTATTCTTAATTTGGTGAGACAGAGATCGTTCCATAGGGGATTGAGTTGAGAAGTACAAAAAAAAATAAAAAAATTAAACAGGTGTTCTAGGTTTTTAATCCAACAGAAGAAAAAGATGATTAACAATAATTAAAAACATTCAAGATTTGGGAATTCCCACTTAATAAATTCTGAATCCAATTCGTCTTCTTTAATTATATAAATCAATAAAAACTGGATTCCAATATGTTATAATAAAAAAAATAAAGCTATAAATCTAATCACAAGCATCTAATAAGAAATATGAATTGAGATAGATAGATCACTCATGAAGATATAAGCAATTGATCACATGGAATTAAAAGCATTTGTTGTACTCGGAGTTAACAATATATCAATTAATTTTACAAATCCATTCATACTCCAATCTAAGAATTCAACCAAAACAATTATAATTAAATATTTAAAAATCATAAAATTGAATTAAACAATAAAATTCATTAAGAGGTTCATCCCTTAGCCTTAGCTAAGAGATTAGCCTAGCATAGCTAACATCTCAAACAAAAACGAAAGAAAAACATACTCAGAATGAAGAATTGAATAAGAAGAACGATGCTGGAAGAGCTTCACCTTCTCTAGGACTCCCTCTCTTACCTAATTCATATTTAGAAAGCCTAAAAACCCCTTCTTATATAGAAAAATCACAAACCAACTTAAGATTTATGCAGTTGCGTGTGAACCATCGATTGATTGATTTTTTTTTTTTTTAAAGGAGAATTTCATTGATAAACAGCTAGAACTAACTGTACAGATTCGGGGGGGCCAAGAACAAAAAAGGAGAAGGCCCACCTATCATATGAACCAAAAAGACAAGCAAGGGGGAAAACGATGGAACTAAGCTTGGCGCAGAGCGCCAAGACCAACTTTGTCCAAGAACAAGAGGCCCTTGATATGGCGAGGGAGATCGGCTTGGCTAGTGAAGAGTGTGTTGGACTGAGCCGCACTGCCCAGACGGGCCAGGCCATCCGCCACTGAGTTGGCTTCTCTAGGCGTATGAATGATTTTGAGGTGAAGGCTGTGAGCAAGATGGGAGATTCTAGCCTTCCAGTACAAAATTGGGTAGGAGAGAGAAGTAGAGCTTGTAATAGCTTTCACCACAATCATGGAGTCACTTGCTAGCAAAATATTAGAGAAACCCAACTGAAGCGCTAGCATTAGAGCATCCAAAACAGCTCTCGATTCCGCCCTTGTATTAGTACCATTCTCGTAACCGTGGGCAAAGCCAAAGATGAAATTTCCAAACTCATCTCTCCCAGGACCACCGCCTCCTGAGGGACCCAGGTTGCCCCGAGCAGATCCATCCACATTCAGCTTGATCCATCCTGGAGGGGGTCTGCACCATTTAATGATGGAAATCTTCGGTCCTCTAGTTTGTGGAGTCGGAATGTTCCAACCACTTGTCATGGAAATAACCGAATAGAGGAGCTTTTTCAGAGTAGGCAACAAAAGGTTGAGATGCTGCACCCAAAGGAGAATATGAGAGATAATTGTGAGAATCCCGATAGAAGTATTGTCAAAGCGACTTGAGTTTCTAGCTTGCCATAATTCTTAGAAAATGAAGATGGGAATCAGTCCTTTGAGGGGCGAGGTTGATGAGGTGGAAGCGTTCCACCAAAAAAATGCTCCGGCCGAAGGCAAGTGAGGAAGGGGGTTGGGGATCCCATAATCCCGATGAAAGAGCTCCCACACTTGGCTGGCGGAGGTCCCAGTGACAAAGAGATGGGTCATTGATTCACAGTCCAGTCGAGCAGGCGTAGAACAGTAGGAGCACATAGAGGCCAGACTGATACCTTTAGTTAGATATTGGTGTCGAGTGGCACAACATCGTGGAGGATCTTCCAGGCAAAAAGGGAAAGTTTAGGTGTGAGTTTGGGGTGCCATACCCAGTTGGCCTAGGAGGGCTTAACGGCGAAGGATCTGATGCATTGCCATGCAGAGGCAGCCGTGAGTTCACTGTTGCCCGCTGAAATCCAGATGTGTCTATCGCTACTATCAGACGTGCAAAAACCTTCTGCTGAGACGTGATCCACCACCGTTCGAGGGAGGACACACAAGGCTTTGGCTTGGTCGAGCCAGCCCATTGGCCTAATCCAATCCCGAACAACGGCAACAAGCGGATCCTGCAAATGCAGGCGGAGGTCTCGCAGGGGCTCGAGCCCGGTCCAATCTTCTGTCCAGAAGTTTATTAAGCCATGCCCAATTAGCTATCTGGATTTACTCCTCAGCAGGGGGAAGGCAGCCCTGATACATTTCCAAATCGGCGCAGCGTGAGAGGTTATAGACAAAGAGGTTAGCGGATTACCGAGCCCATCCTGGAAATCCAGAGCATATTTCGCTCTTACGAACTTACACCAACAACTATTCTCTCCTCGGAACAGAGCCGTCCAAGCTAGCTTAAGGCATGAGGCGCACATCACTGATCTAAGCGACCGCAGGCCCAGGCCACCTTCTGATTTGGGCAGGAGGAGGCTTTTCCAACTTCGCCAATGGAATTTCTTTCTCGGCGCAGCGAAGCCCCAGAAGAAGTCTGCAAACATTTTTTCTAGCTAAGCAAGGACGCTAAAAGGAACCTCCGTTGCTGCCAACGTGTGGATGAGGATGCTATTTAGGATGTGGGTAATGAGTGTGAGTTTACCAGCCTGAGATAAGATTCTATTTTGCCACAGGTTAATCTTGGCCTGGATTTTTTTGACCAACCCCAGAAATTGGCTTCTCTTCGACTTCCCCTAAATAATGGGGACACCTAGATAGGAGAAGGGGGCCAGCTTTTTGGAGAAACCAAGAATTATCTCCGCAAGCCTGCATCTGGAAGAGGGCATGGAGGATGGAGCAGTGAAGAAGCTTTTCGACGCATTGATTTTCTGACCCGAACATCTTTCGTAGTTATCCAGGAACTTCTTGAGGTGCCGAAGCGACGAAGCAGAGCCATTAACGAAGAGGATCGTGTCATCAGCGAACTGGAGGTGGGAGATAATTGGGCAGTTCGGACAAGTCTTGTAGGGTTGACAAGCCCCGGGACACTAGGCGATGGAAGCCACTGTTGAGCCCCTTTGCCGCCAAGATGAAAAGGCTTGGGGAGATAGGATCCCACTGTCTCAGGCCTCTAGTTGAGTGAAAGAAGCCTGCCGCCGCGCCATTTATAAGGACCGAGAACCAGCATTATGACTAGCACCTTTCAATAAGCTGGATCCATTTCTCATGGAACCCGAACTTCTTGAGGACCTCTGAGAGGAATTTCTAATTGAGCCTGTCGTATGCCTTTTCCATGTCTAATTTAATGAGCAAGTTTCCACCCCGAACTGTCCTGTTGATATCCCTGAAAGTTTCCTGCACCAGAATGCAACTCTTTGCCATGGATCGCCCCTGCACAAATGCCACCTGCTCTATAGAAACAATTTCAGGGAGAATAGCTCCCAGTCTAACAGCTATGATACGCGAGAAATTTTATACAAGCAATTACACAAACTAATTGGGTGATAATCAGAGAAGGAAGCCGGGGCACTTATCTTGGGGATGAGGCAGATGATCGATGCGGTGAGGGCTCAAGGGAGTGCAGCTTCGCTGAAGAAAGCATTTGCCGCGTTAAGGAGATCTTGGCGGATAATGGGTCAGCACAACTGGAAGAAAGCTGCGGAGAAGCCATCCGGACCTACTGCACTGTCCGAAGGGATGGCCTTGATGGCTTGAAGCAGTTCCTCATAGGAAGGCTCTGCCAAGAGGTTGACATTATCCTGAGCTGACACTAAGGACGGGATGGTGGACAGAAAATCCCCTAGGCGCGGGGTACTGTCCTCCTTCAGGAGAAGCTGAAAGTGGGAGATAGCCTCTTCTTTGATATCGGGGATGTTTGTCAACAAAGTACCGTCTGCACGCTTAATCGAGTGAATTGCAGCTCTTCTTGCATTGCCGTTCGCAATCGAGTGGAAGAATTTGGTGTTTCAGTCCCCATCATCCAGCCAATGGAACCTCGATTTCTGTTTCCAGAATATTTCTTCATAGCTTTCCAGGCGGGCAAGGGATTCTCTTAGCTTTTGGATTTCTTGCTGGGCTTTCGGGGAAGGGGCATCAACCACCACTGCTTCGGATCGGCTGAGGTTCAAAATAGTAGATTGGATTTGGCTGAAGATGTTCCCGAAGGTGACCTTGTTCCAGTGTTTAAGAGTAAGCTTTATTGCCTTTAGCTTGGCGATGAAAATCTGGATCGGGTTCCCTGCCGCAGGCATAGACCAAATATCTTGGATCAGATTCTGAAAGCCACCGTGGGAGCACCACATTCATTGGAACCGAAAGGCCTTGGGGCCCTGAGGGTGGGGTTCGGCAAAAATTAAAAGCAGAGGTGCATGGTCTGAATTATGTCTGGGGAGGTGGTTAACATGGAAGGATGGGAATGCCTGCAGCCAATGAGAGTTGCAGTAGACTCTATCAAGATGAGCCCAAACCCTAGGATGGCCCAATTGGCTACTTCCCTAGGTGAAGTGATTTCCAGAGAACAGTGCATCAGACAGGCCTTCAGAAGCCAAAAAATCCATAAACTCAGTCGCACTCTTGGCATCAAATGAAGACGAACCCAGACGTTCTGATTGCAAAGTAATAGCGTTGAAGTTACCACCGACAGCCCAAGGGGAGTGACACCCCGCACTAAATAGGGACATGTCTTCCCAAAGTTTTTTTCTCATGATCCGGGAGCATTTCGCGTACACAAAAGTGATGAACATCTTCTCAGGGGGTTGGCTGAGGGAGACCTCGATGGTGAGCATCTGGTCCGAAGCAACTAGGGTCTTGGGAGAGAGGAAAGACTGCCAGAAAATCCAGATTTTACCACCTTGAGTGGCATTGGAGCAGGAGGAGTGGTACCCCAGTTTGAGACTTGTGCTGATTCTCTTATCATCCTTGAGCATCGGTTCAAGGATGGTAAGCATGACAGGATTATGGTGCCTGATTAGCCTTTTCAAGGTTCTAAGCGTGGGGGAGTTCCCCACCCTGTGTGCATTCCAAACGAGGATGTTAAGCATTGATCACCTGTAGCGAAGTCTCGGCCCATTTCTTCAGTGTTCGAAGTCTGCCATTCCAGGTTACTTCAGCAACTCTGTAATTTCTCTTTACCCTCTGTTTAGGTAGTACTAACACTATTTCTGTCATGTTCATTGAGGGCAGAAGAATCCCTTCTTCACTCTCTAGGCTTCCATTGATAAGTGCTTCATGGTCACAGGGGGTAGACAGGCTGACACCCCTCTAAACCCCTTGAATGGAGGCTTCTCGGTACTGCTAAGGTGGTTTAGAAGCTGCTGAGGGGAGTTTGTCCTGGGAGGGCACATGCAGGTGGCTAAGCTGGTGTTGGGAGGGAGGAGTGCCAAAAAGAGGTTATTGACAAGGTGGGCTAGTCAGCTGGGACGGCAGGAGGATCTGGGAGGGGGACTGTTGCTGGAAATAGGGAGATAAATCGATAGCCAAGTAGCCCCCTAGCATCGATCTTTTCCTGATTTTAGCCTCATTCCGTGCATCCACTTGGGCATCCTCAAAGTCCTCAACAAAGTTGGGTCCTACTTTAAGAGGACTACATCCCTCTGAGAGGGCTTTCCTGGATTGGAGATATGCTCTAGGCTAAGGGCTATGAAATAGAGAATCAATGTTTTGCTGGGTTGGAGGGGGTGGGGTGGGTGTTTGAGATATGGGTTGGTGAGGGGTAGGCAAGGGAGTGGAAAGTGTGACGCAGATGTAGGGGGTTGCGACTCAGGTAGGCCTTGAGAGAGTTGTGGGACTTAGTTCAGTGGGGGAAGGCTAGGATCAGGGCAGAGGAGGGGTGGAGGTTTGCCTGGAGGGGGCAAGATAGGAGGTGGTGGGAGGGAGATGGGCAAGTCCGGGTTAGGATGTTGGGGGGCCTAGGGAGGAAAGGTTTGCTCGACCCAAAGCCTTGTGGAAGGTGGGTTGGAAAGGGGGGGTGGTGGGGTGGGCGAATGGTTAGGTGAGCCAGAGTATGAAGCCTCCTCAATTGAGTGCTAGATGGTGTAGAGTTTACCTGCAACTTGGAGACCTTTGGGAGACTGCATATCTGCCCCCGGCTGAATGAAGACTCAGATTCTAACAGATTCCTGAGATGGACCCGTGAGGACGGTCCTATCGATTTCTGCCACCTTGCTAAACAAGCTCCCCATGTCCCGAAAGACCAATTCCATCCAAGCATGGGCTGGGATACCACACAGCTGTATCCATCTACTTTGAGACTGGGGGATGGATGTGGGGGACCAAGGGTCAACATTGAGGATGCCCATCTTCATATGTAACTTGGTGTCTAAGAAGAAGGAAATAAGGGCCGATCTATCTGAGAAGCCGAAGAGGAACATATCTGATGTAGAGCGGGTCGCGGACAATTACATGGCAAAGATGGATCAGAAAAGGCCCGGTCGGCGACAGAAGTGATCTGGACCATCAGACTCAGGCGTATCTCGCAATCCGGGATGAGTTAGCCAACGTAAAATATATGATTTTGGGGTAGAACGAGTTACTTTAGCCAACTAACCTAGCTATGCAGGGTTGCGACACTTAAAATTGCGAGAAACCCCTGATTCGATGGTCGTTTCCTTGTTTCAATTTCATTTTTACTATAAATAGTAAGTTTTAGTTTGACTATAACTCTTCATCCGTCGGGCTTTAGGAGTTGCGCCCAACGTGAAAAGAGCTTAGAATAATTAGGGGAACAGTTTGGTGAAGCCAAATAGGGCACTTACTATTTTTGGCCGAAAACCTTGCGCACTAGTAGACATCACGACCGTCTATAAATAGTAAGTTTACTATTTATAGTAAGTCGCGAATTCTAGGAGTTTTAGTTGTAGTTTGATTATGATTTCTTTCCCGTTGCTTAGTACCCTTATTTAAAGGGTTGTGAACTTGTTTTTATGCATTCATTAATCTATTTCGAATTTATTTAGAATTTATTTATATTTTCTGCTCTCTTTTCTCGTGGATTCGAGAAAGTATCTGTGAGGAGTCCAGAGAAGTTCCATGGATTCGAAATAGTTATCCTCTTGAGGAAGACGGTGCTCAACCTCACGTCCTCCCCTGCGTCAATATCATTGAAGATTTTAGAGATTGACACACCTTTAGCTCTGTAGTTAGCTCGGAGGAGAGCCTTTGAGGTGCGAAATCTGAACATCTGAGTTAGTAGATTGGGCTACCAACGCAAGTTTGAGCTCCTTCTGCTTATTCTCCACACCTATACTGTCAGCAATCACAAGCTAGTTGGGAGAGGCATTTACACAAACACCTGGTCTGCCTCCAGTGAGATCCATCTGTTGAGAAGAGATAGGGAAGGCTGGGGTGGAAGGGACCTTGGTCCCTTCTGTTGCTCTTGCTGATCGATGGGATATGTGGGTATTTCGCTAAGGACCCATTGGAGCCTTTTGATGAACATCTGCAGGGCAGGTGTGTTTTGCTCCGCCTACAACCATAACGGAATACTGCCTCCCGTCTCTCCTGTTTTGGGTGATGGGAATCGGAGTTGCATGGTTGAGTTGGCCTGGTTTGGGAGCCTTTCTGAGTCCGATTGTCACCGTGACCTTACTATCTGGACGGAGATAATTAATCCTACCATCCACCCTTTTGCCATCTAAAATGTCCAAAGCTGCCTTGGCATCCGATGCATACATGAATCATATGAATCCGTAACCCTTCGATCTTCTCAACTCGAGGTTTGACGAGATAAATACATCTACGATTTTACCATACCTTCTGAAAATCCTGTGAAGGTCCTCATCATTGATGAGTGTCAAATATTGCATATCAGACCCAGTAATTACCTGATTTTACACACATGATAAAGCCTAACATCAGATTTTAATCGTGTTTTTAGTACAGGAGGAAATTAGGAGTGTATATTGAAAGATGATGTTAAAAACATGGATTTGACGCTCCAAAATCACCAGAGCACGGGATGAACCTCAGAAGACCAATAATGAAGATTTTACACGCCTGGGATCTGAGGAAAGCAAGCCAAAGAGGCCCGAAAAGGGTCCAGAATGCAAGATCACATGGTTCCCGCCATCCGATCAGTTCAAAACTTCATACATGGGATGAGGGCCATAAATTAACCGTACATATTAAATTTCAGCCATTGAGGATCTCGGGAAGTGGTCCAACGGACAGATCAGCCCATTAATCTTCAATTTGGGGCCCACCGGTCTCTCGGATATGCCTCGATTTGGTTGCAATACATTATTTGAGGGGACAAAACAGATGGTTGGATTGGATTGCTCGTACACATTGCGGAGATCCCACCTAGGGTGGCATGTGTATAGTGCACATGTGCACAAGACGTGCATAAAAAAATTGAAAGTCGGTCAGCGTTGCTGACCGACTCTTCTTCTCAAGACGAGAGAACGCAACAGCGTCTCCCTGTCTCAATTTGGGTTTCGATTGTGGGCCCCACACATTACCCAAATGTGTGATCAGGACCGTTCATCATGTCTAAATGGCCTACATTACGATTGCCTAGGTGGCCAAAATTCAAATCAAAGCATAAAATTCAATCCCCACCATTCAAACATGTAATGGACTAATATGAGACGAGATCTTGCGTGACCCATATCAAAATGGAGAAAAACCAGCGTTTCTAACCGAATTTCGATAGAAATCCAATGGACGAGTGGATTTCCCAAGATAACATCACAAGGACCCCACCATTTCCGCAAAGAACACAGATCTGTTTCAAGCTGGTCGGCGAAAGGCACGACGCCGGTCCGTTTTGGGTAAGACAAGGCCCCACCGTCGCACATGTGACGGTCGATCCGACCCGTCCATCGTGTAGAGGGCCATGGATACTACAAAACCATGTTGAGATTTCACTCCCATGCGTACACACGTGTGCGGTACAGAGGCCACAAAAGGGCTGCTCGGCGACGTTCAAAACTGATCTTTTCGAGATTTCTTCAGGGCCGCGCTAATGGACCTTCAAAACCACTCATTCTTGATCGAAATTTCGTCTGAATCCAATGGACGTGGTGGATTTTCCAAAAACACCTCTCAGGGGGCCCACCGATCACGGTTGCGAAAAATTACACTTTGAGTCCGTCACGACTCGCCACCGATTCGACCATCCAAATAGCCTATAAAAAGGAAGTTTTGGACGTGGGAGAGGATGGAGATCTAGGGAATTCGAGATCCAGAGCCAGGGAGAGAAGAAAGAGAAGAAAGAGAAGGAAGAAGAGGGAGAGATTGAGTGGTTTGGTGTTTTTATTTTATGAATTTTATTTAATATTTTTTTTATGGATTTTATGGGTCACTAATCTCTCAGCTAGGGCTGAGATGAAGCCTCTAATTTGATCAGCTCTTGTATTGGTTGATTTACTTTGAATTTTAATTAATTTGTTTTCTTTCTCTGAGTGGGCTTTATGGGTTTAAATTCCATATTTCTCCATCTATGAACTCGACCAAAGTATATAGATGGATGTTATTTGGATGCTTATTACAGGTGCTTGTGTCTGATCAAGAACAGGTTTCCTATAGAGGAAGAAACAGGATGCTTTAATGAATGTACATTCCATGTGCCCGACCAAGGACATGGGATTTGTTATTCATGGCATTGCTTAAAGGAATTAGACGTCTTGATGCCCGATTTAGGACACAGATTGTGCTTTCTCGGATAAGTGGTATCAATCTAGATCAAGGTGAATCAATGAGACAAAACAAGGGTTGGGATAATTAGGGGTGGATTCGAAAGTCCTAGTGCTCTCTCTGATTGAATTTTCTTCCCTGTTCTTAATTGTTTTATTTTTTTTAGAATTGTGCTTAGTAGTTCATACCATTATTTATTGAATTAGTTAAGGAGAGTCTTGGATTTGAGTTGTGACAACCAGTCCTCGTGGGATTCGACCTCGATCTTACCGAGTTTATTACTACATCACAACCCTATACTTGGGGAGTGAACAATCATCGTGTCGAATGTGAGTTTACCGACGAAGAGTGTGTGGAGCTGTTTGCGAGACTCTTTCGAACGAACCTCCTTCCAATCGCCGTCGGCAGGCTGCTGATCGAACCTCTACTGCTCGGACCTCACCATTGAATCAAGTAACTACTTCAATTGATTGAAAGCTACATCTCAGGACACTTCAGTTGATTGAAAGCTACTTTCTCCTCCAGATGCTTGTCCTTGCATCACCACTCGAGCCCAAAAATCAAATAAGTGGAAACTGACCATCGATTGATTGATTGAGCCCTGATCGAGCATAAAAAAAGGTTCAACAATGAAACTTTCAAAATTTGGACATCTGTTGATCGATCAAACTCTTAACCTCGATCGATTGAACATGACAAACTATGTCCAGCGAGTTTTCAAAATAAATCAATAAATTTCATGCTATTCTTTTGATCGCTCGAGACAGCTTGATAGATCGTCCCTTAAGCTTGATCAATCGAAACTCTACTGATTCATTCAGTTCAATGCACATTGTTCTTCGGTCGCTTCCACTGCTTCGATACTTGCTTTCCTTGGCTTCTTAGATCTTCAAGTCTTCATATTTTAACTCCAATTCTTTAATTCTATCTTAATTTCTTTTGAGCCTTAATTTCATAGTTTAAGCACAGATTCACCTTAGATTTTAAAGTCATTTCAAATATAGAAAACACATCTAATTAGATCATGTAAACACTCAATTGCAAGGGATAACAATACCGAAATATGGTTAAATATGCAATATTTCAGCCTGATCAGCTGCTGCCACAACTAGAGAAAGAGAGAGAGATGTCATTGCCATAACTGCATGAGAGAGAGACGGGCCTCTCGCTGGCGAGAGGGGATGAGAGAGAGACCGTGTGAGAGCTGAAGAGAGAGGAGGAGGTGCCGGAGAGAGATGAAAGAGAGGAGTTAGGACCTGACTCATGTACATTCCTCTCACAGTGTTGCATAGCTGGACCAATCATCAGGTGACACGTCAGGGTCTCACTCACTTCACTGGTTCCTGTTGGGATGCCTTGCACAAACCTTAGGATCTAGCCTCCCGAAACAAACCAGAATTATGGATAATAAAGCAATGAAATAAATCAAAGCATAAATCACACACCACACAAGAGATTTTTACATGGAAAACCCTCAAAGAGGTAAAAACCATGGGACCTCGTCCAGATCAACAATCCACTATGAAGTAGAACGTTACAACCTTCTTCACTTATGTAAGAGTGGATAAACATTAAGAGAAACAAAGAAAACGGAGAGATCTAACCGATTACGAGGACGTAGAAGCGCTGAGATATAGATTGCATAGTAGATAACCTCCACGAGCAGAACCTCCCTTCTATAAGCTTCCTCTCTCTCTCTTTTTTTTTTCTCTCTCTCTCTCACACCTTGATAGCCCTAAACCCTTTAGCAAATCCCTTATAAAGCTTTAGGAAACCCTCTTGCCATACCTAAAAAACCCTAAGTACCTCCTATTTAAAGTTTTAGGAAACTCCTTTTCACATCCTAGTTGCGAAAGAACTTGCGACACGAAATCCGTGCAAAATTATGGAACGAATGTGCATAACCTCGACTGGTCGAACCGAGTCTACCACCGGTCGAGCGCCACCCATGACCAGTCGAGCACCACGGTTGACTGGTCGAGCATCCCGGAGAAAAATAGTCCACAGTCACTGGACTTTGAGTCGTGCCACGACTCGGCTTCGCGACTGGTCGACCACCAGCCTTCGACCGGTCGAGCGAGGCTCACGACCGGTCGAGCACGGGATAAAAAATCCCATCAAATCTCCCCCCTTTTGTCCCAGGGGAGATTCACCTTCTTCAAGCCAGCCAAGTTTCTATAAAACTCAAATTTGCCCTTGAGCAAAGCCTTGGTCATCATGTCTGACCCATTATTGTCCGTGTGGACCTTCTCAAGCTGTAACACCTTCTGTTCCAAAGTATCCCTGATCCAGTGATACTGAATCTCTATGTGCTTCGACTTGGAATGCTGACTTGGATTCTTGCTTAAGTGTATAACACTTTGACTATCGCAATAGACCATGTGCTCCTCCTGCTTCAAGCTAAGTTCCTGTAGGAACCTCTTCATCTAAAGCATCTCTTTACATGCCTCTGTGACTGTAATATTTTTGGCCCCTGTTGTTGATAATGCTACGACCTTCTTTAGCTTGCTCTGCCAAGAAACCACTCTCCCTATAAACATGAACATGAACCCCGATGTAGACTTCCTGGAGTCTATGTCACCTGCCATATCTGCATCTGTGTAGCCCTGTAACACAAGTTTACCGTCACCATAGCATAGACTCAACGTGGATGAGCCTCTTAGATACCGCAGTATCTACTTCACCACTGCCCAATGCTCTTTACTAGGATTGATAAGATACCGGTTGACAACACCAACCGCATATGCTATGTTTGGGCGTATACACACCATAACATACATCAAACTTCCTACAACTGACGTGTAGGGTATCTTCTTCATCTCTTCCACCTCTGCCTTCATCTCGGGACACTGCCTGTCGTTCAATCTGAAGTGACCATCCAGTGGAGTACTGACTGGCTTCGCTGCATTCATATTGAACCACTCTGGGACTTTCTCAATATACCGCTCTTGTGACAGCTTAAGCTTCTTGCTGCTTCTATCATGGGTTATCTCCATTCATAAGATCTGTCTAGCCGGGCCCAAGTCTTTTATCGCAAAAGACTTGCCCAACTCCTGTTTCAGCCTGTCGATCTTCTTGATGTCTTTTCCCATGATGAGCATGTCATCAACGTATAACTGCAGAACTAAGAAATCACCATTAGAGAACTTGCGCGTGAACACACAATGGTCCGACTCCATTCTGTCATACCCATGTTTCAACATGAACAAGTCAAACTTCTTGTACCATTGCCGCGGAGCTTATTTCAGCCCATACAAGCTCTTCCTCAGCTTACACACTATATTCTCCTTGCTCTTGACTTCGAACCCCTTTAGTTGGTGCATGTAGATCTCTTCTTCTAGGTCACCATGGAGGAAGGTAGTTTTAACATCTAACTACTCTATCTCTAGATCCATGCTAGCCGCCAACCCAAACAACATTCATATGGATGTCATCTTCACCACTGGTGAGAATATCTCTTCGAAGTCTATACCTTTCCTCTAACCAAAAACTTTCACCACAAGTCTGGCCTTAAACTTCGTCTGTGAATTCTTCTGCTCGATCTTCTTTTTGAACACCCACTTGTTGCTCAAAGCTTTCTTGCCCTTAGGCAATTTCACCATATCATAGGTGTGGTTCTTATGCAAGGATTCCATCTCCTCTTGCATAACTTTCAACTACTCCCCCTTATGCTCGTCGGCTAGGGCCTCAGAATAATCTTCTGGCTCTCCCCTATCAGTCACCATAACGTACTCATGTGGCGAGTATCTCTTGGACGGTTATCTGTCCCTAGATGACCTCCTCACCTGTGGCTCAACAGGTGGATCAAGTGGGGGCTGCTCCATTGGTCCATCTTCTAAAGGAACTCCCTTGTCCTCTGCACCTTGTTGTACTCCTCTGTTATCAGGCATCACAGGAGGAGTAACCGGATCCATGTCCTCTAGCTCACCTGAACTAGGCTGGTTCTTCTCTAGCTTACCAATGTCTTCTATATACTGATCTTCAAAGAAAACTACATCTCTGCTCTTGACGTGCTTCCTCTCGGTCGGATCCCACAATCTGTAACCAAATTTTTCATCACCGTACCCCAAGAACACACACTGCCTAATCTTCATATCGAACTTGGACCTCTCGTCCTTTGATACGTGAGCGGATGCCCTACATCTAAACACCCTGAGATGACTGTACGATGGATCCTGTCCTGTCCACACCTTCTTAGGTACTTCTCCATTCAACGGGGCTGATGGAGACCTGTTTATCAAATACACCGCCGTGTGCATTTCTTCTCCCCAGACGTCTTGGGCAATTTCGCATGGGATAACATGCATCTGATTCTCTCTACAATGCTGTGATTCATTCGTTCAGCTACACCATTATGCTGGGGGGTCTTAGGAACCGTTTGTTCATGTCGTATACCCAGGGACTTGCAGTACGCGTGAAAGTCACCAATGTATTCACCACCATTGTCGACGCGGATGCACTTCAATGGTCTACCTGTCTCTCTCTTGACCATAGCATGAAACAATTTAAACACACCAAAGACCTCATCTTTGGATTTCAAAGCATAAACCTAAACCCTCCTAGATCCATCATCTATAAAAGTGACAAAATACAATGCCCCACCCAAGGTTTTTATCCTCATAGGACCACAAACATCAGAATAAACCAAATCTAATGCATGCACTTTATTAACATGAGAAGCAGTTTTAATAAATGAAACTCTATGCTGTTTCCATGATAAATAATCAAGACAGGTTTTGAGAGGTGTACCTGTCACGTCTGGAAGGAGCCGCTTCTTTGCTAGTATCTGAAGCCCTTTTTCACTCAAGTGGCCTAGACGCCTGTGCCACATGTCAATAGCTGAATCTTCCACTGCGTTCAACCCACCCTTGCACATACTAACACTTGCCTTGTAGAGGGTGCAACGCTTCTTTCCTATGGCCACGATCAACAAACCCTCGATGAGCTTCCAGCGCCCACCAGCAAACCGGCTTTCATAGCCGTCATCATCCAATCTTCCCGTTGACATCAGGCTGAGGCGAAGGTCTGGGATATGCCTCACATCCTTGAGAACCAATGTGCAGCCCACATCAGTCTTCACACAAATATCACCGACTCCCACGATCTTTGATACGCCAGAATTTCTCATCTTCACAGTCCCATAGTCACCTGACTTGTAGCTTATGAAGAAGTACCTGCGTGGAGTCGCATGAAAAGAAGCTCCCGAGTTAATCACCCAGTCGGTGTCCTGACTCGTAGCCGTGAGACATATCGTGATCTGCTGAAAGAATAATTATGACGTCGCCATCTGAAGCGACCGCGGTGGAATCTGATTCATCTTCATTCCTTTTCCTTTCTTGTCATTCTTCTTACCACTACATTCATGCTTGTGGTGGCCTTTCTTCCGCAATTTCAGCAATCAACATCCTTTCTGTTACTCGACTTGCCTCTTGATTTATCTCGGGCCTTTCCGCCCTTCCTGTTCTTTCCTCTTCCCCGTTCTTGTGTCACAAGGGCCTCTTGCTGAGTAGACTCCTGAGATTTCCTCATTGTCTCTTCATTGAAGAGACATCTAGTTACCTGTTCCATGGATATCTTTCCGTCTGACGCGGAGTTACTTAGAGACACCACTAATGTCTCCCAACTGTCAGGCAATGAACTAAGCAAAGTAAAGCTTGCAATTCATCACCATCCTTGAACTAGAGATTCACAAGTCACCTTATCAAAAAAATCTTATTACCGGCTGTCTTCCTCTCATACAGCCCTTGTAATTTCAGCCATAGGCTAGCGACTGAGGTTTCCGTAGACACATGGTGGAACACAGAATCATCCAACCATTGTCTAATAAACCCCATTGCCTTTCGGTCCATCTTCTTCCAATCATCATCAGTCATATTCTTAGATTTTGCTGATATGCCTAAAATTGGAGAATATAGGTCCTTGCAATAAAGCAAGTCATCCATCTTAGTCTTCCATATGGTCCAGTTAGAACCATTGAGGCTGATCATCCTTGATGAGCCACCTTCCATAATTCAAAACCGATCCTGCACATTCGATGATCTTAGCTTTAATACCACTTTGTTGGGATGCCTTGCACAAACCTTAGGATCTAGCCTCCCAAAATAAACCAGAATTATGGATAATAAAGTAATGAAATAAATTAAAGCATAAACCACACACCACACAAGAGATTTTTACGTGGAAAACCTTCAAAGAGGTAAAAACCATGGGACCTCGTCCAGATCAACAATCCACTATGAAGTAGAACGTTACAACCTTCTTCACTCATGCAAGAGTGGATAATCATTAAAAGAAACAAAGAAAACGGAGAGATCTAACTGATTACGAGGACATGGAAGCGCTGAGATATAGATTGCACAGTAGATAACCTCCACGAGCAGAACCTCCCTTCTATAAGCTTCCTCTCTCTCTCTCTCTCTCTCACCTTGATAGCCCTAAACCCTTTAGCAAAACCCTTGTAAAGCTTTAGGAAACCCTCATGCCATACCTAGAAAACCCTAGGTACCTCCTATTTAAAATTTTAGGAAACTCCTTTCCGCATTCCAGTTGCTAAATGACTTGCGACACGAAATCCACGCAAAATTGCGGAACGAATGTGCGTAACCTCGACTGGTTGAACCGAGTCTACGACCGGTCGAGCACCTCGGTCGACTGGTCGAGCACCCTGGAGAAAACTAGTCTACAGTCCCTGGACTTTGAATTGTGCCACGACTTGACTCCACGACTGGTTGACCACCAGCCTTCGACCGGTCGAGCGAGGCTCACGACTGGTCAAGCATGGGACAAAAAATCCCATCAGTTCCAGGGTCTCACCCAAGTCCCGCCCTTATTTTAAGGAGTAGCTCGTCGAACTGGTTGGACTCTAAAATACAGTTCACGTGGCACATAACTTCCAACCTATGTAAGTGCAAAATCCAACCCGTCTAATAGGTTGGTCCTATCATGAAAATCACCTTCAGCAAAAATCAGCCACATTTACTTTTAAAGTGGACCACACTTACCCATTCAAAGGGTTGGATGTCACATGCCCTTAACTGATTGAGAGTTGTCGGCTGGATGGACTGTAACTTGTGGTCCAACCAGTTGGACTTGAGAGCTACTCTATTTAAAGAGGCCTAACAAACCTGAAACTCTGGCCAGCCTCCATTTTAAAATGTCTGTCTTCACCTCATGGCTTCCTATCCTTCTAATGATTCTCTCTCTTCTTTCTCTCCTACTTATCTTCGCAAAGAGAAAACCCACAGAGCTTCCTCCAGGTCCTCCCCGGCTTCCTATCATTGGCAACCTCCACCAGCTTGGCAACTTACCTCATCGCTCTCTCTGGCAACTCTCTGAAAAATACGGTCCACTCATGTATCTAAAACTAGGCAGCCTACCCGCCCTAGTTATTTCCTCATCCAAACTTGCCAGCGATGTGATGAAAACCCAAGATCTCATCTTCTGCAACAGGCCTCTCTTTGTTTCCTACAAGAAATTATCTTACAATTTCTTAGACCTCGCTTTCGCGCCCTATGGAGAGTACTACAGGGACATGCGTAAAATCTTCAATAATGAACTCTTTAGCATCAAGAGAGTCCAGTCGTTCGGGTTCATTAGGGAGGACGAGGTTGCCGGGATGATCGCATTGATTTCCCATTCTGCTTCATCTTCTACACCTGTAAATCTAACTGACATCATGTTTTCTCTCACGAGCACCATCATCAGCAGGGTTGCTTTTGGTAAGTGTTACCGAGGATGAGAGAAGTCAAATTTTCATGATGCTTTTCAGGTGGTGCAGGCCTTGCTCACAACTTTCTTCTTCGCTGATTACATCCCATTGTTGGGGTGGATGGACGTGGTCACCGGACAACAGGCGAGGTTGGAGAAGTGTTTTCGGGACATGAACGTGATATGGGAGCAAGTAATCGATGATCATCTCGATCCCATGAGAGTAAAAAGGGAGCAGCAGGACCTTGTGGATGTCTTGATACAAGTTCAAAAGGATCTCCATCTCACCAGGGATCACATCAAGGCGCTGCTCATGGTCATCTACTCTTCCTTCTCCTTCCCTTCCCTTGGTCTATTAGAGGAGTGTCATGGATTCTTTATCTTCTTTTCTATTGTTTTTGGAGGGTATATCATAAAATCCTACATCCTAAGATCCTCATCATCATCATCATCATCGCTTTATACCAACTAATTATCTGAGGCCCAATCTAGTCTATGCCTAAAAATGATCTCATCTCATTTTCATTAAGAGCCTGTTTGATTTATTGTATTTACTTATAATTTTACTAAATTTAGCATTGATCACTTACCTCGGTGAAATCAGTCAGCTATAATATGTAAGATGTTGACATCGAAGCAGATTAGGTTTACCGGTAACATCTTAGTGGGTGTTACCCTTACCGTGGAGCCCATCTTGATGATCTTCTGTCTGTCCACATGGTCCGGTCCATACGTTTCTCCAGCCCATTTTAAGACGAGTCCCAAAAATTAAGTACATCCAAATCTTAGGTGGACCACACGGTAGGAAACATTAGTGATTGACTCTCTCACCATTAAAAATTCCAAAGGGCCGATCGTAAGGTTTCTGTAATGTGTATTTGCCATCCAACACGTTAATAATGTGAAGATCTGGATGAAGGGAAAATACAAACGTTGGCTTGATCCAAAACTTTTGCAGCCTACAAAATGTATTTAATGGTTATTCATTACTGGTTCTGGCGGGATGGTCTACATGAGATTGGAATATTCTTAAAATTTGGGACCGTGTCCTAAAATGAGAGGTCAAATGGACGTAACAGTGTGGACATACAAAACATCTATCAAGGTGGGCCCCAAATGGTTAGGGTACACTGCCCCTGAGCTGTTACCTGAGTAACATCTAATCCGCTGCCGTCCACATCTCCGGGTTGGTGGTGACACCGTAAACAAGGCTGACTGCATTTATGTGGAAAAACTCTGTGGGCCTCACCATCATCGACGCTATCCATTCATTTTGCCAAATCATTTTAGGGAATGAGCTCAAAATCGAAAGCTCAAGTGGACCTCATGATCACATGAAGCAATGGAATAATGACACATACCATTGAAACCTAGATAGGGCTTACTATGATATTTATTTGATATCCAACTTTTTCATAAGTTCACACAGATGTGGATGAAGGAAATCGAAATATCAGCTTGATACAAAACTTCTGACCCCTAAGAGGTTTTCGATGGTGGGCGTTCAAGCCCTACTGTATTCTATGGTGTGGTCCACTTAAACTTTGGATCTGCCTCATTTTCCGGCTCTTTCATTAAAATGTTATGAAGAATGAATGCGTGGCATGGATATAACACATCCATCATGGTGGCTCCCAACAGAGGCTCGAAAACACTTGTTACCTTATTGGGTTTCTTCGGATTCTTAAGGTGAAATTCCGCCTCCTTTCCAAACACATGTAAAGAAAAAATTATGCTCTTACCTTCTTCTTTTTATTTTTATTTATTTATTTATTTATTATTATTATTTTTTTTGGGTTAGCTTGTTACTACACACCCATGTCAGTACACACTCCATGTTAGCCATCCCTACTAGGGATCGGTACCAAGACCTCAAGTGCTCTTACCTTTAATTGACATAAAATATGAAAAATCAAACATGCCCTAATAATAATCATGTATTAGAGATCTTAATCCACAATACATAATTGTTGTTAGAATGAACTCAATACACACTAAGGAACTACATCTCTAGTGTGTGTGTGTATTTATATATTAATAACTTCTCCTCATTGTTTTTTTTTTTATTTTAATTAAAACTTTTCATTGCCAGAAGATCTATACAACATGCTAATTTGTGCAGGCTTGCTGACAAAATGAAGTAGGCCCACCAATCATAAAAGCTAAGGAGAACGTTGAAATGAGTTAGGCTTTCCTCAAGTTTCCGAGGCCCACTTTGTCAAGGAACAAGAGGCCCCGAATGGAGGGGGGAGATCTCCCAAGGAATGGAATATCCGCTACTGCCCATCGCTCCCTAATCGAGCTAGGCCATCCGCAACCGAGTTGGCCTCTCTAAAGGTGTGGGCAAGGCGAACCTCGATATTGCGCATGATATCCCTGATTCTAGTCTTTCAATACCACATGGACCACGCCGGAAGAGCTTGCTTAGAGAGAGCTGATCTACAATTTTAGAGTCACTCTCCACCTCCACCCTAGTAAAACTGTGCCTCTCACACTCTTTGAGCCCATCCAAAATCGCTCTAATCTCAGCCCTCATATTGGAACAGAAGCCATAGGAAGCGGAGAAGGTGAAGAGAAAGTTACCAGCGGAATCCCTCCCAACTCCGCCTCCTCCTGAAGAGCCCATGTTTCCCAAAGCTAATCCATCCATGTTGATTTTAATCCACCCATGGAGAGGTCTAGCCCATTTGACGATATGGATCTCGATCGGGGTGGGCACAGGCTTGCTAATCCCTAAGGCGTTGAGGGTCATCCTTGCAGATAGATTAGGGGCCTTGGGCATCAGGAGGAGTGGGCCAATTAGGTTGATCTGGTGGGTAATGTTCAGAATGACCCTAGCGATGCACATCTCCGATCCATTGAAACGGGTTGCATTCCTGGCTTTCCATGGCTCCCAAAAAATGAAGGTAGGCGTGAGACCCCTCATGACAGGAATACGACCCCTAGAATAAGGAGTAGCCCACCAAGAATTGGCCCTACCAACAGCTGAAGAGGCTGTACTACATGTCTAGTATATAACTACTATTAACTAAGTTAAGTTCAACTCATTTTTAGGTGTCTACCAAATAGGGCCTAAGCCTTATTACAACTAATTGGGATCATCTACATGAATTGCATTATGTCATTTCCCTCTACCAAGGATCATATCTTTGGAATATCATACCATCGAGATTCATAACGAAAGTTAAGGCGAAAGTTTTGCATCAGTTGTCTACTTGACGTAACCTTTCTACTCTATCCCAGCTTGCAAATGGCAACGAGAGCACATACTCTCACTGGTGTCATGTAATAGTCTATTACTGTTGATTGATGTCTTACTTTGCTTGATTCTTCTCTGTGTGCTTATGCGGTCCCCTAACAATTATATGGGTTGATTAAAATCAAAAGGAATAGAATTGGTGGGATGTTACAAAATTGCAAAATGTAAAATGTCAAGCATGTCCACATTCTTAGTAGGTAGGTAACTTATGGGGTAGACACTAGACTAGGCTAAAAGTACATTCATCATTTGTTTGCCCATATATTTGTTGCAGGATGTTTTTATTGCTGGAACAGAAACAGGTGCTGCAACAGTGGTGTGGGCCATGACAGAGCTCATAAGGAAACCAAGAGTGATGAAGAAAGTACAAGACGAAATTAGAAGGATTATAGGAAACAAAGGTAAGGTAGAAGAAGATGACCTAGACAAACTCGATTATTTCAAATTAGTGGTGAAGGAGACTTTCAGAATGCACCCTCCTGCACCTATGCTCATTTCAAGAGAAACCGCTCAGCAATGTAGGCTTGATGGATACAACATTGCCCCAAAAACATTGGTATTTATCAATGCGTTGGCTATTGGGCATGAAGCTGAATCATGGAAAAATCCAGGAGAGTTTTGGCCAGAGAGATTTACAGATAGCCCCATTGATTACAAAGGACGAGACTTCCAATTCATACCGTTTGGGGCAGGACGGAGGATCTGCCCGGGGATGCATTTTGGAGTAGTGACTGTGGAGATTGCTTTGGCAAATCTTCTCTATTCTTTTATTTGGGAACTGCCTCCTGGCATGAACAAGGAAGACATTGACATGAGTGAATTACCTGGTATCACCGTGCATAAGAAATCTCCTCTCCTCCTTGTGCCTACCAAATGCATCAATATAACGAATGGGAAGACAAATGAATAGAGGAATTCTTCCTATGATATCTAGTAATGTATATCCTACAATAATGTGTGGAATGGTTTGTTTGATTTTGAATTCATGTAAATTAATCACTCTATTTCTATAGATCTTTTGTTATCCTTTAAAATGTACACTGCAAGTGAGATTACGATAACCCTAATATTATATGAACTACTAACGCATTTAGAAATGGCATGATCAATGCATGTAGAGATGGAGAGAAGTGGTTTGCAAGACATGGGAGTGGGGAAAGGATGTGGTTGAAAAAGCAGGTACTTTTACAGGGAGCTTTGCTTAGCACTTGTCCTCATCGACCTCGTCATTTAAGCCTTATCCCAATTAACTGGGGTTGATTACTTGAATCACGTTCCATTAAATTTATGTTGGAAGTTATGGCATGAGTTCTACGCCAACTGCCAACCTGACACAACCTCCTTTCTTCGGGCTAGTGACTAATAATGAGAGCACAAAGCTCATACATACAAGCGCAATGTAATTGATTATTACATAGATTTTTTTATTTTTATTTTTAACAAAAGAAGGCACAATTTCTATTCAAACCAGAGAAGCCTTTACAGCCACCTATACATTCGGGTTCAAAAGGAGACAAAAAAAAAAATTCCTCCACTGAACCTATCATAAGACTGTAAAGCAAGAAAGACTGCAGACAAAACCACCTATCTCCTGGGCATGCCCAGACCCAATCTATCATGGAAAATGAGGCCCCGCACTTCCCTCAGAATGGACCGAACCTCGAGAAATAAGGAGGAAGATTGGGTTGCGCTCCCCAGCTTGGCATCCTGTAGGCCGGCTCGTTCCCCTCTCTCAAAATGTGATGGAAGATAACCTCCCCCTTGTCCGCCAACTTCTGAATCTTGCCAATCCAGTGCTTCCACTTCGACCTAGGGAGGCAAGAGCGGGAAAGGAAGTTAACCACCTGTAGTGAATCAGATTCAACAATAACTTTGTGAAGGCCCCTATTATGACAATGATGAAGACCATCGAGAATAGCCCTAATTTCAGCCCGGGTGTTGGACGCCACACCATATCCTTCACAGAAACCGAAGAGGAATTCTCCCTTCTCGCCTCTGTAAATACCTCCCCTACCTGCCAGGCCCGGATTTCCCCTCGCCGACCCGTCCACATTCAATTTAAACCAACCCGAAGGAGGCTTGCTCCATTTGACAACCAGAGCTCTCAAAGAAGGGGCGTTCAGCCTGACTGGCCGTAGACCCAGCTGACCGAGGGCCTTGTTGTGCGTCCCTGCCTTGGCCGACTGGGTGGCCCAAGCCTCAGAAATGACGTGAGCCCACCCCCTTTGATCCGGCCCACTTGGAGCTGGATAGAGGGGCTGGAACCGTCGAATTTCCCTTGATTTCTCCCTTTCCGAAGCTCCCAGATGATAAAAGCATGGATGAGCTTGCAAATTATACTAGTCCAGCCCCTAGGAAATGGGCCGTTCCACCACTGCGCCAGCCTATGCAGAACCGAGGACCCCCCCAACGCACCCTTACCAAAGATGGCTCCGAATAGGTTCCACAAGGCTTTTGCTCCGGGGCTGAGAACGAAGAGGTGCGCGGATGATTCCGACGATGGCCCCTGGGAGGAGATCCCATCACAACACACGCAGCGAGAGGCCAACCTAATGCCTTTGGCTTGGATCGCGTCCTCCACCGAGACTGCGCCATTAATGGCCTTCCATAAGAGCAGAGAGACCTTAGGAGGCAGATAGGGAGACCAAACCTTTTTGTGCCAGTTCACTGGAGGTCTAGAGGGCTTGCAGGAGATCCAAGCTGACTTAACCGAAAAGTTGCCAGAGGGCTCCACCGGCCAACAGGGGGCGTCCAGACCCTCGGACATGCAAAACCCCCATGAAACGTGTGGTTAATCAGCTCCTGAGGGAGAAAAGAGAAAACCGTCGAAGGTGGAAGAGGGCCAGCGTGCCCCAGAAAATCTCTAATCTTAAGCTCAGCTAGGCCATTCGGAATGGGTTGAGACAAGCGGTCGATAAAGGGGCCAAGCCCAGACCAGTTTTTGCACTAGAAATCGAGTTCACCATTGCCGATGCTCAACTGCATCTTAGAGACTATGAGAGGGATTAAAGCACAAATTCTCTTCCACAATGGAGACGCTGCTGCCACACTGCTAGTCTGCCCAACGGACACAGATCCTGACTATGCATCAAAGCCATAAAGGAGGCCCATGCACTTTTGGGTTCCCTGTATTTCACACCCCAGGCCATCTTAAGGTCGAAGGCAAGCATTACCTCCTTCAGAATTCTGATCCCCACCCCCCCTTCCAACTTGGGGATTGTTATGTCAGACCATTTGATCCAATGGAACTTTTTCTTACCCTCAGCCCAACCCCAAAAGAAATCAACAAACCGACTTTCAAGAGCCTTCAAGGTTGCAACAGGAATTACCGTTGTAGCCAGAACATGGATAGGAATGCTACTGAGCACATGCTTGATAAGCGTGATCCTACTTGCTTGGGAGAGACATTTAGCCTGCCATCCTCTGATTCGGCCGTCCACTTTGTCCACTAACGACTGGAAATCAGCTATTTTAACTCTGCCCGCAGCAAGAGGGACTCCAAGATAGAGTAGCTTGGCGGCAGCTTTGGGCATCTCCAGCCATCTTTGAATGTTATCGACCCTGGATGCCGACATGTGGTCCGAACAAAGAAAACTGCTCTTATGGAAATTGATTTTCTGACCTGAGATGCGCTGATAAATTTCAAGGAAAGTCTTCACATCCCGGACAGAGTTGATGCCACCGTTGAGGAACAATAAGGTATCGTCGGCGTATAGGAGGTGAGAAACACGCGAGCTGTTCCTACCCAAACGGAAAGGCAAAGCAACTCCCTCTGTCCAGAAGATCCTTGAAACCTCTGCTCAACACATCAGCGGATAGGATGAACAGACTCGTAGAAAGCAGATCACCTTGCCGTAACCCTCTAGTCAATTTAAAGAAGCCTCCTGCCTCGTCGTTGATAAGCACAGAGAACCAACAGTTGGCCCAACAATGCTCTACCAACTTCACCCAAAGGCTCGAGAACCCAAATTGAGCTAAGACCTTCTTGAGGAAAGGCCATTTAACCCGATCATAAGCTTTTTCCATGTTTAGTTTCATCACAATGTTACCTCCCCGCACTTTCCTGTTAATATCCCTTAAAGTCTCTTGGGCAAGGGCCATGTTATCCGTGATGCAACCACCTTAAACGAAGGCGCCTTGCTCCCCAGAAATAAGATTCGGAAGCACCCTAGCCAGCCTCCCTAAGATTATTTTGGCAATGATTTTGTAAATGTAATTGCACAGACTAATGGGCCGGTAATATGCAAAACTCTTGGGGGAGGGCCCTTTGGGAATCAGGCAAATCAGGGTTGTTGTGAAGGCCCTGGGTAAAGGGCACCCGAGGAAGAAAGCTGTGGCCACTTTGAGGATGTCCTGCTAAATAATGCCCTAACAGGACCTGAAGAAGGCTCCAGAAAAGTCATCAGGGCCTGGTGCCCCTTCAATAGGGAGGCCATCCACTGCTTCCTACACTTCGTGCAATGATGGCAAGGCCATCAACATGGCATTATCATCGGCTGTCACAAGCTGAGGAATGTAATCAATGAGCACAACTCTAGAGTCGACCGCCCCAGCCGAGAATAGCTTATGGAAGAATCTAACCACCTCGGTTTTAATATCCTCCGGCAAATCCACCTTTTGACCCGAATCTAGCTTGATGAAGCTGATCACCGCCCTCTTGTTCCTGATAGAGGCCGACGCGTGGAAAATTTTTGATTTCCGGTCCCCAACCTTCAACCAGTGATTGCTAGCCTTTTGCTTCCAGAATAACTCCTCCTGAAGCTCTAACTAATTGAGCTTGTCTTTGGCTTCAGCTAGACGAGAGGAAGCAGCCGCGTCATCATTCACAGTAGGGGGTGTTGCAACAGCTGATCTTTAGCCTCTAGAACAGCTTGTTCCGCTGTCTTAATTTGGGTAAAAATGTGGCCAAAAGTATCTCTGTTCCAGCTCTTCAAGGAGCTTTTAACAGAATGCATCTTCCTGATGAGATTCTGCATCGGATCTGAATCACCAACCCCTTCCCAGGAGGTTTTAACGATCTATAAAAAGGAATCGTGTTGGGTCCACATGCTCTGGAAGTGGAAAGGTTTGGGCATGTTTCTGGGCCTGATAGGAAAGGCCAAGAGAAGCGGCGAATGGTCGGAGTTGGTTCTAAGCAAGTGCTCCACCTGACTGTTAGGGAAATTGAAGTTCCAACTATTGTTCAACAGAATTCTATCTAATCTTGCCCACACCCTTGCTGCCCCCAACTAATTGTTGCACCACGTAAAGTTGTTCCCTTTAAACCTGGCATCAACTAAACCCGCCCTGTTAATTGCATCAGCGAACTCCCTAGATCTTACTCTGTTGAACCTTTTCTGGCTCCTCCGTTCTGAGGAGTTAATCACGGCATTAAAGTCGCCTCCCACAACCCAAGGGGCTTGAGCATTCCTAGATATAGCAACTATCTCCTCCTAGAGCATGCGACGTTGGAGCCTGGAGCAGCTGGCATAAATGAAAGAGATAAGACTATTACATAGATTGATCATTACAATCAACCAAATTACCAGTACCAAGTTTGCTTAGCATGGATCTTGACCTCTTAAATTAGATAAATGCCTTTTACATGTGTATAAAACCTTTTCATGTCTTTGAATAATCTTTGGTTTTAGCCATTTGAAAACCTAAATTCTTAATTTTTTTACCCTTGACAAAGATCTATTGCTTTCTCTAAGATCATTGTAAGTTATAGTGATCCTAGTTACAGTAGATATATGGACAATCCTATTGACCAACGTGGATTGTGTTGGAACATCCAAACCAAATGGACGGTTACGTTGGAATTTTTACATTTTCCACATGTTGTGTGATGTTTTATTTAAACCAACCTGATTTAAATGATTTTAAACTCGCAAGTATACGAATCAGGTGTAGATACGGTATGTATTATGAGATCGTTCCCACGAGGATTGGTTGTCACAATTCAAATTTTCAGATTCTTCTTAACTAATCCAACAAATAGTTTAGCTAGTTATTAAGTAAACTAACAAAAATCAAGGAAAAATAACTGAGAACAAGAAGGAAAATTTACTCAAGGAGAACACTAGGACTTTTGAATCCACCCTTAATTATCCTAACTCTTGTTTTAACTGTTGATTAACCCTAATTCAAAATTACTTAAATTCAATAAATAAAGCACAATCTGTATCCTTGGTCAAGGCACACAGGATGTATAATTCCCTTGAAGTATAAATGATCTTTCCCTTAACATCAATTATCCCTAATGCATGCATATATGAAATTGGGAAAAAATCTCAAGGATCACATCTTTTCATCCATGGTCAGGTTGAATAGATGTAAATTCCTATTTCTTTCTCTGTAGGGAAACTTGTTCATAGTCAGACACAAGCACACCTAGAATAAGACTCTAAACAACTTTCACTTCTAGACTTTGGTTGAGCTCATATATTGTAGAGGTATGGAGTTTTCATTTAATCACACTAGAGAAAGAAATAAATCAATCAATTACGGATGAAATCAATAATAAACAAGAATAATTCAAATTAAGGGCTTCATCTCAGCCCTAGCTAAGAGATTTAGCCTGACCTAAACATGATCTTAAACTAAAAAAAAAAAAACACAAAAGGATGGAAAAAAAAACTATATTAGGAAAGCTTTCAGCTCCACGTTCCAGCTCTAGATTGAATGCCCCACTCTCTCTGTTCTCGTTCTTTTATAGGCAGGGAGGTCGGTGGATAACCTACGCAGGAGACAGCTAAGTCGGTGCGGGACTTTCTTTACGCAGCAAAACGCAACCGGTCTGCGTTTGGAATGAAATTTTCAGCTACAGGGGCTCCCAATGCAAGATCTGAGCCATTCAATGTATTTGTAGGACCAAATTAGGCCATGAGCTAAAATCTAGAATGAATCCAAAGCTTAGGTGGACCGCAATATCAATCAACGTGGTGTCTTTTCCTCCCATCTTCTGATCTCGTTCTAGTGTATGGTTGCACAAGAACAACATGGTTCTTATTGAAATCATTCCCTGGACCCAATGGTTGGATATGATTGGCCATCAGACCCTCTATGGATGCGTAACAGCCAGAAAAATCTGGGTTTCTCCGGACGGACGCCTGCGTAAAGAATCATAAAGACTGATTCTGCATTAGCTGTGGGGCCCACATGCCTTGGTTTTTTGAAGGATCAGTGTCGTTCATTGAATTCTCCTCGAAAAACCATTCGGGAAGGGACGGTTTTGGATCTAAAACGTAGTGGCCCATGAGTCTTTCTTTTGCCGTCCATCTTGCGTTCAACGGCTAGGATCTTTTGATAGCTTGCATGGGTTAAACTAACACTTAGGCAAGGATAGGAGGATCGTTAGGATTCCAATGGACGGTCTAGATCGGACCGTCGATGCACTGTGGTGGCCCACAAGAACCCAACCGCGGCTCTGTTTCACGTCAGAGGAAACAGAGTTTCCTGTTTTGAAGAAGAGACTCGGTCAAACTGAGTTTGACTGGTTTGAGAGGTCCGATGTGGCGCTGGCGCGTGTACTCCATGTACACATGCTGTACATGTGGGGTCCACTGTGATGTACGTATAAGATCTGCTCCGTCCATTTGTTGTACCACCCCATTTAATGGGTTGAGACTAAAATTGAAGTATATCCAGATATCAGGTGGGCCCAAATTCACTGTTTTATGGGTTAATCTGTCCGTTGGGTCACTTTTACAGGGATTCAATGGCTGAAATTCGATGTGTACGGTTGATTTATGGTCCTCAGGTCATGTATGAAGTTTCAAGCCGAGTAAATAGTGGAGACCCTGTGATCTTCTTGCATTTTGGACGTCTTTCAGGCCTGTTTAAGGTGAGTGGCTGTAATTTCTCTGATCTCCAGCTTATAAATCCTCGATCTTGGTCCCATGGAGTCCTGTCTAATGCCTTAGTGATGCCTGAGCGTTAAATTCATACTTTTAGCATCCTTTCCAGTCCACGATCCTAGATTCACCTTGCATCACAAACACGATTAAAATAAACCATTAAGCAGTGTTATGTTCATAAATCCAGGTAGTAATTGGGGTCTAATATGTAATATTCGACCCTCATCACAAACCCCAACCAGTATTTTTCTAATCCCGAGCAAAGTATGAGAAAAATAAGTTGAGAATTAAAGGGCAATTTCCATGAAATCGAGTGATATTTTGAAAAATGATTCAGATACAAGAAATCTAAGATTCATGAATGTTGGGCATTATTCTCTCCTAGACTCAAGAACAAGGTAACCTTCATAATAAAGGTCAAAGTATTAATTCATCAATTCGAAGAACAATTCTAAACATTGAGTTCCATGAGCGGATAGTGTAATCTCGGCTTGTCATCATTGAAATTCATTTTGCCATTTCATAATACCATTGGTAAGCAACAAGAGTATTCAGGACACCCAAAAACTAAACATGCCTTACAGATTATTCTTTCATTCTTCCAGATTTTGACTTCCTTTTTTTTTTTTTTTTCTTTTAACAGTAACGCTAAGGAGGGGATTCGAATCCTCACCTATAGGGAGCAAACCTATGGTGAAAACTAGTCGCCTAACGCTTTCCAAATGTCAACCATGGGGAATCGAATCTACACGTATAGGGAGCAAACTTATGGTGAAGTTCGATCGCCCAACCCTTTCGCAGGCAGCTATCTTGTAGCTGGGTATTTCCTTTTTCTTTCATTCTTCTTATTGAACATGATGGACAAATTCCCCAGGTTGGTTCCTTCAATGCTTAGTGATCACCAAGTTACAATTCAATATCAAATTGAAACCTTAATGTGTAAGCGAGATGTGTCCTGAGAAATCATGACTCAATCAATGTTTAAAACTTCTAACCATGGGTTAATAATTCAAACTTAACTGTGAAATCTAACAGATGGCTGAATCCAAGAGTCATAAATTACCAACATTTTATATCTTGTAATTCTAAAATCACGACTATCCTTCAAAATCACATCGAATTCACAAGAAATTCCAGAAAAATTTTTAAATTATTAATTATTAAAAAATTTCACAATTTTTTGCTCAAGACCAAGAAAATACTGATTAGGTAACCTAATCTCCCACCCCCAACCTAAAATCTACATTGTCCTCAATGTAAAAGATATGAGTATGCAATGCACATGAGACAATGAAAGTAAAAAAGGAGAGATGGAAAGATAGTACCTAGACGAAAGAATCAAGAGGCTTTCCAAAGATATCAGCGTAAGAGTGGGGCAACACAAGGGAGAAACCAACAAAAGCAAACTAATCTAATATAGGGTTAGTTTCGCTAGTCCTCGAGTAAAACAAAAATAACTAAAATAAAATCCTACCTACACCACTTTTGCAGGGTACTCTCAATTGCATTTAGCGTATGCAACAAGCCTTTAAACCCCTAGGTTGCCCCTAGTGGACGAGTTGTAGTCTCGTGAGGGTTTGCAGTAATGTTACCTACAAACATTAAACTAACTAACTAGGAAAAAGAAATGAAATTAATGATTGGGTTACCTCTCACGAGCTCTAAGTTTAACGCCTTCAGCTAGACAAGTAATGCATGCAACCATAGATCATGAATCAATCAATTCTAAGTCAACCATGGTCAAGTTCGGGTGGTTTCTCAATAGATGAGACCAGTTTAGACTTAAATAGTGGAAGAAGTTCCACTTTAGCTTTCTATTTTGTAGTATCCATGATAGGATTAAAGTCAAGCAATGCATTAACTTCTTGGATAAAACAAGTCTCAAGAGTGTCTTCGAAAGATTTAAGGAAAGAGTCATGCACTAGACTCTCAATCATGTTCACTTCAAATATATCATCCGAGTCTGCCGGTTGTTGTCCAGCATTGAAAACATTGAGTTTAATCTTCATATTACCAAAAGACAACTTCATAACTCCATTTCTGCAATTTATGATAGCATGGGATGTGGCTAAGAATGGACGTCCCAGGATAATCGGGATTTGACTAGTAGGATTCTGGATGGGCTGAGTATCTAGAACGATGAAATCTACTGAAAAATAAAACTTATCAACCTGGATTAACACATCTTCAATAACACCATGGGGCACCTTGACAGATCTATCAGCTAGTTATAGTGTTATTTTGGTTGATTTCAACTCACTAAGTCCTAACTGCTCATATACAGAATATGGCAACAAATTAATGCTCGCCCTTAAATCAAGCAATGCCTTCTCAATCTTATGATCTCCTATGACACAAAAAATGGTGGGAGCTCCTAGATCCCTAAATTTAGGAGTGTTGTGTTGAATTATGGAGCTGAGTTGCTCCGCAAGGAAGACCTTCTTGTGGACTTTCAGCTTACGCTTTTGAGTGCATAAATCTTTAAGAAACTTAGCATAAGCAGGGACTTGCTTGATAGCATCAATCAGTGGAATGTTAATTTGTACTTGCTTAAACATGTCCAATATATCATTAAAGTTGTTTCCTTTCTTAACTGGTGCCAGACATTAAGGATAAGGTGCTTTAGGCACATAGGATGGCACATGAGTGGTTCCTGGAGACTCAGAGTGCTTTTGGACTTTGGATGTACTAGTGTGTCTCTCCTCTTCATTTTGGTCTTCCGATTTAGAATTTGATTCTTCCGTAGGCATCTCTACTTTGTTCTCGATCTGTTTACCAGACCTAAGGGTAATGATTGATTTGGCTTGCTCATGATATTGTTCTTAGTTTGAATTAGAGCCAATCTCATACTGTCCCTTTGGATTTACCACAGGTTGGCTACGGAACTTGCCCTTCTCTCTCTCACTCAATGTGGTAGCAAGTTAACCCAATTGTATTTCCAGCTTAGCAATGGCTTGTACATTTGCATGTAAGTTTTGTTGGTTAGCTTGTAAAGTTTGTTGGGTGTCTATTTAAAATTGAAGAGAACTCTGCATAAAAAGATTGAGTGTATCTTTTTCCTTGATTGTGAAGGAAGTTGTTGATATTGCGGAAATTGTTGAAGTTGTTGAATGTCAACTTATGGGTAAGGTTGCATTTGAGGATTTCCAGATGGTCCTCCTTATTGTGATCCTTTTGCCCAAGAAAAATTTGGATGTCTAGCCCACCCTTGGTTATAGATGTCTGAATAAGGATCATTCCCAGTTCTCCGAAAAGTGTTCATAGCATGTACTTGTTCAAAGAGAAATTTCAAAAATGTTGTACTAGATGGACAAGACTGCGTTAGATGGGCGGGACTGGAACATATGACACATGATTCAATTTGAGTTGTTTGTGGAGGTCTATTATTTAACATCAAAGCATCAACTTTCTTTGTCAGGATATCAATCTTGGCATAAAGATCTGGTGTGACTCTTATCTCATATATACCACCTTTCTTCTGTGGTTGGGGACTTCTTTCACCTCTATTTGAATAGTCCCACTGCTGGGAGTTTTCACATAAGGTTTCAAAGAAATTCCAAGCTTCGACATCACTTTTGGTCATGAATGACCCTCCATTGGTGGCATCAACCATGCGATGGTTTTGAGGTGTCAAACCGACATAGAAGTATTGAACTTGTTGCCACTTCTCAAAACCATGATGTGGACATTTAAGAAGCAAGTCCTTCCATCTTTCCCAACATTCGTGGAAGTGCTCACCCTCTTTTTTGTGTAAAATTAGTAATTTCTTTACGGAGAGCATTAGTTTTGTGAATGGGGAATAACTTGTTTAAGAACTTCTTAGACAGTTGGTCCCATGTAGTGATAGACCCAACTCCTAGAGAATTCAACCATGCTTTCGCCTTATCCTTCAAAGAAAAAGGAAAAAGGCACAAACAGATCGAATCATCTGAAAAGTTTTGGAACCTAAAGGTAGAGCAAATGTCTAGGAATTCTTTCACATGATGATATGGATCCACCTTATCTAAACTATAGAAGGAGGGCAACAATTTTATGACCCCAGGTTTAAGTTCAAAGTGTGTTGCCGTGGTGGCTGGCAACACTATGCATGAAGGTGCATTAAATTGGACAAGAGCTGAATAATCTCTAAGAGCTTTAATTCCATTCTCGTCCGCCATTTAAAATAGAATGTTTCTCAATCTTCTATGAAATGTTCTTTCTATTTCAGGATCAAAAGGTGCTAGTTCTATGTTCAAACTTGATGTTTTATTTAAATTGGTGCCTTAGTGATGCCTAAGCATTAAATTCATGCTTTTAACATCCTTTCTAGTCCACGATCCTAGATTCACCTTGCATCACAAACACGATTAAAATAAACCGTTAAGCAATGTCATGTTCGTAAATCCAGGTAGTAATTGGGGTCTAATATGCAATATTCGACCCTCATCATTATGGCTGGTGGATTTCCTAACGTTTGAAACTGATAGAATAAATGTAGTTAATGAGGGCATATTAGGTATTTCACATAAGTAGCAGTGACTATATAAGGAGGTGTTGTGCTGCACGTTTAACATAGAAAACAAAGAAAAAAAATCAAGCGGTTTTTCAATACAGAGTGCTTTTTTGTTTTTTTATTCCCTTCTTGTACAAGTGCATTGAATCATCTCCTAAGGCTTTGTAAAGCCAACAAACTGGTATCAGAGCTAGACAATCACATGGGACCGAGTATAGTTTGAAGGTGCAAATCGTATGATCAAGGTGTTGCCACTGCTATATTAAGAAAAAAGGCGTTGTTGTTGATCCGTGGTGTGATGGCGTCCTCGATCCAGCCGCAGATTCCAAAGTTATCTAAGGATAACTATGAAAACTGGTGCATTCAAATGAAGGCTTTGTTCGAATCGCAGGATCTATGGGATATCGTCAGTGATGGGTATGTAGAACCCACAACGGAGAAAGAAGCCTCCTATTCTGTGGAACAAAAGATGACTCTCAAAGATCAAAGGAAAAAGGACAAGAAGGCTTTATTTTTTATATATTAAGGGTTAGATGACTCTACCTTTCAGCGAATCGCCGAAGCTACAACATGCAAGCAAGCATGAGAGAGTCTCAGCACCATATTTAAGGGTGTTGATCATGTCAGGAGGGTTTGACTCCAAACCCTTAGAGCCAAGTTCGAAGCTATACATATGAAGGAAGGTGAGTCCATTTCAAACTACTTTTCAAAATTTCTTATTATAGTTAACAATTTAAAAAGAAATGAAAAAAAGTTTTAAGATATTCGGGTAGTAGAAAAAAAACTCCGATCTCTCACAACCAAATTCGAACATATGGTTGTGGCCCTTGAAGAATCGAAGGACTTGGAAAACTTATCCGTTGAAGAGTTAATGGGATTGTTGCAAGTGTATGAGCAACGAATGCAGAAAAATAATGCATCGACGTTGGAATATGCCTTAGAGTCTAAGCTGACTCTAAATGACCAAAGTAGTGGTCATACAAATTGTGGAGGTCGCGGCACCAACACTAATGCAAGAGGAAGGGCACGTGGATATCATCTGAACCATCCATAAAATCAACAGAAATTTATCAATTTCCATGGAAGAGGGAATGGTAGAGGCCAATCCGTACGGGGTCACGAAAATATGAGAAATCTTCAGTGCTGGAATTGCAACAAATTCGGCCATTATGCCTCGGATTGTTGGAGCAAGCCAGTGGATCACGATGAACGATCCAACTATGCCGAAGCATCGAGTCATAATTAGGAAGACTCCATAATGCTCCTTGCACAAGAGAAATGATGTGATTGACCAGATGTATGGTATCTCGACACAGGTGCGAGCAATCACATGTGCGGGAACAAAAGCCTATTTGAAGAACTCACAGAAGGAATTCATGGTGATGTGACATTCAGTGACTCATCAAAGACACCGGTGAAAGGTAAAGGCAAAATCAAAATCTTTCAGAAGAATGGTGTTTCAAACTACATCTCCAATGTGTACTACGTGCCCAACATGAAAAGTAATATACTGAGTCTTGGACAACTCCTCAAAAAAGGGTATGTTATACACATGGAGAATTCTTCTCTTTCCATAAGAGATATGCATGGATATTTGATTACGAAAATCCAGATGGCAAAGAATCATATGTTTCCGCTCTATATAAACACAATGCTCAAGAAGTGTTTTTATGGAAAAATAAAGAATGATTCTTAGACATCGCATCTTCGCTTTGGCCATCTAAATTTCAGTGGCCTGAAACTTCTGTCGTCATCAAGCATGGTGCATGTCTTGCTTACCATTAAAGCTCCATAACAAGTGTGTGAGGCATGCACACTTGGAAAACAGCAAAAGACTCCTTTTCGAGTGAAGTATCCCGAAGAGCAAAAGAATCATTACAGTTAGTTCACACTGACATCTGTGGACCATTGGAGCCAATCTCTCTTGGAGGTAATGAATACTTTATTACCTTCATTGACGATTTCAGTAGAAAATTATGGGTGTACGTAATCAAAGAAAAGTCTCCTGCTTTTACTATTTAAAAAATTTTTAAGGCCCTTGTTGAAAAAGAAAGTGGTCTTAAAATCAAAACCCTTAGATCTGACAGAGGTGGAGGGTACACCTCAAATGCCTTTTGAGAGTATTATATGCCACAACAGAACGGAATTGCAGAACGGAAAAACCATACCATTCTCGATATGACAAGGACCATGCTGAAGGAGAAAAGTCTACCGAAGAATTTCTGAGCAGATGCAGTTGCATGTACTGCATATCTGTTTAATATGTGTCTGACCAAGAGTGTCAGATTCAAGACACCGCAGGAAGCATGGAGTGAATACAAGCCAAGCGTGGCGCACTTAAGGATCTTTGGGTGTGTCGCCTACGCTCAAGTTCTAGAAGAAAGAAGAAAGAAGCTTGATAATCGTAGTGAAAAGTGCATCTTCATCGGCTACAGTGAAGAGTCAAAGGCATACAAACTCTACAACCCACTAACCAATAAAGTGGTGGTGAGTAGAGACATAGTTCTGCGAGGAAGAAGCCTGGAAATGGAACGACGAAGATTCAGCCAAAGAAAATCAAGTTGATGTTGAAGAATATGAAGAATAGAAGCATGAGAACCAAGAGAAAACACCTGCAACACCCTCTTCCACCAAACCGTCTGCACGCAGAAGTCCAGCGATACGTTCCATCTCCTCTAGAAGTATTCTATCAAATCAAAATTCAGCCAGCATGTCATCATCCAGTTCTCCTTCACCCTTGGCTCCTATCAAAATGAGGAGCCTCAACGATATATATGCCAAAACTGAGGAAGTAAATTTTTTCTGCTTGTATGCGGACCACGAGCCTCTTACATTTAAGGAGGCTGTAGAAGAAGAATGTTGGAGGACGGCTATGGAAAAGCAGATCCAGGCCATTGAAAAGAACCATACATGGGATCTAACTTTACTTCCTCAAGGCCAAAGAGCTATTAGCGTCAAATGGGTGTACAAGATCAAGTGAAATGCTGATGGTGAAATCTATTGCTACAAGGCAAGGCTCATAGCAAAGGGCTACAAATAGAAGTACGAGGTAGACTATGAAGAAGTCTTCGCTCCTGTTGCTCACGTTGATACTATGAGGATGATTGTCTCCCTTGCAACCCATCACAGTTGGATGATCTACCAACTAGATGTGAAATCTGCATTCCTGAATTGAATTCTGGAAGAAGTGGTCTATGTTGGCTAGCCTGCAGGTTTTGTTGTTCAAGGGGAGGAACACAAGGTGTATCGATTGAAGAAAGCCCTCTATGGGTCGAAGCAAGCTCCACGTGCTTGGAATGCACATATCGACAACTATCTTTAAGAGAACAGCTTCGCCCAATATCCATATGAGCATGCAGTTTACATCAAGAAGAATGCTCATGGCGATATGCTTATAGCATACCTGTATGTTGATGATTTACTGTTTACAGGAAACAGCCAACCGATGTTTGATGAATTCAAGAAGGCCATGTTTAAGGAGTTCGAGATGACCGACGGAGGTCTGATGTCCTTTTTTCTAGGCATCGAAGTGAAGCAACAAAATGGAGGCATCCATATATCTCAGTAAAAGTATGCCAAGGAGTTGCTTGAAAAGTTCGAGATGACAGACTGCAATGTCGTGAACATGCCTATAGCAACGGGCCCAAAGCTGACAAAAGAAGGAGAAGGAAGAAGTGTGGACTCGACTCTGTTCAAGAGTCTGATTGGAAGCCTAAGGTACCTCACAATTACAAGGCCGGATATCGTCTATAGTGTTGGGCTTCTAAGTAGGTACATGGAAGCACCAAAAGAATTACATTGGCTAGCCGTAAAAAGAATCCCTAGGTACGTCAAAAGAACAATGGAATTCGATTTTTTTATCTATACGATGATGAAGCAATGATGTATGGATACTCAGACAGTGATTGGGAAGGTGACCAAGATGAAAGAAAGAGCACCACTGGCTATGTATTCTATCTTGGATCGACTGCTTTCACATGGAACTCAAAGAAGCAAAGTGTTTTTGCTTTGTCCACATGTGAAACAGAGTACGTGGCAGTATCATTCACGGTCTATGAGGTGATTTGGTTGAGAAACCTGCTAAAGGGGCTGAAGCACTCGTAGGAAGAATCTATGGTCATATATGTGAATAACAAGTCGGCAATCGAGCTCTCCAAAAATTCGATGTAGCATGGAAGGAGCAAGCACATTGATACTTGATACCATTTTCTCAGAGACTAAGTGAAGCAGAAAGTGGTGAAATTAGAGTACTGTCACACCACTGAAGAAGTCGCGGACATATTCACCAAGGCATTACCGACTAATACATTCAGATGACTAAGATCAATGCTTGGAATAAAGCCTGTTTTGGTTTGAAGGGGAGTGTTGGAACGTCCAAACCAAATGGACGGTTACATTGGAATTTTCACATTTTTCACATGTTGTGGCTGGTAGATCCAAACATTTGAAATTGATGGAATAAATGTAGTTAATGAGGGCATATTAGGTATTTCACATAAGTAGCAGTGACTATATATATAAGGTGTTGTGTTGCACGTTCAACACAGAAAACAAAGAAAAAAAATAAAAATCAAGCGCTTTTTCAATATAGAGAGCTTTTTTATTTTTTTTTATTCCCTTCTTATACAAGTGTTTGAATCATCTCCTAAGGCTTTGTAAAGCCAACAGATCTTCCATTAGATCCAGCCCTGCATTTCGCCGAATGCCTTATACGAATCATTCCAGCTGATGGATTCTAACCATTAGATTAAAAGCCAAGTACCATTAGTACCCACGGTCAGGGCCGCACCATTCCGCTCCATCCAAATGAGCAGCACTCTTAAGTTCTCGGCCATTAGTCGTCACTGATTTTGTCTTTTTAGTGTTGATTTTTGGACTATTGGTATTTCACTATTAAAAATATCAAATTGGTTTTAAACCCATCTATTGTGCCACATGCGGTGCAAAAATGACGAGTTGATGATTTGATGATTTGACACTACATGATCAGATTCGATACCATGAGGTAACTGACCCAATCAAGAGGGCGAAAATTCAAGCGGTGAATGATGGCCTTTCCCTCTATTTCAGTTTGGGCTTCTCCAACATAGCTGTCGAATCCGACTCCCGGCTGGTGGTAAATTTCCTTACTGGGTTGGTAGAGCCGGGGTGGAAGTGGAAGTATTAGTTGGCTAGGATAAATGGACTTCGACAAAAAGGTCACATAGTTTTTTAGTATGTTCTCAGGGAAGGGAATGGGTTGGCCGACAGGATGGCCAAATTGGGTAGCAATAATCAAAGCTCAGCCCAAATTAACGTCAAGGCTGATCTTCCCAGCGTTGTCAGGGGTTAGCTCTTCCTTGATAGAGTAGGTTTGGGGGAAATCATGAGCTAGGAGTTAGGTGCTCAGATATACCTTTTCTTTTGGTCCTTTGGGCTTTTTTAGTTTTCTTATGATAGGTTCCCTCTAGGTCTTTTTTCACATGGGGGAACCCAAAATGTAAGATCGTCTCTGTAAAGATTTTGCCTATAGAATGAAAGTTCTTAGTTTAAAAAATATATATATATATATATATATATATATAAACAACTGACTCGATCGGGCAAGCTGCAACTCAACTCTAGATTGAACGAGTCAATTAAAGTCTTCAAGTTTAAAAATCAACAACAATAAGAGCGCAAGGAGAGTTCAAGTACCGGCATGACAGTGACATATCTGCGCAGTCATGCCACATCTATACAGAACATGTCTCGGCATGTTTTGGAAATTGAACTTGTACTATAATCAAGTTATTGAAGCAGAGATGTCCCACACGTCTCCTCGTGAGAGACATCTTCCTGCCACTCTATAATTCTTCCTCTTGTACGTTGTATAATATGTACATACACAATAAGTGAAGCCTGGTTCTTATAAGCTTTATCACTTGCGTTATCAGTTGATATATAAATGGAAGTATTCTATTGTATTAATCTTTTATGATATTGCTTAATGTGGGATTTATTGTTTTTTAAAGTCTTAAATCATTCAGAATCAGGATTTGTCGATTGCATCAACAGACCATTTGATGCCATCGAACAGTGCTCGATCCAATCAAGAATTTTTGGATTTTCTCCAGTTGGTCGCAGGACTAACAAAGTAATTTTTTTCGATGACATCGAAACGTCGAAAATTAGTTCGATGTCATTGAAGATGGCTTAATGAAATCGAAGAAGATCCAATTTTCATATCTTGTCTCTAGATTGTTTAGGCATTAGTTTGATGCCATCGACATGGCTTTGATGTAATCGAAGGATAAGTTTCGATGACATCGAATGAATACGCGCAGATTTTTGCAGAGTTGCGATTTTGCGGGATTTGTTTCCTTACTTCGATTGTGATTCTTCCAAATGATATATATTGGGGTGTAATCGGGATTGGGAGGTATTCAGAATTTTCTAACTCATTCTAGGGTTTCAAGGGTGTAGCTTGGGTTGATTCGAGGTTGTTCGAATCAGATAATCTCTCTAGTCTTGTAATTTTCTGCTTTTATAGTGATATCTATCGCTTTGTGCCGTGGTTTTTTCCCAAACGGATTTTTCCACGTTAAAATTTAGAGTGTTTATGTTGTGATAGTTTGGTGTGATTGGATTATTTCACTTGATTCATCTCTGTGTGCTTCCACTGTTGATCATACCCCAAGTATAGGGTTGTGATGTAGCAATAAACTCGGTAAGACCGAGGTCGAATCCACAGGGACTGAACCTTGTACATTATCTGAAAGTAACTTGAATTAGAACTAGGCGAAGATGAAATCTAAATCAGAGAAAATTAAGAGAATAATTGTGAATAGATTAATTAAAAACTAATAAAAATAAAGGAGGGGACTAGGGTTCCAAGGATCCCTTTGTAGCAATTGGGAAGCTACCTTACATTTATTCAAGGACATAACTGGAATCGGAGTCCTATCTTATCCAGCTGGTAAGAAGAGATTTATCAGATCTCTGAACATCTCATGGATCTAATTATCAATAAATAAGAATAGTGAAGATTTGGAAGTAATTTTGTCATCTAACCATGCCCAAGAGACTATGGCAAACAATAGCAATTTACCAATCTCACAGCCAATCATAAGAGAATTGTGAAAGTTAGGAAGGGTTCCATAACCTAACCATGCCCATGAGACGATGGTGAACAACAGGGTTCCTAAGTTCACAATCTCAATAAAAAGATAATATCTCGAGTTATCGCAGATCTATTGTAATTTAAGTCACAACAAACTATTAAAACTAAAAACATTCCTTATAATTAAACTAGAATCCATGAGAGTTCAATAAACATAGATCAAAACAAAGCTAACACCCTAATCATGCTACAAGCTTCACCTCTTAGCCCTAACTAAGAGGTTTAGCCTGACCTGGTCATGCTAAAACCAGGAAAAGCATGAACAAAGAAAAAATAAAGAAAGAGGGAAGAACTCCTGAAAAACCGGCTGCACTCCACGTCTCTCTCTTCCCTTTCTTCACACGTCCAGATTTGCCTCCATGGCTGCCCAGGATCCAGTTGCCCCTCTCCACGTCTCCACGCTCTCCTTTATAGAGCTGGTAGGTCGGTCAGTTTGGGCTAGAGTCAGTGCGGAAGTCTTTTACGCACAGCAAACCAGCGTGCATAAGAAAACAAGTGAAACTTCTTGCGTTTGGAGAGGAATTACGGTGCGAAATCAACTCATTTATAGATTTTGACATCTTGACTAGGGTCATCGCCTCCCTATGGACATATTAAATGGTCCAGATTACCCATCCGACTATGATCAGGATCACAGTATGGCCCACGGAGGGTTGGACGTGCGGACACATGTCCCTGCAAAAACAGGGTACGCTGAGATGTCGGTGGGTCCCACATTGGTGTTTTCAGAGAAATCCGACCCGTTCCTTAGATTCCTGGTGAAATTTCAGTTGGAAAAAAGTGGTTTGGTTGAGTTTTGGTGTGGTCCACTGTATAAAATCAACTTGTCATTCATCCTCCATTTTTTAACAATCCACGTTCATACACATGTATTGGGCCAAAAGGCCATCTAAGACAGGGTCAAGCCCCCCCTCTGGACACATTTGACGGTCCAGATCATGCAAGTGGCTGATAGGTGGGGCCCACTGGCCAAAATCGATAGCTGCGTAGTGAAGATGCTAGTGCATTTTTAGATTTTTGAGAAGTTATCGGTCAGCGTAACGCTGACCGATTGGGATGATTGCGGTGCGCAATGAGTGTACGTGTGCTGTGCATACGCACTCACGTAAAGTGGGTCCCATCTTGATGTTGTTGATAAATCCACACCGTCCATCTGGTTTCCCATTTAATTTAAGGGTTTGAGACCAAAATTGAAGCATATTCAAAGATCAGGTGGGCCCCAAATTGCTGATATGTGAGCTGATCTATCCGTTGGGACACTTTTAGAGGGATCTAAGAGCTGAATTTCAATGTGTACGGTTAATTTAGGGTCCTCAGGCTAGATATAAGGTTTCGAGCCGAACAGATGGCGGGAACCCTATGATCTTGCATTCAGGATGACTTTCAGGCCACTTGAACTTCAATCACTTGATTTTCTCGATTCTTTGGCATGTAAATTCTTCGATCTCAGTCCCCTGGGGTCTGTCTCTTGCCTTGGTAATTTTAGAGTATTAAATTCATGCTTTTAATACCCTTTTTAGTCCAAGCTCCTAAATCCACCTTGCAACATAAACGCGATTAAAACAGGCCGTTAAGCAGTATCATGTTCATAAAATCAAGTAATAACTGGGGTCTAATATGTAATATTTAACCCTCAACAACGGTCCCCTAACAAGTGGTATCAGAGATATCATTAGGGCGCAATGTTAAATCTGAGAGTGAGTAAAAATGACTACCAATTCTAAGTTCAATGTTGAGAAATACTCTGGAAAAAATAACTTTAAATTATGGAAGGTCAAGATGATTAGTCGATTGATTCGGAAAGAATTGGATGAGGTCCTTAAGAAGCGACCAGAATCTATGGATGATGATGAATTGAAGAAACTCGATAAGAAAGTGAAATCCTTAATCCAATTATGCCTAACGGATGAGGTCCTCTATAATGTCTTAAGGGAGAAAACCATAACAAGTTTGAGGGTAAAGTTAGATGACATCTATGCTAAGAAGTCCCTTGAAAATCGATTACACTTGAAGTTGTAGCTGCTCAACTTCAAGATGGTAGAGGGAGGAGATGTTGAAGTGTTCACTCCCCAAGTATAGGGTTGTGATGTAGTAATAAACTCGGTAAGATCGAGGTCGAATCCCACGAGGACTGGTTGTCACAATTCAAATCTATGATTCTTCTTAACTAATCCAATGAATAATGAACTAAACTGCTAAGCACAATTTTAGGAAAAATAATTAAGAACAGGGAAGAAAATTCAATTAGAGAGAAAGCACTAGGACTTTCGAATCCACCCCTAATTATCCTAACCCTTGTTTTGTCTGTTGATTCATTGATCTAGATTGATACCACTTAAATAGAGAAAGCACAATCTGTGTCCTAAATCGGGCATCAGAATTCCTTTAAGCAATGCCATGAATAACAAATTCCATGTCCTTGGTACATGGAATGTACATTCATTAAAGCATCCTGTTTCTTCCTCTATAGGAAACCTGTTCTTGATCGATACAAAAACACTGTAATAAGCATCCAACAACATCCATCTATATACTTTGATCAAGTTCATAGATGGAGAAGTATGGAATTTAAACCCACAAAACCCACTTAGAGAAAAAAACAAATTAATTAAAATTCAAAGTAAATCAACCATTACAAGAGCCGATCAAATTAGGGGCTTCATCTCAATAGTGAGAGATTAGTTACCCATAAAATCTATAAAAAATATTAAATAAAATTCATAAATTAAAACTCCAAACCAACAATCTCTCTCTCTTTCTCCTTCTCTTTCTTCTCTCCCCTCAGGCTCTTGGATCTCCAATTCTGTCTGAATGCCTTCCCCACGTCCAAAACTTCCCTTTTATAGTTCTTTGGATGGTCGGAATTGGTGGCATAAACGGACTCAAGTGCGGATTTTCACAACCGTGATCGGTGGGCCCCACGAGGTGTTTTCGGAAAATCCACCCCATCCATTGGATTCGGGAAAATTTCGATCGAGAATGGGTGGTTTTGAAGGTCCATTGGCGCGGCTACTGAAGAAATCTCAAAAAGATCGATTTGAACGTCGCTGGGGTAGCCTTTTTGTGGCCTCTGTACACAACGCATGGGAGTGGAATCTCGGCATGGTTTTGTAGTTCTCGTGGCCCTCTACGCGATGGATGGCTCGGATTTTCCGGAAGGTTGAGAAATAATAATTCGGAAAAAATCGGCCGGCTTTTGCTGCGGACGCCAACCGGTAAGGAATGATGGTGGGTCCCACTTCGCAGAATGTCTTTGAGAAATCTACTCCGTTCATGAGATTCGGCTCGAAAAAAATCGGTAAGAATTCTTGGTTTTGAGGTGGATTCGGTGCGACCACGTGATCTTTCGTCCCACCGTCCATCCTGCGTTTGTGCTGGCTGAGGATCGATATAATCTTTTATTCCAATTTTTGCCACCTGGCGAGGGCAACTATGGACGGATCGGATCTCTCATTTGGACACGAGGTGGGACCCACACTCAGGACCGCCGTGCGGTTGCGGAAGACGGCCGAGACGAGATGGATCGGGCGCGGTTAATCAATCAGGTGCACACGGCCGATGTACGTGTACTCGGTGTACATGCATCCCACATGGGGCCCATTGTGATGTTTTTGAGAAATCCAAGCCGTCCATCCCGTTTCTCATATAATTTAAACCGTCTAGGTAAATTTTGAAGAAGTTCCAGATATCAGGGCCCCAAATTGGAGATTAATGAGCTGATCAGTCCGTTAGCCCATTCCTGAGATCTTCAAGTAGATGAAATTTAATATGTACGGTTGATTTACGACCTTCATCACATGTATGAAGTTTTGAACTGATCGATGGCGGGAAACATGTGATCTTGCATTCTGGACCCTTTTCGAGCCCCTTTGGCTTGCTTTTCTCAAATCCCAGGCGTGTAAAATCTTCACTATTGGTTTTCTGGAGTCCATCCCGTGCTCTAGTAATTTTAGAGCGTCAAAACCATGTCTTTAACATCAATTTCCAATTTACACTCCTAATTTCATCCTGTAATAAAAACACGAGAAAAATCTGACATTAAACACTATCATGTATGTAAAATTAGGCAATTGCTGGGGTCTGATATGCAATATTCGACCTTGATCATGAAGCTCACATTAGCAATTTTAGCAAGATGATTCGTAAATTGTTAGATGTGGAGGTAACAGTCGATGAAGAAGACCAAGCGTATATCTTGTTGAATTCTCTTCCTGCTTCGTATGAGTCTTTTAAAGACATCTTGTACACTTGTAACATGACCCTTAGTGTCTATACTATCATCTCATCCATTTAGGGAAAGCCGATATTGAGAAAGAAAAACGATAACATGAGGACCTCTTCCGATGCTTTCTTTACAAGAGGTAAAAATTCTGAGCATGACACAGGATCCTTTAGATCACATTACAAATCCAAGGGCAAGGGAAATGGAAAGTTGAAGTTCTGGAATTGTGGGATGTTAGGACACAAGAAGAAGGATTATACAAATTCTAATGCAAAAAAAAAGGATAATACAAAAATCTTCTTCCAAGGAGGTCAATACTGTCATGTCTGATGAAGAGGCAAGTGGAGATGATGTGTTATTAGTGTTTATGATCGGACACTTATACGATGATCGTAGAGACAAGTGGATTCTTAATATAGGGGCTTCATACACATAACTCCTCATCGGAGTTAGTTCGCCAGCTACAGGGAGTATGATGATGGACAAATATTTATGGGAAATGAGAATGCCTGTAATGTTATGGCCATTGGTACTGTCCGTATTAAGATGTTTGATGGAATGGAGCATACCTTGACTGTGGTGAGGCACGTTCCTGACATGAAGCGAAGAAAAGTTTGATATCTCTTGGTGCACTCGAGTTGATTGGGTGCAAATTCACTGATTTTAATGGGGTTCTTGTAACGCCCTAAAAATCGGGGGTCAAACAAAGCTCTACTCCCGAGTTCCAACGCATCACTAATGTAATATAGATTATGATGATTATTATGAGTGCATTCGAACATGAGTGGGATTATACTAAAACAACATATCATACTCCAAGGATAACTAAATTGAGCAAGCGGAAGACTGTGATCGATATATAAAGTATATAAATGGTTTTAAATCCCCAGAATATGAATGTAACAGGGCTGAATATATACAGGTTTTGTGTCAAATTATATAAAATACCAAAATGTAAATGTCCAACTAATCCATAAATTCCTGTAATCCCGCCGAATCAGCACGAGATCTACGTAGGCCTGCCCGAGAGCTGAACGTAGGAGAACTCTTCCTCCTCGCCTATGAAGTCCATTTCAGCTGCATAGACCCCATCATTACCTGTATTTGAAATAGAGTCTGGGTGGTGTTTTAAAACACCGTCCCAGGTGGGAATGAGTAGCTAATTCAGTGGAACTATAAAGCAAAGGTTAACATGTTATCAATTCAGTCAAGCAATAATGATAAAGCAGTACAACAATCATGTCCTAAGTACTCTTGTTAATGCAATAATAGTGTGCGAAAATGATGTATGTCCTCGCCTGCACTCCCTCAGCGACATCAACTCACGATCGCGAATGCAATACTCCCAGTAAACGTGTATTTCCTTGCCAAAGCATCGTGAAATGCGGATGCATGATCATGTTAACTAAGTTCTTATTTAGGCTTATTCATACAGCAGATTTGGGAAGCTAAGGTACCTCCATTTATATCATTTACCCAAACAATGATCCATCTAAGGTCGTCAATCCTAATTAGTCACATACGATAGGTAAGTTCGCGAGTTTATACTAGTGGTTGTTATGAGAGGCTCGTCACCTCAACGTAGACTTAATTCATACTCGAGTTCACCCACTAACACCCTTCCAACTAACAGTCTATTTTCAAAGGCTCGTCACCAATCCGACTGGGGACCACAGCCAGGCTGCGCCAAGGTAGGCCTATTTATACTCAAGGTCACTATAATAAGGCTTGTCACCTTAGCGTAGTCCTAGTGTATACTCTAGATCACTACGGGAAAGGCTCGTTACCTTAGCGTAAGCCGACAACTTAAATACAGTGTCCCATACTACCGTATTCGGCTCATGAATTTGGGTTACTCACTGGTCATTACAGGGAGGCTCGTCACCCTAGCGTAGGCCGACAGCTCGACTACGGTGTCCTATACCACCATGCCCTACTCATGAGTCTTAGTGGATCGTGGTACCAAGGTCAAACGGGCATTTCATTGGTAAGTTGGTACCTTAGATTCAAGTAGTATCGTCCATACATGGTGAACATACATTAGGCCAATCGGTTTACTTGACAAGCCTGACTGGTACTGACTTAATCGATATGGAGTGCATAAGCACTCCATGTGGCCTAACCACTGTCGACAAACAACATACGACTCGAATTCATTGAACGTGTCTTGTGTGGCGAAACGACTTCGTCCACTAATTCGGGAATCATTACCGATTGCCTGGACTACGCAGTAGTTCCAATCATATTCAAACACAATAGGAATTCATATGAGATAGTTAAACAACATGTGACAACCAATTTCAGTATAAATCTCATTTGAGCATTTCCACAAACACATAGTGTACATGTTATCATACCTAGGCATTTCATTCATAAATCACATAGTAGTAAGATAGGTTACATGAAGGAAACTGTAGCTATAGATAAGGTAATTAAGAATCCCATCTCAAAACCTCAGCCCTTTAAATACATTTCAACAAGTATTTTCTCATTCAGGCATTTTATCAAACACTTAGACTACACATACCAACATACATGTAATAAATCAGTTATAACGTATATTATAGCAAATCCTTTCACAAGGGAGCTGTCACATATACAACAATCATGAGTTCTCAACAACAATCATGACAAGCACAAATCATAATTCCACTTTCATTCAAACATTTCAACAAACACATGGAGTGCATTAATTTCAATATAGTTCATATATATATGTAATTAGCGGAAAACATCACATCTGAGCATATGTGATAGTAATCAAGTCAGTCATAAATCATTAACTGACATTGAAAGCCTTAAAAACCATAACCTAAACGTTTATAGTCTGCACCTTTTGTCGAAAAATTCATTTCGAACTTGGTTCGAACCCTACGCTTCCGTCTACAGCACAACGACTACCTGAATCACAAAATAGGTTAGCTATTTCACTGATTTCTCTATTTGGAATCCTAAAACAGATTAGGGTAAGGATTTTTTACCCAAAAATGGATACGGATTCGTCGGTGTAGCGACACGGGAGAAGGGATTCAGCCCGTGGAGTGGAAGGATCAAATCCCGGCATCAAACTCCAGATCTCTCTCACTTCTCCTCACTTTCTCCTCCTCTTTTCTCTCTTCTCTCTCCTAGGGTTAGGAAAATCGTATGGAATGAGAGAGAGGTGGGTTAAGGGTCTTATATAGGGCCGGAACTGGTTCAAATGGTCTCAGGGCCTTGGTATACTCAGGTTATATCTGAAGAGTGGAACGGAGCTCATCTGGAGGCCTGTTTCTTGCATACAGTCTAGAAAAAGTTTTCTGACATTGGATCTAGGTCAGGTTAAGACTTTGGTCTGATCAGATTAGTGAATCGACCATGGAGGACCCATTTCAGTTTAATGGTCACCGGTACTCGATCAGGGCCACAAGTGCACTGACATGTGTTAGAAATTTTTTCTAATCTGAGGGTGTAATTGGGTCAGAATCTGACGGTCTGAAACCTTAAATTTGTTCTGTAAGTGAACGGCCCAAATCACTTAAGTTGAGTTCATTTTGTAAAGATATTCGCGTTTCTCACCCTCTTCGCTCCAGGCTCAAATTGTGCGTTTTTGGATACTGCTGGGACTTGATTTCTGAGATGGTTGTCAAGCCCAATAAGATGGTCATAACCGTATAGTTTCACCGTCATCGGACTTTCAACGGGCGGTCAAGGTCCGATACGGAGTTTCAATGTGCTCCCTAGAACAACTGGGTTTTGAGATTGCTCCTAGGTCTTAAGGTAATATTGAGTTAGTGATTTTAATAGTTTTGTGTCTTGTAGTTTATATAGAAAATAGTTCAAGCTAATTCCACAACTTATTTAGTTTAGTACTTAACTAAATTATGCCCTAATTATGACAGAATAAAGTCCTAGGGTAATTCTATGTTCCTTTTTAATATTTTTAGTGAGTATATTATTTTAATTATTTTTATAATAGTTCATCATTAATTTTACTTTGTCTTCACCAAATTTCATTAGATTTTGTGTAGTAGAAAAATTCTAAAAATTCTCGAAGTAGCAGCTGTTCGAACGATTAAATTTTGGATAGTTGTCACAACAACCTATATTAAACTATATTAAGATTTTTATTATATTTTTCTCTTATTTTTATATGAAACTAGACTTATCAAGCTTCAATCTGTCTTCTTAATCACGTAAATCAGAGTTATAACAAGGGAGATATGACTTTTTTAAGTCATTCAAAAACTGCAGAATTTTGCAACGAGGGTCCACCCATTTTTGGTGCACCCATGGTGCGCCGCGGTCAGCGCGTTGGTGCCGCAGTCTGCTGGACTGCGAGCACGGTGCACCGCGATCCTCTGTGGTGCCTGCCACTTGGAGTTTTTAAAACAAGTGTAACTTGCAACCCGGAAAGAGTTATTCGACGTGCAATATATGATTTTGGAGTAGGAGAAGCTGATCTAATCAAATAACCTATTTATTTTGTAAGATTAGATAAGGTTAATAGTTAAAAATCTATTTTATTTATATATTCACTATTTATAGTAAATTTTGGTTTGAGTATTATTCTTCATCATTTAAACCTTAGGATTAGTGTCTAATATGAAAGTACTTAGAAAATTTTGATGAATCAGGTGGTGAAAGGTGAGATTTTGAAGAAAATGGGTTGAAAAAGGATTTTTAAACTTTAGGATTGAGTTCTAAGAAGTCGATAAGGTGTTATGATAAACTTATTGCCTAAGGACGTCTAACTCCAAGTTGAAAAAAATTCGGGATGTTACAATCTACCCCCCTGAAAAAATAATTTCATCCTCAAAATTAGCTAAGGGTAATAAGTAAAGATTTTATTATTTCATTTACCTAAGTTTTATTGATTTCAAGTTTATATGCATGGTAGGGTGTATATTATCTATGCTAGTCTAGCTCATTTTAGTCTACCTCCAAAAAAAACTTTTTCGCCCTGAAATTAGCTAAGGCTCCTATTAAGTTCATATTTAACGAGCACATTTGGGGATACACTGACCTCCACTCGTTCTCATCGTTCGGCCTATTATTCTTTAGTGATCTGATCTACTTATGTGACTTTGTCTAGTTATAGAGTCCTGATTGTTCCCCTTTGGTGTGTCTATTGCTAACGTTTCAAGGACGAATATGATCTTACTTAGTAACCTAACCATATGTGTTACCTAAACTGAAGATCCTGGGCCAGTGGGGCAGGGGTCCACCATGCTTCCGCTGTGCCACTTTGATCAAATGGATGTATAAACAAGCTTAACTAGATTATACTCAAAATATTCTACCCCCCTTAAAATTATCTCTACTCTTCGGGTCCAAGAATTTGTGTATTGATCTACATATTAGAACGAGTGGAAATCTAAGACCTATCTTTGATATGAAATGGGAAGCGATCTCTCAATACATTGATCTTCATTTCATCGATGTCATGTACTATGGCATTAGTACCTATGGTTATAGAAAGGAGCTAAAAATAATGGTGGGTGTTGTGGTTGATTTCAGGGACATGTGTGAGTTTGTGGCAAGATGCCTAATTATACCAAAAAGAGACTTGTGTTACGGTCCCGACTTACCCTTTTTAATCATGTCCAGTTTAATATTGTAAGATAATCTATACATTATTAGTAAATAAGGAATTGGGACAAAATAGGTTAATGGGAAAAATATGTTTCTAAGTTCATATGCACAATATGTATGCCAGAATGATCTATGATTCGAGACTTAATTCTTAACTGTCTGTTACCCATTTGAGAAATTTCTTGGGCCTCAAAAGAATAATCTTTATTGGCTATATATTCATAATACTTCTTGAAGGCGAAATAATAAACTTTCAGTTGTAAGTGGTCAGGCCAACACGGAAAAAAAGTTGTGTAGTGGGTCTGAGCCGGATACATAGACCTTCTACCTAGCTATGATAGAAAATTTGTCGTATCAGTTCTTAATTCTAGTTGATCCCGATCTTCTTCTTGATTAGAGCATTGAGTTCATTGGTAACTACCAAGATTGAGATTTCGATTCAAACCGCGAATACTTCGCTTATATATATATAGTTTCTCTACTCCTTGTTCCCGATTAGAATGAGTCTCTGGGAAGGCAATTCTAAGGGGTGTATTGATTTAACCTAACATTAAATCAAAGGGATATATAAGATTTCTCTAAGTGTGAATAGTTTCTAAGTCAGACAACTTTCCTAAGAGTTATTAAAGAAGCCTATAAGTATTAGAAGAATTCAATGAAGGAATGAGGTCTCACTCCAACTTAATCAAGCTAGCTAACAAAGTCTATCTTTCAATTATCTTAGCACAATCAGTCTTTTACAATCCTTAGTATAACCAGTAGCCTAGTCTTAACTTATGAGTAGCGATAATCCAGTAGTTATAATCCAAAGTCTACACTCATACGCTAGATGATTTCATACCATTTCTAATACGAGGAATTGTTTTATCACTTAGGGTCAAAGGTTGCCTGATTGGAATTGAGTTGCCCGAACTTACATTTAATTGTGTTCGAGCACTTCACACATGACCATACCAGCTAAGGAGGTCCTAGGGTTCATGTTATTAATTTATTGGATATCCTATACTATCAGATCTTTCAAAATGTAGGAGTACCAACTCTAGGTCAAAAACTCTAAATGTCCCAACATGTGATGGTCGTTGTGGTTTATATAATCCTCATTCCCAAGGTCCTAGTTATCTCATTACTTCGCTCTGAAATTCTTGATTTGGGTCCATTTTTATGGTCTAATGCGCCCGTAATTGCATTATTTGGATCCGTTTCAAGTTTGGAATTCGTCAACTAACGACTCAAACCCGTCGACTAACGGCGTAGAGGCGACCTAGGTCAATTCACGTTATCGAAGATACGTTGTGGACTAAATTATAGTATTCGGTCTCGCCTGTCGGTGAAACCTTAGGATCCTAATGTCGTCTCTAAATTCCATCGCCCCCTTCCTAAATCAGAGTGCGTTAGAGTGCATCGTGTTACCATAACCCAGGTCCAGTTTCACTACCAAAAAATAGGGCAACGCCAACGGCCAAAAACTGTCGGCATTGCCCTTCACCGATGGCTTTTAGCCGTCAGATAGTCCATCAAGAAAAGGGGCGTGGGCGTTGCTCATCGACGCATTTTAGCCGTTGGCATCTACGACGGCTAAAGCCGTCGGTGTTTCCGATGGCCGAGGGTGACGGTTTTAGCCATCGACATCTATGACGGCTAAAACCGTCGGCATTTCCGGCTGAGGTCAACAGTTTTAGCCGTTAGCATTTTCGACGGCTAAAACCGTCGGCATTTCCGACGGTTGCGGAGGACAGAAAAAACCGTCAGCATTGTCGATGACAAAAAGTCGTTGGCGTTTTTCATAAATTAAAAAAATAATAATAAGAATAATTAATTCCTTAATAAACTCACATATCCAAAACTAGATGATCCTAACTATTCCAAATGAATTCCAAACGCATTCATAAAAACATAGTACTAATAGCAACAAAATATAAACTTATGCACAACGAAAAGAAAATCCTAACCATTCGAAATGCATTTCATTGGACAAATACATGAGTAATTATGTTACTAATTGCAGACAAGATAAACATATCACCTTTCAAATAACCCTGCCCCCACCATCTCAAATATCATGATCCACAGAAACTTTGGGTGTTGAAAGAATTCATGTTAATATGTTATACTTTTTATGGCCACTCCTGCAACTGCACCAACTCCTGCTTCTGGTAAATGTCCCGTTCAACTAAAAATTGCAAACCGATGGGATTGCAATCCTTCAAAGAATCAGTAAGGACTGACTTCTAATCAACTTCATGCTCCTTTTTAGTAAAAAAGACTCTTTTTACCACAAGTGAAGTCTGACTAAAACTGAAAATTCACATCCAAATCCAAAATGATATATGAAAATTCTGAAAATCTAAACAAAACCTACTAATCAAAATCTCAATTCAAACTGTATCGGGGATCCATAAATCTCTTAGCACATGGAGTCACTTTTGATAAAGATTTCCCATATAAAACCAAGGAATTTTAGGTTATCCATGCTTCATCACTTCTTGTCGGACACTCCGGCAGATCTCATCTTGCGAAGAACATTGGACATCTCCTCACGCTTCTTCTTCGCTCTTTTATGGGTACCTAACTTTCTCTTTGCCAATTTCAGTGCATGCTTGTCCTTTCCAACTTTCAGGAGCTCAGTAATTCTCTTCTCATATGGAGCAAACCCAGCAACTTCCCTAATGATGCCCCAAACAAAATGCACCTGTTTGCTAGTTTTCCCTTTTCTGGCAGAAGGGCGAGGAGCCAATTCCCTTTTTATGATGACATGCCCTTTGTTCAACCCAACAAATAGCCCACTGTTAGGCTGTGATCGATGGAGCCAATGCAAGCCACCAACAAAGCTATGCCTCTGTTTGTGGACAGCAAAACCCGCACCCTAAATGCCGCAAGAAACCCTAGTTAAAAAGACTCTAGAACCAAAAGAAAAATGTGCATCCAACACGATTTTAAAGCCTAATTAAGTTGTCTTGCAATAATTTTAACGATCGTTTCATATATTTCACACTTGATTCTTTTATTGAGATAAAAAAATAGAGGAGCAGTTTGTATAGGACAGAGGTGGACCTACATCAAACTCTTGAATTGAAACTGTATTAAGCAGGTAATGTAATTTCCAACAATCAACAAAAGGTGCATCTACTATGAAGCAACCACTTTTTAACTTTTATGTTTGGACTTGGGGAAATTTTGTTTACCAAAACAAGGGTCTAGTCTAGCTACTTCTGGCCTCCAGTTATCCCAAACAAATTACAGTACGCAATATTCAGAAAGAAACAAGCCGAAAGCAACATGAGGATCAAAATATTACCCGCATTGGAGAGCCTTGAGACTTCATCTACAGCTTGAATAATGAAGGCAACTTTGTTTCCTTGCACCTGAAAAACAAACAAACAAACAAACAAGGCATGAGTGTGATGGATGGTAGTAGGCATTTAGATAAAAACTAAAAATTGCATATTTGGCTCACATTCAACTGAAAAAGGTCTTAATATTGATCATTGGGATCTTCCATCTGGGAGAGTTTGGGGCATGCTCCTTCCAGTAGAACTCAATAGTCTAATATCTCAATCACTGAACCATGGGCTCCACTTGTTAGATTCGAAAACTCATCTATATTGTGTAAAGATGAAGGCCATGCATCAAATGAGAAATGCTAATATGCCGACCAGGCAACTCCATTCTCACGCTACACACAGCAAACACATGGTGATTGGGAACATTGATCAGGTGAGTAACCACATGGAGAGGCCATATCCCAAGATTCAAGAGTATTGAACAGTGGTAGGCATCCAACAGATGAATGCAAAGGGAATTTAGCAGTGGCTCACACTCAAATAGAAACAATTCCAGAATGGTCAGATTTGTCCAATCACTTGGACTTTCCAAGAATAGCGCATTGACACAATGTCCCACCAAATCAACGGTCCCAATCAAATGCATGTTTGTCACATGTATTCAGCAGGAGCTGCATAGAACCTTTATGGCATGACATGAGCACATCTTAGCATGTCACCAAGGAATTTAGCAGTCAAACCACAAAGGAGAACCAAAAACTTGATGAAAAGCTAGTGATTCTTTGTACTGAAAACTATACCATAATTCTAAGGAGAGAGAAGACTAACCCGCATAAAATCTTCCACTCAAATTTTGGAGCGCATTTGCAGCATGTTCTTCCTCTCTAAACTGAACATACACATTTCCTACCTGCCAAGATAAAGTCACAATGATACTTATATACCTCAAAAAACTGGAGTCCTAGCTCAGGTGCTTGATAACCAAAAGGATATAAGACCCTTTTTACCTTAGAATCCATCCAGTTTCATAACAGAGTAATATCATAATATCTAGGAATATTTCCTAGTATTTAGTGGCCTCCTACTTTGGGAGTAAGATAATAGAGTAAGATAACTGACACTGATTAGATACATGCAGCATCACCTGATATAAAGAAACTTTCACTGCTGCAAAGGGATCCACAATGACAAGAGAGTTTATCTTTGTCAGCATTTCCATGCCCATTCCCTTGATTCCAAGCAGGTTTGCATTCTGTTGTTAAAGCAAATTGCAGAAAGAATAAATTTAGTACTGCTTGAAGCTTGCTGATGAGCCTCTCCTCTAATATAGCTGTAGATAGTTCCTAGGGAGGGGTTACGATTCCATCCCAAGAATCTGTACATGTGCGGTTCAAAGTAGAGTGAAGGCTAGAAAGGAATTTAAAGAGTTGAAGTTGCTGTGTTTGTTTTTTCATATCATCCATATCAAAGAGATGTGTTAGAAAGCTATCCAACTCAACCATTTTCAGTTAAGATTTGCAAAATATTCTTCAGTGGTTTCATCATCTTGTTGAAGAATATTAATCCCAGTTTAAGTTTATATAACTCACAAGATTCCTCTTGGCCATTGAAAGCAACAATTTAAGTCATCTTGAGGTTATAAAATTTTCATACTATAATTGATAGAACTAAATTATTTTCTTCTGAATGATAACATCTACCAAAACAATACACAACGCAAACTTTCACTGATGTTGACTCTTGTGAGTCTACCACCGAGACATGAGTAAGGACCCTCAAAGGAGTATGATGGGCTATTTTCTTTTCAACAATTCATCCAAAACGGAACTAAAAGATAATTCTAAAGAGAACTTTGGAAAAATTCCAAGACACCCTTAATTGACTTTGTACCTTGAAAATTGGCAGTTTCACTCATGTGGGTCACAATGTATAAAGTAAATTGGCCATTCAAATTCAAAGACACCCTTAGATGATTTGTACCTTGAATTTCACCTTTGTGGCCATAGGGATGATTTCATCTTTGAATTTACCAGAAACAATCGCAGTAGCTGCCTTCTTATGGGATGCGACCTGGTGATGCATTTCAAGGCGTTAGATATTACATAGAAACTGCATCCTAACATCAAAGAATGAATTCTACATCTACAGAACTCACAACAGCCTGATCTTGCTCCTGGTGTGTTGCACCATAACGATGAGCGACATTTTCAGGAGTAACACCCATGGGTAGAAGATAGTCTTGAGCTTACTGCAAACTCTAAACCTGTGACATTATAAAAGATCTTTGTTCAGTGCAAGAAACATCCTTTCTTAAAACAAAAAACATACAAAACTTAAAAGAAGATGTAGAGTTCAGCGAGAACATATCTTGGGATCGACCATTCCCAAGCCACTGGATTTGCTGTCATAAACTCCAATCCAGCTCCAATCCCTGTATTGAGAAGATTTAGAAAGAAAAAAAAACAATAATAATAATAAAGATAAATCTAGAGTTCATAAACAACATAACATGACCATCAAGCCTCTCAATAGGATGCATGCATACCTATGTCATAAAATCCAGCTTTAATGGCTACATAATCAGATGGCTACTAGTCCTCCCATTATCTCAGATGGGAATGCTTTAGCAATATAACGGGAGCAGTCATAGATGCAACACCAACACCTAGGCCCACTAGGAATCTTCCAAATATAAGAACATAAGGATTTGGTGTAGCACACATGCCAATCGATCCAACAACAAAAACTACATCAGCAAGAAGGGTAGCTTTCTTACACCCATACCATCATTAGTCCAATCCCCTGAGGCAGCTCCAAAAATTGCAACTAGCAATGCCATGCTAACAATTGTTTCTTAAGCATTAATCAACATAATGAGAAGTTGGTGTCCAAACATAAAAACACTTATCCAAGAAAGTATACAATGGCATTCTTGAACATGTACCTGTAGAAATTCGTTGACATTGATGACCTAAAAATCATCTGGAAGGTACAGAAGTGCCCTAGATATAACACCTAAAATGAACATTTTTATCACCTAATATAACCCTGCAAAAAACACAACCAGATTATAAGTAATCCTAAATCAAAACCTAAACTTCCAAAATATTAATGAACACAAATATTTACACATATTTATTTTCGGTGTAATTTCTGTACACATGCAGAACCAAAAGCAGTCATGGAATAACGATAAAGGAACTTCTCATCAGGGCTGATCGCATTCTCTGCAACAGCTGCCATGGATGATGAAAATTTCCCTACAATTCTCTTAAAAATTTCCCTACAGTTCTCTCTCTCTCTCTCTCTCTCTCTCTCTCTCTCTCTCCTAATTGCAAATAACAATAAAAGAAGTGAAAATTATTACAAATCTTTCAATTCCTCAAAGGGAGGTTAAAATGCCAACCAAATATATCAATGCATAAATGTGGGTGTCAAATCCGTTCCATTCCATAATATTCAGAATAGTGTCTATGTTACTATATAGTTCAAAAACAAAAGTAAATTGTGTCAGTTATTGTAATATGCAATCATAAACATCATGGATAGATGGTTAGAAATAACTTGGGCCAAACAACAAATCCTCCTATGCCAATCTCTCCAAGTGTATAATGATAACAATTTTCCTTCCACAACTTTGCATGCGAAGCTATAATCTCAATGAAGACAATACTAAAATTTCCTTCGCCCAGATCTACACTATGGACATGGGCAGTTGGATCAACTTCATGCACCTCACCACGAGCAACCACCCGTTTCTTCCAATCGCAAAGTTTGCATCTCTTGCCAATATTTATAAAATCAGGCTACATGTACAAGTATAACATGTCATTAGCATTTTTAAGTGGATGTGCATATAATCACAGACATAAATTAGTAATAGAGAAACACATACGTACCGACGAGGCATGACTAGATTTAAATGGAGGTATTGTCGGTGGATCCACAACCCCTTGTTTCCCTCACTTTTCTACAATACCATTAACCTTCATATGGAGGTCTACCAGGCTTTTCTTCATTTCACCTACTTCCTCTTTCAAATTATCTCGATCCTATGTCACCATATTGAGCTTATGTACAATAGTCTTCTTCAATGCAAGCTTGCCTACATTTCCACCAATGCCCCGCATGCGCCCTCTACTATCACTCCCAATTGACTGTAATTGGAATTACAAGTCAATTTATCAAAGAATGAATGAGTATAAATAAGCTCAAGTATTTGAAGGACAAGCACATATACTTGTGTAAGGGCATCATCTACATTGGTCATCTGAGATGCAGGATTACTACTCTAAATCGACTTTATTTTTTCCTATGACAACATCCAAAAGAAAAATTAGCAACTAAAAGTCACATTTAAAATTCATATGGATAACGACAGGATGTACGAGGGTTGCACTTGCAAAGGTTTCGGGAAACTGTAATTTGTCATCCTTTGTTATATGGGCTCTGATGTACACATCAGCCCTACTAACCTCGGCATCACCAGTAAGATTCATCTCAATTGCCTTTTCCACATTACATACATGCCAAAACACATTAGTAATGGAATTATATAACTAATAATTTCAAATAATCATCATAAATAAAGTAAGATATATATTTCAAGACATGTACCATCTGATGACGTATGACAGCCATGCTACACCATCCAAGTGTAGAAGGGCCAACTTGTTTGGCCCGATTGGATGCATTTCTTGCACTTAATTCCTTGAATTCATTTGTATTACGTTAATCCACAAAGAGTATCCAATCCTTGATAGGCACACCAACAGGGGCTGGAGATGACTTCACAACTGCAGGATCCTTGTCCTTAATATACTTTAAATGCAACTGGTTCTTGTAATTTCTCCAAGAGGTGATCACGTGTTCACGAACGTAATCTGTCATCGCATGTTGGTTATTCTGAAAATCAAAACTACGCTCCAAGCTGTCAATGACCCTCTGAATATGACAACCTCTCTGCATAAAATGGGAAATTAGCTACACATGTTTCATCATCACCCATATAAAAGAAAATTAAATGTTGAGGTTACAAGGAAGAAAAATATAAAAGTTATCTTATTACCTATGGCATCTTCATGGACTGCATCCCCTAGCAGCTCTGTGCCGAATGACTTTGCCTCTAGATTCATATGTTTGTTTCATTGGCAATATAAATCAAACCCAAGTATAAAAAGAAGATATGAGACTAGACTATCCAATACATCTTCAAGGGCTGCATCACTTAATGCTACAAACCTAATAAGGAAAACAAATGATTGCAGTTAAGTTCCAATTCATTCAAATAAAGAGACTGGACTTCAAATCACAATTAGGCAGCTCCTAAGTTGGATTTGAAAGGGACGTTTTTCCAATATGAGAACCATTCCACCTCTCTGGATCATGATTTGAGAATGAAAATGAAATTGTGAATGCTGTGTTTGGATATAAAACTGCCAAACTGTGAACAACTTACTTCAATTAAAGGAAATGACCAAACCATTAGAAAAATATTAAAAAATCAAATTGAGAAAGCATCCCTAAAATTTAGACCATTGGACTATCTTTTTAATCAGTTCATTTTCCATGTACAAGTGTGTTTATGTGATCAGTGGACTAAAATTATCTTTTGTCCAGGGCACGCATGTTCACAGCATGCTAATTGCTCATATCTCTGACATTTTTCACATCTAACAGTAGAATCAAGCCTGCATAGCAGAATTACATTCAACAATCATTAAGAAATGCCTGCTGCAGACATAATTAACTTGCACCAAACATTAGAGCAGCATACTAATCTGAGTGATAAATTTGGACTGTTGGATTTTTTTCTATTTCGAGCCACCAATGGTTCTCATAAATGTTTGGACAGTTTAATTTCGACGTGCATGTACGGATCATTTTAGTTAGTCATATTGAAGAGGTTCACTCAAATACATCCTAACATAATGCAATAAGATACATCAAGACCTAGCCGTAGGATTAAGGTTTTTTTTTTCAATGACCCAAACTGTGTTGTTGAGGGCTCTACTTGGATGGGGATGTTTTTACATAATAACTTATGTCAGATTATAGGTAGAGTTAGTAGGACTTGTTAAGAAATTTTTCAAGAAAATGAAGAGTGTTGATTAGACAATTCTGACTGTGAAAACAATTCCCTCCAGGAAATTTTCAGAACAAATCCAATAGTTAGAGAAATAACATAATGCTAAAGGTAAGATAAATTCCTACAGATAGAAAAATAACATTTTAATGCTAAAGTAATATTTAGACAATGTAGGATACTTAAAGAACCATGAATTCCAATTGTTTTAACAAACAAGCATCAACGAATCAAGGGCTAGGACTGCTCAAATTTCTGTCCCACCTAGTGTAAAAAAAAAAAATGAAGTATAAAAGTACCAACAAATTAACTTTTTCTCCCTACTCGCTTTCTTTTCTCTTTCTTTTCAACAACCACACAAATATCTTAATTGTCATTGAATAACAACTCGCCACCCATCTCTACTTCAGTAAGATTAGGTCCTACTTCAGCATCAGTTACAACCCGTGTTTCTGATAAAAGGCTTGTCTCATCTTCGATGAAAATCTTTCTTGGAACCTCCAAGACCACATGCCAATCATGATTTTTTGGATCTCTGGAATAGAAAACCTGCACGGCATGCTCGAATAAACGGCTCATCACCCACTTGGTCTAAACTGAGAAGATTAGACAAATTCACCAATCTCAAATTCCCTTCAGCATCGAAAGAAACACCTTGATGCGTCACCTTCACCCAATCACACTTTAGTAGGACTGGCTTGTACCCTTCTCAGTACTCTAGTTGGATGATTTTACGGAGGACCCCATAATAAGGTACAAATTCATCCACTGTATTCTTGTCCTCAGCACTAGATTGGAAGGTGGTCATACTCTCTGTGCTAACCCTACTGTTCTGGTTCATTTATTCTCTTTGTAATCCTTAGTGACGAAGAGGAAACCATTGATACAATACTTATTGTACTGCATTGCAAAAGCCTTTGGTCTCCTAACTATGTCTCTAAAGACTTCATTACTTGATTCATCCAAGTCTAGTTATTTCTTCAACCAAGGTATGAACTCATCATCACTCGCCACCTTAGTCCTCTTCCCAGCAATTGCAGTGCGTTACTTCAAGAAATTAACATATTTCCTGCGCATTAAGAAGGTTGTCACAAATTGATAAAAAAAAAATTCTCATAAATGTTGTTAGAATTATGTTGAATCATATTTGAAAAAAATGAAGAAGTCATATACATACAAGGTAAGTGTAGTGCATACCCTTGCCATGTATCATAGTTAGGTTGACTCTTCAGTACCCAGGTGCAAGCCTGCTCATATTCAATACCTTCTAAAATGACACTTTAACCAGGGCCAACTGGGCCAACCTCATCAACATCGAAGTCATCAACAATATCTTACAACTTCGGCTAGAGTGAAATTGATCCATCAAACCGCTTTTCTAGTTTCTCCAAGATGCTTGTATTATTTTTACCTCTATATTGGTTGCAATATATAAGTGTCTCCTCTTGAATGTATTGTTCTGCTATACAACCTTTAGGTCGTGTCCTATTGCGGACGTACGCCTTAAACATCTTCATGAACCTAAAAGAGTTAACGACACATTAAAAATGTAATTGTAGATGAGGGGTAGGTTTATTCACATTAAAATCATATCATACCTTTCGAATGGATACATCCATCGATAGTAGACAAGACCACATACGCGAGCCTCGTAAGCCAAGTGGATAGGCAAATGCATCATCACTACAAAAATTGAAGGAGGGCATGTAATCTCAAGCTTACATAATGTCCTTGCCATGCCCTTCTCGAGAGCCATTAATATTTCAATATCTATGGTTCGCGAGCATAGGGTATTAAAAAAAGTACAGAAGCTTCTAATTATAGTGCGCATATGCTTACTATCCCTGAATGCATGTTGGATCAAAATTGGAAGCAGATATTGCATCAACACGTGGTAATCATGAGACTTCATTCCCTTTAAATCCACACCATCTTTATTTACGATATTCTTCCAATTCCCACTAAAATCAACTAGAACACGAAGCTCACGTAAAGTCTGAATGAAAAGTTTTTTCTCTTCTTTTCGAAGCATGAAAGGACCTCGTTTTTGAATCACTTTGCCATTAGTATTTTCAAGCTATAGACGCTTCTTTATTCCTAACCGCTTCAAGTCTCTGCGTGCGTTGGCATCATCCTTGGTTTTTTCAGTTGTGTTCAACATCAGTGCAATAAGAATTTCACATACATTCTTCTCAATGTGCATAACATCAAGGTTATGGCATACGGGAATATCCTTCCAGTACTCTAGATCATATAATATGGACTGCTTTAAGAAGCATGTTGATTCAGCATCATCAGCTTGTTCCCGTCCTCATTTTGTACCCATTTGTTTCCTCTTTCCGACCTTCCCCTACTGCACATTTAGTTTTGTAGTGATGCTTTCGACCTTAATCTCAGTCAGACGAATCGGTTTTGGTCGTGGCTCCGCCTTCTTATTAAAGGTACCCGCACTTGTGTCATTTTTGGCCTCGTTGTTTAGTGGCAACCACCTTCTGTGAGGACCACATAGAGGACAACCATACTTACCCTTGGTCCTACAACTAGAAACATTACCATATACGGAAAAGTCGTGAATTGTCCAAAGTAAGATGGCACGCATGTTGAACCTGTTTCCATGGTATGCATCAAATGTCATCATCCCCTTCCACCACAAGTCTTGTAACTCAGCAATCAATGGCTCTACATACACATCAATATCCTTCCCGGGCTGTCGTGGTCCCTCAATGAGCAAAGTGAGCATAGTAAATAGCGGTTTTATACATAATTGTGGTGAAAGGTTATATGTCACACACATAACAAGCCAAGAACTGTACGACGTGCTGAAAGTGCCAATGGGGTTAAACCCATCGGTGGCTAGACCTAATCGAACATTTCAAGAATCTACTGGATGCCCCATCTTTCCACTCTGCAATTTTTCGGTTGAGTACCAGGTCATCTCTTTTACCACCCATGGCACACTGTACATTCTTTGTAGCCTTGGTGTTAATGGAAAATACCTTAACACCTTCGCAGGTACTTTAGCTCGTCTCGACTTCAAATCAACTTCTGTCTTGTACCTAGAAGTACCACAGTTTGGACAACTATTCTTCGTCTCATGCTCTCTCTAGTATAACATGCAATCATTTGGACATGCATGGATCTTCTGGTAATCAAGACCAAATTTTGTAATGATCTTCTTTACTTGGTAGGTATTAATTGGAATCTTATTACCGGATGCTAAGACACTCTGGAGTAATTGAAAAAGAGTCGTAAAGCTTTGTTCACTCCATCCATGGTTCACCTCTAATTTAAAGAGTTGCACTATGAAAGTCAGGACGACGAATTTGTGAGAACCAAGATAGAGCTCAGTCATCACATCTCATAGATTTACTTTAACCTGATTGGTTGAAGCATCTCCAGCAACATCTTCAGCTTCGGGGGCTACATTGGGTTCATCTTGAATAACTTTGTCCAGGTTATTACCACCGAGGTCTTCAACAACCACATTGACAATGTTGTTTAAGTTTGCAACACTAGGGTATTGGTGAGAAGTTGATGCACGTTTAGTATACTTGGGCAATGCATGCTCACCATGCATGTTCCACACCCTATATGTTGGATTAAATTCATATTTAATCAGAACTATAATCACATCTTTGATTGGGCACGGTAAACGTAGACATCTGCACTAGTACATGGACAATGAATGGTTTCTCTACCAAGAAGATGTTTTTTTACGAACTTCACAAAGCTCATCATACCATCTATAAATTATGGGTCTGGGTAATGTAGAGTTATCCACTCCCTAGAGTCCATTGGATATGACCTGTAGGTAGGAACACAATTATACCTAATTCATCATCCAACTAACTATTGACAACATTTTTAAACATAAAAGATATCGAACCAATTTTATATAACAACTTACAACTTAACCTACTGCGAACCGTCATGCACCGTAATATCTTATGGCAGAGCGGGTTCTGAGGAGTTACAAGTTGGATTTCTATAAATTATACCTGATTTAGCAGGTTTTTAACTGTAACAAGAGAAGTGGACCTCTAACAAATAAGATTATATTCCTGAAACATCTACAAGCATCATCTTTCAATTAAAGTTATATCAAAATATCACAGATATATGGTTCATTTGAATTAAAGAGGCATTTGGTATTCTATAGAAGCATTTGATGCACCACATAATCCATTGCATTGTCAGAATCCATAATATATATTTGAATCAGGTTGAACGCTTTGATAAAAAGAGAAGAAAATTAGGGATGATTTCTTTATCAGAGCTAAAGGAATAACAATCATGAAATCAATGCCAGTCATAAGGGCCTTGAGTAAAATAATACATATTTATGTTATCTTCTTATGCTAGTCAAGAAGTTTGTATTCTCCTTATCTTTTTGAGCATATAAATAAATTTTTGTTTATACTTGTCTCTATCTAGATGTGTTAATTATCTATATTTATATGTGCTACTTGTCTCTATCCCATTCGGTAACATACCATGTACTGTCCTCATATAGTTTACATATGAGCCAAAATTTTGACAGCACCTCCTCATATTCTCCAGATATATGTAAAATTCAATACTAACTAGTTGCCACATGTAATCCATTACACATGGATAGAGGAAACCAATTAGTAAAGAACCACATATCCAGAGAAAATATAAGAAGACACTACCAAATTTCAAACTACATATAAACTGAAAATGATGACAACCTAAGTACATGGTATAGTACCAAACTATTTAAAAAGGGAAAATTTAGGAATCCATAAAGAACAAGCATTTTCAGTCGAATAAATGTACTTGTTCAATATAAATTTCTAAATGGAGGGTAGGGGTACATTACTAATCCACTAGGTGACATAAATACTAATTAACAACATCATTTAACAAAGGATCATAAGTATAAACATTTAAAGAACAAATGATTGATACTTGACAACATTTACTTAACATTTAAAGAACAAATGGTGGAATTTCTTTTCAAAGGCTACAAGAGAATTTTAGACTGAGAGTTGAGACATTAGACTGAGAATTTCTCTAGGTTGGACCTTGTGCTGCATGTGATGGTGTATTTAGGTTAGCAAACATAAAGTTTATAATGTGAAAGATAGATAGCAAGATATGGGAAACGAAATATATTTCCACCCTTGGTGATTCACTCTTCATACAATACTCTCTCCTTAAATTCATAAAAGGTTTATTCCTTCCATGTGTAGAGACATACATATAAACATACAAGCACATGAATATGAAACTTGTGTATGAGATATGATAGTTCAATTAGGTTGTAAATAATGCTGAGAACTTTAGCCTAAAAAATTAGACAATTACAGTCTTCAGATGGGCATTGGCCACAATCAACAAAATTTACAACTACATTTTTTTACCCATTCATTTGTTTGATATGTTGTGGCCCATGTGAGGTGTGAAATGGCCTAATTTTTACTCCAAAAGAACTAAACCATGTATATCACCTGATAGAAATCTCAGATTTCACATCTGTCATATTATGAAACACGTGCCCATGTGGATGTGCGCATTTCCCAAAAACATTCGACATCAATTTGAAAAGTGCAGTTAGTCTCTTAGTTTGTTTCAGTGATCCAAACCATTGATATTGTTAGCCTCATCAGCAGCAGCCTTTGTAGTGTGCACCAAAATCCCCCAAGGAAAAAATCCTGATCATTCAATAGGTAACCCACAAAAAAAAAAAAAAAAAAAATCACAGCTAGAAGTCGTATGGATGCCTGTAACTTGGGCTAGTGGTACATCAATTGCAGGTAAATGATTTACAGGGACTGTTTGGATGCTCCAAAATGACAGTCAATGAATTACAGGGTGTAAAGCATTTACAACTTTTAGTCAAATGAAAACTCATTGAAAAGCACCGATTTCATTTACTCAAGAATCGAATTCAAATTATGCACTAGAATTTTGAAATTTGGCTATAAATATATTACAGTTTATATAATTTACAGGTTATCCAAACACAATTAACTATTTACCTGTAAACAGATTACAACTTAAAGCCAAACAGGACATGCAGTAAACAATTTAACTGTAATTCAATTACCTGCAATTCGTTTACCACTTATGAAATTTGCGGGCATCCAAAGGACCCCTAAGGAGAAAAACTATATAGATAGTAAGATATGGGAAATGAAATATACTTCCACCCTTGGTGACTCACTCTTCATACAATGCTCTCTCCTTAAATTCATAACAGGTTTATTCCTTCCACGTATATAGACATACATATAAACATACAAGCGCATGAATATGAAATGTGTGTTTGAGATATGATAGTTCCATCAGGTTGTAAATAACGCTGAGAACTTCAGCCTAAAAAATTAGACAATTACACTCTTCAGATGGGCACTGGCCACAATCAACAAAATTGACAAGTACATTTTTTTACCCATTCATTTGTTTGATATGCTGTGGCCCACATGAGGTGTGAAATGGCCTGATTTTTACTCCAAAAGAACTAAACCACATATATCACCTGATGGAAATCTCAGACTTCACATCTGTCACATTATGAAACACGTGCCCATGTGGATGTACGCATTTCCCAAAAACACGCGACATCAATTTAAAAAGTGCAGTTAGTCTCTTAGTTTGTTTCAATTTCCCAAAAACATGCGACATTAAATTAACACTTCAACACTATAAAAAATTAAAACATGGAACCACAAAGAAAGCTATATAAACCCGCTGTTTGCTAGTCTCCAGTATCTAAGTCGTTGACGGCCAACACCAACAACACCTGAAGTAACATAAAACAAAAAAAAAAAAAAAAAAAAACCACGAAAAACTCATTAATCCGAAATCGAAATGGCTAAAAAAAAAATAAAATTTGTTGAGTAAAAGTTAAGTTCCAATTAAACAATTTATTAATTTACAGAGTGACCAACTTCATACATCCAAACACCCCTTGGTAGCTCCTTCCTCACATGACATAGGGTATTTATCAAACCACAAAAGTGTTGCCAAAATACAATATTTCATGAATTGAATAACATCCACACGTCAATAAAAGTGACATGAATAACTCAAACATTCTAGATAATAGATGCTAGCCAACCAGCTGGATAACTTCTAGACATATTTTATCGTGTACATTAGTAGAATGGTTATAAGATATTGTCAATTTTTATTCGCATAATAATTTGTGAATTATCATCATCATGTAAATCTCATCCTAACTAACTGGGATCAGTTACATGAATCCTATTCTAGCATTCCACACCATCAAGGACCATTCTTTAACCTGTACATGTTCCATAGAAAAAAAAAAGCAGTTAGGATTTAACTTTTACCATTGAAAACTTCCTACAACCCAACATAATGTTTATTTGCCATCCAATCTATTAATAAAATCGCATAGACCAGGATGAAGAGAAAACATAAATATCTACTTGATTCAAAACTCCTACTGTCCTGTTAAGTTTTCAACAGTAGGCTTTCAATTCCCATTGTTCCACGTGATGTAGTCAGCTTAAGCTTTTAACCTGTCCCTTTTTCCAGTTCATGCCTTAAAATAATAAGTCAAAATGAATAGATACATGAATAAAATATATACATCACAGTGGACCTTATAGAGCCACTTATAGGACCACCATTCGTCTCTAGCTTGGTAGAGACTAGTCCAGCTAGAGACAAATAGTCCTGTCCTACCCATCAGGACCTAGATAGAGATGGACAGTCCGTATTTTATCCACCATCTATTTATGTTGACAGGTCATTTTAAGGCATGAACACAAAAACGAACTAGATTGAAGGGTCTGTGAGGGATAATCTGGATAATCCAGTCGATTAGCATCTAATCTATACATCCATCAGTGGTCAGAAATTTTACTGGTACTAAAATCACCGTGGGATTATGCTACGTGTACGGTAGAAGAATCGCCACCATTTTTAAGATGATGTTGAAGAATGATACCAACACGACAGGTAAAAGAGAAAGAACAGTAAACTAAATTTGTCCTTTTGTCTTACGTTCTTTCAATTTTGTATCTGCATGACAAGGAAAGCTCAATACAGCTTCTTGGGCTACAATGCAGTGATGATTCTCTTTCAAGAAAGTAATGACTCATACATTGCGCACATGGCAAACATATAACACGATCAGGACCATCTAAATCAGAGGCCTCATTGCAGATGAAGTACAGGCTGAAAATTGCATATAAGGGGCCATCTTCACAGTCCCATTTTGATCGTTTGATTTGGACAGTATGCCTACTTTTCTTGTAGTGTGGATCAATGTAGTAAAACTCATTGCAATTAGAAGATCCTAGCCACCAATCATAACCTTCGTTCAACAGAATGCAGTCCAGTGCTATCATCCCCAAACGATGCACCGACTACCATCTGACATTCCAATGGTTATCAGCTAAATACAATTGAAAGCCTTCAAAAAGATCTCTAATAAACAGATATTATGATTACATTTGGACAAAAAATAATACCTCCAACTACATCATATTCACGAGTTTGATTAAGTTTGGCCAGAAAATATAAATGTGAATACAGTAATCCAAGAACGTCACCAAGAAAAAAAAAATCTGATTACATTTGATGACTCACCTTAGCATGAAATCTGTATACGAGCTTCTAGATGAACGGTCTGTATACGAGCTTCAAAAAGGGCGATCAAGGGCGATGAAGATGGTGCTCGAAAGAGAGAAGGGAGAGGAAGAAAAGGGCGGTCGAAAGAGGGAAGGAAGAGGAAGAAAAGGGCGGTTGAAAGAGGGAAAATGAAAATTCCTCTTTAGAGAGAGGGAAGGGAGTGGAGGAAACTAACGGTCCGGAGAGGGAAAATGAAAAATCCCTCTTCTGAAATCGTAGAAGGATTGAAATCCGTTAAATGTGAGTTTTACATATTTTATATAATCAACTATATTCACAGTCCTACAATTAAGGGTCCATTTGGTGGATTGTTAAGATAATATTCCATAAGATAATTACAAATATAAATCATCTACAACAAGACCCATTATTTGGATGGTCTGGATAGCCATATATTAAACCCACATTTTCTATGGACGACTTTCCACTGTTTAACATAAAATGCAAATCTAACACTTATTTAGCATACAAATGAAAACGATAGCTTTGAAATTGGATCTAGCAGGGCTCCATGGGCCCCACCATGATGTTTGTGTTTAATCCATACCGTAAATCCATTATTAAATAATTTTTTATAGTTGATACCAAAAAATCAGATCGAAATAAATCTCAGGTGAACAACACTACAGGAAAATAGTAGCAATTGAACGTCCACCCTTAAAATATAGGCTATAGCTATGGACTTTTTCTATTTTGGCTACGGCTAAAATCTGTAGCCAAAATAGCCACACATCCTGTCGGCAAAACCTTGGGATCTAATGTCGTCTCTAAATTCCATCCCTCCTTCCTAAATCAGAGTGCATCAGAGTGCTTCATGTAACTATAACCTAGATCCAGTTTAATCTAAATCATGCTCTGAAACCATCTTGTAACACCCTGAAAATCGGGGGTCGAGCAAAGCTCTACTCCCAAGTTCCAACACATCACTTATGCAACATAGATTATGATGATTATTATGAGTGCATTCGAACATGAGTGAAATTATACTAAAACAGCATATCATACTCCAAGGATAACTAAATTGAGCAAGCGGAAGACCGTAATAGATATATAAAGTATATAAGTGGTTTTAAATCCCCAGAGTACGAATATGCAACAGGGCTGAATATATACAGGTTTTGTGTCAAATTATACAAAATACTAAAATGTAAATGTCCAACTAATCCATAAATCCTTGTAATCCCGTCGAATCACCATGAGGTCTACGTAGGCTCGCTTGAGAGCTGAACATAGGAGAACTCTTCCTCTTCACCTATGAAGTCCATTTCAGCTGCATAAACCCCATCATTATCTGTATCTTAAACAGAGTCTAGGTGGTGTTTTAAAACAGTCCCAAGTAGGAATGAGTAGCTAATTCAGTGGAACTATAAAGCAAAGGTTAACATGTTATCAATTGAGTCAAACAGTAATGATAAAGCAGTACAACAATCATGTCCTAAGTACTCTTGTTAATGCAATAATGGTATGCGAAAATAATGTATGCTCTCACCTGCACTCTCTCAGCGACATCATCTCACGATCGCGCATGTAACACTCCCGGTAAACGTGTGCTTCCTCGCCAAAGCACCGTGCAATGCGGATGTATGATCGTGTTAACCAAGTTCTTATTTAAGCTTATTCATATAGCAGATTCTGGAAGCTAAGGTACCTCATTTTATATCGTTTACCCAAATAATGATCCATCTAGGGTCGTCAATCCTAGTTAGTCACATACGATAGGCAAGTTCACGAGCTTATACTAGTTGTTGCTACGGGAGGCTCGTCACCTCAACATAGACTTAATTCATACTCGAGGTCACACTACCAATGCCCTTCCAACTACCAGTCTATTTTCAAAGGCTCATCACCAACCCGACTAAGAACCACAGACAGGCTGCGCCGGGGTAAACCTATTTATACTCAAGGTCACTACGAAAATGCTTGTCACCTTAGCGTAGTCCTAGTATATACTCGAGGTCACTACGGAAAAGGCTCGTCACCTTAGCGTAGGCCGACAGCTCGAATACAGTGTCTTATACTACCGTATTCAGCTCAAGAGTTTGGGTTGCTCACTGGTCACTACGGGGAGGCTCGTCGCCCCAGTGTAGGCCAACAGCTCGACCACAGTGTCCCATACCACCATGCCCGACTCATGAGTTTTAGCGGATCGTGGTACTAAGGTTAAACGAGTTTTTCATTGGTAAGTTGGTACCTTAGATTCAACCAGTAACGTCCATATATGGTGAACAAACATTAGGCCAATTGGGTTACTTGACAAGCTCGACTAGTGCGAGTGTACGTTGACTTAATCGACATAGAGCACATAAGCACTCCACGTGGCCTAACCACTGTCGATAAATAGTATACGACTCAAATTCATCGAACGTGTCTTGTGTGGCGAAACAACTTCGGACACTAATTTGAGAATCATTACCGATTGCTTGGACTTTGCAGTAGTCCCAATCATATTCAAACACAATAGGCATTCATATGGGATAGTCAAATAGCATGTGACAACCAATTTCAGTATAAATCTCATTTGAGCATTTCCACAAACACACAGTATATATGTTATCATACCTAGGCATTTCATTCATAAATCACGTAGTAGTAAGATAGGTTATATGAAGGAAACTGTAGCTATAGATAAGGTAATTAAGAATCCCATCTCAACACCCCTTTTAAATACATTTCAATAAGTATTTTCTCATTCAGGCATTTTATCAAACACTTAGACTACACATACCAACATACATGTAATAAATTAGTTATAATGTATATTATAGCAAATCCTTTCATAAGGGAGTTGCCACACGTATAACAATCATAAGTTCTCAACAACAATCATGGCAAGCACAAATCATAATTCCACTTTTATTCAAACATTTCAACAAACACATGGAGTGCATTAATTTCAACATAGTTCTTATATATATATGTAATACGCGGAAAACATCACATCTGAGCATATGTGATAGCAATCAAGTCAGTCACAAATCATTAACTAACATTGAAAGCTTTGAAAACCATAACCTAAACATTTATAGTCCGCACCTTTTGTCGAAAAATTCGTTTTGAACTCGGTTCAAACCCTACGCTTCCGTCTACAACCACAACGACTACCTGAATCATGAAATAGGTTAGCCATTTCACCGATTTCTTTATTTGGAATCCTAAAACAGATTAAGGTTAGGATTTCTAATCAAAAAATGGATTCGGATTCGTCGGTGTAGCGACACGGGAGAAGGGATTTAGCCCGTGAAGTGGCAGGAACAAATCCCGGCATCAAGCTCCAGATCTCTATCACTTCTCGTCATTTTCTCAAAATCGTATGAAATAAGAGAGGGGTGGGTTAAGGCCCAAAACTGGTTCAAATGGTCCCAAGGCCTCGGTATACTCAGGTTATAGCCAAAGAGTGGTTGTTTTGGTCCAACATCTGGAGGCCCGTTTCTTGTATACGGTCTAGGAAAAGTTCTCTAACATTGGATCTAGGTCAGGTTAAGACTTCAGTCTGATTGGATCAATAGATCGATCGTGGAGGACCCATTTCAGTTCAACGGTCACTGGTACTCGATCAGGGCCACAAGTGCACTGAGATGTGTTGAAATTTTTTCCTAATCTGAGAGTGTAATTGGGTCATAATATGATGGTCTAAAATCTTAAATTTAGCCTGCAAGCGAATGGCCCAAATCACTTAAGTTGAGTTCATTTTCTAAAGATATTCGCATTTCCCACCCACTTCACTCTGGGCTCAAGTTGTGAGTTTCTGGATACTATTGGGACTTGATTTCTGAGATGGTTGTCAAGCCCAATAAATTGACATAACCGTATAGTTTCACCGTCATTGGACTTTCAACGCGTGGTCCAGGTCCGATACTCAGATTCAATGCGATCCCGAGAACAACTGGGTTTTGAGATTGCTCCTAGGTCTTAAGGTAATGTTGAGTTAGTGATTTTAATGGTTTTAGGTCTTGTAGTTTGTATAGAAAGTGGTTCAAGCTAATTCTACTACTTATTTAGTTTAGTACTTAACTAAATTATGCCCTAATTACGACTGAATAAGGTCCTAGGGTAGTTCTATGTTCCTTTTTGGCATTTTTAGTTAGTATTTTATTTTAATTATTTTTGTAGTAGTTCATCATTAAGTTTAATTCATCTCCACCAAATTTCATTAGATTTTGTACTGTAGAAAAATTCTAAAAATTCTCGAAGTAGCAGCTATTTGAACAATTAAATTTTGGACAGTTATCACAATAACCTATATTTAACTATATTAAGATTTTTATTATATTTTTCTCTTATTTTTATATGAAACTATACTTATCAAGCTTTAATCTGACTTTTGAATCACCTAAATCGAAATTATAACGAGAGAGATATAACTTTTTGAAGTCGGTAAAAAACTGCATAATTTTTACAGCGAGGGTCCACCCATTTTTGGTGCACCCACGGTGGCGTCGTGGTCCCCTGGACTGTGGGCGCGGTCCTCTGTGGTGCCTGCCATCCAGAGTTTTTAAAACGGGTGTAATTTACAACCCAAAAAGAGTTATTCGATGTGCAATATATGATTTTGTAGTAGGAGAAGCTGGTCTATCCAAATAACCTATTTATTTTATGAGATTACATAATTTTAATGGTCAAAAACTCATTTTATTTATATATTCACTATTTATAGTAAATTTTTGTTTAAGTATTGTTCTTCATCATTTAAACCTTAGGATTAGTGTCTAATATGAAAGTACTTAGAAAAAATTGATGAATAAGGTGGTGAAAGGTGGGATTTTGAAGGAAATGGGTTGAAAAAGGATTTTTAGACTTTGGGATTGAGTTCTGAGAAGTCGATAAGGTGTTATGATAGACTCATTCCTAAGGACGTCTAACTCCAAGTTGGCAAAAATCTGGGATGTTACAGTTCTTAAGGTTTCAAAAGGGGTAGTCATGGTCATGAAAGCATAGAGGAGCGTGAACATTTACCAGTTGATTGAGAGAACTTCAATAGGTTGAGTTGCAGCAGCTGTAGCAGATTACATGTATGCACGTCTAGGCCACATGAGCGAGCAGGGCATGTAGGTAGTCGTTGATCGATATTTAATTACAATCTTTAAAAATATTGATTTTAATATATGCGAATAGTGCATATATGGTAAACATTCAAGGTTATCTTTTAAGCTTGGTAAACATGCAAATGAGTACTTGATTATGTGCATTTTGATGTATGAGAGCCGTCACTTGTGGTTTCTGCTGGAGGGTCATCATGGTTTGACACATTCATTGACGACTACTCTCGAAAAGTTTGAATTTATTTCATAAAACATAAATCCAAGGCTTTCACCAATTTCAAACAATCGAAGGTCATGATAGAAAAACAGATAGGGCAAAAGGTGAAAGTTTTAAGGATTGATAATTGTGGTGAATTTACTTCTACTATTTTCTCTTTTGTTTAGGTGCAGTGCACATGTCTATATCTTAGTTTCTCCTCTAATTTTCCTTTCATATAATAGGGGGCCCCAGGAGGGCCTCCTAAATAGTCTCAATCGTAAATGCCCGGATTTCCTGAGCCTTTTATCGCCTCGGGTCTCCTACGCTTCTTGTAAAGATCCTTTTTTTCAATGAAATTGTAACAACCCGGATTTTTTCCCAACCTGGAATTAGACGTCCTTAGGCGATGGGTCAATCCTAACACCAGTTTAACTTCTCAAACACTCAATTAAAGCCTCAAATCCCTTTTCAAACCATTTTCTTCACAAATCCCACCCTTCACCTCCTTGATCTTTCAATTTTTCTAAGTACTTTCACCCTAGACACTATCTTAAACTAGCTAAGTATTATAACTTGGATCACCTTATATACAAACTATAAAGGCCTGAGTACCACCTCGACCAGAAATCACTTAGGATTAAATCCTTTAGAAATGAGACAAAGTAACTAAGTGCTAAACTAGATTAGCTACGAAATCCATTTGAATCGCTTTAAATACGATCTATAAGACCCAAAACTTGTAGAATCGTTGACTCTAGGTTACCGTAAAATCTAAGATCAATCTCATTACCCGATTACTCTCGGGAGCACGTTGAAACTCCGTATCGGATCTGGACCACACATCGGGAGTCCGAATAATACGAAGTTAAGGACTTAGGACCGCCTCGCTGGGCTTGACAACCATCTCGGAAATCAAATCCAGATAGTGTCCCAGTGTAATTCGCTTGAGCCTGGAGCGAGAGAGTGTAAAAACACTTGTTTTCTTTCTAAAATAAATATCTTGAATAGTAATCTGAGACTTGTCGCTTGTGGGTCAGTATTAAGCAACCTGACCGTCAGAATCAGGCCAAATTACACCCTCGGATCAGGAGAAATTTCATACACATATCCATGTACTCGGAATCTCCGATCGAGATCCGCTGACCGTTGAACTGAAACTGGTCCGCCACGCGTGATCTGAGAACCCTGCTAGAATGAAAAATTAATGGAACCTAGATCCATAGTCTGTGAGCTTAAGTCCGACCTTTGGCTCAAGGGGGGCCTCCAAAAATGCTCTGTTGAGACAGAAAAGCTCAACTTTGGTTATAACCCAAGTATACCTTGACTTGAGGTCTATTTTGGTTATGTTCTAACCTATATAAGGACCTTAAACCCCTCTCTCATTCAGCCATTTGAATTTGAGAGAAAACCTAGGAGAGAGAAGAGAGAAAAGAGAGAGAAAGTGAAAGAGTTGTGGGAGATCCTTCCTGCCTTTCTTCCTTGCTGCCTTAAGTGCTTAACCACCTCATTCTTATCGCTTTTCCAGCGATTTCAGTGATATTTCTAGGTAAGAAACCCCAAGTCTAAACTGATTTGGGGTTATGAAGGTTGTAGGTTATGAAATAGCTAACCTATTTCATTCTATAGGTTACCAAACTACCATATACGGAAGCTTGGCAAACCTATTGGCTTCGTTACGATTCTACGATAAAAGGTGCGGACTTTAAGTGTATAAGTTATGGTTTTCAACGCTTTCAATGTCAGATAATGATAGATTCATGATCTACATGCAATTGTACATGTACAAAGTGCTGTTTGTTTTCCATTTCGATTAAAGATGTAGAATATGAAATTTTACATATTATAGGTATTTGTAGAAAATACCGTATACGTATATATTTTGGAAATATGTTTGGCATGATTATTTACTGTATGAATATATTATATGCGTAACATACTTGCTTGGCGAGAGGACTCGCCCTAATACATGTTCTGCTACTATACACTAATGGTGTACTCTAAGTGTTTGTGAAAATTCTTGTGAGAGTAAGTGTGTGGATGATGGTGCCTTAGGTAGGTGTTGAGATGGGATTCTCAACTACCTTAGAGACATGTGTGATTTTCTCCATGTGGTTGATCACTTTAACCACTTATTTATGAAATATATGTGTTTGTATTTCTGTTTATATAGTGCTTCATAACATGCTTTATAACATGCTTTATAATATGCTTTATGATATGCTTGTTAACATGCTCAACTGATTGTATGATTTTATTTATGTAAGACGTATATTTAAATTCATGTTTATGTTGTATGATCCGTCATGGGTGATGGGGGAGTGGTGTAACGAATGCGTGTAACAGCCCTGGCAGCCCTAAACGGATAATACCATACTTTGATTGTATGATTTAAATCTTGATCCACTACTGCTTTATCTATCTGCAATTGATTGTGTTTGGGGCTATGATTATAGTCTAGACAATCGGTACTAGAATTAAATTCGTGGCTGTGATTCATTTGCCACGTGAGATGTGTTCGACGAACTCGAGTCGTACTTCAGTTGGCGATAGTGGTTAACCACGCGAAGTACTTATGCACTTCATGTCGTTCAACTTGTTGTGCGCTCAAGCTAGCCGAGCTCGTCAAGTAACCCGATCTGTCTAATGTATGTTCACCGTGTTTGGTCGCTACTGCTTGAACCTAGGGTACCAAACTTACCAGTAAAATCCCTTTTAACCATGGTACCTCGATCCGCTAAGACTCATGAGCCGGGCATGGTGGTATGGGACACCGTGGTCGAGCTGTCGACCTACGCTGGGGCCACGTGGTTCCCCGTAGTGACCAGTGAGCAACCAGACTTGTGAGCCAATTATGGTGGTATGGGACACTATATTCGTTCTGTCGGCCTACATTCATAAGGTGATGGGGGAGTGGTGTAACTTTTGTGCGTAACAGCCCTGGCAGCCCTTTGTAGTGACCTCGAGCATACTCTGATTTTACGGTGAGCCTCAGAGTTTTGCCTCGATGTATAGAGTATAAACTAGGCCTGTTTCTGTATAGTGATGAATCGTTAAAGAGGTGATGGGGGAGTGGTGTAACCTTTGTGCTTAACAGCCCTGGCAGCCTCTGCAGCTACTTAGAAATACACCATCGTCTGAGTTAACTAGGACTGATGACCCTATAATGGATCATGTTTAGGAATGATACAAGGGAGGTACCTTAGTTTTCCAATCCTGCTGTTTGAAATGGACTAATAAATACTCGGTAATCATGCTCATCATACATTGCATGTGCCTGGAAGATGTGGAGCACTGAGGGATGAAAGCATGCCGCGAATGTAAGATGGTGTTGCACGAGGGAGGGTGTGGTGAGGGCATACATCATGACTGTATTCATACTTGCATTAATAAGAGTAGTTAGGAGTGTTTGATTTTACTGCTTTATCATTACTGCTTGACTGCATTGATAACATGTTAACCTATGTTTTATTGTTCCATTGAGTTGATCACTCACTCCCACGTTACGGGACGGTGTTTGCAACACCAACCAGATTTGTTGAGTTTCAGGTGATGGCGATGCTTATGAAGTAGAGCCGGACTACTACTATGATGTTGAGGAGGAGTTCTCCTATATATAACTCTCTGACAAGTCTATGAAGACTTGGTAATATATTGACGAGGCTATGGTACTCGGGATAGAAGACATTACACTTCCTCACATTTGATAAATTTTAGAATTGTGCTTGTAATTATTTAACCTGGTAACATTATCACACTCTGGAGACTCACCACAGTTTTTATATTTTATATATCTATCACAGTCTTCCGCTTGCAATTTAACTGTCTCTGGAGTATGATATGCTATTTTGGCTTAATCTCACTCATGTTCAATGCACGAATACAGTCAACATTCAATCATCATTCATTATGTTACATAAGTGATGTTCTGGAACTTGGGAGTTGAGTTACTACTCGACTCCCGATTTTCGGGATGTTACAGTTGGTATTAGAGCATGATTGGGATTAAACCAGACCTGGGTTATGGTCACACGACGCACACTGACGCACTCTGACTTAGGAGGGAGCGACGGAACGTAGAAACAGTCATAAGTATCCCGATTTCGCCAATTAGCGAAGTTCACTGAAAGCGAACGCCGAAATCGAGTTTGTATTCAACCATGGTCGTACGGATCGACCTTAAAACATTCTTAGGCCGTCTATTAATGAGTCTAGATCACAATCCACTTCATCCCAACCATTGAAAATCGGTAGAATACGGGATAAGTGTGATGATGATAACTACTCCGAATCCTCGGAGCTTCTCTGGACTCCTCACAGAGACTTCTCGAATCCACGAGGGAAGAAAGTAGAAAATAGAAATAAATTCTAATAAATTTAAAATTGATTAATGAATGACTAATAACGAGTTCACAACCCTTTAAATAGGGATACCAATTAATGGGAAAGAAGTCAAAATCGAACTACAACTAAAACTCCTAGAATTTACGACTTACTATAAGGTTGTGATGTCCACTAGTGTGCAGGGTTTTCGGCCAAAAAAAATAGTAAGTGTCCTATTTGGCTTCACCAAACCGTTCTCCTAATTATTCTAAGCTCTTTTCGCGTTGGGCGCAACTCCTACAGCCCAACGGATGAAGAGTAATCAACTAAAACTACTATTTTTAGTAAAACGAAATTGAAACAGGGAAATGACCATCGGTTGGGGGGTTTTTCACAATTCCGGGCTACACAACCCAGCATAGCTGGGTTGGTTGGCTTCATTAGCTCGTTCTACCCCAAAATCATATATTATACACCAAATAACTCATTCCAGATTGCAAGATACGTCTGATTTGACTCGGAACGACTCGAAACAGAGTCGGGTGCCACACGCATCAATCCGGGGGGGAACCAAGTAAACCCAGGGTGCATTTGGTACCTTGGGAGGGTGGAGAACACCACCCAACTGCGGTGGCGCAGCGCTCGGCAAGGCGGACCACAGTAGAACCGTGGTCACCGCGGGGCGCCACAGTTAGGCTTGGCCGTACGAGTAGGGCCGGGTCTGGTCATGGTCGGCCTGACCCCCTAGCACATGTGGTACGTGCGGACTTGCTGGGGGACCACTATTTCACATCGTTTTGCCCCCTTTCTCTTATTTCACCCTTCCAAGCCCTCCAACTTGCTATTTTTCTCTCTAAACTCCCTTCCAATCGTCTCATTTTTCATTTTCAACTACAACCTTTTCATATACACCATCCACAACAATCCCTACCTCCCTACCCTCTCCGTTTTCTCACATTTGAGCTCTTACACTCCCACTTATGGATCAAAATCGTACACACCTCTCTACGCAACCCATCTCTCCATTTTTCTTTACAAATCCCTGTTCTTTGGGCCTATACAACCACTGTTGAGACCCAAGTTCATGAAGAAGCGAGGAGATCAGCCCTTTCTCTCTCTTAATTTCACTTTCCATGGCTTTCTTCGCCATTGTTGTGGCCATTTTCTCAGATGTCTAGTCATCCAGACTGTTGCCTTGTAGTTTGCATGGGTTACCGTCGTTGGGTATTTATGTTTTCATGTTGATTGGTGTAGGAGTTAGTAATATGTTTTAAGTGTTTGAAGCTTTGTTATATTAGCTCCCATGCATCTTCTGTCATGTATTGAATGTTTGACAAGTCGGCATTGTACTTGACAATTGTGAACTCCTTCCACCCCTCCACCATTACTCCTCTTGGCCTCACCATTTCACACCCATTTGGGCACAACGATCCACATTTTTGTGTCCCATAACCTTCACAACCTCCAACTATTAGGATGTTTAGTGCCCGTTTGGCCAACTGCATAGGTGGATAGATTGTAAAAGTAATAATAAATGTATCCCATGTTTTCCGACACCATGTTTAGAATGTACGCAATTAAAAGTAAATTCCAAGATTCCCTTTCAAATAACACTTACATCCCCACCCACCTACCTACCAAACATACCACTTCTAATCCCGAGGCGGGATTAGCAACACAATCCATTTAATACAACTTAATACCCAAATACGCCCTTAGAGTTTTAGGCTTAAAGTTGGTACTTCTAGATTTTAAAGAATTTGACAGTATAGGAAACCCAATAAATGAATAATGTGAGCCCTAGGACCTTTATAGCTAGTATAAACAGGTGTGTAGTGCTCAAGAGTAGTTAAATTCAAGTTCAGGCAATTCAATCCCAATTAGACAACTTTGACCCTAAGTGATAAAACTCTTCCTTGTATTAGAAATGATATGAAATCATCTAGCGTATGAGGGTGGACTTTGGACTACAACTATGGATTTTTCACTACTCTTACACTAAGACTAGATTACCGATTACATTAGGGAATGTTAGAGACCGATAGACTCTGTTAGTCGGCTTGATTAGGTTGGATCAAGACCTCGTTCCTTTGTTGAATCCCCTTGGTACTCATAGGCTTCTTTAACAACTCTTAGGAGGCGTGTTTAATTGGTAACTATTCACACTTAGAGGAAACTTATATATCCCTTGGATTTAATGTTAGGTCAAATCAATACAACCCTTAGAATTGCCTTCTCAAGGACTTAGTACAACGGGAACACGGAGCAGAGAAACTACATATAAGCGAGGTATTCGCGGTTTGAATAGAATTCTCAATCTTGGTTGTGACCAATGAACCCTATGCTCTGATCAAGCAGAAGGTCGAGATCAACTAGGATTAAGAAATGATATGACAATTTTCTGTCCTAGCTAGGCAGAAGGTCCATATATCCGACTCAGACCCACTATACAACATTCCTTCCGTGTTGGCCCGACCACTTGCAACTAAAAGTTTATAACTTCGTCTTCTAGAAGTGTTAAGAACATATAGCCAATTGAGATTTTCTCTTAGGCCCAAGGAATTTCTCAAATGGGCAATAGACAGTTAGGAAGTAGATCCCAAATAACATGCCATGTTGGCATACATATTGTGCATATGAACGTAGAAAGATAGCCTACCTGTTAAGCTAGACATGATTAAATAGGATAAGTCTGGACCATGACAAAACTCCTTGGTAGAATTAGGCATCTTGCCTCAAACTCACACCTGCCCCTAAAATCAACCACAATACCTATCATCTTTAGCTCCTTTATATAATCATATGTACCAATGCCATAATACGCATCATCGATAGAAAGAAGTGTGTATTGGGAATCCGTGTCCCATTTCATGTCAAGGATAGGTCCTAAATTTCACCTCATTTTGACAATGGAGCGAGGCATAGATCCTTGAGCCTTAGGAAATTAAGTTTTTAAGGGGTTAGACTAAAATGAACCAGACTAGTATATGCCCTACCATGCGTAGAAACTCGAAATCAATAAAACTTAGGCAAAAGAAATAATTAAATCTTTCTTTATCACCCTTAGCCAATTTCGGGGACGAAATTTTGTTTTAAGGGGGGTAGATTGTAACAGCCCGGAGTTTTTTCCAACCTGGAATTAGACGTCCTTAGGCGATGAGTCAATCCTAACACCGGTTTAACTTCTCAAACACTCAATTAAAGCCTCAAATCCCTTTTCAAACCATTTTCTTCACAAATCCCACACTTCACCACATTGATCTTTTAATTTTTCTAAGTACTTTCACCCTAGACACTATCTTAAACTAGATAAGTATTATAACTTGGATCACCTTATATACAAACTACAAAGGCCTGAGTACCACCTCGACCAGAAATCACTTAGGATTAAATCCTTTAGAAATGAGACAAAGTAACTAAGTGTTAAACTAGATTAGCTACGAAATTCGTTTGAATCGCTTTAAATACGATCTGCAAGACCCAAAACTTGTAGAATCATTGACGCTACGTTACCCTAAAATCTAGGATCAATCTCATTACCCGATTGCTCTCGGGAGCATGTTGAAACTCCGTATCGGATCTGGACCGCACATTGGGAGTCCGAATAATACGAGGTTAAGGACTTAGGACCGCCTCGCTGGGCTTGAAAACCATCTCGAAAATCAAATCCAGATAGTGTCCTAGTGTAATTCACTTGAGCCTGGAGCAAGAGAGTGTGAAAACACTTATTTTCTTTTCAAAATAAATATCTTAAATAGTAATCTGAGACTTGTCGCTTGCGGGTCAGTATTAAGCAACCTGACTATCAGAATCAAGCTAAATTACACCCTCGGATCAGGAGAAATTTCATACACATATCCACGTACTCGGAATCTCCGATCGAGATCCACTAACCGTTGAACTGAAACTGGTTCGCCACGCGTGATCTGAGACCCTACTGGAACGAAAACTTAATGGAACCTAGATCCATAGTCTGTGAGCTTAAATCCGATCTTTGGCTTAAGGGAGGGCCTCCAGAAATGCTCTGTTGAGACAGAAAGCTCAACTTTGGTTATAAACTAAGTATACCTTGACTTGAGGTCTATTTTAGTTATGTTCTAACCTATATAAGGACCTTAAACCCCTCTCTCATTCAGCCATACGAATTTGAGAGAAAACCTAGGAGAGAGAAGAGAGAAAAGAGAGAGAAAGTGAGAGAGTTGTGGGAGATCCTTCCTGCCTTTCTTCCTTACTGCCTTATGTGCTTAACCACCTCATTTTTATCACTTTTTCGGCGATTTCAGCGACGTTTCTAGGTAATAAACCCTAAGCCTAAACTGATTTGGGGTTATGAAAGTTGTAGGTTATGAAATAGCTAACCTATTTCATTCTATAGGTTACCAAACTACCATATACGGAAGCTTGGCAAACCTATTGGCTTCGTTACGATTTTACGATAAAAGGTGCGAACTTTAGGTGTATAGGTTATGGTTTTCAATACTTTCAATGTCAGATAATGATAGATTCATGATCTGTATGCAATTGCACATGTACAAAATGCTGTTTATTTTCCATTTTGATTAAAGATGTAGAATATGAAATTTTACATATTCTAGGTATTCGTAGAAAATACCGTATACGTATATATTTTGGAAATATGTTTGACATGATTATTTGTTGTATGAATATAAAATATAGAGATAAAATACTTATTTGGCGAAAGGATTCGCCCTAATACATGTTATGCTAATATACACTATGTATGTAGAAATAGTGTATGGTAGAAAGTACCGTATACGTGTATATATTTTGGAAATGCGTTTGACATGATTATTTGCTATATGAATATATTATATATGCGTAAAATACTTGCTTGGTGAGAGGACTCGCCCTAATACATGTTCTGCTATTATACACTATGTATGTTGTAATGGTGTACTCTAAGTGTTTGTGAAAATGCTTGTGAGAGTAAGTGTGTGGATGATGGTGGGATTCTCAACTACCTTACAGACATGTGTGATTTCCTCCATGTGGTTGTTCACTTTAACCACTTATTTATGAAATAAATGTGTTTGTATTTCTGTTTATATAGTGCTTCATAACATGCTTTATAACATGCTTTATAATATACTTTATGATATGCTTGTTAACATGCTCAACTGATTGTATGATTTTATTTATGTAAGATGTATGTTTAAATTCATATTTATGTTGTATGATCCATCATGGGTGATGGGGGAGTGGTGTAATGAATGCGTGTAATAGCCCTGGCAGCCCTAAACGGATAATACCATACTTTGATTGTATGTTTTAAATCTTGATCCACTACTGCTTTATCTATCTGCAATTGATTGTGTTTGGGGCTATGATTATAGTCTAGACAATCGATACCAGAATTGAATTCGTGGCTGTGATTCATTTGCCACGTGAGATGTGTTCGACGAACTCGAGTCGTACTTCGGTTGGCGATAGTGGTTGGCCACGCGAAGTGCTTATGCACTTCATGTCGTTTAACTTGTTATGCGCTCGAGCTAGCCGAGCTCGTCAAGTAACCCAATCAGTCTAATGTATGTTCACCATGTTTGGTCGCTACTGCTTGAACTTAGGGTACCAAACTTACCAGTGAAATCCCTTTTAACCATGGTACCTCAATCTGCTAAGACTCATGAGCCGGGCATGGTGGTATGGGACACCGTGGTCAAGTTGTCGACCTATGCTGGGGCCACATGCCTCCCCGTAGTGATCAGTGAGCAACTAGACTCGTGAGCCGATTATGGTGGTATGGGACACTATATTCGTGTTGTCGGCCTACATTCATAAGGTGATGGGGGAGTGGTGTAACCTTTGTGCGTAACAGCCCTGACAGCCCTTTGTAGTGACCTCGAGCATACTCTGATTTTGTGGTGAGCCTTAGAGTTTTGCCGCGATGTATAGAGTATGAACTAGGCCTGTTTCTGTATAGTGATGAATCGTTAAAGAGGTGATGGGAGAGTGGTGTAACTTTTGTGCGTAACAGCCCTGACAGCCTCTGCAGCGACCTAGAAACACACCATCGTCTGAGATTAACTAGGACTGATGACCCTAGAATGGATCATGTTTGGGAATGATACAAGGGAGGTACCTTAGTTTTTCAATCCTGCTATTTGAAATGGACTAATAAATACTCGGTAATCATGCTCATCATGCATTGCATGTGCCTGGAAGATGTGGAGCACTGAGGGATGAAAGCATGCCGCGAATGTAAGATGGTGTCGCACGAGGGAGGGTGTGGTGAGGGCATACATCATGACTGCATTCATACTTGCATTAATAAGAGTAGTTAGGAGTATTTGATTTTACTTCTTTATCATTACTGCTTAACTGCATTGATAACATGTTAACCTATGCTTTATTGTTCCACTGAGTTGATCACTCACTCCCACGTTACGGGACGGTGTTTGCAACACCAACCAGATTTATTGAGTTTCAGGTGATGGCGATGCTTATGAAGTAGAGCCGGACTACTACTATGATGTTGAGGAGGAGTTCTCCTACATATAACCCTCTAACAGGTCTATGAAGACCTGGTAATGTATTGACGGGGCTATGGTACTCGGGATAGAAGACATTACACTTCCTCACATTTGGTAAATTTTAGAATTGTGCTTGTAATTATTTAACCTGGTAACATTATCACACTCTGGAGACTCACCACAGTTTTTATATTTTATATATATGTCTATCACAGTCTTCCACTTGCAATTTAACTGTCTCTGGAGTATGATATGCTGTTTTGGCTTAATCTCACTCATGTTCAATGCATGATTACAGTCAACAATCAATTATCATTCATTATGTTGCATAAGTGATGTTCTGGAACTCGGGAGTTGAGTTACTACTCGACCCCCGATTTTCAGGATGTTAAGAAATATAGTGGAATCTTTTTAAAAAAATTTAATTCTACTGAATTTAATCAATTTTGTAAGGATGAAAGGATCATTAGGCACAACACAGTGCACCAAACACTCGAGCAAAATGGTGTGGCTGAACAAATGAATCAGACTCTCTTGAAAAGAGCTCGATGCATGATTAGTAATGCTGGGTTAGGCAAGGACATATGCATTAAGGCGTTAACACGGCCTGCTATTTTGTGAACTAGTCTCCTTTTGCGGCTATTGAATATAAAATTTCAGAGGAAGTATAGAGTAGCCATAAAGTAGACTACTCAAATTTGTGTATATTTAGTTGTGAGGCTTACTCTTATGTACCGTCAGTTGTAAGAGATAAGCTAAACCAAAAGACTAAAAAGTATATATATAATGGCTATGGTGTTGGTGTGAAATGTTACAGATTATATGACAAGGTCACATGTAAAATCATCACTAACCGTGATGTCAAATTCGACGAAGGCTCACTATTCCATAAGAATGATTAGGAGTAACAAGAACTAGAGAGGTTGGTCGTAGTTGTTTAGATTGACACAAATGATACACAGGATGAGACAGATGTGCAAATAGAGGTACAAAAAGAGGTGGAGTAACTACCTAGAAGGAATCCACCTCGAGATCGCAAGTTACTAGCCAGATACATAGACGATTATAATATTACATATGCCCTCATTACAGATGAGGGAGTTTCGTCTACTCTTAAGGAGGCTCTTAATGAGCATGATGCAGAAAAGTTAAAGGCAGCGATGGACAATGAAATGAACTCTTTATAAAAAAACAACACATGGGAGCCAATGGAGCTTCCAGTGAGCCAAAAAATGATCGGGTGCAAGTGGATCTTTAAGAAGAAACAAGATAAATACAAAGCAAGGTTGACAATGAAGGTTTACACTTAGAGAGAGGGCACTCACTTCACAGAGATATTCATGCTGGTTGTAAATCATGTGTCTATTAGATTCGTGTCGGCGATGATTGCCCAATACAATATCAAGATAGAACGGATGGACGTGAAGACTGCATTCCAGCATGGGGAATTGGAAGAACAGATTTATATGAAGCAACTAAAGGGCTACGAAATTAAAAGGGTAGAGAACAAGGCTTACAGGTTAAAGAGGTTGTTGTACGACCTAAAACAATTGCCTGAGCAGTTGTATTATAATTTTAATTATTTCATGTTGAGTAAGAAATTTACTATGAGTGAATATGTTCACCGTGTTTATTACAGGACATTGAGTGATGGCAAGTTCATCATCCTAGTATTGTATGTTGATGACATATTGATCGTCAGTCATAGTATGTCTGAAATCGATGTACTTAAGACTCAGTTGTTAGGGACATTCGAAATGAAAGATCTAGAGGCTGCAAAGAGGGTTCTCGGTATATATATTTATAGAGACAGGAAGAATAGCAAGCTTTGGTTATCTCATGCAGAATACCTTGAGAAGGTGTTGATCAAGTATGGGATGGACAAGGCAAAGCCGATCATCGTTCCCCACGTGACTCACTTCAAGCTTTTCTCAGAACAATGTGCTAAATTAAATGAGAAAAAGTAGGATATGTCTCATGTGCCTTATTCGAATGTAATTGGTAATTTAATGTATGCTATGGTCTATACGAGACCAAATATTTCACAGGTAGTCAATGTTGTGAGCAAATCCGTGTTAAACCCCGGGAAGCAACATTGAGAAGTAGTGAAATGGCCACTTCGATATATTTGAGGTACAAAAGACTGTCTTAACTTTTGAAAAGACAGGGGCCAATTAGTTGTATATGTAGATTCAGATTGTGCAGGCAGTATGGATTTTAGAAAGTCGACTTCAGGTTACTCGTTTGTGCTAGTAGGTGGAGCGATCAATTAGATGTTGAAGCTTCAGTCCGTGGTGGCTCTTTCCATGACCGAAACAGAATATATGGCGCGCAGTAATGATAGCATTAAAAAAAGGTGTTTGGTTAAGAGGCATGATAAATTAGTTAGGCTTCAGCAGGAGGCTTTGCTGGTTAATTATGATAGCGAGAGCGCTATCAATTTGGCTAAAAACTTTGTTTATCATTCACGTACTAAACACATTGATGTTCATCACCATTTTATCTGATAGCTGTTCGAGGAAGGAGGTGTGACTCTGGAGAAGATTCACATCAGTGTGAATCAGGGGGACATGCCCACCACGGTGGTTCCTGCAGAGAAGTTCAAGTTTTGTGCGACTTCTCTAGACATGGCAAAGGTGTAAAAGGAGAGTGGAGTGTGCATAAGAAGCGATGATCGAGATATGATGCAAGGTAGAGATGAGAAAAGAGGACAAGAAGTTATATTTGATGATTGAAGACATGGTGGATATTGTTGTTTTTTGAAGTCTTAAATCATTCAGAATCAGGATCTGTCGATTGCATCGACAGACCATTCGATGCCATTGAACAGTGCTCAATCCCATCGAGAATTTCTGAATTTTCTTCAGTTGGTCATTGGACTAACTGGGTTTTTTTTTTTGTGCTATCGAAGATCAGTTCAATGCCATCGAAGATGGCTTGATGCAATCGAAGAAGATTCTATTTTCATGCCTTATCTTTGGACTGTTTAGGTATTAGTTCAATGCCATTGGCATGGCTTCGATGTCATCGAAGAATAAGTTTCGATAACATCAAACGAATCCATATGGATTTTCGTAGAGTTGTGATTTTACGGGATTTCTTTCCTATTTTGATTGTGATTCTTCCAAAGGCTATATATTGGGGTGTAATCAAGATTGGGAGGTATTCATAACTTTCTAATTTGTTCTAGGGTTTCAATGGTGTAGCTTGGGTTGATTCAAGATTGTTCAGATCGAGTATTCTCTCTGCTCTTGTAATTTTCTGCTTTCATAGTGATATCTGTTACTTTGTGCCATAGTTTTTTCCGAAAGGGTTTTTCTATGTTAAAATTTAGAGTGTTTGCATTGTACTAGTTTGGTGTGATTGGATTATTTCACTCGATTCATCTTTGTGTGCTTCCGCAGTTCCCCAAAAGGATTCCTTGTATGGGTGGTAGAAAAATAAGTTTTATATTTTTATTTATTTTATTTTAGTGAAGAAGAAAGGTTGGTGTCATTATCCTGTAGAGTAAGCATATTATAGAATCATATATATTCATGTGCCTATATATATTCATGTGCCTCTTGTCTTTTATTTTTCTGTTTTGATCCTTCAGTTTTTTGTTGAGACTTTTTCTTTTGTGATTTTGACTTAGTTTACTTTGATTATGTGTGAATGTTTTTTTGTAACACATGGCTATCATCCTCCTACTGCCATCGCTTTAAAGCCACTATTCAGGTGGTTAAGGATGGTTAGATGGACAATCTCTATTGTTATGTAATCAACTCCTAGTGTAGGGTTGCCACTTGAGTTTTTGTCAACCTAAACCGAATTGACTTAACCCAAGTTCAGGTCAGGTTATCAAAGTCCTTGGGTCGGATTTGGCTTTAAAAATGCCAACTTAATTTGAAATTAGATTGGGTTTGGGCTGAGTAAATTTAGGTTGAGTTAAGTTGGGTTGGAACAATAAAAAACTGATTAGGAGAGAATGTGGGATTGCATGTGAGAATGTTAAATAATCAAAATGCGCTTATAGTGTGATTTTGGTAAAATGAGGTTTCATAACTTGATCCAGTGCTCCCTGGGCTTGATCAACGAGCCCCCTTGCCAGGATGTCTTTGTTCATGCCATCAAATGGGGCAAACTAGCAGAGGTTGGAAGAAGCTAAATGTTGATGGCTCTGCTAGAGGTAACCCGGGTCCGGGAGGCGGAGGAGGTGTGTGCAGAGACCATCTTGGCAACCTGATTTTTGCTTTCCATTCCAGATATGGCTCCGTAACTAATAACATAGCAGAAGCTTAGGCTATGGCAGACGGTCTAAAACTCTGTGCCTTGAAAGGCATCACCAATGTAATCGTTGAAACGGACTCTCGCCTCATCTTTGATGCGGTCTCTAGCTCTTCCCTAACTTATGGGTGGAACCTTTGGTATCATCTTGGTATCATCCAACAGCTCAGTTCAATGCTCAACATCCGCTTCTCTCACACTCTTCGGGAAGGTAACTCAGTGGCAGACGACCTAGCAAAATTTACTTAGTGGTGGTGAACCAGATCGCACCTTCGCTTCCACCTCCTCTCTCCTGCGTCCCATTAGGGGTTCCTTGCTTCTGGACAAGTTGGGTGTGGGCGCTCTCAGAAGAAGCAAGCTGAAGATGGGTATCAGTTAAGTCCCTCCTCCGCTCCTTCTATGCGCCTCGGCCCCAGTGGGCGTTTGCTTAAGCTTCGTTGCCTTTTCTGCTACTTCTTCGGCCTGTTGCAGTGGAGTTTCCTTCAGGTTGATGGTTTGATGGTGCTCTTGTTGCTGGATTTCTTGGAGCAGGTCTGCCGTAGTGCCCCCTGTCATTGTCAGGGTCTCTCTTGCTTCTTCAGTTTCAGTTTGCTACAGGAGAGCCTCCTCTTTAGGTGATCTTCCTGTTCTCTCGTCGAACAGGGCTAGCTTTCCTTCGCTAGTTGGTCCTTCTGTCTGGATTCTTGGCCGGCTTCAGAGCATTTTCCTCTCTTTTTGTAGTTTTCTGGTTGTTAGGTAGGTGAAATGATAGATGAGGCCTAGAGTTTTTTGTGGGGCCCATCTAAAAGTTTGGTTCTACATCCTTTGATCATTCAATATATTATAGGGGCATGTCTCCTTTTATTTTTTATTTTTTAAAAAAAGAGGTTTCATAACTTGTTCATAATTTAGTCATATCTTACTAATCATTAGCCTTGGCCTCCTGAGTCATCTTTCAACACCTTGATGTGAGACAATGAGAGGAAGATCTCCCAGGCGGTGTGATAGGCCTCCTTCAAGGCAACGCCGTTGAGCCTCTAATAGAGCCCTTGCAATAAAACCGCCATGGGCAAAAGGCTTCTCCCTATTCGTTGAAATTGTTGCGCAGCACGCCAACAACGCAGTGAGCCTAGATCCAATCTCAAGTCTCACCCACAAACGATAAACAGGAAGAAATATAAACTAGAAACAGATCAAAGCAATCCAAAACAAACCACAAGGCAAGATATACATGGAAAAACCCCAATTATGGTAAAAAAATCACGGATGCAAACTTCCACTATGAAGAACGAAGATTACAAGGCAATATACTAACCTCTCCTTTAAAAGTACAGAGAAAATCCCTTGCTCACACCTTAGAAATATTTCCTAATATTCACCTTAACCCTATAAAAGCCCTAGGGACCCCTATTTATAGTTTAGGCAACTTCCCTTTCGCACCCTTGCGAAAGGCGACACAAAAATCCACAGTCCGCATCAAATTCAAAAATAAACTGTGTAACCACGACCGGTCGAGTAGACTGCACGACCAGTCGAGAATGGCCCATGACCGGTCGAGCACATCGGAACCCATATGCTCACTGGACTTTCAGTCGAACCAGTCCATGACTAGTCATGACTGGTAGAGTGGACTCCACAACCGGTCGAGCAGGGACTACGACTGGTCGTGCACGGCCCAAGCTGTGGCTCCACTTCTCAAAAATCTCCCACTTGGATACACATCGCCATGAACCTTTGTCTTCTTCATCTGGAGTGCACCACCTCCCCGTCTTCAAGCCTGAAGACCAATCAAAGCTGAATAAAGCTTCAGCTTCTCCCGTGTGACTGCCTTGGTCAGTATATCCGCAGGATTCTCACTTGTATGAATTTTCTCCAAAGCAATCGATCTATCTTCTAGTAACGAACGTATGAAGTGATATCTGATGGCAATATACTTGGTCCTTAAATGAAAGGCTAAATTCTTAGCAAGTGTTTTGCACTCTGACTGTCACTGTACAGGTTGCAATCTGCTTACTTCTTACCCAACTCCATAAAACCTTGCATCCACACCATCTCCTTGCACGCTTCTGTAGCCGCAACATATTTTGCTTCCGTCGTACTGATAGATACTATATTCTGTAACTGAGAGACCCAACTGACTGCAGTACTACCCAGAGTAAAGACATAGCCTGTAGTGCTTCTTCTGATGTCGATATCTCCTGCCAAATTCGAATCCACGTAGCCTTGTAGCTTGATTTCCAATCCACCATAACATAGCCCTACATCCTTAGTACCTACCAGGTATCTAAGGATCCACTTCACAGCTTCTCAATGTTCCTTCCCGAGGTTGTTCATGAACCTACTAATAACTCCCACTGCTTGAGCAATGTCTGGTCTCTGCTTACCATAGAATACATGAGACTCCTTATAGCTGACGCGTATGGGACTTTAATTATGTAGTCTCGTTCCTCCTGCGTCTTTGCACCTTGCTCCTTAGATAACTTGAAGTAGTTGGCTAATGGAGTGTTAACCGGCTTAGCACCTTTCATATTGAATCGATCAAGTACCTTGGCTACTTACTCTGCCTGTGACAAAACCAGCTTCTTGTTTTCCCTATCACACTTTATCCTCATGCCTAGGATTTGTTTTGCAGCTCCTAAATCCTTCATGGCAAATTCTCTAGACATGTCTTTTGAGATATGAGATGTCCTTCATGCTTGAACTGACCACAAGCATGTCATCAACGTACAGAAGAAGGATGATGTATGACATATCAAACTTCTTCAAATAGTAACAGTGGTCAGCATGACATCTCCTGTAACCGTTTCCCGACATGAAACTGTCAAACTTCTTATACCACTGCTTTGGGGCCTGCTTCAGGCCATATAGACTCTTCTTCAGTCTACACACCTGGTTCTCCTTTCCTGGTGCCACGTATCATGTTAGCTGATGCATATATATCTCTTCTTTAAGGTCCCCATGAAGAAAGGTTGTCTCAAGATTTAGCTGCTCTAGATGTAAGTCCTTTGTAGCCACTATACTTAAGACCATGCGATAGTAAACATTTTCACCACAGGTGAAAATATTTCAGTGAAATCGATACCTGCCTTTTGTTGAAACCCTTTCACAACCAATCTGGCTTTTTTCCATTTCAAACCATCGTACTCCTCCTTTAGTCTTTAAACCCACTTGTTGTGAAGAGCTTTCTTACCCTTAGGTAGAGTAACAAGCTCCCATGTACGATTAGACTTAAGAGAGTCCATCTCATCATCCATGACCTACTCCCACTTAACCCGTGTATCTGACTGTAATGCCTCTTTAAAACACTCTGGCTCACCATTATCTGTCAACAGTAGATAATGTAAGGAGGGTGAGTATTGGACCGTGGGTCTCCTCTCCCGAGTAGACCTCCTCACAACCGGTGTCTGCAGCTCTACCTCATAATGCTCTTGTGCATGATCATCCTGTGGCGCTGTAACACCCGTGTCCGGTAACTCTTCCAACTTTACGAATTCCTTTTCCTCGGCCTTATTTTCTTGCAAACTGTCCTTATGCATCACTTTTTCATTGAAGACTACATCCTTGCTTCTGATGATTTTCTTATTTTCTGCATCCCAAAACCTGTAGCCAAAATCATGCTGCCCGTAGCCTATAAACGTGCACCTCTTGGACATCGCATCATGCTTGTTTCTGTGCTCTGCATCAATGTGAACATATGAAGTGCAACCAAACACTCTGAGATGGGCAAGATTCACTTCCTTCACAGTCCACGTTTCTTCTGGTAGCCTATCATCCAATGGTGTTGAGGGACTTCTATTGATGAGATATGCGGCAGTATTCATAGCATCTACCCAAATGGTCTTGGGCAACCTTACATGTAGCCTTATGCTCCTGGGGCGCTCAAGGATGGTCCTGTTAATGCGCTCAGCCATATCATTCTGCTGCGGTGTCCCTGGAATCATTTTCTAATGTTTGATTCCCTTTGTTGCATAATACTCCTCAAATCTCTTATCACAGTATTCTCCCCCATTATCAGATCTGAGATATTTTATTATTTTACTTGTCTTATTTTTTACAATAACTTTTCACTTCTTAAAAACATCAAATACGTCAGATTTATGTTTTAAAAAATAAATCCACAGTTTTCTACTAGCATCATCAATAAAAGAAACAAAATAACATGACCTACTAAGAGATGATACCTGTGCCGATCCCCACACATCAGTGAGTACAACCTCCAACAAATGCGTCTTTGAAGCGCATCCCGTCTTCTTGAAGCTTACCGTCTTCTGCTTACCATACTGTCATGCACCAAACCCAGGGATGGATAGCTTCCATGATGCCTCGAATCCGGCACTCGACTTCCATATACCAATTCCTGTGTTCGGCGCACCACAAGGAAGATTTTTGACTGAATTTTTTTTTGTTGTATATACATAATAATACCTGAGCATAAAGATCCATGATCAAGTTACCAAGTGACACTCTCCAATAGAAATCCTGATGGTTACAAGTACAATACTTTTCAAAAGGTACACAACGTCAACATTGCCAAATCGAAAAATAGATGCAATGCATCGAGAAAGCAAAGTCTTCCAAGCTACTCCAGCCCTAAAAAAATGGGAAATAGGAAGCTTAGGCAAAAAGCCTATTGAGTACACACGTATGTGCAATGTGTCCTACATGCAAGTAAGGTAAATATGTTACTAGGAAATCATATATGTGAAAGGCACGTAGCACGTAAAGTATGATGTCAATGCCAATGCAGTGCATATGCATTATAGTAATACTCCAAGTCAATGCTACCAGCAACACTAAGTCATATTTTCATTTCTCCTATACCACAGTCATAACCGTATTACACGCATCCGTAATCACATCATCATGTTGTCATGCCATAATTATACAATATCAAAAATACTGACAAGTCCATAAGTCAAACAATATCAGAATACGCAATACAGATCAACTATATAGATGAGGAACAATATCAGAACACGCGATACAAATGAGGAGTCATAAAGAGTCAAATATCAGATGTCGTATCTAAACCATATAAATGCAGAAACACAGGTAAACTAAAATGCCATATGTCGTGGATATAATGCAATATGCGGTGTGAATGGAATGACCATGCCGGAGTGTAAAGTCGAGATGATAATACGTAGTATCGCAGGCTATGGGGTCCATCACAAGGGACTTCTATCCAAACCAGTCCCATACCTAAATTTGGATAGTCAGACTCAATATGGTAAACTCCTGATCTCAGGTTAGTCGCACGCCCCAACCAAGATCCTGGCCATTACGAAGATGCACGTAACAAATAGTTGCGCACCATTAGCCCGAGTGGATAGTGAATGAATGAATGAATGAGTATGCAACTTCTGCTCAATAAGTCCACAAATCAGTACTGTTCATCTCTGGGATCATCACCGGGGTCTATTACACTCTACGCCAGCTTATCACCCCTATCCGAGCGCACAACTGGGTAAGTGGAAGAGACCTCACTATCCGCCTGTCAATATCGGGCCTGGCTCGTCGATAGCGGACTCATTCCTCAAGCTGATCAAACTCAACCTAGACATTGCCCCCTCACTCAGGCGATTAAGGTCACACCCCCTCCCAACCGACCACGACACAGTGGGAGACGCGACCTATTGGTATACAGCCCTCATGGGCTCATATACATCCACTCGGTCTCGACGTTGGGGCGTCTCCTGGCCTCAGAGGTTTAGGAATTTTCACCTAGGGACATCTATGTCACCCGTATGCTAGAACCAAACATTCCCGGTGTCCCATCTGGCCATCCACGACATGCCTGTGGAGGCAATGGCCCTGATGTCGCTAAGGCGTACAGTAATCATAATGCAAGATGCATAAGTCATACAATCCAGTCATGCAGCAATCTGGCGCATACCGTGTACTCATGTGAGACAATATCGGGCTATCAGGGAGTCTCATAATCATCATGCCCAATGACATATGCAATGGTCAATCACCTCTCATAACAAACATGCAGATGATGCGTATGGGCATGTATGATGATGCTATGTTGTCACATACTCATAATCGGCATCGATAATCGGCCTCAACAATCAGAATCGATGAGAATAGGCCTAACAAGGCCTAAGGGAAGGTCATAATGTGGATATTCAACCATCATTGCCCGTCAATGTGGACATTTAACCAACATTGCTCCTAAGAAGTGGCCCACATAAACATCAATACATACATTGTAAGACCCGTATCCTAGTTCGTACTGTTCCGATGAATCCTGCGATCATTTCCGTCGAAGTCCAGCAATCCGCGACTGATAATCGATGTTGCGATCGATCGTAAGTCGTATCTTTTAGATTCGAGTCAGTTTAATCCGAGACCTGTATCATTGCGACCGCTCCGTCGCTGCGGTTTCAACGCCACATCTTGTGCGTCAAACCGACGCTTAGATCATAAGTTGGGGACCATGCATTATAATGACCGTGGACCGCGTATTTGCGGGGCCCACCTATTCCATGTGGCACCAATCTCTAGGAAATTATGAGAGCGATGACATCACCCTACCCTAGCTATAGCCACCCTACCTTAGCTATAGCCACCCTACCTACCCCTATCCCTTCTTACAAGTACTTATGGCTAGCCACCCTACCCCTAGCCCTTCTTACAAGCATTTAATGCTAGCCACCCTCTCTTACAAGTCATCATTACCTACCTAAGCTACTCTCCCTCTCTCTTATCTCTCCCTCTCTCCTTTATTTCTCATTCCTTCATTTTTCAAAGCAACAAAGAAAATCCCACGTCCATGGTTTTCCAAGTGTGAGAAAGAGTGTTGTGTGACCCACTTTCCCTCTCCCAAGATCCTCCATCTTAGCCATTCATCTCCCATCCTCTCCATCAAAGTGAAGCACAAGGACATTGGCGTTCCAACGGACCAAGAAGAGATCAACCTGGGTGCTTTAATAGAGTAGTTTTCATTTCTTTTAAGATGGGCCAAGTGAGGCCAACCGATCAATGGTTTGGATCTCACTTGGGACCCTAAATGTGGCCGATGGCCCACTTTGATCATCATGATCATTCCATGATGGGGCCAATCTCCATGGACCCCATCATGATGTTTATTTTCTAGTTGATAAGGGTCATCTAGACCATCTATCTTATTGGAGAAGGAATCTCCACCGTTGGATTGTGATTTGTGGACCCACATGTAGTGGGACCCACCTTGATGTATGTTGAATGCAAGAGGGACCCATAATGGCGGGGCCCCTCCATCCTCACCGATCTCCCTCTACCTCTCTCTCTCCCCTTTCTTTTATGTTTTGTGTGATGATTTGGCCATGTGGCCCACTTGACGGACCCCACCCTGAAATATGTACTTTATCCAAGTCATTTACCGGTGGGGCCACTTTAAATGTGTTGTACCCACACCATCTATTTATTTGGTGGCCCACCTTAAGTGGGGCCCACCTCAACGAATGTACAACAGAAACCGTCCAGCGTCCAGAGACGCTGGACTGGACGTGGGTTGAGAAAAGAGCAAACATCAACCTTTGTTTTTTTTTAAGCTTTTGGGTGGGTGCCATGCATGGACCCCACCTTGACTTATATATCCAATCCGTGCCGTCCATCTCATTCTTTGGCTCAATTTAAGCGTTGAGCCGAAAAATGATGTAAATCCAATACTCAGGCGGGCCGTACCATAGAAAACGGTATCCCCTACCGTTCAAAACTTCTAAGACCCACCATACCTCAACCATACATCAAAAAAATTCTACCTTTGGACTCCTTTGATGTATTCCGGGCCCAAGAATGCAATGGGCGGAGCGGATTCTCCGGTAGTGGGCCCCACACGCTGTTCCTGCAAGAAAACAAAAAAAAAAAAAAAAAAGAAAGAAGCAGAGGCTTCTCTCGCCTCTCGTGTCGGCGGGGCGTGAGGCCAGCCTTTCTGCTGGCCGTTGGCGGACGGACGGGCCACCCACGGCCCTTGGCCGTGTGGCCCCACCATGATGTATTTATTTTATCCACGCCGTCCATTTGCACGACACAGTAGGTCCCCTCCAAATTTCAGGCCCATCCATGACTCAGGTGGCCCACATTATAGGAAACCGTGTGAATTGAATCCTACCATTGAAACCCTTTTTTTTGGCCATAGACGTTTTGGATCAACCTGATATTTGTTTTTCCCCTTCGTCCAGGTCCTTGTGACCTTATGAACGGATTGGATGGCAGGCAAGCATTACGGTGGGCCACACATGTGGAGCCCACCATTGATGTATGTGTTTACCACACCGTCCACGGCTGTGGACGGTGGAACCCACCATGATGTATCTGTCTTATTCACACCGTCCAGCAGACGGTGGAGCCCACCGTTCTGCATGTGTTTTATTCACACTGTCTAACGACAGGTGGGCCCCCTCCATGATGCATGTACTGCATCCACTCCGATCCATCCATTTTGAAAGATCATTTTGGGGCATGGGCTTAAGAATGAACCAGATCCAAAGTCCAAGTGGACCCCACCTTGGCATGCTTTGAGGTCCATTTTAATATATTTGTGGTAGATCATTTGGGCCCACTTTGATGTGGATGTAAGGCCCATGTCATTAGGCCATTTGATGTATTCCAAGGCCCATGAGTTAAGGCCCATTGAGATGTATTAGGGCCTATGGGTTGAGGCCCATTTGATATACATATGGGGCCCACTTGGTGTGGCCCATTTGTTACATATAAAACCCATGTTACGAGGCCCATTTGATGCACTATAGAGGCCACGGGTTACGGCCCATCGCAATGCACTTAAGGCCCATTGGTGCGGCCCATGGATGTGGCCCACTTGATGAATATAAGGCCCATGTGACACGGCCCATTTGATGTATTTAAGGCCCAATGGGATGTACCTAAGGTCCATTGCAATGAGTGATCCCTACATGGTTTATGTAATGATGTTTACAACAGATAATGCCTTGGGAGCGATGTTGGTTTGACGTCCACATTGCGGGTATAGTGTTGGTTAAATGTCCGCATTATGACTCTCCCTAGGGCCATCGATAGGCCCATACTGGGTATGTGTAGGCCGTCCATGTCTAGGCCCATCTGTGTTGCAAGAATAGTTCATTACTTTATAACATGTGTAGTATAGTTCCATGATCACGATCATACGCATCATATGTATGCTTGACATGAGAAGTGACTGATCATAGCATATGCCTTCGGGCAGGTTTAGGGGCTCCCGGTTAGGCGGTGTTGCCTACATGAGCGCACGATACGCGCAGGGATTGCCGCATGATTGGATAGTGTGCTTCATGCATTCGCATTGTGTGATGTGGTTACCGTCGCCCTAGCCGACATCGGGGCCATAGCCTCCACAGTGTATCGTGGTTGGGCCGGATTGGATACCGAAATGTTTGGTTCTAGCATACGGGCGCCATAGATGTCCCCGGGTGAAAATCCCTAAACCCGATGGTACCAGAGGATGACTCCAACGTCGAGACCGAGTGGATACATGAGTGCGCGAGGGCCGTATACCGCAGGCCGCGTCTCCCACTGTGTCGTGGTCGGTTGGAAAGGGGTGTGACCTTACCCGCCTGAGTGAGGGGGCAATTTCTAGGTTGAGTTTGACCAGGTTGAGGAATCGGTCCGCTATCGACGAGCCGGGCCCGATATTGGCAGGCGGATAGTGAGGTCTCTTTCGCTCTTCCGGTTGTGCGTCCGGATAGGGACCGCAAGTCGGCGTAGAGTGTACTAGACCCCTATGATTATCCGGACCGAGAACCGTACTTGACATAAGGATTTGGATGTGGATCAAAGATGCTTGACTTGCATTATATGCATCGCATGGCATTGGCATGACCGATAGTATTCTTATCTTGCATTGCATAGCCTTGGTACGGCCGATCAGTTCATGTACTCATCGCATGTTTCCGCATTACTCGACCATGCATTCGAGCACTCTCATATCGCGCACACACTTACACCACCCTCTAAGCTTTCTATAAGCTTATGCACGATTGATGCGTGCAGTGACGCCAGGCACGTGTGTAGTCTCGCCGCAGCTTGGAGCGTGCGTACCCAGCTTCCTGAGTTTTTGTTATTAGCACTATTTTGTATTTCCCTTTCTTACGCCTTGTACTTAAAATTTTTGTTCATAGTGGATTTTGTGATGGTGTTCTTGTGGTTATTGTTCCGTGGGTTATGCTTGTGGTTATGCTCATTATGAATTAAATTGATTACTAGAAATCCTCCTTGTAGCATCCCAGATCGGAACCTCGGCGTATGGGCGCTAGGAGCCGAGAATGGGGTTCTACTGAGGTCATTTGGCCTTTGGATTCGGCGATCGGAAATTTTGTGAGCCCGGTTTCCGAGTATGGGGCGTGACAGAAGTTGGTATCAGAGCATAACTTGGGGATAACCGAGAACAGCATCACATGTTTACTATGAGTTTAAGGCGATTAGGTTCCGAGTGCGAAACCTTCCGAGTTAGTTCCCTACCGTGCGATTCTCAAGGTTGATTGGCGTCCTTATTCTTCCTATAGGACATGCCGCGTAGGCGAGTGACCCGATCGACTCCCGTCCCACCACCTGAGGATCCCGAGGCTCCAGCCTTACCACCTGTGCCTCCCATTCCACCGCCAGAGATCCCTACTCCCTTTCCTGAGGATGATGTTCCTCCACCTGATGTCGGTGCGGATCCGACCGTATCTGTGAGTGCCTCGCGATTACGACGAGCAGTTGCGTGTGTGGCTCGCCGTGCGCCGCGCTTCAGGGCGGTGGCGTACGCCCGCTTGTTTCACCAGAGCAGGCAGAGCAGGAGCGTGCGAGTGCTCTTCTACGTGAGTTTAGACGGCTTGATCCTCCACGTTTCCAGGGTGAGCCAGATCCGACTGCGGCAGAGAGATGGCGCTCCGATGTGGAGAAGATCTTCGATACTATGTCATGCACGACCCAGCATCGAGTTCGGTTAGCGGTATTCCTTTTCCAGGGTGAGGCAGAGCATTGGTGGACCTCCGTTACCCGTGTTGCAGGACCTGATTACGTCTGGACATGGGATGACTTTATCGATAGATTCGAGGAGCAGTACTTCCCTGACCACATTCGACGTCAGAGAGCACTGGAGTTCGAGACTCTGGTGCAGGGGGACATGACCGTGGCGCAATACGCGGCTCGTTTTGTGGCGCTATCGAGGTTTGCGCCATACATGGTTGATGATGAGGGGCGAAAGGCCCGCCGTTTCGAGAACGGCTTACGTTACGGTCTTCGAGGCCGTGTTATTGGACATGAGCTCCCGACCTTCCAGGCGGTAGTGCGGAGGGCTCAGATCTATGAGGCCGAGTGGGCCGGCGGACATAACGACCGAGATCGAGAGGAGGGGTCGAAGAGGCGGCCCCTCCAAAGAGGCTCACAAAGCGGATCGACGACCGCAGAGGTTTAGAGTCACCCATCCGCCGGAGCACCGCAGCACCGACGGCACCCCAGGCGGCACCACCTCGTGAGACACTTTCGACACTTGCTATGGTTGTGGTGGGATAGGACACCGTAGGTGGGGAGTGTCCCCGACCTCAAGCGAAGCCGGCCTCGAGAGCACCTCGGCGGCCTCTACAAGCCAGAAATGAGAGCACCACAAGCGACCTCCGCAGCGAAGCCGACAAAGGCGAGGGTTCCACCACCGAGGCCCCTCAAGCGGAACACCACCTCCGGACCTCCCCCGCAGCAGCAGAGGCCTCAGAGGGGACCTGCACCTCCCCAGCGGGCTCAGGGCAGATTTTATGCCGTTCAGCAGGACCCTCAGTCATCAGGAGCAGTCGTCGATGATTCATGTGACTTGGCCCCTACACCATCTTGCTAGATTGCTTATGGATGATGCGTCTTGAAAGTTAGAGCTTGAGATTCATGTGCGTCATCCCCGTCTTTTGATGTTTGATGTATGTTGTACTGTGTTTTGATCATACATAATGTTATGTTCCCTATCCTCTTATGAGTTACGTTTAGTTATGATGGTAGTGTAAATTTCGAGGACGAAATTTTTATTAGGTGGGGAGAGCTGTAAGACCCGTATCCTAGTTCGTACTGTTCCGATGAATCCTGCGATCATTTCCGTCGAAGTCCAGCAATCCGCGACTGATAATCGATGTTGCGATCGATCGTAAGTCGTATCTTTTAGATTCGAGTCAGTTTAATCCGAGACCTGTATCATTGCGACCGCTCCGTCGCTGCGGTTTCAACGCCACATCTTGTGCGTCAAACCGACGCTTAGATCATAAGTTGGGGACCATGCATTATAATGACCGTGGACCGCGTATTTGCGGGGCCCACCTATTCCATGTGGCACCAATCTCTAGGAAATTATGAGAGCGATGACATCACCCTACCCTAGCTATAGCCACCCTACCTTAGCTATAGCCACCCTACCTACCCCTATCCCTTCTTACAAGTACTTATGGCTAGCCACCCTACCCCTAGCCCTTCTTACAAGCATTTAATGCTAGCCACCCTCTCTTACAAGTCATCATTACCTACCTAAGCTACTCTCCCTCTCTCTTATCTCTCCCTCTCTCCTTTATTTCTCATTCCTTCATTTTTCAAAGCAACAAAGAAAAATCCCACGTCCATGGTTTTCCAAGTGTGAGAAAGAGTGTTGTGTGACCCACTTTCCCTCTCCCAAGATCCTCCATCTTAGCCATTCATCTCACATCCTCTCCATCAAAGTGAAGCACAAGGACATTGGCGTTCCAACGACCGAAGAGATCAACCTAGGTGGGTGCTTTAATAGAGTAGTTTTCATTTCTTTTAAGATGGGCCAAGTGAGGCCAACCGATCAATGGTTTGGATCTCACTTGGGACCCTAAAATGTGGCCGATGGCCCACTTTGATCATCATGATCATTCCATGATGGGGCCAATCTCCATGGACCCCATCATGATGTTTATTTTCTAGTTGATAAGGGTCATCTAGACCATCTATCTTATTGGAGAAGGAATCTCCACCGTTGGATTGTGATTTGTGGACCCACATGTAGTGGGACCCACCTTGATGTATGTTGAATGCAAGAGGGACCCATAATGGCGGGGCCCCTCCATCCTCACCGATCTCCCTCTACCTCTCTCTCTCCCCTTTCTTTTATGTTTTGTGTGATGATTTGGCCATGTGGCCCACTTGGGACGGACCCCACCCTGAAATATGTACTTTATCCAAGTCATTTACCGGTGGGGCCACTTTAAATGTGTTGTACCCACACCATCTATTTATTTGGTGGCCCACCTTAAGTGGGGCCCACCTCAACGAATGTACAACAGAAACCGTCCAGCGTCCAGAGACGCTGGACTGGACGTGGGTTGAGAAAAGAGCAAACATCAGCCTTTGTTTTTTTTTAAGCTTTTGGGTGGGTGCCATGCATGGACCCCACCTTGACTTATATATCCAATCCGTGCCGTCCATCTCATTCTTTGGCTCAATTTAAGCGTTGAGCCGAAAAATGATGTAAATCCAATACTCAGGCGGGCCGTACCATAGAAAACGGTATCCCCTACCGTTCAAAACTTCTAAGACCCACCATACCTCAACCATACATCAAAAAAATTCTACCTTTGGACTCCTTTGATGTATTCCGGGCCCAAGAATGCAATGGGCGGAGCGGATTCTCCGGTAGTGGGCCCCACACGCTGTTCCTGCAAGAAAACAAAAAAAAAAAAAAAAGAAAGAAGCAGAGGCTTCTGCCTCTGCCGTGTCAGGCGGGCGCAGGAGCCTCGCTGTTGGCTGGACGGACGGACGGGGGCCACCCACGGCCCTTAGCCGTGGGCCCCACCATGATGTATTTATTTTATCCACGCCGTCCATTTGCTGGGCCACGACCTGGAGTAGGTCCCCTCCAAATTTCAGGCCCATCCATGACTCAGGTGGCCCACATTATAGGAAACTGTGTGAATTGAATCCTACCATTGAAACCTTTTTTTTTGGCCATAGACGTTTTGGATCAACCTGATATTTGTTTTTCCCCTTCGTCCGGGTCCTTGTGACCTTATGAACGGATTGGATGGCAGACAAGCATTACGGTGGGCCACACATGTGGAACCCACCATTGATGTATGTGTTTACCACACCGTCCACGGCTGTGACGGTGGAACCCACCATGATGTATCTGTCTTATTCACATGATCCGGCCAGACGGTGGAGCCCACCGTTCGCATATGTTTTATTCACACTGTCTAACGACAGGGGCCCCTCCATGATGCATGTACTGCATCCACTCCGTCCATCCATTTTGAAAGATCATTTTGGGGCATGGGCTTAAGAATGAACCAGATCCAAAGTCCAAGTGGACCCCACCTTGGCATGCTTTGAGGTCCATTTTAATATATTTGTGGTAGATCATTTGGGCCCACTTTGATGTGGATGTAAGGCCCATGTCATTAGGCCATTTGATGTATTCCAAGGCCCATGAGTTAAGGCCCATTGAGATGTATTAGGGCCTATGGGTTGAGGCCCATTTGATATACATATGGGGCCCACTTGGTGTGGCCCATTTGTTACATATAAAACCCATGTTACGAGGCCCATTTGATGCACTATGAGGCCACGGGTTACGCCCATTGCAATGCACTTAAGGCCCATTGGTGCGGCCCATGGATGTGGCCCACTTGATGAATATAAGGCCCATGTGACACGGCCCATTTGATGTATTTAAGGCCCAATGGGATGTACCTAAGGTCCATTGCAATGAGTGATCCCTACATGGTTTATGTAATGATGTTTACAACGAGATAATGCCTTGGGAGCGATGTTGGTTTGACGTCCACATTGCGGGTATAGTGTTGGTTAAATGTCCGCATTATGACTCTCCCTAGGGCCATCGATAGGCCCATACCGGTATGTGTAGGCCGTCCATGTCTAGGCCCATCCGTGTTGCAAGAATAGTTCATTACTTTATAACATGTGTAGTATAGTTCCATGATCACGATCATACGCATCATATGTATGCTTGACATGAGAAGTGACCGATCATAGCATATGCCTTCTGGGCAGGTTGTTTAGGGGCTCCTGTTAGGCGGTGTTGCCCTACATGAGCGCACGATACGCGCAGGATTGCTGCATGATTGGATAGTGTGCTTCATGCATTCGCATTGTGTGATGTGGTTACTGTACGCCCTAGCGACATCAGGGCCATAGCCTCCACAGGTGTATCGTGGTTGGCTGGATTGGATACCGGAAATGTTTGGTTCTAGCATACGGGCGCCATAGATGTCCCTGGGTGAAAATCCCTAAACCCGATGGTACCAGAGGATGACTCCAACGTCGAGACCGAGTGGACACATGAGTGCGCGAGGGCCGTATACCAGTAGGCCGCGTCTCCCACTGTGTCGTGGTCGGTTGGAAAGGGGTGTGACCTTACCCGCCTGAGTGAGGGGGCAATTTCTAGGTTGAGTTTGACCAGCTTGAGGAATCGGTCCGCTATCGACGAGCCGGGCCCGATATTGGCAGGCGGATAGTGAGGTCTCTTTCACTCTTCCAGTTGTGCGTCCGGATAGGGACGGCAAGCTGGCGTAGAGTGTACTAGACCCCGGTGATTATCCAGACTGAGAACTGTACTGACATAAGGATTTGGATGTGGATCAGCATGCTTGACTTGCATTATGCATCGCATGGCATTGGCATGACCGATAGTATTCTTATCTCGCATTGCATAGCCTTGGTACGGCTGACTGTGTTCATGTACTCATCAGCATGTTTCCGCATTACTCTGACCATGCATTCTGAGCACGCTCATATTGCGCACACACTTACACCACCCTCTAAGCTTTCTATAAGCTTATGCACGATTGATGCGTGCAGGTGACGCCAGGACGCAGCCGTAGTCTCGCCGCAGTTGGAGCGTGCAGCCGAGCTTCTGGAGTTTTTGTTATTAGCACTATTTTGTATTTCCCTTTCTTACGCCTTGTACTTAAAATTTTTGTTCATAGTGGATTTTGTGATGGTGTTCTTGTGGTTATTGTTCCGTGGGTTATGCTTGTGGTTATGCTCATTATGAATTAAATTGATTACTAGAAATCCTCCTTGTAGCATCCCGGGATCTAACCCAGCGTATGGGCGCTAGGAGCCGAGAATGGGGTTCTACTGAGGTCATCGTCATTTGGATTCGCGATCGGGAATTTTGTGAGCCCGGTTTCCGAGTATGGGGCGTGACATACATCATGGTGAAATCACACATCACATCGGTCCTCATATATATCGTTTTGGGTCTCACACAAGGGCCGCACATTCATCGCATTGGGCCTCACTCATGGGCCGCATATACATCACATTGGGTTATATCATATGGGCCTTACACATCGCAATGGGCCTCGACACATGGGCCATGAATACACCACATCAGGCTTCACAACCCATGGGCTTCAAATTCACAATAGGTGGGCCCTACATATGGGCCTCAAATACATCACAATTAGCCACAACCCATGGGCCTAAAATATATCTCAATGAGTCATGCATGCCCACGGGGTCTCAAATACATCACATTGGGCCTCGCTCATGAGCCTCAAATACATTGCAAGTGGCCTTAAATCAATTTCATGGGTAGTCCACATACCTGGGCCTAATACACGCCACTATGGGCCACATCACATGGGCAGGAAATACATCACAATGAGCCTCATCATATGGGCCAGAAATATATCTCAATGGGCCTTGCCCATAGGCCATGAATACATGGCTACACCAATTATGATAAGTCTTATGTTATAAACACTTCACACGTCACATAGTTAATGGCTCATATTCGGTGTCTTGTGGTTAAGGGCCACAACAATCATAAATCTACTTAGACAAGTAGTCACACGATTGCCCCAATTTCCATACAATTAGGTGGGCTATAAAAATTAAGCATTCCCATGTGGTGGTCCACACAACTTCCACCAATCCACACTACTAGTCGGGCCACCCAAGATCCAAATTCCTATAGTGTAGTGATCCACATGATTTCTACCAACTGACGGTCTAAATGAGGAATAACCATTATAATGGTACCATGAAAATGACTTAGATTGTAATAAATATATAGGCAGCCCCACACTCTAAAATGATCTAATCAAAATAGATGAATGGCTGATAAAACATGTATGTTAGGTGTCCCATGATCGGTTTAAAAAGGATGGATAGATTTCTCACAAGTATTACTGCAACTCTAGAACGTATTTAACCATTGACAAGTGAGCAATATTGCTCCCATGGAATGAGATTTGGATCTGATTAGTTTATGGGACTATACCCTAAAATGATAAGAATAAATCGATGAATGGCATGGATCTACATCATACTACAAGGTGGAATCCATGGTCAAGGAAGCATTCCAGCATATAAGGGGCACACTAAAGCCTAAGAATTTCCAATGGTTGTCACCACTGTTTCTACTTACAGCGTGGCCAACCAAAAATTGAGTTCTACTTCATCTTGTGTCCATGGGCAGGAGGTGGGCCCACTTCCCAAGTGACTGAAAAATATAAGTAGTGTGGGTATACAACACATGCACCTAGGTGGGCTCCTCATGCATCATATCATGTCCAAGGAAGTTTTCATTGATAAGCATGCAATTCCCTTTTATTATTATTATTGTTATTATTATTTGTATAATTGTGGGTCCCATTGACATGGTGGGGTCCACCCCATGAACAGTTGTACAACAAACAACATCATAGTTGATACCACCCACTAGATGAATGACATGGTTATAAGGTACATACGTTAGGTGAGGCTCAAACACATAGATGGTCTAAATGATGGATGGCTTGGATATAAAATACATGTAACGAGTTGGCTCCATGGTCTAACGACTGACCCAACTTTGGTGGTAGTTATACATCATGATAGAACTCAGAGGATTTAATAGTAGGGATTTTTATTCCCATTGTTTCTTATAGTGTGGTCCACCTAAGGTGTGGATCTGCCTCATTCTTTTACTCATGACTTAAAATGGTCTGAAGGAGTGGATGAATGGCCCAGATATACTTTTCATCACCAAGGTGGGCCCTAGAAAATTTTAAGTATTTTGAGTACAATTTCCACTGTCCAAGTGGCATGGCCTACATGAATTTCTAATTGGCCTGATTTTTGGGACCATACAATAAATGGGGCTAGTAAGATGGATGAATGGTGTGGATTTAGCACATACATCATGGTGTGGCCATGATCAGCCCACAAAATTTTACCCCAAATGTGGACGTCCAGGGAGGACGTCACCACCTTCACGCCAATTATTTTATTTTATTATTATTATTATTAGTATTTATATATTTCTCATCAAGGTGGGCCACTTGAGAGATCCAGTCCATCCATTGTGTGTGTCCCACTTGGTGGAGGGGTAAGTCCAAATTGCAGATGCATAAAAATTTCAGGTGGGCCCCAACAAGTACTTTTATATGTTTTAGCATGTATTCACATGAATTTTGATGGTGTGGACTACCTGAGTTCCATGTACGGCTGAAATTTAGGGTTGACCCATTTTTAAAGGGGACCCATCAAATGCATGGTGTAGATGCTCGACCTGCATCAAGGTGGGGCCTGTGGTGCGGCCCACTTTCCTCCAACATCAGCAGCAGACGCTGCTTGCTGCAGCGTCAATGCTATTTTTTTTTTTTTTTACATATGGAGCCCATAACAGGATGATCCAGTCCGTCTGCTAGGTTTTATGGCTCGGGACAAATGTAACAAGCCAAATATTCAATATTTTTGACACATAGAAACATCATAGTGGGCCCTACAGTCTATCATTATTAAACTAATCCTTTTGATGGTGTGGCCTACCAGAGATTTTGATTAGCTTCATTTTTTGGCTCAACGCCTAAATTAAATTGGGGAATAGGATGGACGGCATGGATTAAATATATGCATCGTGGGTGGGGCCCGTTGTGGACCCACACCTCTTCCCTTCCTTTTCTTTCAAGCAGGTAGGGGCGTCTGAACGCTGCAGCAAGCAACATCCAGCCTTCCTTTCTCTTTTATTTATTTATTTATTTATTTATTTATTTATTTTTGGTGTGTGTGCACATGTGTGTTTGACTAGCACAATGACCTCACTTTGGGATGGTTTGGATGGCCTACAAAAAAATTCTAGTGGTGCCCACAATCAGTGGGTCCCACATAAAGTCTATAAAAAATCATTTCTTTATGAAATTATTTTTATTCTTTTTTTTTTTTTGTATTCTCCTATGAATCCACACCATTAAACACACTATTAAACACATCATTCTCCTATGTATCCACACCATTGATCATATCAAATCGTCACCACAAATAATCAAAAAGAAACAAACCAAGAGTGGAGTGGGTGTACTCACTTTGATGAATTAGATGGATGGTTGAGATGGATAGAAGAGACTGAATTGATGGTTGAGATGGATGGAAAGGATGAGATTGATGGAGTTGATGGCCCACCAAGATCACTCCTCTCTCTCTCTCTCTCCATGTGTAGGAAAATGGTAAAATTCTAAGGGTTGAAGGGATATATGTTGAGAAATTGTTAAAAATGTGGTTAGATTTAATTAATGTGATCTTGGTTAGCTTAGATTAGGATTATATCCATTAATTCATGATTTACAATTAATGGTAGATTAAAGGAGCATGGGATGACATGGTGGGATGATGTTATGCTTAAGGTATGGAATGGAGAGGTGTTGACTTTGGGGAGACATGAGAGATGGGAGGTATGGGTGTGTGACATCACACACATGGGTAGAGATTCTCTCACCCATGTGTGGCATGTGCATGTGTGTATGACATGTGTTATGCACATGTGTGGAGTGGAGTACATGGCGCTATGCGCACATGATACACTAATTATTCTTCACGGCGTATCTCACTAACGGAGTATCATACCGACGCACGGGCGGTACCACCATGATCGTGGCGACGGGACGGTCGATATGAGATATGTTTCAAGGTCTTGGGGTTTCGGTCAGTCGGGTATGTACTATGAATGGCCAACCCAAGTCTAGCTAAGGGCATCGATCATCATTCATATATGCATGAAAAATGGTATAGAATGGATGGGGTCTTTACACATACACGTAGTCCTCGCAGAATTCTAATCAATAGACTTCAGCCCTGATAGCTTCCTTTTTGATAATAGCACATTCATCCCCTTTTCACCCATATGTCCCAACCTCTGATGTCATAACTGTCCATTCACTCCAGTTGATGCGATTGAGAGTGAACTATAAGATCTTGAAGTCACGTATAAAGTACCTTCCTTTTTGCCTCGAGATATTACCAAGGCACATTTTATGATCTTTCAGGAATCATTGGTGAATGTCGTCACATAACCGATATCGGTCAACTGCCCCACAGAGATCATGCTACGTTTCAAACTCGGTACATATCTGACATCCTTCAATTTCAAAACCGTTCCATCTTTCTGATTGACATGAACGTCCCCCTTTTCAATAATATTGCATGGCTCATCATCATCCAGGTAGACTCTCTCAAAGTCACCTAACACATAATCATGTAAAACTTCCTTACATGAGATGGCATGAAACGAAGCACCCGAGTTTATAACCCAAGACTCATTCCTTGCATCAAGAAACAAGATCAATGCCTCAGTGTCACTCTCCTCAGATAAATTCACTGAATCCTTACCGCCTTGAGAGCTTCCTTCTTGTTTCTTAAGTGCCTTGCAATCGAGTTTCATGTGCCCCTTCTTGCCGCATTGCCAACACCCGTCTTTGTCTTTCGGTCCCTTGGACTTCTTCCTTGACTTAGAATGCCCACCCCTGAAACTCCTGATACCTTTCTTCTAGATTCTTCGTTGAGAATTAGACCGGCCACATCATCAAATTTCAGCTTTGTCGACCCTGAAGAATTGCTCACAGCAATCACCAGACCATCCCAACTGTCTGGCAAACTGGATAATATCAATAATGCCTTGACCTCATCCTCAAAAACAATGCCAACGGATTCCAACTGGCTCGTGACTGTATTGAACTCGTTTAGATATTTAGCCATGCTCCCACCATCTAACATCTTCATGTTGAATAGTTATTTCATAAGATGAACCTTGTTGGATGTCGAAGGCTTTTCATACATGGTGGCTAGCGCTTCCATTAATTCTTTTGTAATTTTCACCTTGAATATATTGAAGGCGACACTCTTAGACAAAGAGAGTTGGATCGTTCCTAAAGCCTTCCTATCCAGTAAAAATCATTCATCATCTGTCATCTTTTTTGGTTTCTTCTCTTTTCCTCCTAGAGGAATATAGAGGTCCTTCTGATACAGATAATCCTCCATCTGCATCTTCTAGAATGCAAAGTTTGAACCATCAAACTTCTCAATACTAGTTTTCCCTTTTTTGTCATCGCTCCCAATAGAACTAAATAAATAGCTCTAATATCAGTTGTTGTGCAGCACACCAACAATGCAGTGAGCCTAGATCCAATCTCAAGTCTCACCCACAAACGATAAACAGGAAGAAATATAAACTGAAAACAAATAAAGCAATCTAAAACAAACCACAAGACAAGATGTATGTGGAAAAATCACAATCTAGGATAAAAAAACCATGGATGCAAACTTCCATTATGAAGAATAAAGATTACAAGGCAATATACTAACCTTTCCCTTAGAAGTACAGAAAAAATTCCTTGCCCACACCTTAGAAATATTTCCCAATATTCACCTTAACCCTAAAAAAACCCTAGGGACCCCTTTTTATAGTTTAGGCAACTTCCCTTTCGCACCCTTGCGAAAGGCGACACAAAAATCTGTAGTCCGCATCAGATTCAGAAACAAATCTGCATAACCATAACCAGTCGAGCAGACTGCATGATCGGTCGAGCGGACCCCACCACTGGTCGAGAATGGCTCACGACCAGTCGAGCATGTCGGAACCCAAAATTCTATGCTCGCTGGACTTTGAGTCGAACCAGTCCACGACTGGTCACGACCGGTCGAACAGGGGCCACGATTGGTCGTGTGCGGCCCGAAATCTGGCTCCACTTCTCAACAGGAAACATTCCCTTTAATTGCGGTAGAGAAGATATCTAGGGAATTTTTAGCAAGTATGGCAGATTACTGGACGTCTACATCCCCACCCTGCCCAAGATGGCAAAGCCGAGAGGATTCGCTTTTATCTGCTTCAGGTATGAGAAGAATGCATCAGCGGCGAAGGGTGTTCTGCATGAACGTCGGATTGACGGTAGGGTGGTGTCGGTCAGATAGGCGAGGGAGAGAAGAGGCCAACCAATACCGTCAGCTCAAACTCATCAATAGTCTAGGGCAAACTCAGTGGTTCCCTAAAGAGCATAATCGAATCTCCAGCAACCCACATCGTATGCGGCTGCTGCGGCCACTTTCCCTTCGGGTCGAAACAATAGAGAAGAGAAGCGCTCCCCACAGAAGGCAGTGCCGGAGGGGAAAGGCATTCGCTCCACAGTAGATCTGAAGGCAATCAACCACCGTTTACAGCTTCTAACTCTTGCCCTAGTGGGTACCACGAGCGACCCAAACATCTCTGTTTTGCAGGTGATAGATGTAATCAGAGATTCGCCTCTTCAATCTGCGGCCATAGATGTAGTGAGGCTCAGCCACTCTAAGATCCTCATCCAACTAAAATCGCAAACAGACTATGAAATTTTCATTTAAGACAAAGGGATGCATCAGAAAATGGGGCTGCAGTCTATCTCTCCATGGAACCCAGCCGTTGTTGTTAGAGGTGAGGGGTGTTGGATAAGAGTATATGGAATCCCAGCTCACGCATGGATGGAAGCAGTGCTGTTAGACCTCGCCAATTTCATTGGTAGGGTGATAGAGATCGACCCCATCAGTAAGTACGGGCTATTCCAAATTCATGCCCGTATAAAAGTGGTTGTGCACCCAGGCGTTAATTTCAAACAGGTGTTACAGCTCCAAGTCACTGACAGAATATATCTAATCTGGGCTGAAATTGAAACATATTCAATTGCTGGGAATCCATCTGCCCAACAGCCTACCTACCATCCTCCAAAGGAAGCTGAAACTACAAAAGAATGGGTGTTAAGGGAGTTCCAGGACCTGTGTGTATCCCAGACCACGCACCCACCGGGTGTCTGTTGAATTGCTGCAATGGACAGCCACAGGGTGCAGACACTGGCAGAAGTGGTCAACCCTCCCATTCTCTATCTCCCGGGAATAGAGGATCAAGAAAGGGATGTCGAGAACCAACCATCTCCAGTATTGCTAGGCAATATGACCCAGAGTAGCAGGGGAATTCAGAAGCACTAAAATTCAGAAAGCCCATCAGCCGCCCAATATGGATATAGGAACAGAGAAGTGTCCCGTGAGCTGAGGAGGGAGGAACTAAGTGTACAGAAGGTTTCAGTACAGGCTAGTTACATATGTTCAAATCTCCCAACTCTACCATCAGTGGAAATGCAAGTTCCTGAGGTATAAAGGGATGGGATACAAGGCAGGCGGGTAGAGTGCAGCAGGGCCTCCATGCCCAAACGTTAGATGTTAACTGAACCGTCATCTTTCCCGGAGGTGCTGAAGATACGATCTAAATTCGAAGGATGTCCTCAACACCTTAGCAATGATCAGGGCTCTCCACATAGCAATGATATTTTTCCTATCCCAAACCTCTTTGTTAACAGAAAGTGTTTTGGAAAATACTACAGAACATGGGGAAGCAATTCAAAATCAGACTAAGGTCGTAGAATGTCTGGTCAATGATCACCCTAGAGTGGGTCTAGAGGTGGATCTATCACCATTTTTCTCCTCGGTAGCAAGAACCTCTAGACAACATGGGACACAACTGGTGGGAGATCAGTGTAGAAAGACCACTAGTAGCAAATACACATAAGTTGTATCAGGGGAGTGCAGGATAGTCCACAGTGCAAATGAAGGAACAAGTGACACTTTAAACAGAGAGGAGAGTGGGAACAATGCTCATGACCAAGATTGGGATCGATCTAGGCAAACAAACTCCCCCAAACATCAGGTCTCAGACATAAAACAATTCAGCAAGAAAGCTAGTCGCTGCAGAATTCAATATAAGAGGGCAGACTGGGCATTAAGACTTCGTCATCTAAAGAGAAGGGCTGTAAACTCAGGAAGTGTTATGGATGGATAAAATCATTGTATGGAATGCTAGGGGCATTGGTAACAGGAGAACCATTGTGACTACTAAGAGACTGATCCGAGAGCACAATCCGTTACTTATGCAATTCTAGAGCCAATGCTCAACGACGATAAAAGGGTGGGAGTTGGACTATCTCTCAGGTTCCACTTGTCCTTTTCTAATGTAGGGGTAGAGGGAAAAATATGGGTGTTCAGCAGGAACACTATGGCTTGCTCAATTTTCAATCAGACCAGCCAATCTCTGTCCATAGAGGTAAATATTTTGAATTTTCCTTCCGCAATTTCTCTCACATTTGTGTATGCGAGCTATTCTAGGCTGACTAAGAGGATCCTGTGGGGCGACCTAGCAACGTTATCCTCCACGGCCCAACAGGTTTAGGCCGTCTATGGGGACTTCAATGCGGCAATCGACGCATTCGAGAGAAGGAGCCGTAGGCAGAATTGCAGGTACAGTTCAGAAGAATTCTCTGTGGCTATCAATTAGGCTGGCCTGATGGACGCAGGGTTCTCCGGTAATAGATTTACGTGGAGCAACAATTAAGCAGGCTCGTCTCGGGTTTGGGCTAGACTCGACAGGGTGCTAGTTAATGCCGATTGGTCAACAACTTTCCCAAGGTTCCAGGTTCAACATTTGCCCAGGACTAATTCCGACCATGCCCCGCTTCTTATGTGCTTCCCTTCAGCCCCTATTCTGACACCTAAACCATTTCGGTTCCATAGTGTGTGGATTCATCAAGACAGCTTCAAACAAGTAGTGCAGGAGGCTTAGAACAGGGTAGCTGATCCCCATCCGATGCACAACGTGCCGGCCAAGTTGAGATCTGTCAAACATGCATTGAAGGTGTGGAATAAGGAGGTTGTTGGTGATATTTTTGAGAAGATTGAGCAGGCTAAAGGGGAAGTGACTAGCCTCGAGGCCAAATTGCAGGATATGGCTGATGACGGAGGTCCAGCAATTCAGATTCAAGAGGAGCTTAAGGAGGCATTTGCCAACTTGAACAAGCTTGAGCAGATGAAGGAGACGTTGTGGAGGCAGAAGTCTAGAATCAGCTGGTTAGCAGATGGTGACAGAAACACACATTTTTTTCACGCGTCGGCCACGGAGAAGCAGAGAAGAGCTACTATTTGCAGGGTGCAGCTTGATTCTGGGACATGGATTGACGATCTAGTTGCAATTAAGAGGGAAGCAAAAGATTTTTTTTAACGCCAATTCCTGGCTGCTGATGTTTCCACTAATAGCAACTTGTTAGATGATATCCCGCTGATTGTATCCCAGTCGGACAACAGCAATCTGATGGTTATTCCGTCGATTGGGGAAATGCAGCAGGTTGTCCTTTCCATCCATGGAGGAGGCTCCGAGCCCGGATGGTTTCTTAAGGGCGTTTTACATGGCATGCTGGGACACAGTTGGTAGTGACATTCATCAAGCCATTGTCTATTGCTTCCAAGGGGGTAAGCTCCCTAGAGCCATCACTACTTCTCTGATTTGTCTGATCCCGAAATCCACTTCGCCGAGGAAATTCATGGATATTCATCCTATTAGCCTCTGCAACTGTCTGTACAAGATCCTCTCAAAAATAATTGCATCCAAGTTGGGTGTTCTTCTTCCTTCCTTGATTTCCCCAGAACAAGGTGCGTTCACCCCAGGATGCGCCATATCAGAAAACATCGTGCTTAGCTAGGAACTCTTTACGGAACTTCCCAGAAAAGTTCAGGGGGGGGGGGACTTAATTCTCAAGCTTGACTTGGAGAAGGCATATGACAAGGTAAACTGGGAATTCCTCAAGCAGGTCCTGGGTTGGTTCGATTTCCGCCCGTTGTGGATCAGCATGGTAGAGAAGTGTTGGAGTAATAGTTGGTTTTCAGTCCTCATTAATGGCGAAGCATCCGGCTTCTTTAAATCTTGTCAAGGGCTGAGGCAAGGAGACCCACTCTCACCAGCCCTTTTTATATTGTCAGTGGAGGTTCTTAGCAGAGGGATTAAGCAGGTGATGGACTTAGGTAGATGTCAGCAGTTCAAAACACGCAGAGGCTGTCCAAGGATTTCTCACCTCCTCTACGCCGATGACACTCTGTTATTCGTTAACGGCGGGCTGTCTTCGCTGCGTTCGCTTAAGGCATTCCTTGAAGCTTATCAGGATTCTTCTGGTCAAAGCATAAACCTCCAAAAAAGCTCGTTTATTTGCTCCCTGAAGATTCAACCTTCCAGAGTGAGGGCGATTGAGAGAGTTATTGGCATTTCTAAGGCCTCCTATTCCTTTTCGTATCTAGGGGTTCCGATGACGATGGGGAGAGCAGTGTCAAGCAATTTTCAACCGCTAGTGAATAAGATTGCTGGCCGTATTGCAGGTTAGCAGGCTCGGGTGCTTTCTCAAGCAGGGAAGCATTCTTGTGCACTCCCTTACAGCTATCCACATCCCTGTCAAAGTTCTTTCCGCTTTAGAAGGCATTTTTGCTAACTTCTTCTAGGGGTGGACTGAGGGCAAGAGAAAATTCCATTGGAAGAACTGGAAATTGATTGCGGCACCTAGAGAGGAAGGTGGGCTGGACATACGTCGATTGAAGGACATAATGAGATCTTTCCGTCTCAAGATGGCCTAGTCGGCATTTTTTTGCCAATAAGGGCAGCTTATGGGCATCCTTTATGTCAGTGAATACCAATGTAATGATAGGGAGACCGGCGCAAACCAGCCTGTAGCTTATGCATCTTCGTTGTGGAGGAGGATTGTGGCCCAAATGCCAATTATGTTACCGAAGGTGCAGACAATGATTGGGGTAGGAAATTGCAGCTTATGGTCAGAAAATTGGATAGGTTTAGGCCCCCACGCGGACCTCATTCTACATCAGATTCCTGTCCAACTGAAAAGTATGACTTTTATGGAGTTTTTAGGGCCTTTCGGTCCTCACCCGCCATCCTCTGTATTCGATTTCCTACCACAATGGGTGGTAGACTATATTTTTCAGTCAGGATTTTTCACATTAGAGGGCCCAGACTCCTTTATATGGCCCCAAACCGCTTCAGGTAGATTCTCGGTTAGCTTAGCCTAGGAGGTCTGCAGAGCCCATAACCAGCCCCAACCGTGGACAAAATGGATCTGGAATGCAAAGCTGCCACCTAAAATTTCCCTCTTCATGTTGAGACTCATGCAAAATGCGATCCCGGTTGATGGTGCGATTCAATCAAAAGGTATCCAGATGGCATCGGCCTGCATGTGCTGCAGAGACAGGCTGCGAAATACGAAATCTAGTTTTCATTCGTTTCTGGACAGCAGGTGGGCGTCAGACACTTGGCACTGGATAGGGAGGATGTTTAGGATTAACGTGATGCCGGCCCAGTTCTACGCCAATGGTGCAGTGCCCTCGCTACTTGTGGTCGTCAGTCGACTGAGATGAGGCTTGCCCCATTAATCATTTACTGGGAACTTTGGAAGGCCAGAAACAGTGCGGTCCATGATGATAGTCGCTGCTCCAGTGTGACGCTGAAGGTTCTAGGTGGTTCTATTTTCTTGTCTGACCGATGGTTGCCTGTTTTGATCAGAGGACTGTCATGGTATCTGTGGCAGGGTCAGCGGGATCGGTAGCTTCATCTCCTGCGTCGTCCTGGGTCCGTTGGAACAGGCCAGTCAACTCTTGGTTCAAGTTAAATGTGGATGGGTCGTCTCTCGGCAATCCAAGACCATCAGGTGGGGGTGGGATTTATATAGATGAGAAGGGCGATGTGGTGTTCTCCTTTTCAGCGGCATATGGTCAGGGTACCAACACCGGTGCTGAGCTTCGGGCCGTCCATGATGGCCTAGCTTTGTGCCACCGGCTGGCTGTTGTTAAAGTCATCCTAGAATCTGATTCAAAATTGGTGGTAGATGTTCTCAGGGGCGAGGTGAAACCGGGCTGAAAATGGAGTTTCTGGCTTTGCAGGATAAAATCCCTCATGGACTGGGGTAATACTAGTGCTGTACATATTTTCCATGAAGCTAATTTTCCGGCCGATGCACTGGCGCGGCGCAGCACGGCAGTGAGTTACAAATCCATGATTTTTTCTCTTCCCAGGCTGATATCCCAACCACGATTAGAGGGCTGATTTTCCTCGATAAGGTGGGGTTAAGCGCGACTAGGGGGCGTGATCACAACCATTAGCAGCTTGCATGTGGGGCCCGCCAAGTCTGTTAGTTTGCTTGTTTTCTTTCTGTTCAGTTCTTCATGATAAGCGGGCCCAGTCCTTTTTTCTGGGCCTTCACGAATTGTAAATCCTCCTTTTGGAATTGAATAGATACAGGCTGTTGGATGGTTACTTTTGCAAAAAAAAAAAAAAAAAATCATATTTAATTGGGTCAGGTGCAATCGGGTTGGATCAAATAATGAGGAATTCAGATATGACAACTTGGGTGGAATTTTGGTTCAGGTCAAGTTGCCGAGTTGGGTCCTCTTGATGTCAGGTGGAGCCTCAACTCAACCCTGGCCCAACCCATCCTAGTTGCACCCCTACTATAGTGGGATGGCTCTACCGCGTTTGTGTTCATCATGTGGTCTCTCTGTGATTAACAGTTCATATTTAGATTGGACCTATGATCCCCTTGATCGTTTAACCGTTGATTTATTTTGTCTCAACCAGTTTGTTCTGCCTACATCCGAAGCAGGGCCAGCAAGGTGCACCCATGAAGTGATGCTCTAGTGGTCAGAACTATCCATGCTTTGGGTGGAAGGCTAATCTATGAGCTGAATGTGGATGGCGGTGGTTCGTGTTCAACTCAATCAATCAATGGTCAGGAGCATCTTTTCGGTGTGATTATCCATTCGTATAGTAGCCCAGCTGACGCTCCTGATCATCTATTCATCATATCATTGCATGTAGGCTGCAACAAACACATGATCATCAGTTGCAAATTAGGCAAAATAATATCCTTTTCGAACAGGCCATGATGAATGGAACAGAGATTAGTTCCACCGGCCAATTTGTAGCAACGGGATATGGACAGAAAATGGTGTCATTGTCATGCCTGGGGTAAGACGGGACCAAGGAGATTAGTTTCAATGTAGAAGTAGATTTATTTATTTATTATTATTAGAAAGACTTACCTAATTAATATGGAATTCAAAACGCTAACTGATTAATTGAATAACTATCATTTCACTACCAAATTGAATATTTATCATTTCACTACCTTCCGCATCAGTCCAATGGTGGTGGCTCAGGTGGATCTAGGGGTGTACATCGAGTCAAACCGAGTCGAGCTGGCCTCAGCTCGACTCGGCTCAGCCACTAGCTGACCTCACTCGAACTTGGCTCGGCTCGATCCTCGAGCCTAACTGGCCAGCTCGGCTCGATTCGGTCAACAGCTCGGGCCAGTTCAAGCCAAGATCAAGCCGAGTTTGCCATTGCAATATTTTCACAAACACCTAGACTGCACCTTCAAAATCTCACTATATTTGAGACAGTAGTAATGGTTTTACAAGTATTTTATCAAACACTTCTAAGCAACATAAAAATCAAGCAAAAAAAAGGTGTTGGTTTCATATACATACCTTCGTTGCTACCAGCCACATTTCTTTGAGTCATTTCATCAAACACTTGGCAAGCAACACCAATATCAAAGTAACCGAGTCACCGAACCGGTTCGATCCGAGTCGAGTCGAGTTGGGGTCAGTTCGAACTTGGCTCGAACTCTTTTCTGAGCTCAAAAAATCAGCTCGACTCGGCTCGAACTCAACTTTGAACCAAGTCGAATCGAGCTTTTTCGAGTCGAGTCGAGTCGAGCGAGCTAACCAAGCTAGCTCGGTTCATGTACACCTCTAGGTGGATCCCACCATGATGTTTATGTGAAATTCACCCTGACCACTAGTGCATCACCTCAGGTTAAATGAAGGGCTAAAAAATCAACTCCATTAGTGATTTCGGTGGACCACATGATTAGAAACAAACAAGGCACTACTCTCCCTCCAAATGGTTTCTATTAGTGTGGCCATTTAGATCATGGATTGGTATGAATTTTGGGCAGATGCTTGAATTTTTGTGTGCAACTAATGGTTGGAGTAGATTTCACATAATTATCACATTAGGCCCTGTAAAAATCATGGGTGTACATCTCTTGCAATCATTTCTTTTGGTGTGGCCCACTAGAACCACAGGCCATTTGTATCTAAGCCAAACAAGTATCTAATGGCTGGAGTGGATCTTACATAAACATCATGGCGGGCTCCATCAAAATTAAGAGGGTTTATCATACAATTTCTTTTTTTTTTTCTTTTTCTTTTTTCTAAATAATCTTTCCGTGAAGCCAGATTTTTTTTCTTTCTACATAATCTTTCCGTGAAGCCATCAAGGATGCCCAAGTTGATTATTTTGTGGGACCCACCATGATGCGTACATGAAATCTACTTCGACCATTAAAAATGTAATCCCAATTTAGAATTATAGCCAAAAATTCAGATTGACTTGTGATTAAGGTCTGCCATGTTAAAGAAAATAGTTGGGAGAGACATATATCGCCCACTATGATGATTTTATAAAATCCACTCCAACCATTTGACCATTCGATGTCACGCAAATATAGGCACGAGGTCTATAACTCTCCCCATATGTTATTTAGGTAGGCCATACGAGAGAAGAATTTTGGAGGCAATAGCCCATACACTGTTTCCAATCATGTGGCCCACCCGAGTGCTGGATGGGGTGATATTTTGCCCTTGGCCTAATATTAGGGGACATGGTGGTTAGAGTGGATTTTACATTTTTTTTAAAAAATACTATGGTGGGTGCATAAATTCATATTAATTAGCTAGTTTGTTTTACACTCACCAAACTAACTGTTAAAAAAAAGTAATGAAAATAGAAAGATAATAATATTAATTAATTGAGGTATCTTTGGAGCATAAATTCACATTAATTAGCTAGTTTGTTCTTTGAATTTTTACCACAAAATTCTGAAAAGAATTGGATTTTACAGAACAATTCCTCCATAACTGATTTTCGCAAGAGTGATTTTTCATAGGAGAAATTACATTACTATGGGTGCACATGACGTGTCTTCCCGTTGCAGATTGGGTATTATCCCTAAAACGAATGGTATGGGAGGAGATTTGTGGGTCTCATCATTATGTATGTGTTTATCCACATCATCCATCTATTTTTATAGATCATTTTAGTGCACGAGCCCAAAAAGGAGGCAGATCGAAGGCTTAAGTCACTACGCCAAAATTGCGGATTTGTGACCAATTTTTGCAACGTACTTTGTCCGTCGCAAAAATTGCTTGGTTTAACGACAGATTTAATTCATTACTAATGGAAAAGGTCCATCGCCAATCCCGACTTTCTCGGAAATCCGTAGTTCAATTGTCGCAGAATTTTGCGACAGACCAAAATCCGATTTACGACGGATTTTGCTCTGTCGTAAATTAGCGACTGATTAAATCCATCGCAAAGTTTGATTTTGCGATGGAATATGATCAATTGCAAATTCCCACCCAAAATACCAGTTGGCGACGGTTTTCAGTTGCTTTTGCGACGGATCATGGTTCGTCGTAAAAGAACTTGCCCTAAACATTAATCTTTTTTCATTTTTTTTAGAATATGGTGGAAAATTATGTTTTTTTAGAGTCTAATAATTGTTTTTAATAGAATTTCGATGGTTTAATTGTACATATTTGTATATAAGATTATTTTTTAACAATTGATTGAATGCAAAAAAAAAAAAAAAAAAAAAATCTTTTTATAACAAATGAGTGGAAATTATTATTTTTAAAATTTTTAAAACTAATATTTAAATGATTTGTAATATGACATGAAAAAGAATATTGAGAATAAAAAATTTAACAATGTTAGAGAAAAAAAATGAGATTCTGAAAAAATAAAAATCATGATTTAATAAAAAAATAAAATCTATTTTGTGAGGAAACAAAAAAAGAATATTGAATAAAGTTGATAAATTTGAAAAAAAAAAAAAAAAACATTTGATTTTGAGAAAAAAATAATATCCTGAAAAAGAAAATTAAAAATATTTTTAAAAATGTGAAAATTTTCAATGTTGAAAAATGAAAATATTTTGAAGAAGAAAATGAGAGATTGTATTTTGAAAAATAAAATAAAATTGAGAAGTTCGATAAAAATTGACAAGTTCGAATAAAATGCTTTTTTAAAAAAAAAAAAAAATAGAGAAGTTAAAAAGAACTCAAAATTTTAAAATAAATTGATATTAAAAAATTGATACTTTATCAAAAAAACAAACATTTTGAAACGAAAAATAAAGAATTTGAAAAAATTTGTGATTTCGAAAAATAATTGAAACTATTCAAATTTTGAAATTATAAGAAAAAGTTATTTATAAAAGCACTGAGATTTTGAAAAAATATATATCATTTTAAAAAAGAAATTTGAAAAGTTGAAAATAAAATGATGCTTCTGAAGAAAAAAATCTGCATTTTTGGAATTTTTGGGGAAAAAATAAAATTTGTGAAAATTTTAGAGATTTTGAAAATAAAAATCAGAATTGTATTTTATTTTTTTATGAAATATTTTATAATAAAACAAATATTTTGTTAAAAGTTTTCAAAGAAAAATTAAGAGTAAAAAAATATACATTTTGAAAAAATGTTATTTTTAAATGGAAATTGAAATTTATCTTTGAAAAAAAATATTTTTTAATAAATTATTAGGCACATCCACTAATTGAATATTTAACTCTTTTTGGACAATCAAATTAGTCTAGATTGAAGAGTAAATAACTTCAGATGTTTAAATCAAATTTCACTCAAATTGTTGATCAACCTTGTGTTGCGCAGCATGCCAACAACATAGTGAGCCTAGATTCAATCTTAGGCCTCACCCACAAACGATAAACAGAAAAAAAATATAAACTAGAAACAGATCAAAGCAATCCAAAACAAACCACAAGATAAGATATACATGGAAAACCCCTAATCTAGGGTAAAAAACCACGGATGCAAACTTGCACTATGAAGAACGAAGATTACAAGGCAATATACTAACCTCTCCCTTGGAAATACAAAGAAAACCCTTTGCCCACACCTTAGAATAACCTCCAATATTCACCTTAACCCTAGAAAAGCCCTAGGGACTCCTATTGATAGTTTATGCAACTTCCCTTTCGCACCCTTGCAAAAGGCGACACCAAAATCTGCAGTCCGTATCAAATTCAGAAACCAATCTGCGTAACCTCGACTGGTCGAGTAGACTTCACAACCGGTCAAGCATGGGCTACGACCAGTCAAGCATCTCAGAACCAAAAATCTTATGCTTGCTGGACTTTGAGTTAAGCCAATTCACGACTGGTCACGACCAGTCGAGTGGGCTCCACGACCGGTCGAACAGGGGCCACGACCAGTCGTGGGCGGCCCCAGATGTGGCTCCACTTCTTAACAATCTTTCACTTGGAGACACATCACCATAAACCTTCGTCTTCTACATTCAGAGTGCATCACATCCCCGTCTTCAAGCCTGAAGGTCAATCAAAACTGAACAGAGCTTCAGCTTCTCCCGTGTGACTGCCTTGGTCAGCATATCCGCAGGATTCTCGCTTATATGAATCTTCTCCAGAGAAATCGATCCATCTTCCAGTAACGAACATATAAAGTGATATCTGATGGCAATATGCTTGGTCCTTGAATGAAAGGCTGAATTCTTAGCCAAGTGTATTGCACTATGACGGTCACTGTACAGCTTGTAATCTGCTTGCTTCTTACCCAACTCCTCCATAAAACCTTGCATCCATACCATCTCCTTGCATGCTTCTGTAGCCACAACATATTCTGCTTCCGTCGTATTGATAGAACTATTTTCTATAACTGAGAGATCCAAATGACTACAGCACTACCTAGAGTAAAGACATAATCTGGAGTGCTTCTTCTGCTGTCGATATCACCTGCCAAATCTGAATCCATGTAGCCTTGTAGCTTGATTTTCGATCCACCATAACACAGCCCTACAACCTTAGTACTTACCAGGTATCTAAGGATCCACTTCACAGCTTCCCAATGTTCCTTCCCGGGGTTGTTCATGAACTTGCTAACAACTCCTACTGCTTGAGCAATGTATGGTCTCGTGCTTACCATAGCATACGTGAGACTCCCTATAGGTGACGTGTATGAGACTTTAGCCATGTAGTCTCGTTCCTCCTGCGTCTTTGCACCTTGCTCCTTAAATATCTTGAAGTGGTTGGTTAATGAAGTGCTAACTGGCTTAGCACCTCTCATATTGAATCGATCAAGTACCTTGGCTATGTACTCTGCCTATGACAAAACCAGTTTCTTGTTTTTCCTGTCACGCTTTATCCTCATGCCTAGGATTTGTTTTGCAGCTCCTAAATCCTTCATGGTAAATTCTCTAGACAGTTGTCTTTTGATATCTGAGATGTCCTTCATGCTTGAACTAGCCACAAGCATGTCATCAATGTATAGAAGAAGGATGATGTATGACGTATCAAACTTCTTCAAATAACAACAGTGACCGGCATGACATCTCCTGTAACCGTTTTCTGACATGAAACTGTCGAACTTCTTGTACCACTACCTTGAGGCCTGCTTCAGGCCATGTAGACTCTTCTTCAGTCTGCACACCTTATTCTCCTTTCCTGGTGCCACATATCTTGTCGGTTGATGTATATATATCTCTTCTTCAAGGTCCCCATGAAGAAAGACTGTCTTAACATCTAGCTACTCTAGATGTAAGTCCTCTGTAGCCATTATACTCAAGACCATGCGAATCGTAAACATTTTCACCATAGGTGAAAATATTTCAGTGAAATCGATGCCTGTCTTTTATTGAAACTCATTCACAACCAATTTGGACTTATACCGTTTCGAACCATCGTGCTCCTCCTTCAGTTTGTAAATCCATTTGTTATAAAGAACTTTCTTAACCTTAGGTAGAGTGACTAGCTCCCATGTACGATTAGACTCAAAAGAGTCCATCTCCTCATCCATGGCCTGCTCCCACTTAACCTGTGTATTTAACTGTAACGCCGCTTCAAAATACCCTGGCTCACTATTATCTGTCAGCAGTAGATAATGTATGGAGGGTGAGTATTGGACCATGGGTCTCCTCTCCCGAGTAGACCTCCTCACAACCGGTGTATGCGGCTCTGCCTCATAATGCTCCTTTGCATGATCATCCTGTGGCGCTGTAACACCCGTGTCTGGTAACTCTTCCATCTATACGAATTCTTTCTCCTCGGCCTTATTTTCCTGCACGATGTCCTTATGCATCACTTTTTCATTGAAGACTACGTCCTTGCTTCTAGTGATTTTCCTGTTTTCTGCATCCCAAAACCTGAAGCCAAAATCATGCTGCCCGTAGCCTATAAACGTGCACCTTCTGGATTTATTTTTGTGCTCTGCGTCAATGTGAACATATGAAGTGCAACCGAACACTCTGAGATGTGCAAGATTCACTTTTTTTTCCAGTCCACGTTTCTTCTGGTAGCCCACCATCCAATGGTGCTGAGGGACTTCTATTAATGAGATATGCGGCAGTATTCACAGCATCTGTCCAAAAGGTCTTGGGCAATCCTGCATATAATCTCATGCTCCTGACGCGCTCAAGGATGGTCCTGTTAATGTGCTTAGCCACACCATTATACTATGGTGTCCCTGGAATCGTTTTCTGATGTTTGATTCCATTTGCTGTACAATACTCCTCAAATCTCTTATCACAATACTCTCCCCCATTATCATATCTGAGACATTTTACAGTTTTACCTGTCTCATTTTCTACCATAACTTTTCACTTCTTAAATACATCAAATACATCAGATTTGTGCTTTAAGAAATAAATCCATAGTTTCCTACTAGCATCATCAATAAAGAAAACAAAATAACCCGAGCCACCAAGAGATAGTACCTGTGTCGGTCCTCACACATCAGTGTGTACAAGCTCCAACATATGCGTCTTTGGAGCGCGTCTTGTCTTCTTGAACTTTACCCTCTTCTGTTTACCATATACGCAGTCCTCCCAGAATTTCAAGTCAATAGACTTCAGCCCTGGTAGCTTCCCTTTTGACAATAACACTTTCATCCACTTTTCACTCATATGTCCCAGCCTCTGATGCCATAACTGCCCATTCACTCCAGTTGATGTAACTGAGAGTGAATTATATGATCCTAAAGTCATGTACAAAATACCTTCCTTTTTGCCTCAAGATATCACTAAGGCACCTTTTGTGATTTTTCGGGAATCACTAGTGAATGTCGTCACATAACCGGTATCGACCAACTGCCCCACTGAGATCAAGTTACGTTTCAAACTCAGTACATGTCTGACATCCTTCAATTTCAAAATCGTTCTGTCTTTCTGATTGACATGAACGTCCCCCTTTCCAACAATATTGCATGGCTCATCATCACCCAGGTAGACTCTCCCAAAGTCACCTGACATATAATCACGCAGAACTTCCTTACATGAGGTGGCATGAAACGAAGCACCCGAGTCTATAACCCAAGACTCATTCCTCGCATCAAGAGACAAGATCAACGCCTCTATGTCACTCTCCTCAGATAGATTCACTGAATCCTTCCCGCTTTGAGAGCTTCCTTCTTGTTTCTTGAGCGTCCTGCAATCATGTTTCATATACCCCTTCTTCCCGCAATGCCAACACCCGTCTTTGTCTTTTGGTCCCTTGGACTTCTTCTTTAACTTAGAACGTCCGTGTTTATTGCCTCCTTTGTTCAGCGATCTTCCTCTTCATTCAATGTTTAAAGCATTTCCTGAATTCCCTGAAACTCCTGATGCCTTTTTTTCTAGATTCTTCGCTGAGAATTAGACCGGCCACATCATCAAATTTCAGTTTTGTCGACCCTAAAGAATTACTCACAACAATCACCAAAACATCTCAACTGTTTGGCAAATTGGATAAGATCAATAACGCCCTGACCTCATCCTAAAAAATAATGTCAACGGATTCCAACTGGCTCGTGACTGTATTGAACTCATTTCGATGTTCAGTCACGCTCCCACCATCTGACATCTTCATGTTGAATAACTGTTTCATAAGATAAACCTTCTTGGATGCTAAGGACTTTTCATACATGGTGGCTAGGGCTTTCGTTAATTCTTTTGTAGTTTTTACCTTAGATATATTGAAGGTGACGCTCTTAGACAAAGAGAGTCGAATCGTTCCTAAAGCCTTCCTATCTAGTAAAAGCCATTCATCATCTGTCATTTTTTCTGATTTCTTCTCTTTTACTCCTAGAAGAATATAGAGGTCCTTCTGATACAGATAATCCTCTATCTGCATCTTCCAGAAGGCAAAGTTTGAACCATCAAACTTCTCAATTCTAGTTTTCCCTTCTTCCGTCATCTCTCCCAACAGAACTATACCAATAGCTTTGATACCAGTTGTTGTGCGGCACTCCAACAACGCAGTGAGCCTAGATTCAATCTCATGCCTAACTCACAAACGATAAATGGAAAGAAATATAAACTAGAAACAGATCAAAGCAATCCAAAACAAACCACAAGACAAGATATACGTGAAAAAATCCCAATCTAGGGTAAAAAACCATAGATGCAAACTTCCACTATGAAGAACGAAGATTACAAGGCAATATACTAACCTCTCCCTTGGAAATACAGAGAAAACCCTTTGCCTACACCTTAAAATAACTCTTCAATATTCACTTTAACCCTAGAAAAGCCTTAGGGACTCTTATTTATAATTTAGGCAACTTCCTTTTCGCACCCTTGTGACAGGCGACACCAAAATCCGCAATCCATATCAAATTTGGAAACCAATCTGCGTAACCTCGACTGGTCGAACAGACTGCACGACTGGTCGAGAGGGCCCCTCGACTGGTTGAGCATGGGCCACGACCAGTCGAGCATCTCGGAACCAAAAATCTTATGCTCGTTATACTTTGAGTCGAGCCAGTTCACGACTGGTCACGACCAGTCGTGTGGGCTCCACCACCGGTCGAGCAGGGGCCATGACCAGTCGTGGGTGGCCCCAGATGTGGCTCCACTTCTCAACACCTTGTATGCCCAATATCTTTCTCATATGTAGCTAGCCTGATTGGGGCGAGTAACTAGTCAAATTGAGGGTATTGATCAGTAAAATAGAGTAAATGGATCAGACATATAAAATGGGCTAAATATTATTGTCAAAATTGTGACCCTACTTATTGACCTCGCGAGAACCTAAGAATTGATGTTAGTAAGTTTTGTGGGCTACATCATGATGTGTGTCGAACATCAACACACTGCATTTGATGTGTCCCCTTTATGTTATTAGATATCTCAAAAATCATCCGTATACGAAACTCAGGTGGGTCATACCATCTAAAACCATGTGAAGACATCTTAAAAAATATAAAAGCACTTGGTGAGGCCCACATGAGTTTTGGATGTAGCTAAAACTTGGTCTGACCCCTCATCTAAGTGGGACACGCATAATGAGTGGGTTGGATATGTGAATCACATTTAGGCAGGCCCAATATATGATTATGAATGTTTTAAGGAAACCCCTCTCCACTATATTTAGGTGAGTTACTCATTACCCTTACCAGAGTAAACTCTGTGGGGCCCACCGTTATTTATTTATTTTATCCACTCCGTTCATCCATGTTAACAGATAATTTGAGGTCTAAAGAACAAAAAGGAAGCATATCCAAAGCTCAAGTGGACCACACCACAGGAAATAGTGTTTTTGAACCTTTACCATTGAAAAATTCTTAGAGCCCATAGAAGTTTTGGATCAAGCTTATGTTTGTGTTTTCTTTTCATTCATATCTTTTTGATATTATGAACAGGTTGAATGACAAATAAACATTACTGTGGGCCCAAGTGGGACACACATAATGAATTTTGGGTGCGGATGAAACTTGGTCTAACCTATCATTCAAGTGGGACACACATAATAAATGGGTTAGATCTATGAACCACATCTAGGGAAAACTAAATCTCAAGTGGACCACATCACATGAAAAGTGGTAATTGAATGCCCACCATTAAAAAATTATTGGGAGCCACAAAATTTTTAAATCTAGTTGATATTTGTTTTTTTTTTTTTTCCTTTTCCTTTCATGGAGGTCTGTATGACCTAATTAACATGTTGGATGTCAAATAAACGGACACAGATTGCGTCCTACCCCTGCCCGGACAGTAATCCGTCCGAGCAGGGCTTTATGGGGTCCAAAGTGATGTAAGTGTTTTATCCAACTTTCATCGCTTTTCTTATATCATTTTAAGGTATGAGACAAAAACTAAAGCAAATCCACAACTCGAGTAGACCACATCAAAGTAAGCTGCAGTGATAATGACTCTCACCGTTGAAACCTTTCTAAGGGCCACCATGATGTTTTTTTACCATCTAACCTATTAATAATGTCATGTAGACGTGGATGAAGTTAAAACACAAATATCAACTTGATCCAAAACTTCTCGAGCTCCCAAGAAGTTTTTAATAGTGGACGTTAAATCCCCATTTTGTGGTCCACTTAAGCCCTATACCTGCCTCATTTTTTGTATTATATATTAAAATGATGTGAGAAAAATTATTATTGGCGTGGATAAAACACTTACATCACATTGGGCCCCACAGAGCCCTGCCTGGACGGGTAGGACAATCCGCGTCCCAAATAAACATTGTAGTGGCTCTGGGAGGTTTAATGGTGGACATTCAATACTATTTATTTTCCTGTGTGGTATACTTGAAATTTAGATTTGCCTCATTTTTAATATCAATCCCCAAAATAGTATCTAAAAATGAATAGACGGTGCGGATAAATTACACATACATCATGGTGGGGCCCACAAATCATCGACCACGAGGGGCAGCTTCACTAGCTATAGAAGAGTATTTTAATGTGTTAGTTTTGGATATAATGTAAATAGTGGTGACTCGTTCATGTCACTTAAGGCAATGATGTATTGTTATCCAGACCATCCAAATAGTGGTTCCACTTATTGATTGTTAATATTTAAACTTGTACCATATTATATAATTTTAATCATCTATTAGGTGGGCCCTTAATTGTACGGATGATAATATATTATATAATATAAATGATGTAAAACAAACACTTCTGCGGATCTAAATAAAAATTCCAAATTCAAAGAGGGATTCTAAAACCCTATTTCGAATTCACCTCCTCTCTCTCTCTCTCTCTCTCTCTCTCTCTCTCTCTCTCTCTCTCTCTCTCTCTCTCGTTTTTGGAAGGCAGGCAGATAGCGGCCCCTCTTTCGATCTGGGTTCTTCCCCTCTGCTCTGTAAGTACCCTCTTTTAATCTCGTTTTAACGATTAGATCTGGACTCCTTTAATGTTCAGATCTAAAGCTCTTGTATCATGCCTGGCTACGGTCTGATTGATGTCCATGTCATGCTCGGAATGTTGTTCATCTCATGATCAGTTCAAGCCCTATTTCTATCCTTTGCATGGCCTAATCACTGTCCAGATCTTGGACGATAAGCATGTAGCTCTATGATTAAGCAAATAACCATCTGATTGACAACCTCCTTGGACATTGAGCAACCTCTCATCAACATGTAACAACTATTCATACCTCCCTGACAAATGGAGATTCATCCTCATGTGGTGTGCATTCACCACATGGAAGATGATCCAAATGCCTTAAGACTAGTGCCATCCCCGCTGCACTACACGATCTCGACCATCTCTCAGATTATATGATGGGCGTAGGTCCAATCTACTGTGATTGTCGTCTAATCATCCAGCAGCCCCATCATATAGCCTAAATATCACAACCGTCCACTTTCTGGGCCATGTTAAGAGATCAAAACTGCTTGTCATGTTGGCCATGTTTCACCTAGCATTGTCCATCCGGATGGACCACAATGTCAACACATCCATATGATCTTTATTGATTTTTGATTTGAATTGATGCCATTTCATTGATTCCTCCTAAATATTTTATTTCAATTAGAATTTGGTTATTCATGATGTACGGTTATCCTTTTTAAGCATCCATGACTGAATGGTTAAATTCAATCTTATACGTATGTGATAAAGTTAATAAAAAGAAGAAGAAGAAGTAGAACTTTCTTTTATCACTTGGGAACCATGCGAGGTGAAAATCTCATGCATGATTTTGAATGAGATTTGGGGATTTATCAAACTCCCACCCTTGCTCTATGCATGAATGTGACTAGACCAGTTTTTTGGTCTTCATCGGTAGGAATATATTACTTTTCTCCTTCTGTCATCAACAAGAAATAACTGCTCACATCCAATGATCTTGCTTCTTTATGGTATCAGTTGTTACTTTTCATTCCAGAATCCATAAGTTTCTTAGGCTTTGATTTGGATTTCAATATTCCTCATGTCCTAGAGAATTTCTGTTATACATCATAACAATCATTAACAAGATATAATGATTTGTATGAGCAAATTCATTCTTTTCTTTTCAATATTTTACTTATATGATCCTAACATGGTCATTACATTTAGAATCACAAACTTAACATCTTTCAAACAAAAAAAAAAAACTTTATTTTAATGATTTATTACATGCAACCCACAAATATTGTGTGAAAGGCATGTTTATTCTCATCTCCTTCAGTTATATATATATATATATATATATATATATATATATATATATATATATATATATATATATGGGAAAAGGTACTATGCGCTCGACCTCACGATAAGCTCCCATGAGGTCGACCTGTGTGGGCCCCACCGTGATGCGTTTTGACCATCAACACCATGCATTTGATGGGTCCCCTTTAAATTATGGAATATCCCAAAAATCAGCCATATACGGAACTCAGGTGGGCCATACCATCTAAAATTATGTGAAGACGCCGTTAAAACATATAAAAGCACTTGGTGGGTCCCACCTGAGTTTTGCATGTGCCTGAAACTTGGTCTGAACCCTCATTCAAGTGGGACACACATAATGGATGGGCTGGATTTGCAAACCACATCTCGGTGGGCCCTCAAAAATGGTTATGAATGTTTTAATGGTGCACAACCCCTCTCCACTTCTATATGTGGTGTGGCCCACACAAGTCACGGATTGACTTGATTTTTAAGACCTAGGCCCACGAGATGGGGTAGATGTTCGAAATGCATCACGGTGGGGGCCCACACAGCTCGACCTCATGGGACGGACTCGTGAGGTTGAGCGCATAGTACCTTTTCCCTATATATATATATATATATATATATATATATATATATATATATACATAAGATAATATGTGTAAAATTGCTTACATGTAGTGAATGTTGGGTATGCAAGTGATGTGTAAGCTTCACACAGTTTTAAGAGGTTATGCACACATTACAATAGATAATATACAACCATATTAGCATAGAGGCAAGGAACACCCAGATCCATAGCTCAACTGGCAAACTGAGTGGAGATACCTTGTTGCAACACTTGAGGTCATGGTATCGATCCCTAGTGGGGGTGGCTAACATGGAGTGTGTGTACTGACATGGATGTGTACTAACAAGCTAACCCAAAAAAAAAAAAAAAAGCATAGAGGCAAGGTTTCAAGTCAAACATCTCATCTCCTTATAGACTAGATAGATTGGGAGACAATGCAAGCAAGAACATTAACTAAAGAGATTTAAGCGAATGCTGATTAGCATATCCATTCTTGAACATTGGAAAATCATGTAACCATGCTATATCAGGAGAAGCTAGTTCATGCTGAGTAGGAATCAGAGCAAACACAGTATGAAATTTGAACCTCCAGCAGATATCTAAAAGTTTAGATTAATCAGACAAACCTAATCACTGAAACTAAGTACATCTACAAGTGATACCTGAGATGGATCAAGAGTTAGCATCCTCTCTAATAACTCCAAAGCATGAAAGTCAAAGCTTTTCAGCAAAAGAATAGTTATATCTCTGATCTCACAAATTAGACAAAAAAGGGGCAAATAACTTCCTTCACATGTCATCTTTAAAGCATGACAAGTGGAATTATATAGAACTACGAAGCATAAAAGCATTGCAAAAGGGAAAACCACAGACCTTGTTCCAACTTCCAATTTATAGCGGCTGCTATTGAGAAATAACGACGACTACTAGCAAATAATAATTGTCATTTAGCAAGGCTTTTCATTATATCACATGATATAGAGTGGCCTTTCCCATTATAACAGTTATAGTGATGTTTATTAAAACATTGCAAGAATGAAGATGACAGACAAGTCCATGGCACAAGGGCAGAACACTCAGATACAGGATTACTTACTATTTGTAAACTACCCTGACACGTCTCTTCATTGGCCTTGTTGGCTTGAAATTGTTGTACCAGGGAATCTTGGAAACCCCTAGCCAGTTAACCTCATCAGGAGCTCCACATGGCTCAAAAATTTTATTCAGTTGCTCTGGCTACAATAAGCATGAAAAAATGCATTAGTATCAAACTTCTAATTTGAAAGATAGCATCATGTTATTATTAGTATAGATGTTGGGACAACAGCTACATGTCAAAGTCAACCAAAGGATAACAAATCAAGCTTTAAATCAAAATGCCAGAGTTATCAACTGACGAACTGACTCAAATAATAAATTCAGAACATTTCAAGATGGCCTCCAGATATCATTATTAAACCAAATGAGGTAAAGAAGAAGGGACAAAATATGGTGAAAAAAAATAGTACCTAGTCAAAATTAGCTTGCTGATAAGAGAATCCATATTGGAAGTGTTAGAGTACATAGCTCTATTTTTATTTACAGAGCACCATACCAATGGAGTACACAGTCTTGTGTGTTCCAGCTGAAGATTATATTGATGTGCATCCCTTAGTATCTTTTAGATATATTTTGGTTATTTGATTTGTTCTGGTAATTATCTCTTTGTAAACAAAGATTCATCTTTTTTAATCAAGGGATCACAAGTAAAGGATTCTAGAGGAAGAGGAAACATATATTCTCTTCTTTTTCCTATTTCTATAGGAAGGACCTACTTTTACTCATATTTTATCATACTTTTAAAATGTCTTTGATAAATTTGTCTTCAGAAATAAATTAAAAATGCAGTCATAGTTGCTTCCTTGCAGTTAAGTTTTTTTTAATACCCAAAATTCCAAATGAGCATCCAAATTTGGGTCAATACTAGTAAAAACATCTTTGAACAAGGTTTTAGCTAGTGCCACATCAAATGTGTCCAAAAAAGAAGAACAATGCAAATATAGCTCATCTGGATCTAAATGATGGCATTATTATTATTCCTGATTGATAAAATCAATATCTTAGAAAAAAAGAGAGGTTAATCTTATTGTCACTCTACAAAATTGAACATGAGATTTTTGTCTCACACAGTTGTTCAATTCATTAAAAGTAATTAAATCATTTTTCTCATTTGAGAATGTCATCTCTTATTTTACTTAAATAGTACCATCGAAAAGTAAGTGCCTGAGTGACGAGAATTACCAGAATGCCTCTGCATTCAACGGAATGACGGAATTCCCTTTGCTCATGCATGTGTGCAGGACTGTGGACTTTGTGGTCACCATGTGGACCGCCCTACAAAGGTAAACATGGCATTGATTCAAAGAAATCGTGTACATGCCTAGTCATTATATTTATATATTCAAAAGTGCGTTGTCGTAGTAAGAAATCACTCAAACAAGAACCAAAAATTAGTTTATATAATACAAATGCAAGCTTACAACAATTAAGACATGAACAACTCTAACCATGCCATTGTTGTGAATCTTACTTGTTGAAATGTGGATGATTGCTCTGTTTTGAATGAGCCATCTCATTTTCCATAGAGACTCTTGATAGGATGGTAGTTACCACAGCCTAGATCCAATCACCTTGATTGTTTGTATGTATGGCCCATCTACATGCCGTCAGTAGCACCAAACCGATGGTCATGATCACTTGTGCACTAGTGGTTGTTTTTTTTTTTTTTTTTTTTTTTTTTTTTCCGTATTATATCTACGTCAATTTATCTTCACTCCCTCCATCCGAATTGTTTTTCATCACCTATCGTGCGATTTCCTAGTTGAATCTGATTTTCCTCCATTTCATTTCCATTTAGTTGATTTTTGTTTTAGAAACTCAGTTGAGTCCTTAGAAATCTTGCTAAGTTGTTTCTTGCTTTTTACAGACTGAAATTCTAGTTGAGTTTTCGATCTATCTCATTTTTGTGTTCATGCTTTGTGTTTCATTTAACATTATAAGATGATGAAGACCTTTGTTGCTATCCATAGCTTTAGTTAGTTTGAAATGTTGTAAACTATGTCGAAATCCTTCAAAATTTATTGCCTACCTTAGAAATGGCAAACATGCATGGTGATCAGATTGTTGATATGCTGAGCCACATTGTGGTTAGGTGGTTGGCCAAAAATCATTATGATTAGATAGCTTTGATAATCTAATTGTGCTGGTTTTTGCCTCTTGCTGAGCCACATGCTGGTTCAAATCAATTTGTTGTATAATGACACTGGTTCTTTAGGTCTTTAAGATTATATTTTCCTTGAAACTGTGGCTATTTGGCACGAATAATTTTGAGCAAGAATCACATATGTCCAGCCTACTTGTCTAAAATTGAGGTTTGGCTTTCCTCCTTTTCTGTACATATATTCAGGTAAAAGATGATCTAGCTCCATTTGTTTGTGTGCCCGCACACACATGCCCAATCCTTTTCTTTTAGAGTTAGTTCTTTGCTCTCCTCCCCCACTGCAGAGCACCCTCACCCGTGTGACATACTCCCCCTCACAAATGTTCCTTTCTCCCCCACCTCCTTGCATGACCACCACTCGCTTTAAGTGTAGAAGATGTGTTGTCTATAGATGATCTTGAAAGCCTCAAAAACTTGCCAACTTAGTTTGTTTTGAGTCGAACTTTGGAAAGTAGTTGGCGAATCGTTTGCCTAAAACAAACGTTAAAATGAAAGGCGATACTTCTTGTTTGATAGCTTGTCATTATCATTTACATGCTATGTCTTTTACCATAAATGAATAATTACAATGAAATGTAAGAGCTCGGAAGTGCTTGTGCTCTTCCTTCCGTCTCACAACCACCGTTGGAATCAAGAACCCAAGTGTTGAATTGGGTGCAAGCAGTTTGAAGTCGAAGAGTGCACTACACCAAAATCATTATCATTGTCAAATTCTTTTTTTTTTTTTTTTACAAACATCATGTCAGACTTCTTTTTTACGCTGTTCCATTTTTCTGTTTGATTTTTTTATGTCAAAGAGATATAGGTTCATTGACGAAAGAATTCCATTGATGCATTGCTTGCCAAACAGGATGTCCTCATGGATATCTGTACTATGGAGGTTCAAGGGTGGACCTCACGCCCCCCGGGTTCAATTGGATCTGTTATAATGGAAATATATAACCATAGTTTTTCTTTTGGAAGTTTTCACAGCTGTACGGCTCTACAGCGCCATATAATTATAAGTAGATGGTACTTCAGCAAGTTGTCTCTAAATAATTTATATCAACTGAGTCCTCTTTTATTTCAACCATAGCAGATCGATCCTGTCAATAGGCTTAATATATAAAGACCCATACATCTGTTATTCAAAAAGCATGGTGGAAAGTAAAGCCTTTGGTAGTATTAAATGCACATTGGCTTGTCTTATGGACACCTTGTGATCTTTTCCATGATGCAGGGTGGTAGACAAGGACTGGAGAGCTGATTTTAGGAAACTGTCTGCTGGTGCAGCTCTTTTTGGCCCTATTTTATGGCTTGACCATATGCGCAAGTCTTCTTTCACTGATTTTTGTTTTTGTGTAATTGCTAATTTTCATATGAATTGAATTTGTTGTAAATGCATGCAGTCAGGTGAAAATACAATTTGTACTCGAGAATAGTAAAGATAGGAACGGTTGTCGGCACCAAATAGGAACTGGACCATTTTGAATTTTCAGGCATGCCGACACCAGATAGGAACTGCTCATCAAGTGAAATCTGTACTAAAGTACTTCCTTGATGTATCATAACAGGATATGTTGGGAGTCCACCAGATCAGGTCCTTTTCAATGACCCAAAATGTTTCATGTGATGGGCCTCAACATAATTGATACATTGTTCTATGGATGTTTACAGAGCTGCCATTTTCTTTAAATTGATACATTGTGCACTGCTGATGGATTTTTAAGCTTGGTATGCTGATGCTACGTCTTAGGCAAAGGACGGTGAATTGCTTGGCTGTTTGAAGCTAACCTTTGCGCAAAATGCAGCAGCCACATCCATGTTTGATACCTTGTAAGATTGGCTATCCTTTCGAGGAGTTTTTTAGTCTCTTCTTCCCTCTCTATTATCGTTTTCGGTGTGAATTTGACTTGTCCTGGTTGATCTGCTTCCTGTTGGATAATACCTGGAATTTTCTGAAGCCTTGATGACACGTGTAAATGGGAGATGGATGTGCAGATGGTGGCATGGGAGTCCATTTCCTTTATGTGGTTTCTCTTCTCACTTCCTATTTGGATTTTATTTTCAAATTATAGGATGAGGGTTTTAGTGTGTTGCTATTCTTTTGACATGGTGCCATGTTGTCACAGGAAGTTCATTCTCATGCACCAGGCAGGCCACACAGTTGTTTGTGGGCAGGTCTGTTGTCCATTGCTTGTATACACAGTATCCAATCTTACGAGTAGACCAATGTGATTTATCTGATGATATTCATGGTGGGCCCACCTCATGCATGGATTGAATGTCCTACGCACTTGACATATTCATGGTGTGTTAAGCTTAGCTAGTATTTGGTGATAGGAAACCATTACTCACTTTCTACATGTCATGTTACAAGAAAAAGATCTGGTGATGGGAAATCAATACTCACTTTCTACTTGTCATGTTACTTGAATAAAAAAAGAAGGAATAAGTCAAAATTTATTCAAAGAAAGAAGCAAACAACAACTAGCAAAAGAAAAAAAAAGAAAAAGAAAAAAAGGCAAGCCACAGCACCAGCTTGCAACTAACCACAACTCATAACTTTGAAAACAAAAAACAAGAAAGAGCGAACCAAAGAGGCTGGAGGAAAGCCTAAAATAGAAGGGGAAAAAAAATATGTGGGACGTATAGGCATATAGCCAGGTTGTGATCTTGCATCTGACATTAAAGGTTTCTTAAGGGTTAGGTGTGGCACTCTTTTAGTCCAACACGAACTTTTGTAGCCTTTGAATTTCTCAACATCACGGGAATGTTTCATGCAGGTTGTTCAAGTAGTGTGGGTTTGTCATTGACCCTAAAGATTTATGCTGTTTTTCTAACGTTTCTTTATGTTTTTACACAAAATAGGGAGCTACAACTTGTAGATGACTGGGAATTGCTTTTGGTATTCCTTGAGATAGGGTTCACAGTTCCATTCTGCTCTGCTAACATATGTTTAATGGCTGTTGATTTGAAGAATCACCCCTTACGATTTACTATTCAATCCTCTTGTTGTTTCCATGTTCTCATGTGGGGTTATGATTTATTTTTGAATCCTTCAAAGGCTTAGCATCAAGTTTATCCTCTGTACATAGGAACTTAGGTTCATGGCATTTATTAATATTGTAATCTAGCTGCGGGAGCAAGTTCTGCTGCTTTCAAAACATGCAGACCCTGTGTAATAATAGAACTTTCTTATATAATGCATTGATGAAGTAGATTGTAAGTTATTACGTGGTATTTTCTAATGTTTTCCCTGTTCTCACCAATGACTACTTTGAGAAGGGTTTTGTCGAGAATCTGCAGCCATCTGAAGCAGACGCAGGTTTTGATATCCAGGTCCCTCCGAATGCTGATGAAGAAACTGTGGAGAAACGAGAAACGCAATGCTGAAGAACGGGCACCTTCCTGTAATATGACATTTGAGGTATGGAAGAACTCTAGTCTTTGATTATTTCTATAATTTATGTAGGTTTAATTTGGGCATTTGCTGAGTACTAGCTCTTGAATGAGCTAAAGTTTATTATTAAGCATCTCCCAAATTTCTAATTATCCTAATGTTAGTATTTATTATTCTCAAGTCATGCCAACAAGTATCCAACTTTTTTGAACTTTTTTTTTTCTTTTAAGAGGCTATGGAAGAGCACGTACTTTAGAAACTATGGGAATTACTGTTTGGGTTAGCCCCACATGGGCCATTTCCTCTTTATTGAATGGAGTTGTTATCTATGTTGTGAATGGGATTCTTATTAAACAATCGTGTGAATTATTTTTTGAATGACTATCAGGTGTAAGATTCAAAATAAAAAATAAAAAATAAAATCTGACCACATTTTTTATTATTTAGATATTTTAGCGACGGGCCAAATCCGTCGCTAATTTCTGAACAAGAAATCTACTTACTCATATTAGCGACGGACCATATCCATCGCTAATATTTTTAATAACCCTTTTTTTTGCGACGGATCTTTTTCGTCGTTAATCTGCGACGGATAGATTGAACGATGGAATGTCCCAGTAAACAGCAACGGACAACATCCGTCGTTTATTTGGTTTTACGATGGATTTGGTCCGTCGCAAATCTACAATTTCGGCGTAGTGAGAACCACACCACACGAAGCAGTGGAGACAATAATGCCAACCATTGAAACCTTACTAGGGCTCACCATGATGTTTATTTGCCATCCAACCTATTCATAAGATCGCATTCACCTCGATGAAGGGAAAACAAAAACATTGTAGTGATCCAAAACTTCTGTGCCCCAAGAAGTATTTAATGGTAGGCATTCAATCCCCACTACATCCTTTGTTGTGGTCCGCTTGTGCTTTCAATCTATCAAATTAAATGGATGCACGACATAAAACACACACATCACGGTGGGCCTCACAGAGCACCTGCTAGGACCGTTTGTCTCTTGCTGTCCTGCTGGGTGTACTACCCAATCTGTCGCATGTGTCTCACATCCAACCGTTCAATATGTACACACCAACGAACAAAAAAGATGGCTGATCCAAATATTAACTGCACCAATCTAAACAAAAATAAAAATAAAAATGTACACCATTCAAAATATCTCAATTCAAATCTAGCCCATCTAATGATCTTATTGACCTAATGTTTTCTTTGTATTATCACCACAGTACGGTGTAAACATTCAATGGATTGGATGTCATAGGCATACGTATGCCTATGATCTCCTCCACAAGTCTTTACTTTCGCTTAAGAAAATAAATGAACCCATTTTTTGTAATTTCATTCCTTAAAAGCTACCTTCATCTAATTCCAAATCTTTTTTTTTTTTTTTTTTTTTGTAAAATTTCTATTTAAAGAAGCCCAACAAAACTGATACTCAGGCCAACCTCTAATTGAAAATGTCTCTCATCACCTCATGCCTTCCTCTCCTCATTCTCTTCACAAAGAGAAAACCCACACACCTTCCTCCAGGTCCTCCCCAGCTTCCCATCATTGGCAACCTCCACCAACTTGGCAACTCGTCTCATCGCTCTCTCTGGCAACTCTCCCAAAAATACAGTCCACTCATGTATCTAAAACTAGGAAGCCTACCCACTCTTGTTATTTCCTTAGCCAAACTCACCAGCCAAGTCATGAAAACCCAAGATATCATCTTCTGCAATAGACCTCTCATTGTTTCCTATAAGAAACTCTCTTACAATTTCTCAGACCTCGCTTTTACACCCTATGGAGAATACTACAAGAACATGCGTAAAATCTTCAACAATGAACTCCTTAGCATCAAGAGATTCCAGTCGTTCATATTCATTAGGGAGGACGAGGTTGCTCTGATGATTGCATCCATTTCTCATTCCGCTTCATCTTCAACACCCATAAATTTAACAGAGTTTATGTTTATTCTCACTAGCACTATCATTAACAGGGCTGCTTTCAGTAAGAGTTACTGAGGAGGAGGAGAGAAGACCAACTTCCATTTTGTTTTTGAGGAGGCGCAGGCCTCATTGACAGCTTTCTTCTACACCAACTACAGTCCATGGTTGGGGTGGATTGACGTTGTCACCGGACAGTGGGCCAGGTAGGAGAAGAGTTTCCGAGAATTGGATGAGTTCTATGAGAAAGTAATCCACGAGCATCTCGACCCCAAGAGGGTAAAACAGGAGCAGGAGGATCTTGTGGATGCCTTGATACTAGTCCAAAAGGATCTGCATCTCAGCAGAGATAACATCAAGGCACTGCTCATGGTCATACACTTCTACTTACCTAATTCCTTTGGTCGATCAGAGAAGATTTTCTTTAGTTCTTTATCTTCTTTTCTATTGTTTTTGGCATCATCTAAGCATTGTCCCAAGTACTTATCTAAGGTCCTATCTACTCTATTCCTAAAGACGAGCTCATTTCATTTTCGTTAAGGGACTGTTTGGTTACCGGTAAACAGTATTCAAAGCATAATGATTAGAAATGGTCGGTGTTTGGAAGAGGCAAATTTTGAAGAGAGGCGATTTACGATAGCCTTTTTCTGAGGGGCTATTTTTCCCCAGTCTGGCCCGAATTGTGGTTAAGTTTATAGTTCGATTTTGAATGAATATAATGCAGTAAAGTTATAAATAAATCAATAAAAATAAAACAAAAAACCAGGTTGGGTACTACCCTGCCGTCCAAGTTAGGAATGGACAAGGGCTCTCAGCTGGGGCCTCCCTAATGTATGGGTTTTATCCACACCATCCAACTATTTTGTCATATCATTTTAGAGTGCAAGCTCAAAACTGAGGTAGATCCAAGGCTCAAGTGGACCCCATGATAATAACACCTACTGTTAAAACATTCTTAGGACCTTTTTTCTTTTGTCAGCTTGTTGGTACACCCCACTGTCAGTTGACACTTCATTGTTAGCCACCCCCACTAGGGATCGATGCCAAGACCTCAGTGTTGAAATGAGGTATCTCTCACTCAGTCTACCACTTGAGCTATGGATCAGGGTGTAAACATTCCTAGGACCTAATGTAATGGTTAATTGTCATCCAACCATTTCGTAAAGTCATATAGACTTGGACTAAGGGATATATATATATATATATATATATATATATATATATATATATATATATATATATATATATATATATATATATATATCAACTTGATCCAAAACTTCCATGGCTCCCAAAATAATTTTCAACAGTTTAATCCCACCTAAGCTTGGAACTACCTCAATGATATGACAAAATAGATGGAGTGTGGATAAAACCCATACATCAAAGTGGTCCCTCAGAGCCCCTATTCATTCCTAGATAGGGACATTACGGCTAGTACGTACCTAATACCGAAGTCATATAAACCGAGTCTCTATCACCTTTTAGATATATATATCATGCATACTTGTCAACCCTAAATACGTAAGTAGTTATTAGTTATCTACTAGGGGTGTCAATGGATCAGGTTGGCCCATCGGGCTTCTATGCCTGGCCCACCACGAGCAGTTCTTGGTCTTAAAAATGCGTTATCAAATTGGGCCAGGCTTAGAGATATATGCCCAAAGCTTGGCCTAGCCCATTAGGATTTTTTAATTTTTTAATATAAAAAATTGTCTCCATCTCTAGTAACCCTAACCAATGCCTCCTCTCTCTCCCCTCGAACCTCCTCTCTTTCTCTCTCTCCCCCAAACATATGTAACCTCTCATTTTCAATCTTCCACAATATTCTTTATTTCTTTCTTCTTTTTTTTTTCTTCTTCTTTTTTTTTAATAAAGGTATCATATCATTGATAGAAAAGCTATACAGCTTACAAGATGCCTTTCGGGCGGCCCCTGGAACAAAAAGGGAATAGGGGCGCCTATCATAAGGGCAGCCAGGACTGTCGCCAAGGAAAAGAAAAATAAAAAAGGAAAAAACTAGAAAAACTCTACAGCTTCACATGAGAGGTTCTGATCGAACCTAAACAGACTTTGTCTAGGAAGACAAGCCCGCGCACATGGGGAGGCAACTCCCTCAATTGGTTAAAATCAACGTCTCTCTGACTCTTACTTCCTTCATTGGCCATGCCATCCGCTGGCCCATTGCATTCCCGCTGAATGAGCTGGATCTGAAAGGACGCTCTCCTCCCCAGATTTGCGATCCGCCTAACCTAAGGGTGTCATAGCCAGGGTGTGCCCGGATTCCTTGAGAGGAGCTCGGCCACCACCTTAGAGTCATTTTCTACCTCAACTTTGGACATTCCTCTAACCAGGCACTGCATAAGACCATCATAGATAACTCCACAATCTTCATCTCTAGTGTAGTAATGGCCAACACAAAAGCCACCACCACCTTCCCTCTTCTTCTTATGCACCATTCTCGGTTATGCCCAAGACGCTCAACTGATTTCTCTCTATCATATCATACCCAAGACACCATTTTCAACCTCTCGGCCACTAGAGCAAGCATATCAAAGCCAAAGCTCTTACTGATACAGTAAAATCATTGAGAATAACAAAATCATTTTTTTCCTGTTAGTATTCCTCTCTCTGGTGGGTACCTTTCGGGCTCGGGCCTAGCCCAGTTTATCCTTTCTGGACTAGGTTGGACTATTTTGGCCCATCTCGGGATGGACTATTTCAGCCCATCTCGGACTTAGGTTGGGTTTGATTTAATAACACAGGCCAAGCTTGGACAAAGCTTGGCTCAACCCTAATATGGCCCGTTAACATCCATATTATCTACATCTAATTACCTATAATTAAGGCAAATCAAATAGGGTGTAACAAAAATAATATATTAGAGATCTTGATCTCTAATACATGATTATTATTAAAGTGAATTCAATAAGTACTAAGGAACTAAATCTCTAGTACATAATTACTAACACCAACTCATTTTTACACATCTACCAAATAGGGCCTAAGCCTTATTACAACTAGTTAGGGTCATCTACATGAATCATTCTACCAAGGACCATATCTTAGGAATGTTGTATCATCAAGATTGCCGAAGTTTCACACTAGCTACTACCTGACACAACTTTTCTCCTTTATCCCGGCTCAATGAGAGCACAAAAACACACATTGGTGTATTACATAGGTTGATTAAAATCAAGATCTATGACTAGAATCTGATAGATGTTACAAAAGTGCAAACTGTAAAATTTCAAGCATGTTCATAGCAGGTAACTTTTGGGGTAGACATTAGATGACGATAAAAATATACTCTTCTCTAATGTCGCCCATATATTTTTTACAGGACATTTTTATTGCCGGAACAGACACAGGTGCTGCAATGGTCGTGTGGGCCATGATGGAGCTTGTAAAGAAACCAAGAATGATGAAGAAAGTACAGGAAGAAATTAGAAAGATTATACGAAACAAAGGTAAGGTAGAAGAAGATGACCTACACCTACTTGATTATTTTAAGTTAGTGGTGAAGGAGACTTTTAGAATGCACCCTGCCGCTCCTATGCTCGTTCCACGCGAAACTACTAGACAATGTAGGCTTGATGGATACAACATTGCCCCCAAAACATCGGTACTTATCAATGCATTAGCTATTGGGCAGGAACTTGAATCATGGAAAAATCCAGGAGAGTTCTGGCTAGAGAGATTCACAGATAGCTCCATTGATTACAAAGGACAAGACTTCCAATTCATACCGTTTAGGGCAGGACGGAGGATCTGCCTGGGGATGCATTTTGGAGTAGTGACTGTGGAGATTGCTCTGACAAATCTTCTCTATTCTTTTAATTGGGAACTACCTCTTGGCATGAACAAGGAAGATATCGACAGGGGTGAATTACCCGGTATAACCATGCATAAGAAATCTCCTCTGCTCCTTGTGCCGATCAAATACATCAATTCAACAAATGGGGAAACAGATGAATAAAGGATTTCTTTCTTTGATATCTAGTTATGTATATCGTACAATAATGTATGGATTGATTTGTTTGATATTAGATTTGTGTAAATCTTTTTTTCTCTCTCTATAGTTCTTTGTCGTCCTCTAAAACACATAAATGTGATACAAGCATTGCAAGTGAGATTATGATAACCCTAATATTAATTGATCTACTAGGTATGGCATAAGAACTTTTAGATATGGCATGAGCAATGCATGTAGAGAGGGAGGGAAGTGGTTTACAGGACATGGGAGTGGGGAAAGGTGACCCGGTCGTAAAAAGAAAGTACTTTGATAAAGATATTTACTTAGCACATAGCTTCATTGTCCTCGTGAACTAAGCCTTTTCTCAATTAATTGGGGTTGGTTACATGAATCATGTTCCATCAAATTTATATTGGAATTTATGGCATAATTTTGAAGTCTACAACCAACCTGATACAACCCTCATCAGAGCTAGGGCCAGTAATGAGAGTATAAAACTTATATAAGCACAATGTAATAGACTATTGATGTATGGATGAACGTGATAAGGTCAATCACCATCTTCCTCAAGGATAACTACTTCGAATCCACAAAGCTTCTCTAGACTCCTCACAAAGACTTCTCAAATTTGCGAGGAAAAAGCAAGAAAATAGAAATAATATTCATGAAATTTTGTTTTTTGTAAATTGATTGATCGATAATAAAAACAAATTTACGACCCATTAAATAGTGATACCAAAACTTAGAAGAAGTTTCAGAGCCAAACTCCAACTCATACTCCCTACAATTCGTAACTTACTTCTATTTTTTGTAATAACTTTTCATGTTGGCCGCAACTCCTAAAGCCCAATGGATGAAGAGTTACAATCAAACCAAAACTTACTAAAAATACTAAAAATGAAAATAAACAGGAAATTCGACTGTCGATCTAATGGAATCTCGCAAATTCGGCATGGGCAACCCAGAATATCTGGGTTAGTTGGGTAAAGTATCTCGTCCTACCCCAAAATCATATATGGTATGTTGAGTAACTCATTCCAGTTTGAAAGATATGTCTGTTTTAAGGTACGGTTCTGACGGTCTTGATGACTTCTGCCTCCGATATGGCCTTCTCCGATCCATCTTGGACATGAAAGTGTCTGTGACCTGCTATACATCAACTATTACATAGGTTGATTACAATCAACAAGATTACAATTAAAGTGTTTTCTAAGCACGGAGCTTGACCTTTTAAATTATGTAAATGCCCTTTACATGTGTTTAAAACCTTTCCATGTCCTTTAATGATCCATGGTTTTTGCAATTTGAAAACTGAATTCCAAGGAATTTTTCCCACGACAATGATCTATTGCTTTCTCTAAGCGCACTGTAAATTATAGTGATCCTGGTTGCACTTGATCACCAAGGTGGATTGACCATTAGATCCCGAACGCATTTCACATAATGCTATATAAGATATGATTGATTCTGACCATCAGATCAATAACCAACCATTAGTCCTATTTGAGCCTAGGTTTATAAATTTAACTTTTGTTTTAGAAGAGTAACTATTACAGAAAATTAAAACAAACCAAAGTGATAAAGAACCAAACTTTCTCATGTCTAATAAATGTGGCGATTGATGTAGATATGGTGGCCCAAATATACTTGAACAAGTGGGAACAGGAAATGGGTAGGGAAAGGGCTCTGCAAAGGACCAAGGTAATAGAGGATCATCCACCAACAACATGAAAGGCCCTCAACTTGATCCAGGATTTCCATGTGGATGGAGGATCATCCTCCATTAGCTTGGAAACCCACCTGATTTAAGCAGGCCATGACTTTTTTCTGTGGAGCTCCTCCCTATGCCTGAATTCGGGTTTGGGTCTTCAAATTGTCGATCACCTCTGTGTGGGGTTACATACAACAAGAATATGAGAATTGAATTACCCCAAGCTACATCAAACTCATATGTACCTCTTTTAGATGCATCTTTCCTCTTTCTTTGTTCTCCTGTTCTTGTATCTCCCCTCTTCTTTCCTCTCTCATGAATCATGGAGTTCTTAAATTAACTAAAAGTTTTTGGATGATAGGGTCATGACCATAGTTCAAATGCATTCTAAATGCCTGACAACTATGGAATAATGTTTTGTATGGTACAGTCATGTACTATGGTACTATGGTTGAGCTATGCATGATATACAATAATAATTACCACCGGAGAGACTCTATGGACTTTTATGAGAGGATCCAGCTCCTTGATCATTTATGTTGCTGTCGTGAATAAATTTCAGCTTGACATGTGGGCTTAAAATTCTTAAGGGCAATTGATTTTTGAGAAATGAAAAGTTATTGGAGTTGTCCTTTGGAAAGCCAATGTAAATTTTGTTCATGGATGACATAGATACAATATTAATGATCTTGATTGTAGATCATGATGACCAAGTGTTCTAGACAGACATGTTACAATATCATAGTTAATACATACACTACAAGAAATAGTTGATTTGGGGCGTTTTTATCACAGGCGGCCACAACAAACACCACTGTAGGTCAAAATAAAGGGTGTTTTTATTTGGCCGCCCTTGTAGGATGAAGCCACCGCCGCACATTCCAAATTAAAAAAGACCTAAAATATATTTTACCCCCGAATCGCCCGCCCGAAGTCCAAAAGGCTCTTCTTCTCCTGCGCGCCTCTTCTCTCCAAAAACCTTCTCCTCTCTTTCTATTCCTCGCCAGGGACGCCTCCTCTCCCTTTCTCAATCTCTCTCTCCTATCTCGCTTGTCCGGCCCTCTTCCTTTCTCGATTTCTCTCTCTCATCTCACTTGTTCGGCCCTTTGCCTTCCTCAATCTCTCTCCCTTCCTCTCCCTCCATCTTTCGAAGCATCATCACCGAGTATTTGGCAAGGGGTTCTCTGAGACAGTATCTCCACAGACAGGAGCCTCATTCTCTTCCACTAGATCTGGTTTTGTGGAATCTTTCCAATCTTTACGGAGTTCTGTGGAATTTCTAACCTGAAATCTGATTTTGTCAGCTGATTTTCTGATTAATTTCTTGATCTCCCTCACTCTCTTTGCGAGAGAAAAAGAAGAAGAGATTTTTCATTTTTACTCGGTAAGATCTTGTCTCTATCTCTTAAATCTCTTTCTTCATGCTATTTACATGTTTTTGCCATCTTTCCTTTCCGATCTGGTGTTTTTTTATAATTTTCTTGCAATCTTTGCGGAGTTCTGTGGAATTTCTAACCTGGAATCTGATTTTGTCAGCTGATCTTCTGATTAATTTCTTGATTGATCATAAGAGCTGTAGGTTTGTAATTTTTAGGGTTTTTTTTATTGAATCTCTTTGCTTTGTTGATGTGATTGATCTGAAAAATGCTTGAAATCATTTCATGCATGTATTTATGCATGTGTGCAATTGCTGCAAGAAATAAAAGAAAAATGCGATATGAGTATGTGTGTGGCGGGGATGATAGATTTTAGAACTGTGACTTTTAATTCAAAATAATTTCATGAAAAGATTATTCGTACCACTGTCAATTCGATTCTATATGGCACTGTTTAGTCGCCACTTAGACAAAAAAGAAAAAAAAAGCAACATGGCGGTGGTGTGGAGTACTTAGCGAGAATGCCCTTGTTTAGCCTCAATCCAAAAATCAGGTTGATTTAGCATTCAGTTTAGCTTCCTTGAATACAGGTGGATGTAACCTGGTGCCTTAAGCTATGTTTCTAATACACAATTTCTTTTAACTAAAATGAGATGAAATCATTCTCAAGTGCAACCAAACAGGGCCTGAGCATTTACAAGTAGATTGAAACTTTTTCTGTGGGATTGGACCAGTTGTGTTTATGGGGTCGAAGATATTTGAATTTAAAGGATTAGATGCCATCTTAGTATAGGATTACAAAGCTTGACTGAAATGTTGAAAATGAGTGGTTTTGTTCTTGATTAATTTTTTTGTTTATATTCTCATTTCTACTTATCTTTGCCTTGTCAGATAACCTTTTTTTAACACACACACACAACCACCCACACACCACAATGGGTACTCGAATGTAACATCCCGAAAATCGGGGGTCGAGTAGTAACTCAACTCCCGAGTTCCAGAACATCACTTATGCAACAAAATGAATGATGATTGAATGTTGACTGTATTCGTGCATTGAACATGAGTGAGATTAAGCCAAAACAGCGTATCATACTCCAGAGACAGTTAAATTGCAAGCGGAAGACTGTGATAGACATATAGAATATAAAAAAAACTGTGGTGAGTCTCCAAAGTGTGATAATGTTACCAGGTTAAATAAATAGAAGTACAATTCTAAAATTTACCAAATGTGAGGAAGTGTAATGTCTTCTATCCCAAGTACCATAGCCCCGTTAATACAATACCAGGTCTTCATAAACCAGACAGAGAATTATATGTAGGAGAACTTCTCCTCAACATCATAGTAGTAGTCCGGCTCTGCTTCATAAGCATCGCCATCACCTGAAACTCAACAAATCTGGTTGGTGTGTACAACACCGTCCCGTAACGTGGGAGTGAGTAGCTAACTCAGTGGAACAATAAAGCATAGGTTAACATGTTATCGACTCAGTCAAGCAGTAATGATAAAGCAGTAAAATCAAACACTCCTAACTACTCTTATTAATGCAAGTATGGATGCGGTCATGATGTACGCCCTCACCGACATACTCCCTCATGCGACACCCTCTTCGTTCGCGGCATGCTTTCATCCCTCAGTGCTCCACATCTTTCAGGCATATGCAATGCGTGATGAGCATGATTACCGAGTTGTTATTATTCCATTTCAAACAGCGGGATTGAGAAATTAAGGTACCTCCCTTGTATCATTCCCAAACATGATCCATTCTAGTCTCGTCAGTCCTAGACAATCTCATACGATGGTGTGTTTCTAGGTCACTACAAGGGCTGTCAGGGCTATTACGCAGAATTGTTGCACCACTCCCCCATCACCTTATCAATATAGGCCTAGATTATACTCTATTACTACGAAAAGGTTAGTCACCTTGCCGCAAATTTAGAGTATGCTCGAGGTCACTCCACTGACACCCTACCAACTGGCAGTCTATTTTCGAAGCCCGACCGGTCCGCTTATTGAGAATGGAACCCGGATGCAACCCGACTGGGGACCACAGCCAGGCTGTGCCAGCGTAGGCCTACAGCTCGAATATGGTGTCCCATACCACCATAATCGGCTCACGAGTTTGGTTGCTCAATGGTCACTACGGGGAGGCACGTGGCCCCAGCGTAGGCCGACAGCTCAACCACGGTGTTCCATACCACCATGCCCGGCTCATGAGTCTTAGCGGATCGAGGTACCATGGTTACGGGATTCCACTGGTAAGTTCGGTACCCTAGGTTCAAGCAATGGCGTCCAAACATGGTTAACATACAATAGGCCAATCGGTTTATTAGACTAATTTGACTAGTACGAGCGTACGCTAGAGTAGCTGACAAGGTACCACTGTCGTCAACCATCGTATGACTTAGATTCACCGAACGCATCAAATGTAGCGAGACGAAATTGCCCACTTAGACAGGAATTGTTACCGATTGCCTGGACTATAATCATAGCCCCAATCACATTCAATTACAGATAAGTAAAGCAGTAACGAATCAAGATTTAAATCATACAATCAAAGTCTGGCATCATCCGTTTAGGGCTGCCAGGGCTGTTGTACGGAATCGTTACACCACTCCCCCATCACCCATGACGGATCATACAATATAAACATGAATTTAAACATGCGCATTACATAAATAAAATCATACAATCAATTGAGCATGTTAAGAAGCATATTATAGAACATGTTATAAAGCATGTTATGAAGCACTATATAAATAGGAATACAAACACATATTTCATAAGTAAGTGGTTAAAGTGAACAACCACATGGTGGAAATCATACATGTCTCTAAGGTGGTTGAGAATCCCATCTCAACACCATACCTAAGGCAACATCATCCAAACACTTACTCACACAAGCATTTTCACACACACTTAACATACACTATTTCAACATACTTAGTGTATGTTAGCAAACATGTATTAGGGTGAGTCCTTTCGCCAAGCAAATATTTTACGCACATATAATATATTTATACAATAAATAATCATGGCAAACACATCTCTAAAATCTATATGTGTATAGTACTTTCTACAATACAGTATTTTTACATACATAGTGTATATTAGTAAAACATGTATTCGGGCGAACCCATTCGCCAAATAAATATTTTATCCATATATCGTATATTCATATAACAATTAATCATGTCAAACACATTTCCAAAATTTATACGTATACAGTATTTTCTACGAATACCTAAAATATGTAAAATTCCATATTCTTCATCTTTAATCAAAACAGAAAATAGACAACACTTTGTACATATGCAATTGCATGCAGATCATGAATCTATCATTATCTGACATTGAAAGCGTTGAAAACCATAACCTATACACCTAAAGTCTGCACCTTTTGTCGTAGAATCGCAACGAAGTCGATAGGTTTGCTAGGCTTTCGTATACGGCAGTTTGGTAACCTATAGCATGTTTTCTGTTAGTTATTTCATAACCTACAACTATCAAAACCCCAAATCAGTTTAGGGTTAGGGTTTCTTACCTAGAAACGGAGCCGGAATCACCGGGAAAGCGATTAGAACAGAGTGGTGGAGCTCGTGGAGCGGCAGGGAAGCATGGCAGGGAGATTCTCCCACATCTCCCACACTCTCTCTCTTTTCTCTCTTCTCTCTCAAATTCGTATGGCTGCAATGAGAGAGGTTTTATGGTCTTTATATAGTCTAAAAACTCACCGAAATAGACTCCAGGTCAAGGTATACTTGGGTTATAACCAAAGCAGACCTGTTTCAGCTCAATGGAGGACTTCTAGAGGGCCTCCTTGAGCCAAAGGTCGGACTTAAGTTCACTAACACCGGATCTACGTTTAGTTAAGTTTTCGTTTCAGTCAGATTTCCAGATCACGCGTGGCGAACCAGTTTCAGTTGGACGGTCAGTGGGTCTCGATCGGAGATTCCGAGTACATGTAAATGTTTATGAAATTTTTCCTAATCCGAGGGTGTAATTTGGTCAGATTCTGACGGTCAAGTTGCTTAATACTGATCCGCAAGCGACAAGTCTCAGATTACTATTCAAGATATTTATTTTGTAAAGAAACAAGTGTTCTCACACTCTCTCGCTCCGGACTCAAGCGAACAGCTGTGAGACACTATCTGGATTTGATTTCCGAGATGGTTGTCAAGCCCAGCGAGGCGGTCCCAAGTCCGTAACCTCGAATTATTCAGACTCACGATGTGCGGTCTAGACCTGATATGGAGTTTCAATGCGTTCCCGAGAGCAGTCGGGTAATGAGTTTGATCCAAGATTATAGGGTAACCTAGCGTCAATGATTCTACAAGTTTTGGGTCTTGCAGATCGTATTTAAAGTGAATCAAATGGATTTCGTAGCTAATCTAGTTTAGCACTTGGTTACTTTGTCTCATTTCTAAAGGATTTAATCCTAAGTGATTTCTGTCTGAGGTGGTACTTAGTCCTTTGCAGTTTGTACATAAAGTGATCCAAGTTATACTACTTGGCTAGTTTAAGATAGTGTCTAGGGTGAAAGTACTTAGGAAAATTGAAAGAACAAGGTGGTGAAGGGTGGGGTTTGTGAAGGAAAATGGGTTCAAAAACGGTTTTAGACTGTGGGATTCAATTCTGACAAGTTAATAAGGTATTAGGATCGATCCATTACCTAAGGACGTTTAATTCCAGGTTGGGAAAAATCCGGGCTATTACATCGAACCCATGACCTCTTTGTTGAAACTCTTGTGAGTCTACCACTGAGCCTTGTCAGATTACTTGGTTGCAAGAAACTGTTTATATCAGAGATTTGCTTTGTTATCATTTTCCGAGGTTGGACGCATTTATCTCATGCATGTCTTTAATTTTGTGCATGTCACTTTGTTGCTACCTTTTTGTTGCTTGACTGTTGGCATTGTTGAATCTGCTGTTGTCCACTCTGTATTTCCATGTGGAAAGCCATTTTGTTAGTTTTCTCAATAAATTGAGAGCTATATATTCAGGGTAGGTTGGGTTGGCATCCAGTGTATCCACATGGCAATCTTACTCTCATACATGCTTGTACATGGAAGCTATTAGACATTCAGTTATGTATGGTTCCTTAATTCCCAAGATGTTTTTTGTTGACCTCCACTGGGGAACACTATCACACAACCATTTTGGTAGTGTCCAATTGTTGGCTAACGTTGTGTGCAATTGTTTTCTAATGCATTATGGTGGTAGGCTTTCAACCTTTTTTTTTTACCAAGTGCATATCTCATTGTTCTGACATGATATTCATTCTTCCATGCTTATTGCCTTGATCTAAGCCTGTATTGAATTGAAAACTTGAAATTTAGTAGCTGCTAGACATCACTTAGAATTTTCGTGGTGTTTCTTCCCCAAGAATTGATGGGGGGATATCTTTTTCTAGATAAAAAAAGGTATGGTGGAGCTCTTAGGGTCTGTTTGGTCTTGAAGTTAATAAATATTTTGTTCTGCTGAGTAGCAGTTTTCTGCTGAATCTATGATTCTTTTTTTTTCCCCCTTCTATGAGTCATTTGGGGGAGATAATGATGGTCATCTGCTACTTTATGCTTCAATGTTGTTATCATATGCCACCTGCCCTTGTAGGAGCAATCTTTTGAAGATGGGATTTTTGGATGTTTCTTTTTTATAACCTGCATTTTGCTTTTCTTTTGTTGTCGTTTTTGCTATAGGTGGAGTATGTTGCTGCTGGATTTTGTGTTAGGTTGCTACTTATCTTTGTGATTTACATATCACAGGGATCATTCATTCTTATGCTTTGTTGTTAATGTGAAGACTGTTTGGTCATTGGGCACATGATCCTTTTGCTTGCTTAGACCTTACTTTATATCAAATGGTGACTAATCCATACTGTTGGTCTGAACTATACCACTGTGGATGGATCATTATCAAAAATCATTTCAGGTTGTGAGGTCCTAGATCCATGAATATAAAAGAGGTCCTAGATTGGTTGAATATAGACAGTTGTGCCTTTTTAATCGACCATCTGTTAACCAAATGGGACATAACTCAATGGCCATATTGAACTGCCTGTTGTTCTCATATGCGGTGACTTGCCTGATGAGTGGATTTTTAACTCAATGGCCAAATATATGGCTGTGGTGCTAAACAGTCCCATATATTTAAATAGTGGCCAAAGGGACTGTTGCATTAACAATTTTCCACGAGAAAACAGAGATTTTCAAGTAGAATAGAAGACAATATGCGAGTTTTTGAAGTTCCCATTGACATTTCCATTGTTACATTTTTTATTTATGCTTTTTGAAAAGTAAATGGAAATGTCAATGGGAACTTTGTCAAACCTGTACATTGAGTCAAATCATTGTTTTCATTGATTTTTCCGGTGTGGCCTGCCTAGTGAGTTGTCCAATGTTATTTTGTCATCAGGTGATCTGTGTTTGACCTTTTGCATGGGTCAGATGTCCAACACACGTGACACAATTGGTGAGAAAGATGGGGCTGCATGTGAACTTTCACATATACATAAACACACATGAGCACCTCGATCAGTTCAATAGCTAAGGGGTTCGATGTGACTTTTCTTTTTGGTAGTGCTGCCTCATAGCATGATACGTGCAAAAAAGGTTCATTTATTACTGTGATCTGATCTTTTATCATCTAACATCTACATGATCACACGCACATGATTTGGGATTATTGTAATAGTTTGCAAACAAACACAAAATGCATGTTGCACCTATGCATGATTGAAGTAGCTTTCTAAAAATTTATGTGGTTGACAAATCAGGCAATTCAAATGTTCATTATCTCATTGTAGATGTTAGTAGTATTTTTACCTATGAAGATTTTTATTTTGGTGGTTTTCAGCTCAAGGAGGCTGGAAGTAAGCAGAGTGGAATTGCTTCTCCAGGTCGGGACATTTTGTGTTGCAATCGGTGAAGAGTCACCACCATGTTCTAAATGATGCAAAATTAACATAGGAGTGTTGCAGACATTTTCCAGTGATGTTTCCAAATTTCATACGAAATTGACACTTTAGACCTTACTTTATATCAAATGGTGACTAATCCATACGATTGGTCTGAACTATACCACTGTGGATGGATCATTATCAAAAATCATTTTAGGTTGTGAGGTCCTAGATCCATGAATATAAAAGAGGTCCTAGATTAGTTGAACATAGACAGTTGTGCTTTTCTAATCGACCATCTATTAACCATTATAGAATATTGAGAGAGAAAAAAGAGGAAAGTTTTTTAGAAGGATGACTGGGTCCACAGGTAAATACACCTGGGTTTTATATATGTTATGGACCTTTATCCCCAATTTTTCAAACTTTTATCTTTGTTTCATGCTTTCTTTATTTGCCCCTTACCCTTCCTTTAGTTTTTCCTTAATATAAGGCATAATATGTAAATTTTCATTTTCTTCTAATATTATAAATAAGAGTGGTCTGGACATTCCAGGCCCATATGCTCTTTTTCTCTCAAATTCTCTCCTGCTTCTTAACATGGTATTAGAGCCTAAGCGCTCCTAGGATTTCTTTTTCTTCTTATGCTTCTTAACATGGCCTGATTTTTTTTTTTCGTCCCTTACATCTTCATGTATCATACAATTTATCATGCAATGCCAAGACTGTTTTCAGTTTGTAGAAGTGGGGTCCATCATACAGTGTCTGAATCATTGAGATTTGGGGCCCTACTATAGCAAATATCTCCAGTTTCTATTTCCACATTTATTTATTGCTTTACAAATAGGCTATAGTTCAAAAATAATTTTTTTAGTTGTTAAGTAATAAGAACTCATGTTTAAAAATATAATTGTTAATTGAACTTGCTTAATTATATTTTTATTGCTTCATTTATAGTTTATTGCTTCTTTGCATGTTTTATACGTTCTTTTAAGTTCTAGAATTAAACTCAAGGTTGTATTAATGAATCAAATGATGCTGGCTCCATATCAAAATTTTTGTTACTTACATTCCAGCGGTGTTTAAGCTCTGTCGTCTTACAGGGCACTGGATTGTTTAAATTGTAACTATTTGAAGAGGGCTTAGTTGCACGATTCTTCTGAGTTCCAACCAGGTGCTCTTCCCACTTTGAGTCACGCTTCAAATTCCTGCTCCTGCTCCCACTTCCTAGATGCTGATACTTGATAACATTTTGAAGTAGACACTTCCCGACTCCCACACCTAGTCTGTTGTTGCTTTGCTTGATGCACTGTGCAACTATTCAAGAGAATGTTGGCATTTTTTTAACCTATAAAAAAGAATTCTAGCATTGTCTTTTAAGTGGTCAAAGGTGGAAATTTGTTGTCTGCTATGCATCATGTTGTGAATTTTGAACAAGTGTTGATGAGAGACTTCAGCTCAGTTTATAAACTTTTGCATGGTTCTTTTGCAAATAAAATGCTATTTCAAAAGATTGAAGTCTCATGAAAGCTTAATGTGTTGTTTGTTGGATTTAATGCTAACTCATGATTTTTGCAGGTTGGATTGGTTAAAATTCTGGATTTATATTATGAAGATCTATACACCCTCCCTAACAAACAGCTCTCATCTGGGTTGGTTTTAGAAATTTTAAAATTATCAAAGAGTAAGGTATTGAAGTTCCCTTCTTCTTCTTCTTCTTCTTCTTAAGATCTGAGCATTGAGTGATGAGTGGAACCTGTATAATGACATTGAAAAAATATGCATTGTTAACATCAGCATCTAATCTTTAGATGGCTGTTTTATTTTGTGGCAGAGGAGCTCTTCATCGTTGCGAATGCTATCTATTACATTTGCTGGTGGATGTTTTCTGGTAGCCATTGGTATTCTTGCTCAACTTTGTAAGCCTCACCTCTTCAAGGCTAAAAATTCTCCAGCCTTGAGTTTCTTTTCTCTAAGCCTATATATTCCCAAGAAGACTACTTGTTTCTAACATTTTGATGCACTGATGAGCTGACCAGCCTGATTTTAGGCTAGAGCAACTGTGCAATTGGACCCACCTCATGATAGCTTGTTCTTGCACCCGATGTCAACATTACGGAGTTCATAAGCTTGGGGTATTTCATCTATTTTCCTGTTATTTATGTGGTGGGATGAGGCTAGGATGATGATGATGGTGATGTAAATAAATAAAGAAAAAGAAATTCAAACAAAGAATAGTAACTGACTGTGGGAGTATTGGTGTGAAAATGGAAAATCTCCAACTGTCCTATTTTGGCAAACAAATGTTGTGAATCAGAGATTAGGATTGTTCAACCAATCTAATCTTGGGATTGTGACTTAGCAGTGAGTGAACTAGCAATATACTTGTTTTGGTTAAGTTAAGCTTGTTTTGGTTTTTGCAAGGCGTAATTGAAGTGCATAGAAGGATTTTTAATTTTTAATTTTTCATTCATCAATTGCTTGAAGGTGGTGTAAAATATTTGTTTCTTTGGTGAATGATTTTATGCAGGTCTACCTTTCAGGAACAACCCACTCCCAGTTTTTTGTATCTTTGATTTTAACTTGTCAATGTCATTGTCAATTTAATACAAAATCCATGTTCACCTGCAGTGTTGATGAGTAGGTAGCCAAGGACATATAACTACTAGATTCCATTGCTGAGAAGCAACCCCAAATCTTCTCTGAAGAATGCAAGTATTATTGAAGTGAAGAGTTTGATTTTTTTCAATGAAGTTTGAAGATGAGATCATAATGCTGGTTGATTTACTTGATGCCTTTGCCTTTTGGATGGATTGTAGATTTTTGGGGTCCTAATGCATTTGGTTTATTTTGACTTTTGTTATTGAATATTTATTAGATGTTGCAGGTTATTAGCACATGGGATGACCAAAAATGAGTGATGCCCCATTGGTTTGATATGGAAAATTTATTATAACTAACCTTTTCAGGTAATTGGATGATTCATATGATCCAGTAACATTTGTTGTTTCATGTCTACTTGTTGAGGCCAAGGCTTTTAAGATTAAATGGTTATAGCTTGATTGGGAAGTAATGGGATTTTGGTTGTTAAGCTATTAGCAGCTCTTACGTTTTTTGGTTGGAGAGCATTCTGATTACAGTATATCTCGCATCCAACATGATTGTTCATTTTCTGATACATATGTATCCCACCTTATATTTGATCACTTTGGTCTTTTTTCTTTTTTCTTTGGGTGAAATTGGGCAAGTTTGAGTTGAAGCTTATTGAGTTTGGAGTGTGTGGGAGAAATGCCGAACAAGGCTATTGTATTGAAATGCATTGAAGCAATTGAAAATGCCACTTAGTTCTCCTGTTTAATCACCGACAACTACAGATTGAATTCATCTCATCCATTCGTCTTGTTTGCTTGCGGGATACATAGTTTTGCTAATTATGTGGACTTAACAATTTTAAGTAAATGGGTTGGGCTTGGATTGAGCCCTAGTCAACTTGTCCTACCCTTATAAGTTATCAATGGGTTGAGTTGCAAGGTTTGTCAGTTCATGAGTTGACTGTTTCTCCTCTTGTTGGTGAACTTGTGCTATCTGAAAATATTATCTTTCTAAAACAGAACATTATTTACTTCGATCTTGCATCTAACTTCAAAATTTCTTTCTCCTTTTCTTATTACTATCAGAATTTTCTATTCATACTTATCAAAGGAAAATAAAAAATATTTTTTCTGAGATGATGAAGCTCTTTAATGTTGCATACCATTCCTAAATGGCATATGACGCATGCCAGATCCTAAAACCTCCTATAATTGGCACTCAAGAGCCACCATTTCATAATACCACTTTTTATACATACATCATGTTGGAAATGCATGCAATCTTGACTTGGAATAGACATGGTGTCACCTTGAGTCACTCTATGATCATTCCACCAATCCAAACAACTATGTAATTCAATCACCACCCTATATGGCCTTATGGAAGCAACAAGCACACGACATCTCTTTGTAAAAGAATTTAGACACAAACCTGAAAACTAACCCTGAAGCTTGAATATAAGCAATTGCAAATGAAAATCTTTGCTTTCCCTAACAGCTCACTACCTCTACCTTAATAGATTCCTCAATCTGTGGTATCTCATCAGCCAACTGCATCTGTGAAAATATCTGCTTTCCCAAACAACTCACTAACTCTGCCTCTTTTTTTTTTTTTTTCCTTTTCTAATTGCAATTGTATTCTGTGAAGAAGATTTGGATAAGGCTACACTATTGAAGTTGAGATCCATGATGACCCATACAACGTCATCAAGAACTGGAACTACATTGCATTGATTGACGCCATCCACAATGGCGAAGGCAAATGTTGGACAGCCAAGGTAAGTAGGAACCTTTTATGACGCCATCCATAAAAACTTTTGACGTTTTTATGCTTCCAATGGCAGTTATTTCTATTCCCAGTCAGGACGGTTAGTTATGGATGATAGGTTTTGCTTTAAACTTCATTGATGTAGTTAAAAATAAGAGTTTCCTTGGTATTTCATTGTAGATTTTAATCAATCTCCACCATTCACATTACACATTTCAGCTCGATTGAACTGTAGAAATTTGTAAATAGGCACATGCTCATCATTCGGGCACAACAGATTTTTTGTGTGGGTATTTGAGATCTGATAAATGAATTGGGTAAATTAAAGATGGTAGTTTGGAATCCTCATGATTCATTTGTTGTATATTTCAGGTTATGTGAAGGTGGGGAGCACTTGGAATGCTTTTCAGGTGATTCTTTGTTGATTACGTTTATTAAGTTATGTCATCATGGTTTCATTGCATTCAAACATGAACTCAAAAGAATCAATCCTAAAGCTTTTGAAATGGACTATTGTGTAGTTTAATGAATTCCAAAATCTGAAAATTTGAGATTGGTGGCTGTTAAGTCGATTGATCTATGGCCATGGATTCATTAATACTTTCAACCCTGCTTTGCTACATTCCTAAAAATGATTTCATCTCATTTCATTAACAGTAATTATATTTTAGAGATTAGGAACTCTAATACAGAATTATTGTTAACGTGAACTCACTATGTATTAGAGCACCATATGTCTAATAAAAAATAAAAAATTTACAGTTAATTAGAAATGAGATGAACTCATTTCAGGCAATAGATTCGAGCATGGGCAAGGGTGTAACAACACCTTGTGCATTTATTAACCAGGCTAAAAAACTTACCCAAACCCATGCCCATGCCCATGCCCATTTAGCCACACTCTGGGTGCAGGAACCTGTAGGGCCTAGTCAGCTCATTTACAGCCATACTGAAATGTCATTCTTATCCATTTGCACGTTGGATTATGCAATATATGCTGATTTTTATGAAACATATTGCTGATTTTTATGAAACAACAGGTCTGCATTCAATTTATTTTAGAAAGACCCATGTGATGCTTTGTGGAAGTTGCAACTCTTCTAGTATCGCCCATTGCTATAATGACAAGTCTGCTGATTTCTTCCTTCTCCTCTCATTTCAAAATATAAAGGCACCCACTAGTGTTATAATATTGCCAACCCACCTCCATTATTTGAAATTCACCAAATTCTCTCGATGTGTTGAAAACTTTGTTGAATGTTCCTTATGTTGAAACTGAGTGAGACATTAGAAGTTTGGCACACGTGCATGGTCCAAATTTCTGAAGGAATGCTACTCTTGGACCTGCATCCATGGTCATTCACATGTGTAGAGTTGGCACACGTGCATGGTCCAAATTTCTTTTGACCTTTTTGTCCTTTTTGTTTGTTGGTAATTTGTCTGTTATACCAAATCTTGCTAGTGACATTTTCGGTCACTGACCAATGGGCTCACTTGTACAAACTGAAAATCGAAATAGTACTCTGTAATCCTTCGATGAAACAATGTATAATACATGTTGTACATCATGCATACCAACTGTTGGATGAATTACCTCAATAAAGAACGTTTTGTGTGGATCTCACCTGTGGGACCATCTTTCTCTATCGATGAATGAGCACACATGGATGTATGGTTGAACTATACCATTGATGCCCCTTTGAATAAAAGTAGAGCTGCTCTGACCATTTAAACTTTTCTTTCATCATTATGTGTTTTTACACCTTATAGATTTGATGAACTTTAACCATTTTTGCTTTTCGCCCTGTTTGAGGGATACCATTCCGATGATAAAAATGCAATTGCCAAAGTAATTTTCAGTCTGTCCAGATACATAAGGATCCATCAGAGGGATGTTTTAGATCATCAAAATATACAATCATGTGTGCTTGGCTTGTCCATAATTGCTTGAGCCAAGAAATGGACCTCAACCACTAATTATCCTTATATTGAATGCTTACACAGATGCATTGAGGTCGGAAAGCCTTGAGCTTGTGCAACCCAGCTCTCTTACAATCCAACACAGGCCTGGATAGAAGGTGTAAAATATCCAAGCTTTCCATCAGGTGGTTCCCCACTTCTTGATGCCACGGTCCAAAAATCAAGCAAGTCCACTCCATGTAAGGATCACCAAAAGCAAGGGCCCCACACCCTTGGCTTATTATTATTATTTTTATTTTTCTTACCAATCTTCATTGCTTCAATATAACGAAGGGTTTCCATAATGTTTGACTTGTATTATGTATTTATCTTTGGTTGTAAGATGCTTATTCAAAGTGGAAGTAACTATATAGAGTGTAGGCTCTGGGGTCCACAATGCTTACATGGATGCATGATCAAAGTTGTTCATCAGGTACAAGCCACTGTATGGCTTTCCTTGTGCTGAATTCAAGTCCATCCATATTGAGTTGCATGCTAGTTAATGCTTCTGTAAAAAGGCTCATATTGAGTTGCATGCTAGTTAATGCTTCTGTAAAAAGGCTCATATTGAGTTGCATGCTATGATGCTTATGATGCAGTTTTATCCTTGAAGAAAAAGGGAAGAAAAATCCGTCCACATATTTATAAAAAAAAAAAAATCCATAGTTATTCTCCTCCATCTGCTAGTTACAAGTATTTATTGGTTCCTTTTATTTTATATCAAATTTATTTTTTGGTTATTTTATTTTGTTTTGTAAACTTTTGTTTTTGCATTGGTAACTGAAGGTGGAGCATTAGTAACAGAGGGGGGCTTTGTTGCTTCATATGGGGATGGATATGGACTTCATTCCGTATGGTTGTTTTTGCAGGAAATATTTAGGACTGAAAATTTAATTTTAGATAGTGTAACTCAGATTATGAGGGTACATACTATTTTATTACCTGACCTCTATGTATGGCAGGGTGGTGCTGACAAAGGTCCTCTATATGGCATGAGTTCTGGTTCTTGGGATACATTGGAGAAGTCTCGCCTTGGGCGTCGCTGAAGTCCGTTGATTTTTATTTTTTTCATTGTGTCTTAATCTGTAAATTTTTTGTCCATTATGTAACCTTTCATTCTCAGCCCCCCTGTAAATGAGGCTAGTTGTAAATGATTTACAGGTGGTATTTGAATGCTAATTTAAGCTTGTAAAGGTCTTTTGATTTGGAAGATTCAGCCTAGCAAAATTTTTAATTTTTTCTATTATTTTTTCTTTTACACTGTAAACGATTTACTGGCGTTTTAAACAGATTATACTGGCATTTTTAATCTCTTAATAGCATTTATTACCAATTTTTACCGGCATTTGTTGCAAAATTTACCTGTGTTCGTTGTTACTTTTACTGGCGTTTTGAAAGTTTTTACCGGGGTTTCGTACAGTTTTTCAGGTGATTCATAATGCTTATCGGTGCTTTTATAGTTTCTACTAGTGTTTTTGCGGTATTTACCAGTAGAGCTGTACTAGTACGAGTACAAGTACATGTTCGCTTGACTCAACTCGCTTTTACTCGACTCGACTTGACTCGTCAGTTGTTAGAGCCGAGTACGAGTACAATTTTGGTACTCGTTATTATTTCGAGTAGAGTACGAGTTGGGTAGTACTCGACTCGTATACTCGAATAGGTACTCGACTCGGTACTCGAGACTCGTACTCGACCAGGGGCTGGGTAGCCCTAAAACTAAAATCGCCCCTCCCTGTCACATTCATCCTTTCGCCCACCCACCTAAAACAAAACAAAAAACCCTCTCTCCCTCCCTCCCTCCCAGCGACCAGTGCCCAACACCCGTTCAAATCAAACCTTCTCTCTCTCTCTCTCTCTCTCTCTCTCTCTCTCTCTCTCTCTCTCTCTCTCTCTCACTCCGTCGGTCCCCGGCCCGTCCCGTCTTCTTCCCTCTCTCTCTCTCAATCTCTCTCTCCCTGCCGCTCGTCCTTGCGGCCTGCCCGGTGCCCCTGTTCAGTCGTTTTGAGTCTTTCGACGTTCTCCCTAAAAAACCCTCTCTCTCTCTTTAAAAAACCCTAACCCGCACGGCCACAGCTACCATCCGGCGGTCCCTGCCCTGCCCGGTCACCATTTCCCTTACCCAGCTACCCTTCTTCCCTCTCTCTCTTTCTCTCAGGGCGCTCACATTGCCCCCGTCCGATGGCTCGTCCACGCCTCATCATCATCCTTCGCTTCGTCCGCGGCTCGTTCTTGCCTGCCCCCGGCCCCTGTCCTCGCTGGCAGGCTGCAGCTCATCCCTTGCCTGCCCGACGCCCTCTGTCCGCAGGTCGTCCCACCTCTGCCCGGTGCCCGTCCGTGCATCAGGTAAGAATTGTTTTTTTAATTATTATTTTAATTGTATATAAAATAATTATTAGTTGATTTTTGTATTTTCATTTCATCTTACATAGTGATAGACTGATAGTATATTAGTAGTGATTTGTTAATGGGTATGATATGAATGTAGCATACTTATGGGAGTTTAAATGTAATTACTAGATTAATATTAATAATTTTAATTAATAGACATGTAATGTAATGTTTGATATACTAATTGAAATTTTATTTTTTGAATTGACCACAGCATAGGATCACAATTGAACCACTAATTTTTTTTTTAATCATTGATTTATAGCGCTAGTTTACGGACTGCTCAAATCATTCCATAGATGTAATTTTAGTTATGTAGTCGATAATGGATTAATACTTTAATAGTTTAGTGACAACTATATATGTTACACATTCTATTCTCTTTCTTTCAAAAATAAACAAAAAAAGAAAATTTATTAATAATCTCACTAAAAAGAGAGGTCTCAAAATCAGTATGAGAGAATATTTACAATTCTTTTAATTCTAATTGCATACCATCCATACTTCTAAATGACTTTTGGTTTCTGAAACCCTTCAATGCGTTGAGTCCTCCCAATCCATGCTTAATTGGATTTGGCATTTGGGTTGAGGAATGCTTAGTGCACTCAAGTTATTACACTTAGCATTCATCTTTCAAATTACACTTTTAATTCATTTATTATTTGATTGTCATCTTTTATTATTATTTGTATTGTTCTAGTTGTAGTATAGGATAATCAGTTGCCCATTTGAGGATTTCTATGTTGCCAGACATAGATTCAGTGTGTTCTTGGATGCATAGAAATTGCTCAAATTGTCCCTTTTTGGACAGTTCAGGGTTAGATTGTAATATCTTCATTTATTCCAATTTAAATGCATATGTCTGTTCTGGTTTCGTCTCTCCTTTTTCTCTCTGGATATATTTCATGTATTTATTTCCATCGTCAAATGTCCACACTTTGTGTTGATCATTGACATGGGAATCAAATACAAGATTAATATATTCTGGAGAGATAAGGGGAGATGCTACCGAAATTTCGGCGTAACATTTAAATTGGAAAATGAAGCATTACAATCCATCTAACTTTGAATGGGTGACTGATTTAGACAATTAAGTAATTATGCCTGTCTAGCGGTCTAACCATCTAGGACCCTAGGTATAGCTGTATAACATATCGAGAACTTTATTTTATAGATAACTAGTCAAGACGAAAGCCCGAATACCCCTGGAATGGGTGCATCGGCCACATCTTCTCTAATAGTAGAGGGAGACACAAACACGTCAACCGCATGCAAAGGGAAGAAGAAGAGATCAGTAGTGTGGGATGATTTCGAAGATGTGACAGTTAATGGTGTACAGAAGATAAAGTGTAATAACTGCAAAAGGGTTATTCAGCAAGATTCTAGGAGGATCTATGACACATCTAATTAGACATTTGAAGATGTGTCCTAAGAAAGCAAGACTCCCTCCTACCGGCCAACAGACGCTGTTATTTACGAAGTCAGAAGGGGACGACTCCTAAGGCGTAGTATCTACTCATAAGTTTGACAAGGAGAAGCTGAATGAGTGGTTTGCTAGATTAGTGATTTTGGAAGAAAAACCTTTCAGAATGATGGAAAGTAAAGGGTTTAGGGCTTTCTGTCGTTCCTTAACCCTCGGGCCGAGAATGTCTCCCGCATCATAGTGCAGAGAGAAAAGCATGAAGATGTACGCAAAGGAGAAGATGAAACTGAAAGAAGTTTTAGCTTCAGTGACCAGAATAGCTTTGACTTCTGATTTATGGATGGCGTCCAATAAAAAAAAAGTATACATTTCATTAAACGCTCACTATGTTGATAAGGATTGGAAACTATGTAAGAGAATTTTGAACTTCAAACACCTTCCTCCTCCACATACTGGTTTACTTATTTCAGATTGCATCTACAGTTGTCTAGAAGGTTGGGGCATTGAGAAGAAAATTTCAGCAATAACTTTAGACAATGCTTCAGCAAATGACAGTGTCATTTGATGCTTACGTTAACCAGTTCAGGGCTACAGGAAATTTATTTTTTGAAGGAAAAATATTCCAGTTTAGATGTTGTGCCCATATTGTAAATTTGATTGTACAAGAAGGGCTGAAAGCAATCGACGATACTATAGAGAACATAAGAGAAAGTGTGAAATATATAAGGGGGTCGCCATCGAGACTGAGTGTATGAAATGACATCATCCAACGTTTGAATGTGCCATCTAAAAAAATGTTGAAGTTGGATGTCTGTACACATTGGAACTCGACCTATGAAATGTTAGATGCGACAATGGAATTACAGCTTGCATTTCCTGAATACGCGGCGCGTGACAGAACGTATTCCTGGTTGCCAAGCACAGATGATTGGGCCAAAGCACAACAAGTTCACACATTTCTCCAAGTTTTCTACGATTACACGAAGATTTTTTCTGGGAATCAGTATCCAACCGCGAATCTATTTTTTCCGTATCTTTGGAAGATTAAGGATGCTTTGCAGAAAAATGCCAGTGCGGGTCTAGATTTCATACGCCAGATGACAGTTGGTATGAAGACGAAGTTCGATAAATACTGGGACGAATGTCATCTGTTGATGTCCTTGACAGTTGTTCTTGATCCCCATTGTAATATGGGATTGGTTAGCTTTATTCTCATGAAGCTTTATTCTACTGAAAGAGCGGCAGCAGAGACGTCTAAGGTTCGTGAAGCCCTTAAAGATCTGTATAAATCGTATGTTAATACTTTACCCGCAGCAGGTGTTGAAGAAAGTAGAGATGCAGATATTTCTGTACCTGGTAATCCGAATGTGCTAAATGAATACATATCATATTTGACACAAGCATGAATGGGAGTTGATACTAAGGAATCAGAGTTAGAAATGTACCTCAAGGAGCCAATCGTAGTGCGAGCTGAATTTGATGTGTTGGAATGGTGGAAGATGAGGGTTAGTGAATCAAAATACCCTACATTATTTGTGATGGCACGGGACATATTATCAATACCAATTTCAACAGTGGCATCAGAATCCGCATTTAGCACAGGGAGCAGGGTTGTGAGCAAGTATCGAAGCTCACTTTCGCCAAACACAGTTGAAGCGTTGATTTGTACGCAAGATTGGTTGCGCCCGATATGAGGAGGAGATATGAATGATGATGATGAAGAAGAGGAGATTGAGATTCATGACGAGTCTCTACCTACAGATCAGTAATTATTTTCGATTTTTTAATTTTTTTTGGCTGAATGTTGAATGATCTGTAAAATTATTTCACTGCAACTGCAAACACGAAAGTATTGGTCCTTTTAGAATGTGTTTTGGAAGACTTTGAATCATTGATATTTATTTACATATGCCTGTTCATTTGCTTTTATTTTTGAATTTTTATACATTTATATTGCTTTCTTTTGTTGCTATATCAAGTTCAATTTATTTATCAATATTCTGATTTTTTTATTAAAAATTGAATGTAGAAATGTCGTCATCTGAGCCATCGACAAACATTTGGGACTATGCTTCCCTAGTTAAATCACCGCCACGATCTAGAAAAATAAAGATTAAGTGTGGTTTGTATGGCGCAAAGTTTGTAAACAAGACTAATCGCTTTCGCCTACACTTGTCATGTTGAGGTGATGATGCAAAACCATGCCCTAATGCGCCTAAGGATGTCCAAATTCTTTTTCAAGCACTGTTAGATTCGAATAGAAAGCCTTCCACTCCATCCAAACCTTCTGCTTCTGGATCTGGTACACAAATGACATCCACAAAAAATGCAGAGGAGGAAGCCAGATTAAAAGCTTTGGAGGAATAACAATTCCAAATCGCCATAAAACGCAGTATGGAAAATGCTTCTAGACTTCAGCGATATTCGAGTCAAAGACAACACGATGTTGAAGCAGGGTCGAGTTACTCGTCGAGTACAACAAACAAGAAGAAGAAAAAGAGTAAAAAATTGAAATTCCTGACTCTTCTCGGTGAATTTTATAGGGCATTGGGTACTACATACAATTCTTCACATAAAGCAAGTTTGAAAAATCTAGTTGAAAGTGTAGAAGAGCACGAAGGAAAAATCTCTTCGCCTTCTGACTCAGAGGAAGTGAATCAATTTATATATGAAAAAATAGATAGTAGTTCCGATGGATCAGATGACAATACAGGAACAGGAAGACACTCATCTTATAGAGGTTATTAGTTATAAATTGTCATTTTGAACAATATAATGTAATTATGTAAATACGTTATTGTAATTATGTAACAATGTAATGTAATTATGTGTAATTTATATATTTTATTGTTTCGTTACTCGAAAACCCTACTCGAATTGGGCTCAAATTAAGACTCGGACTCGAACTCACTTCGAAAACTCGCACTCGGTACTCAACTCGTGTGCTCGTACTCGGACTCGACTCGAAAACTCAGACTCAACTCTACTCGTTTACTACTCGTACTCGGGCGAGTAGATTACGAGCATGGGTTCTCTGCTCATTGGCCGAGTAGAGTCGACTACGAGCAGCACTCGGGCATTAAGAGCCGAGTACGAGTAGGGCGATACTTGACTCAACTTGACTCGACTCGACTCGTGTACAACTCTATTTACCAGCAATCAATTTTTAGCGGTGGCCGCCAAAAACACCGGTAAAAATGGACGACACGGTAAACGATACAACGACGCCCCCTTTTGCGGCAGCTGCTCGATCGCCGGTAATTCTTATACCGGCGGTTTTTTGGACTTTTAGGGGTGGTTTTGGCCGCCGGTAATGCCTATTTTTTCTTGCAGTGATGATAATATTTTGAATATACATGAACATGAGTAAAAGAAGAGGTATTCTTATAATTGTCCTTGAGAACTTGAGATTGAACAAAATAATCACCAAGGGAGGGTTTTAGCCGTGGATCTCAGTACTATGTTGTGCCATGACTATGTAGCATATTATAAGACAAGACCTATGGCTACCATCATTATCATGTTTGAGGGGATTGATGACAAGCCAATAGGGAAGGTCTTCCCCATTAGGCATGACAGTGAGTTAGTGCCTTTGCCTTACCTCACATAAGAGTATGATTTTACCATAAGAATAGGTTCCTAATATTAGACTTAGTTGACACGTACATCAGTAGATCAAATTCAAGTCTTTAGGCAAGAAAGTCCATAATATGCCCAAATCACAATCGACTTGAGGATGTAGCTAGCTTTAATTCTGAAAACTTAATAGCTACATTTGTTTCAATTACAAAGTGAAAATAGCAAGTATAAAATCTTAAAAATAAAATAAAATAAAATAGAAGTAGCATTAATAGTTTACAAAATGGTTTGATCATTAGTCCAGTCGATCCAACGTGTAGGCCAAACACTTGCATGCCTATCCCTCTTGAAAATCACTTTCGTCATACATTCCGCGTTGACTAAGGAAATAGACTTTCAATATTGATCAAATTTAAATGGTCTAATCGTCAATCTAATTCATCCATCATTTGGGTCCCACCTGTGATTACCAATCATTACAAAATCAATTTGGTTAAATGGTTAGAGGAATGGATGGTTCATATTGCTCATGATACAAATGATAAGATTATCGATTTAGACCATCCATCATGTGGATCCATCCCTCTAAAAAACTCAATATTGGATGATCATAACCACCCATTCAATGCTTAGGAAAATGGATGGTCCATATCGATCATATACCAACAATCTAATCGTTTATCTAGACTATTTACCAAGTGGGCTGCACATTTGATTCCCCATCCCTCTTTAAAACTCATGTTGGTGAGATGACCCTAATTCTCCAACCAATGCCTAGTAAAATGGATGGTCCATATTAATCAAGTGTGGACCATCCATCATGTGGGTTTCAATCTTGATTGAACATCACTATCAAAAAGTCACTCTAATCGAATGATCCTGACGTTGAATCTATTCTTAGGCCAGGAAACAGACATCCATGTTGATCATATACAAATGGCATGATGACTGATTTGTACTATCCATCATTTTGATTGTGTCTACCATTGAAACTGGGGTCGCAGAAGTTTTTGAATGAATATGATATTTGTTTTTACTCTTAATTCAGGTTTTTGTGACCTTATGAACAAATTGGATGGAAAATAAACGTTATAATGTGCATACGAATATTTTAACGGTAAAAATACTTATCCCCACTGTTATTTGTGGTGTGATTTATTTAAGCTTTGGATATGATTAATTTTTTGGCTCATGCTCTATAATGATCTCCAAAAATGAATGAACAGTGTGGATATAATAAATACATCATTTTGGGCCATGTAAATTTGATCTCCTTTAAACCGTTAGTTGCAACTCGGACGCTCGTATATATTCGCACGATACGCACCCACACCGGCTATATCGATCGCTGGAGTGTGGTACACCAGCCAATCCGCTTCCTTGATTCTAGTCATCTAATCAGTGGCTAGGAGATGTACAATTCCTATTGCCACACCCATAAACCGTGCCATCTTCGATCTAGACCGTTGATCATGCAAATTCCACCTTTAATTGTCGTCCTCTCACAGCAAATCCTCCTAAACTCCACATGTTTTCCACCTTTGATTGCTATCCCAATAAAGGAAGGGTTATTACAAGTGGAAATCCAACAATCTCAGTTTTATTTGGATATTGTGATTCCCATTTTCGAGTATTGATAGGAAGGCAATTCAGGGCATAAATTCGGTGGACCGGCAACAATGTATTCAAAGAAGCGGATTAGGTGTGGGCCCCACCTCACCCAATACAGAGCGCCCATAGCCACAGGGACCACCTTGATGTATGTATTGCATATCCACACGCATATGAGCCCATGAATGAATGAAGCAGATCCAAATATCAGGTGGGCCACACCACATGAAGTTAGAAAATTTTACAACTGTACGACCCATATATAGCCCATTTACCTTTTTGAGTCCACTTCGTTTTACCTCTCCAGAATAAGCCCTGTACGTAGGGACGGCTTCCCAAAGGTCGAAAATGCCCTGCTTTTCCTTCCGCAAGAGGATCGGTTAGTGCTCGAAGACGAGCGCTGACGCTCCTCGAACTCCGAGTTGTACCAACGGTTCAAGAGAGATCAAAGTAACATGGGCCTGCAGTTATATCTTTATTATATCCACAACGTTCATCCATATTTCGAGATCATTTCGGAGCATTATCAAAAAAAAAAAAAAAAAAAAATCATATCCAAAGATCAACTGAACCACACCACGAAGAGCAGCAGGAAAATTGATTTTCACCGTTAAAAATTTTGTAAGGCCCACCATAACATTTATTTTTCATCCAATCTATTCATAAGATCACAAAGACTTGGATGAAGAGGAAAAACAAATTTCATAATGATCCAAAACTTCTGTGACCCCTAGAAGGGTTTCAATGGTAGACGTTCAATCCTCCACTGCCTTTTACAGTGGGGTCCACTTGATAGTCTGTCTTATTTTTCGTCTCAAGCCTTAATACGAGTTTGCTAAATAGATGGACGGTTTGGATATAACTCATACCTCATAATAGGACCCACAAAAAGTGGTGGGGATTAAAACAGAAAAAAAAAAAAAAAAAAAAAAGGCCTATAGCTACGGAGTATCCTGTGGCTACGGATTATAACCGTAGCCATAACCACAGCCCCTGCTTTTGTGATATGTCCCTTGATATGTATCGAAGGTCTTTCCATATGTACTTCGATATGTATTGAAGGTCTTTCGATATGATCGAAAAAGATCCAGAACTATCCAGCGAGTTTGCCTCAAAAATCCTACAATTTTCGATACATATCGAAGAGTATTTGATATGCATCGAAGGTGATTTTGCCTATGGCTACGGATTATAACCATAGCCATAATTGTAGTCCATGGCAGTTTGTGCAAATTATTATTATTATTTTTTTACATGGAGAACTTTACTCTACCTACAATTTTCTCTAATACATATTTATATAAACATGTACATATAAGCATATAAATTTTTTTCTCTCTTTTTTTTCATTTCTTTCTTTATTCATTTAACAAGAATATCTTCTAAACCAAAATTAGTTACTAGACGTACCTTATATGATTTTGGCGTAAGAGAAGCTACTTTAGCCAACCAACCTAGTTATTTTCCAAGATTCCATTAGGTCGTTGGTCGAAAATCCATTTCATTCACTCCGCGGTCAATTTCATTCATTTCATTTGCTTCGCGATCAATTCCATGCATTTCACGGTCAATCCTGGCGATTCCCCTTCACTTCACGGTCAATTCCATGCATTTCACAGTCAATTCCGTGCATTTCACAGTAAATTCCCTTCATTTCACGGGCAATTCCATGCATTTCACGGTCAATCCTGATGATTCCCCTTCACTTCACGGTCAATTCCATGTATTTCATGGTCAATTTTCTTTGCTTCACAGTCAATTCAATGCATTTCACGGTCAATTTCCTTCATTTCGCGGTCAATTCCATGCATTTTACGGTCAATTCCAGTGATTTTCCTTCACTTCACGGTCAATTCCATGCATTTCATGGTCAATTCCCTTTACTTCACGGTCAATTCCGTGCATTTCACGGTCAATTCCCTTCATTTCACAGTCAATTTCATGCATTTCACGATCAATTCCGGCAATTCCCCTTCACTTCACGGTCAATTCCATCCATTTCACGATCAATTCCCTTTACTTCACGATCAATTCCCTTTACTTCACAGTCATTTCTATGCATTTCACAGCCAATTCGCTTCACTTCACGGTCATTTCCATGCATTTCATGGTCAATTCGCTTCACCTCACGGTCATTCCATGCATTTCACAGTTGATTCCCTTCACTTCACGGTCAATTCCATGCATTTCACAATCAATTCCCTTCACTTCACGGTCAATTCCATGCATTTCACTCCATTCGCTCCCTTACACTCAAATACACGTCCGAACTCATCTTTGCTATCCCTATGGAGATTTAATGAAGAAAATGGGTGAAAAGAAGGAATAGGGATGGCACATATGAGTTTGGACGTGTATTTGAGTGTAAGGGAGTGAATGGAGTGAAATTGATAAAGCACCGACATTTTTGACCTGTGCAAAGCTGCATGGAATTGACCATGAAATGCATGGAATTGACTATGAAATGAAGGGAATTGATCGTGAAATGCATGGAATTGACCGTGGAATACATTGAATGACCGTGAAGTGAAGAGAATTGACCATGAAATGCATTGAATTGACCGTGATGTAAAGGGAATTGACCGTGAAATGCATGGAATTGACTGTGAAGTGAAGGGAATTGACCATGAAATGCATGGAATGACCGTGAAGTGAAGCGAATTGACAGTGAAATGCACTGAATTAACCGTGAAGTAAAGGGAATTGACCGTGAAATGCATTGAATTGACTGTGAAGTAAAGGGAATTGACCGTGAAATGCATGAAATTGACTATGAAATGAAGGGGAATTGACGGAATTGACCATGAAATGCATGGAATTGACTGTGAAATGAAGGGAATTGATCGTGAAGTAAATGGAATTGATCGTGAAATGCATGCAATGACCGTGAAGTGAAGCGAATTGCCCATGAAATGCATGGAAATGACTGTGAAGTGAAGTGAATTGAATGTGAAATGCATTGAAATGATCGTGAAGTAAAGAGAATTGACTGTGAAATGCATTGAATTGACCGTGAAGTAAAGGGAATTGACCATGAAATGCATGCAATTGACCGTGAAGTGAAGGGGAATCGCCGGAATTGACCGTGAAATGCATGAAATTGATCGTGGAATGAAGGGAATTGACCGTGAAATGCACAGAATTGACCGTGAAGTAAAGGGAATTGACCATGAAATGTATGGAATTGACCGTGAAATGAAAGGAATTGACCATGAAATGCATGGAATTGACCTTGAAGTAAAGGGAATTGACCATGAAATGCATGGAATTGACCGTGAAGTGAAGGGGAATCGCTGGAATTGACCGTGAAATGCATGGAATTGACCATGAAATGAAGGGAATTGACCGTGAAATGCACGAAATTGACCGTGAAGTGAAGGGGAATCGTCGGAATTGACCATGAAATGAAGGGAATTAACTGTGCAATGCATTGAATTGACCATGAAGTAAAGGGAATTGACCGTGAAACACATGGAATTGATCGTGAAGTGAAGAGGAATCGCCGGGATTGACCATGAAATGTATGAAATTGACCGTGAAATGAAGGGAATTGACCATGAAATGCACGGAATTGACCGTGAAGTGAAGGGAATTAATCATGAAATGCATGGAATTGACCGTGAAGTGAAGGGGAATTGCCGGGATTACCATGAAATGCATGGAATTGATCACGAAGTAAATGAAATGAATAAAATTGACTGCGAACTGATTGAAATTGACCGCGAAGTGAATGAAATGGATTTTTGACCATCGACCTGATGGAATCTTGGAAAATAACCAGGTTGGTTGACTAAAGTAGCTTCTCCTACCCCAAAATCATATAGGGTACGTCAAGTAACTAATTTTGGTTTAGAAGATATTCTTGTTAAATGAATGAAGAAAGAAATGAAAAGAGAGAGAGAGAGAGAGAGAGAGAGAGAGAGAGAGAGAATTATATGCTTATATATACATATTTATATAAATATGTATTAGAGAAAATTGTAGGTAGAATAAAGTTCTCCATGTAAAAAAATGAAAATAAAAAATAAAAAAATTTGCGCAAACTGCCACAGACTATAGTTATGGCTACGGTTATAATTTGTAGCCATAGGTAAAATCACCTTCGATACATATTGAATACGCTTCGATATGTATCAAAAATTGCATGATTTTTTAGGCAAACTCGCTAGACAGTTCTGGACCTTTTTCGATCATATCAAAAGACCTTCGATACATATTGAAGTACATATCGAAATACCTTCAATACATATCAAAGGACATATCGAAAAGGTGGGGGCTATAGTTATAGCTACAGTTATAATCCGTAGCAATAGGAAACCCCAGTTTTCAGAAATCACATTTCTGAAAAAGCAGAGGCATTTTCGACCTTTGGCAAGTCATCCATACGTATGGGGATTATTCTCGCGAGGTAAAAAGAAGTGGGCTTAAAAATGTAAATGAGTCGTACAGTTGTAAATTTCTCGACGATTTATATGGCTCACCGGAACTTCCTGTTACGAGAAGCTAGGTGGGCTCATGGTGATGCCTGTGAGAAATCCACCACATCCATCCATTTTTTAAAGACCATATTAAGACATGGGCCCAAAAATGAGATAGATCCAAAACTTAAGTGGGGCCCATAATAGAAAAAAGTGGGCAGGGAAATGCCTACCTTTGAAAGTTCCCTAAGATTAGCCATCTATACCTTTCATAAGGTCATTCCTTCTCAATGAATTGAAAACACAAAACTATTAGCCCAATGGATCATGAACTTCTGTGTTACATGAATGTTTCAAATGTGGACATTCAATCCTCATTGTTTCTTGTGGTACAACTCACTCCAGTTTTGGATTTGGGTCCTTTTTTGGGTTCATGCCTTAACATGATCTTCCCCAGTGGATGAATAGGATGAATTTCTCATAAATATCATGGTGGGCCCCACCTAGCTTCTTGTTGTAAGAAATTCCTGCATAAGATTTCTCAGGTTTGTAATTGACCATCAAAAACTTCCTATGAACCCCAAAAGTTTTGAACCAAACTGATATTTGTATTTGGGCCGGACCATATTAACAGGTTGAATGGAAAATAAACATTAAGGCCTATTTTGGGGAGGGGATTTGAAAGCAACTGGATTTGAAATCAACTGGATTTGAAATCCTTCTATTGTGTTTGATCCAAAAGTAGCTATACATGGTATATTTACAGGGGTTTGAATTTAATTACTAAATCAACTTTAATATATCTAATTAGTAAAAGTATGTAATGTTTGAGTCAAGGGTTGTAATAAACCCACTGAGGTAAATACTTTAGCTGAAAATAATGAAAATCCACAAGCACAAGATCATGTCCGAGTGACTAACCAACGATGTTTAACCAATGATTTATATAGACAAAAAGAGCTGATCATCATATTAAAGTAATTATAGTGATGAAATTGATAGTCTATTTTTTTTAAAAAAAATTTTAATTTTTTTTTTTGGATATCATTAGTAGGACATGTGCCCAATAGATTAATAGCCTAATGACAGTACATGTTATACATGCGACTTTTGGAAGAATTTTAGATGTAATTCAAGCTTTCATAGTGGATTTCAAATCTCTAGATTTACACCCAGATCCATAGCTCAAGTGGTAGACTGAGTGAAAGATACCTCGTTTCAACACTGAGGTCTTCGTATCAATTCCCTAGTGGGGGTGGCTAACAGTGAAGTGTAAACTGACGGTGGGTGTATTAACAAACTAACAAATAATAATAATAATAATAATAATAATAATAATAATAATAATAATAATAATAATAATAATAATAATAATAATAAAGAATTAAAAAAAATCCCTGGATTTAAAACCCCAATTACTTTTATGGTGCCAAATAAGGGGATTAGAAATCCGCCTCAAATCCAGTGCCAAACGGCCTCTTATGTCCATGTTAGCCTTAGGAAAGTTTTAATGGTAGGCGTTCAATCACCACTATTTCATGTGGTGTGGTCCACTTAAGATTTAAATCTATTTCATGTTTTTTCCAATGCCCTAAAATTAGCATGTGGATATACAACAAATACATTAAAGGTGGGCTCAGAACCACACCTAATCCACTCCCCCACAAACACGAGCAGCTTTTCATGATTGCGCTTCTTTAGGAGTCACTAGCCACATCTCCCCATCTAAACAAACATGTAAAAATGGCAGCGATAATCCTCTCTCTCCCCATTCCCTCCCAACAAAACGGCAGCAGGAAGAAGCATTTCCTCCAAACCACCTTCCTCCCTCCAAATCCCATTCCTCATAAAACCCTCACAAAAACAACCCTCCAAAAGAAGATTCCCACCTCCATTTCTTCTATCACTTCATCTTCATCGTCTTCTTCCACAATCAAAATCTTCCGCAATCCATCTCTCGACCGTCACGTACTAAAACAAAACAAGCTTCGCTTCGTCCAAAAGCTCAAAACACTCCTCTCCAAACCATGCCATTATCTCCCTCTTCGCATTCTCTCCCGATGCCGATCCTATCTCTCTCTCCCCACCTCTCGCTCTATCCTCTCCATGATCAAACGCTACCCAGCCATTTTCCAGCTCTTCTCTCCTCCACCTTTCCCCATGAATGCATCCGATCCCCATCTTTCCATTTGCCTCACTCCCGCCGCTGCCTCTCTCGCTGCCCAAGAATCCCTTCTCAAATCCCAAATCTCCTCTGCTCTCGCTTCCAAGCTCCACAAGCTCCTCATGCTATCCTTCCACCGTCGCCTCCTTCTCTCTAAGCTCGTCCACCTCCCTCCTGACCTTGGTCTTCCACCCAATTTCCGCTCCCGACTCTGCAACGAGCACCCTCAACGTTTCAGGACTGTTGACACTTCCTACGGCCATGCGCTCGAGCTCGTGTCGTGGGACCCTGACCTCGCCGTCCCCTTTCCCGCCCCACAATCCCCAGGTTTGGACTTGATTATCGACCGCCCCACCAAGTTCAAGACACTGAGGCTTCCGAAGGGCCTTAATTTGAAGTGGCAGCATCGGGATTTCCTGATTAAGTTTGGGGAATTGCCGGAGATGAGTCCGTATTCGACGGATGGGGTGGGGCTGCTACCAGTGCCACACACGATGGAGGCAAAGAAGAGGGCGTGCGCGGTGGTGAGGGAGGTACTGGGATTGACGGTGGAGAACCGGACATTGGTGGATCACTTGACACATTTTCGAAAGGAGTCTGAACTTTCGAATAAGGTGAGGAGGATGCTGGTGAGGCACCTGGAGATGTTTTATGTCAGCATTGTTGGGATGCCTTACACAAACCTTAGGATCTAGCCTCCCGAAACAAACCAGAATTATAGATAATAAAGCAATGAAATAAATCAAAGCATCAATCACACACCACACAAGAGATTTTTACATGGAAAACCCTCAAAGAGGTAAAAACCACGGGACCTCGTCCAGATCAACAATCCACTATGAAGTAGAACGTTACAATCTTCTTCACTCACGCAGGAGTGGATAAACAATAAGAGAAATAGAGAAAACGAAGAGATCTAACCGATTATGAGGACATAAAAGCGCTGAGATATGGATTGCACAATAGAAAACCTCCACGAGCAGAACTTCCCTTCTATAAGCTTCCTCTCTCTCTTTCTCCCTCTCTCTCACTTTTGATAGCCCTAAACCCTTTAGCAAATCCCTTGTAAAGCTTTAGGAAACTCTCTTGCTGTGCCTAGAAAACTCTAGGCAACCCCTTTTATAGTTTTGGGAAACTCCTTTCCGCATCCCAGTTGCGAAAGGACTCAAATCTGCAGTTTCGCGTAAAATCGCGGAACAAATTGTGTAACCTTCGACTAGTCGAACCTAGTCTTCAACTAGTCATAGGACCCCTTCGACTAGTCAAGCCATCCCTTCGACCAATCGTAGCTACAGTAAAAAAACAGCAAAAATACTCGCTGAACTTTGAGTCGAAGTCACGACTCGAACCCTCGACCGGTCGACCACCAGCCTTCGACTGGTCGAGCAGGGCTCTCGACCAGTCGAAGATGGGTCAAAAAAACCCATTAAATCTCCCCTTTTTTGACCCAGGAGGGATTCACCTTCTTCAAGTCAGCCAGGTTTCTACAAACCTCAAACTTGCCCTTGAGCAAAGCCTTGGTCATCATGTCTGACCCATTATCGTCCGTATGGAGTTTCTCAAGCTGTAACACCTTCTGTTCCAAAGTATCCCTGATCCAGTGATACCGTATCTCAATGTGTTTCGACTTGGAATGCTAACTTGGATTCTTACTCAAGTGTATAGTACTCTGACTGTCACAATAGACCACGCGCTCTTCCTGCTTTAGGCTAAGTTCCTGTAGGAACCTTTTTATCCAAAGCATCTCTTTACATGCTTCTGTGATTGCAATGTATTCGGCCTCTATCATTGACAATGCTACGACCTTCTGTAGCTTGCTCTGCCAAGAAATCGCTCCCCCTGCAAACGTGAACATGAACCCCGATGTAGACTTCTTTGAGTCTATGTCACCTGCCATATCTACATCTGTGTAGCCCTCTAACATAGGTTTTCCATCACCATAGCATAGGCTCAACCTGGATGAGCCTTTTAGATACCGTAGTATCCATTTCACCGCTGCCTAATGCTCTTTGTCAGGATTGGTAAGGTACTGGCTGACAACACCAACCGCATATGCTATGTCTGGGCGTGTACACACCATAGCATACATCAAACTTCCTACAGCTGACGCGTAGGGTATTTTCTGCATCTCTTCCACCTCTGCCTTCGTCTTGGGACACTGCCTGTCGCTCAATCTGAAGTGACCATCCAGTGGAGTACTAACCGTCTTCGCTGCATTCATATTGAACCGCTCTAGGACTTTCTCAATATACCGCTCTTATGATAGCCAAAGCTTCCTGCTGTTTTTGTCACGGGTTATCTCCATTCCTAGGATCTGTCTAGCCGGGCCCAAGTCTTTCATCGTAAAAGACTTGCCCAGCTCCTGTTTTAGCCTGTCAATCTTCTTGATGTCTTTTCCCATGATGAGCATGTCATCAACATATAATAGTAGAACTAAGAAATCACAATCTGAGAACTTGCACGTGAACACACAGTGGTCCGACTCCGTTCTGTCATACCCATGTTTCAACATAAACGAGTCGAACTTCTTGTACCATTACCGTAGAGCTTATGTCAGCCCATACAAGCTCTTCCTTAGCCTACACACCATATGCTCCTTGCCCTTGACTTCGAACCCCTCTGGTTAGTGCATGTAGATCTCTTCTTCGAGGTCACCATGGAGAAAGGCAGTATTAACATCTAACTGCTCTATCTCCAGATCCATGCTATCCGCCAACCCAAGCAACATCCGTATGGATGTCATCTTTACCACTGGTGAGAATATCTCCTCGAAGTCTATGCCTTTCCTCTGACCAAACCCTTTCGCCACAAGTCTGGCCTTGAACCTCGTCTGTGAATTCTTCTGCTCAATCTTCTTTCTGAACACCCACTTGTTACTCAAAGCTTTCTTGCCCTTAGGCAATTTTACCATATCATAGGTGTGGTTCTTATGCAAGGATTCCATCTCCTCTTGCATAGCTTTCAACCACTCTCATTTATGCTCGTCGGCTAGGGCCTCAGAATAATCTTCTGGCTCTCCCCCATCAGTCAGCATAATATACTCATGTGGCGAGTACCTCTTGGACGACTGTCTGTCCCTAGATGACCTCCTCACCTGTGGCTCAACAGGTGGATCAAGTGGGGGCTGCTCCCCTGGTCCATCTTCTGAAGGAACTCCCTCATCCTCTGCACCTTGCTGTACTCCCCCGTCATCAGGCACCACAGGAGGAGTAATCGGATCCATGTCCTCTAGCTCACCTGAACTAGGCTGATTCTTCTCTGGCTTACCAATGTCTTCTATACACTGATCTTCAAAGAAAACCATATCTCTGCTCCTGACGAGCTTCCTCTTGGTCGGATCCCACAATTTATAACTGAACTTTTCATCACCGAACCCTAAGAACACACACTGCTTGATCTTCATATCGAGCTTGGACCTCTCGTCCTTTGGTACGTGAACGGATACCCTGCATCCAAACACCCTGAGATGACTGTACGATAGATCATGTCCAGTTCACACCTTCTCAGGTACTTCTCCATTCAACGAGGCTGATGGAGACCTGTTTATCAAATACACCACTGTGTGCATTGCTTCTCCCCAGAACGTCTTGGGCAACTTCGCATGGGATAACATGCATCTGATTCTCTCAACAATGGTGCGATTCATTCGCTCAGCTACACCATTATGCTGGGGGGTCTTGGAAACCGTCTGTTCATGCCGTATACCCAGGGACTTGCAGTACTTGTGAAAGTCGCCAATGTATTCACCACCATTGTCAGTGCGGATGCACTTTAATAATCTACATGTCTCTCTCTCGACCATAGCATGAAACAATTTAAACACACCAAAGACCTCGTCCTTGGATTTCAAAGCATAAACCCAAACCCTCCTAGATGCATCATCTATAAAAGTGACAAAATACAATGCCCTACCCAAGGTTTTTGTCCTCATAGGACCACAAACATCAGAATAAACCAAATCTAATGCATGCACTTTATTAACATTAGAAGCAGTTTTAACAAATAAAACTCTATGCTGGTTCCCTGATAAACAATCAAGACAGGTTTTGAGAGGTATACCTATCACGTCTGGAAGGACCTGCTTCCTCGCTAGTAGATGAAGCCATTTTTCACTCATGTGGCCTAGATGCCTATGCCACATGTCAATAGCTAAATCTTCCGCTGCGTTCAACCCACCCTTGCACATACTGACACTTACCTTGTACAGGGTGCAACACTTCTTTCCACTGCCCACGATCAACGAACCCTTGATGAGCTTCCATCGCTCACCAGTAAACCGGCTTTCATAGCCATCATCATCCAACCTTCCCGTCGACATCAAGTTGAGGCGAAGGTCTGGGATATGCCTTACATCCCTGAGAACAAATGTGCAACCCACATCTGTCTTCACACAAATATCACCGACTCCCACGATTTTTGATACGCCAAAATTTCCCATCTTCACAGTCCCATAGTCACCTGACTTGTAGCTTGTGAAGAAGTCCCTGCGTGGAGTCGCATGAAAAGAAGCTCCCGAGTCAACCACCCAGTCGGTGTCCTGACTCGTAGCTGAGAGACATACATCGTGATCTGCTGAAAGAATAACTACCATGTCGTCATCTGAAGCGACTGCAGTGGAATCAGATTCATCTTCCTTCCCTTTTCCTTTCTTATCATTTTTCTTACCACGACATTCATGCTTGTAGTGGCCCTTCTTGCCACAATTCTAGCATTCAACATCTTTTTTGTTACTCGACTTGCCTCTTGATTTATCTCGGGCCTTCCCGCCCTTCCTGTTCTTTCCTCTCCCCCATTCCTGCGTCACAAGAGCCTCTTGCTGAGTAAACCCCTGAGACTTCCTCCTTGTCTCCTCATTGAAGAGACAACTAGCTACCTGTTCCATGGATATCTTTCCGTCTTGCGCGGAGTTACTTAAGACACCACCAATGTCTCCCAACTGTTAGGCAATGAACTAAGCAATAGTAAAGCCTGCAATTCATCATCTAGGACCATCTTCATAGAGGTGAGTTGGTTCACTATATTACTGACCTCATTCATGTGCTCAGCCACAGAACCACCATCCTTGAACTTGAGATTCACAAGTCACCTTATCAGAATATCTTATTACTGGCTGTCTTCCTCTCATACAGCCCTTGTAATTTTAGTCATAAGCTAGCGGATAAGGTTTCTGTAGCCACATGGTGAAACACGGAATCATCCAACCATTGTTTAATAAACCCCACCGCCTTTCGGTCCATCTTTTTCCAATTATCATCAGTCATATCCTTAGATTTTACTGATATACCTAAAATTGGAGAATATAGGTCCTTGCAATAAAGCAAGTCCTCCATCTTAGCCTTCCATATGGTCCAGTTAAAACCATTGAGGCTGATCATCCTTGATGAGCCACCTTCCATAATTCAAAAACCGATCCTACCCGTTCAATGAACTTAGCTCTGATACCACTTTGTTGGGATGCCTTGCACAAACCTTAGGATCTAGCCTCCCGAAACAAACCAGAATTATGGATAATAAAGCAATGAAATAAATCAAAGCATCAATCACACACCACACAAGAGATTTTTACGTGGAAAACCCTCAAAGAGGTAAAAACCACGGGACCTCGTCCAGATCAACAATCCACTATGAAGTAGAACGTTACAATCTTCTTCACTCACGCAGGAGTGGATAAACAATAAGAGAAATAGAGAAAACGGAGAGATCTAACCGATTACGAGGACATAGAAGCGCTGAGATATGGATTGCACAGTAGAAAACCTCCACGAGCAGAACCTCCCTTCTATAAGCTTCCTCTCTCTCTTTCTCCCTCTCTCTCACCTTTGATAGTCCTAAACCCTTTAGCAAATCCCTTATAAAGCTTTAGGAAACTCTCTTGCTGTGCCTAGAAAACTCTAGGCAACCCCTTTTATAGTTTTGGGAAACTCTTTTCCACATCCCAGTTGCGAAAGGACTCAAATCTGCAGTTTCGCGCAAAATCGCGAAACAAACTGCATAACCTTTGACTAGTCGAACCTAGTCTTCGACTAGTCGTAGGACCCCTTCGACTAGTCGAGCCATCCCTTCGACCAGTCGTAGCTACAGTAAAAAACAGCAAAAATACTCGCTGGACTTTGAGTCGAAGTCACGACTCGAACCTTCGACCGGTCGAGCAGGGCTCTCGACCAGTCGAAGATGGGTCAAAAAACCCATCAAGCATTAAGGGGCAGAGGGATTCAGTGTTCTTGGTGGAAGCGTATGATGAGAGGGGCTAGCTGGTGTTGAAGGAGGAGGATGAGTTGTTGGTGGCGAAGGAGAGGCTAATGGAGCTGGTTAGGATTGGGAAGAGGATGAGGAGAGAGAGGTGGAATCGTGTTGATGGTGTCGACGACGATGAAGAATAAGAAGAAGATGATGAAGAAGAAAATGAAAATGAAGACGAAGATAACAATGACGATGGTTTTGAGGAGTTGTTTGAGGCTGGAATTGAAGATGATTGGGAGGATTTTGGCGTTGATGAAGAAGAAGATATTGGAGATGAGGTGGTTTCGGGCAGCAGCGGAGAGTTTTGGACTGTCAATGGTTAGAGCAAGGATGTTGGTGGTGGTGGAGAGCTTGAATCCTGGTGAAGATGACTGCTCTGTTTGGGTGGTCGTCCTGTTGAGTAAGTGAGAGACATCAATCCCTGTGTATATAAAGAGAAGAAAAATCTTGAAGTGTTAAGTTCCTGTTTCGATTTGCATATTATCCCTTCTCATTCTCTTCTTCAAAATTCAAAATTAATTCTTGTAGATTCCCTCCAACTATTCTTAGAGGAAGACGACATGGGCACTAGCTCTCCCTACTCTTTGGGTCCTTGGATGTCATGCCCATATTTTCGAGTGCAAAATGCTTGTAACTGTGTGTTAATCTACAACAGTTTTGATGGCCAGTCTCCCTTTCCAATTTTTTGTATTGTTGGTTTGAATCTTAAAGCTTTGGTGAAAAGCAAGCAAGCTGAGTAAATCCTACATGACCCAACTATCAAGTGGCTTCAAAGGCAAAAGGACCTACTGGGGTGAGCATGGCTGCCCCAAATGAGAATGGTTTAATAAGGGACATGCTTCAGAATTGTATTCTCATGGGTCATTTAGTAGCAAGGATTTTGTGTGATTTGGATTTTAGAGGAATCATAATCCCTCAAAACAGTTATTTTTTCATTCCTACCTCCAAGCTAATTTGGAAAATCCACTCAATTCCACAACTTGCAAAATCCATTGAATTTGATAGGATTTAAAATCCATGCTGCCAAACAAGCCCTCATTCTGGAGCACAATTTATAGAGTAAAAGGAGTAGCAAAGTCTCCCATGTGCACTTTTTATGATGCATCGAACAGGTCTCCTTTCTAAGAGTGGTGAAACTTGACCCGACCTACTAACCCAGACCCAAACTAGAAAGTCAAGGTTTGGGTTGACCCATTTCTTATATTGGTTAGGTTTGGGATTTTGCATGAAGCACCAATTGCCCCTACTTGCCAAAAATGTAGGTGAGTTAGACAAGCTATTGCTTCTACAAGTGGGGTACAAGATAGACCTTGTTTGGATATCCATCAATACTTAATATGCAAATCCAGAAGTTGTGCTTTTGTGAGAGGGAAGCATTTGGCTTGTCCACATAAAGATGAATGTTTTCACCTACATTTTCAGCAGCCAGTTGCAGACAGGAACAGATTTGAACTTTAAACTATCCAATCTGCAAATTGGGTGGCCACTGATTTTAAATAAACGTAAGAACACCAAATGGAGAAAACCCACTTAGAACCTGAATTTCTGCAAAATTTCAATATACATTGTGTGTTCTGTCTCTAACATCTGAACTATTATCGAGCCATTCTATGCCCATGCATGTGGTACACACATGCACGATCGGTCCATTGGGACCAGCTATGGATGGGCTTTGCACCCAAAAAATCACACCAGTTGGATGAACCTATAGTCTTAAATTGGGAGAATCATGGTGAATATAAATGGGCAGAAAAAAATTCCAACCAACGATCAAGATTCAATGAGAAATCATAACATTATTATTTTTTTTATGTTAATTACCCATCCATGGTGGACCCAAAGAATGACAGAACGGACGCCGAACATGCATATGCCATGTGTACAGGTGGAGTGCCTGATAAGCTTAGAAAAAGGGGTTCTGCAGTGAATCATTTCCCTAGTGAATAACAATATTAATAATTACAGACATTGTATCTATATGAGTAACAGATGAGAAGCTTTTTATCATCACAACAATGGAATGGCATTCGGTGAGCATCTGTTGTATTTCTGAACAAACATGCGGAGCCCTTCTGTTAGGACGGGAGTGGCTCAGTTCAGGGAGCAAACAAAATTTTACAATGGAAATCCTCCCATGATTTGAGAATATATCGGCGGTGATGAATTTGCAAGATGGTTGATGGGGAAGCGGGCCTCATATGATGCCTCGTCCTTCTGCTCCTGTTTAGGCCTGACAAATCCCATATCTCCATCTTTAGGCTGCTGCCCAAAGAAAGGCAGAGCTGCCCCCATGGATTTCCCATGATTGAATTCAAAGCCAGCCAACGCAAGGTTTGCAGGCCGGTGGAGGTTCATAGGAAATGCAAGCGGAAAGTCCGGGACAACCTGGGGAACTGAAGAAGCTTGATGAATATCATTGTGTCCAAAGGAGCTAAAAGGTATAGGCTGTAAGGATGGCAGCTTCATCTCATAACAGGCAGAAGGCCCAAGCTTTATATCGGCAGTAGACCTCCCTATATAGCCCGGTTTCAAGTATTCACTGCTGAGTTCAGGTTTTCTCTCAAAACGAGGGGCAATATCTTGAACTTGGGGTTCAGGCTTGGGGATATTGGCAGTTCCTGATAATGCCAGTGGTCTGGGCGCTTGCAGGTTGTACATTCCCACCACCCGAGTTGACGTGGCTACTGTTTCTTGCTGCGGGTACTTCATGGTTGTGTTTTCCTTCATAAGTTGTAATCACAGACTTGAGATCATGTGATGCTCTTTCGACATGCTGTACATCCAGCATGTGTGCATTTGTAGTAGCTCCTGCAGCAGGAAAAAAAAAAAAAGCTGTAAGCAAGAAATCAAGTTCTTTATATCTACGGAAGGTAAAGACTACAATAGTCCATTCATTCTCTCCTTATTAGATAGCAAGAATCCTGGCCCAAATATTTGGATGTGCTTGGATGTTCAAACTCATTGAAATGCAACAAACTCAATTTGATGTGGCATCTTTTGGTTTGCTACAGCAACCATAACCCTACCGCAATTCAATGCATTTCCAGTTAGTTTTGGGATGAAATAATTGGGGGCTAGTCCCTCCTTAGTAATGAAGTTGGAATACAGACCCACATTAAACATTTTCTCTACATCTACTTTCAAGTTATTGGGAGTCATTTCAATTGAGCATCCAAATGTACTCAAGGAGAAATATCAGCATTAGAAGTAATTTGTAACAGTAACAAGTATGATATGAAAGTAAAGCAGTATGAACTCGGTACCTAGGGTTTGGATTCCCTTTGACCACTTTTTGCCCATACTTGCTCCAGCGATATCCATCATCAAGAATGTCCACTTCACTGTCTGTTTGAACAACTACTCATGGTTCACGGACAGCTCTGGATGCTAAACTTGCTTCAATTAAACAGTTCTCTTTCTTCCTGAAACAACAGAGAAAAAAAATGTCTCAATTCTTTCTTAAATAACAGAGAAGAAACCTCCTTAAATGTGCAGCTTTCTTATAATGTATTGGGACAGCCCTGCTTTCGTACATCTCTAGGAAATTACACTGTGGTCGGAAGTAAAATGATATCCATGAACATAACATGGGATCAAAAATCAACCACTGGCAAGTTAACTCGGTCTCATCAGAGAAAAAAGAAACGAGTAACGCCATGAAAAATGTACATTTTCTGGATGACTAGAACCGAGTCGACATGGTTTAGAGCAAGTCATAATGGTTTTGTTTGCTGGAAGGGTCGCACTTTGAAACTGAACTTCAATTCCTTGATTAAGGGTGAAGAAATAACCTTCTTTTTTACTCAGATTCCTTGTCTTCAGCATCATCACCAAGTGATATGCTTCCCTGTGTGACCATATCTTCATTGTCGTCATGACTAGCTAGTGTAGATGAAAGCTCTGGAGGAGTATCTGCTGATTCAAGCATGCTCAAGTGCTTCCCCTGGGCCGTGGACAATGGATCTGAAAGCTCAGTAACAACTGATGTAGATGATGTCCTCTCCAAACCATCCGCCCTTCCTGTGCTGATTTTATCTTTAGATCCAGGTTGAATGCATCTCCAAACTGACCCCCCTTCAACTTTGACATATGATCCGTGACCCTCAAGCATCTCCGATGTCTCACTGAGTTGAAATGCAGATCCAATTGCTGAGCGACGACTAGGCTGCGGTTTCGGATGATTATGAGCACCCTTATAAATAATTTCTGTTATTTGCCCATCGTGGGAACGTTCCACCTTGTTCTTCACCTGACAGTTTGGATGAGTGCATTTGTAGTAGCTTCGAGGATACTCACTACCTTTTACCTGTTTCTGACCATACTTCCTCCAATTGTATCCATCTTCAGATGGCCTTCCCATCCCCATGGCAGGAAATGACCCTTTCTGGTCTTCTTCTAAAAGCTGCTGCGAACATGCATCTTCTCCAAGAGGCAGCTCTTCAGGCTGCAGTGCATGATCACTATCAGCACTAGGAGTGCGAGTTTGCAAAGGCATATTGTTCACCTTCACAATCATATTATTGGAACCCTCTATATCAGATGGGGAATCAGTAGTGTAGTTTGTTATCGTCGCTTGTTTGAGAAACCCTGCCTCACACTCAAAATCCAATTGTGGCTGCACCTGAACCAGATTTTGATGTTTGATATCAGCCACTGCAAGATGTTGTGCCTGATTGGCAGCAGAAGGAACCTAAAATCAAGCATATTAAGGTAAAAGTTCATGCTGAAGTGGATATTTCTTTTTACTCATATAGATATGCATGTTAACTACACACTTCACATAAAAAGGATCGTAAAAAGGATTTAAAAACACAGAAAGAAGAAGAAGAAGAGATTTTATAATATCATTGTATCATGCTTAAATCTCCCCAAGTATTCCTGCAGCTCTAAGAACGTATGGTGATGATTTATTTTTTTTTATGACCAGATGTTGCAGTCGTATAGTATTACCTGAAATGCCTTCCAAAAAATGGCCTAATGCAGCATTCTTTATTCACTCCTTGCCTGTGTGTGGTTGTGAATGTATGTGGTGCACAGATGTCTGGCTGTGAAAACAGATATTTGAATGGCGATGCTATGTTTGGCATTGTGTTGGGCACTAGGGAGGCAACATGAATTACAGAGACGCAGACATTAAGGGCCTGTTTGGTAAAATTTATTTTCAGCACTTACGGCTGAAATTAGACCATTTTCAGTGATTTTTCTAGATTCAGATTGTTTGGCAAATCTAAAAAATTAAGCAAATAATTTAAAATTTCACTGAAATTTTTGATTTTTTTCAGCTTACCTCCTTTGACTTAAAACTTAAGAGGGAATGCGGTGAGTGATTTAGACATTAGAACTTTTTTTTTTTAAATGACACTTCTACCTTTTTGGAACTTCTCGTGCGCATTTAATGGAAAAGTGCGTAGAAGCTAGCAAAGTACTTTGGGCCCATCATAGTGTATGTGTTATATCCACACCGTCCGTCCATCGATTTTGCCAGATCATTTTAGAGCATGAACCAAAATATGAGGCAGACCCAAAGCTCAAGTGGACCACACCACAAAAAGCTATGGGGCAGTGATGGCCACCATTGAAACCTTCCTAGGGCCCACCATGACGTTTATTTGCCATCTAATCTGTTCAAAAGGTCACGCAGACCTGGATGAAGTGAAAACACAAACATGCAGCCCACCTTATAGACACACACACCGTTCGTCAGTTTTTCTAGTTCATTTTAGGGCATGATCCCAAAAACTGAAACAGATTCAAATCTCAAGTGGACCACACCACAGGAAACAGTGGTCATTGAACACCCACCATTCAAACCATCCTAAGGCCCAGCGTAATGTTTATTTCATCCAACTTGTTTTTAAAGTCACAAAGACTGGATGAATGGAACAGACAAATATCAGCTTGATCTAAATTGCCCCCATAAAGTTTTTAATGGTGGGAATTCAATCCCTATAGTGTGGTCCACTTGAGATTTGGATCTGCTTAATTTTTGTGAGCCTACCCTAAAATGATATGGAAAAAATGGTTGAACGACGTGGATATACAACACATACATCAAGGTGGGCCCCACGGTCAGGGCAACATCCACTATTGTATTACCAGAAGAGGACTTGGAATGCTTGTGTTGGCGTGACAAAGTTCTGTAGACCCACCATGATGCATGTGTTATATCCACATCGTCCATCCATTTTGTCAGATCATTTTTGGGCATGAGCCCAAAAATGAGACTGATCCAAAGCTCAAGTGGTCCACACCATCAAAAGTAGTGGGGATTGAACGCCTACCATTGAAAACTTCTTAGGGGCCACTAGAGTTTTGGATCAAGCTGATATTTGTGTTTTCCCTTCATCTAGGTCCATGTGACCTTAAGAACAGGTTGGATGGCCAATAAACATCAAGGAAGGCATAGATCTTCCAATCTAAGGAAATTTCCAGGTAAGATCCTTATCTGTATCGCACTTGTAGTCCGCTGGACTACTTTAATAGGTGGCTCTTAGGTTCTGATTTGTGCTGATTATGGGCCCACTCAAAAACTAAATGGTTTCTTTGGGCACCATCTTTACTCCAGCGGAGACATCATCGTTATCTCATTTGTTAGTCTTCAAAGGCAGCTAATCTCGACCATTTATTTTATTGTATTTCTAATAATATGTTGGATGTAATGTAATAGAGAACCCACGACCATAGAATTACGAAGTCTATATATGACCGCAGGAGCATGGTGATTTTTAGGCCACAACAATCATTATGGTACACATCCATGGGCCCATCCTCTGCCAATGGCCTATCATGCAATAATTGAAAAATGGTCTAAGGCTTTTTACATGTGTGGCTTATCTTTCGCTGATCTAGATCTTTTATGAGGTTGGCCCACATGAGATGGACCTAAAAGCACTAATAGGACAATCTCAACTATTCAATTGGTGGTTATCAGATTGATGATTAGAAATAAAGTATGAAGTGGTTCATATTCAATGGGAAAAATCAGATGGTTTGTATCACCCACTTGGTGTGCATGTCCCCTAGTGACACCAATTGTAGCATTATGATTATTATATTAAAAAAGAATATAGCTCATGGTCAATACACAACTAATTTATGTTACTGGACATGGCAAACAAGATATAGACAGTTCATCTACTTGGCCTTATTTGGTAGGGAAATTATTAAAATTTTATTGGATTGTGCATTGGTGTGCAAAAATTGGTGACATGATAATAATATGTTTCTTCTTATACTCTATAAAAGATAGAAATTGAAACAATAGGGGCAAATATGACAAATTGCTAATTTTCAAACTTTGGTAGTCTGTGTTTACCAAACAAGTTTTTATGAAAAAACTACTTATTTTCAGACATCAGGGTTAATCCAGACAAATTATCAAACAGATTTTTCAGTATTTACAAATACTAAAATTCAGCATTTTAAGCTTTCAGTACTTATATGAATTTTCAGGCTTCAATTTTAGGTTTACCAAATGACACCTAAGATGGATTTGTGGAATGACTAGGAAGGATAGAATCAAGAATAAGGGGATCAAAAGCTGCCTAAGAGTAGCCCCAACAGGACAAAATGATTGAGAATTGATTGTTGGTGATAGAGGAGATCCATGCCCAGGAGAAATTTATTGAAGGAATGAACTCTACCTTGGAAATAGCCTTTAATAGGTGATAGCAAAACAGCAGCTTTTCAGGAATGTTTGCATGACGTTATTGCTCCATATCAAGGTTCTTCTGTCAATGATGCAAAATTTCTTGATGGGTTTCTCATTGCTAATGAATGCATACATTTGAGGAGGAAACAGAGACTGGAAATTGTCCACGAAGTTGACATTAGAAAAAAATAAAATAAAATAAACCTATGACCATGTCCTTAGGCACATGCAAAATATCCAGTCCATGTATTAAATGGGTCCTAAAATATCAGCATGTTCTCTCTTGAAATTCATGCCATTTGCCATAGGGTTGCATCTGTGGGAGTATAGTTGCAATAGGGATGTGGAGTAAAGAGCAACGTTTGAAGAAACATTTGTCCACGGACAGCTACATTCAAGCCTAACCCATTGGTACCAGCAGGTTTAATATTTGTGGCCGACCCTATCCAATGGAACCTCTAGAGTAAGTGACAGCTCCATCCATACCATGGAAACCTTCAATTTCCATGGACACCAGTGATGCATCATTTAGAGTGTACTAAATGGGGAGGCGTCGCCGATAGAGTACCAGAGCGGAGGAGTTCATGTGGATGGATGACGGGTCCATCGGACCCACTTTTTGACGCGCTACGAGTGCAGGAGCGACATGACCGCACCCCGACCATAAATTAATGGGTCAGATTTCACACCCTACCACACGGGTGTTCACCCCGACCATAGATCCATGGGTCGGATTTCACACCCTACTACATGGGTGTTTTAGTTTTGGACTTTTTTTGTTATTTTTCTTTGTTTCAGGGGCTTTATTGTAACTTTCTTTATTTTTCATCTTTTTTGTTATTTTTCTTGTTTCCAGGGGCTTTAGTGCACTTTTACTTTTTCCATAGCTTATATATACATTGTGAGAAACCCTATTTTCGTTATTATTGAATGAATAAGAATTCACCTATTTTCTTCCTCTTTATTCAAGAGATTCTAGTTTCAGGATTGACCCTTCGGTGTTGAGGATTCCACCCCGATTTCAGATTTTCCTCTTTCTAAGATCTTCGAGGTGCAGGAAAAGGTAAGAATCATCCCCATTCTTTTCTTTTGATGATAAAAAGACCTATACATTCTTCATCTCGAACCCCTCATCCTTCACCCCTTTCATTTCTCTCTAAATACCCATTTCTAGTTCGAACGGAAAAGAGGGATGGTTAGTCAGTAAAATCATATCCAAGCTTATTCGTGGACTGACTTATGCTAGATCTGGGATATCCTCATATCTTGAGGTCCTCACTTTTTACTGTTTGTCTGATCTATGCTAAGGGGCATGATCCTGGCGGAATAACCTCATCTTTGTATTGAGATTTACCTAATCTCTTTGATTAGAAATAGTTAGTTAATTGATGTATTTATTTGAATATTCTTTAACTTGATTATACATGCACCTAGCATGTTACCTAATCTCTTTGATTTGAATATTCTTTATGTGATCTTATTGTAAGTGACCCATCATACCTTCTTCAATGCAAGATCTTATAATTCCACTCCAGGAGATTTTGATAATAGCAAATGAAGGGTTCCTAGTTGCCCGGATCCTCTTCATAATCGGTAGACTCTCCTTCTTCTTTCTTCTTTCTTTTTAATTTTTAGAAAATCATTTCCCAAAATACCCATGTTTTTATTACTCTTTAATCGAAAATCTCATGTTTTTTCACTCACTAAATTTGGAAATGACCCAACAATTCAAAAGGTGTTTTGATCATTTCCATTAGTTGTGTGGAGGGTGTTTTCGTAATTACGTGGGGAAACCCGGGGCACTTTGGTAATCTCGCCTCCTGTAATGAATCAACGGACGAGCATGTGTACAGATGAGATTTGCTATTAGATTGCCGGACTTTGTATTACTTGAATCTATATGGTTTGTTTATCATATAATTAGAAAACAGATGTGGAGAGAGAGAGAGAGGAAGGTGTATTAATGTAATTCTACGGAGATTCTTGTCTGTTTCAATACAAATGCCTATCCACGACTCTTCACCATTTACAGGAATTTTTTTACTCTTGTCTTGTCGGTACGAACAAAATGAAGTAATTATTAATCTCAGAAGTTCTTGCTTTGCAGGTGTATACTTTCACGTATGCCCACTATTTGATAGATACATCCCTTTTTTCTACTTTTGAGAGTAATATAGTAGAGATTTGTATTAGTAAAAGTCGATAGAAGAGGTCTAGTATAAACTAGTGTGGGTGTAGATCTCATTTCCTCATTTGTTACTCTTTTTTTTTGTCCTCTCATTGCTCAATTATTTAAGCATTTCAACGAACACATAATGTACATGCTAGCATACATAAGCATTTCAACAGTAAATCACATAGTAGTAAGATAAGTTACATAAGGGAAACTCGAACTATGTATAAGGGGATTGAGAATCCTATTTCTTCACCCTCATTAGGTACATCACATCAAGCATTTTCTCATTCAGGAAATTTACCAAACACTTAGACTACACATATTACATACATGTAATAAATTAGTTAAAACGCATATCGTAGCAAATCCTTCTACATAGGAGTTGCCACACGTACAACCATCATGTATCTTCAAACATAAATCATGGCAAGCACAAATCATAATTCCATACCCATACAAACATTTCAACAAACACATGGAATGCATATATTTCAACATAGTTCGTATATATGTGTAATATGCGGGAAACATCGTATCTAAGCATATGTGATAGCAATCAAGTCAGCCATAAATCATTACTGACATTGAAAGCCTTGAAAACCATAACTTAAACATTTATAGTCTGCACCTTTCGCCAATAAACAAGTATCGAACTTAGTTTGTACGCCAAGTCTTTGCCTACGGCACGACGGCCACTTATAACATAAAATAGGTTAGCTATTTCATCACTTACACTATTTGAAACCCTAAAACATATTAGGGTTAGGTTTTCTTACCTAAGAACGGAATTGGAATCGCCCGTATAGCGATACAGAAATGATGGTTAAGCACGTGGAATGGCAGGAATAAATCCCTACGACAATCACTCACTCTCTCACTTCTCCTCACTTTCTTCTTTTCTTTTTTCTCTTTCTCTCTCTTAGGGTTGCAAATTCGTATGGAATGAGAGTGAGAGGGTTTAAGGCCCTTATATAGGCCCAGAACTGATGGGAATAGCCCCAAGGCTAAGGTATACTTGGGTTATAGCCAAAGCGTGACCATTCCGGTCTAACGAAACACTTCCGGAGGCCCCTTTTCTGCATATGGTCAGACTTAAGCTCCCTGACATTGGATCTAGGTCAAGTTAAGTTTTCGGTCCGATCGAACTTACAGATCGACCGTGGTGGACCAGTTTCAGCTCAACGGTCGTCGGCACTCGATCAGGGCCACGAGTACACTAACCTATGTAGGAAAATTTTCCTGATCCGATGATGTATTTGGGTCGGATTCTAACGATCTAAAACCTTAAATTTGGTCCGCAAGCGAATGGCACAAATCACTTAAATCTGAGTTCATTTCTCTAAAGATATTCGTGTTTCTCACACACTTCGCTCCGGGCTCAAGTTGTGCATTTTTGGATGTTATTAAGACTTGATTTTCGAGATGGTTGTCAAGTCGAGTAAGGCGGTCATAACCGTATAGTTTCACGGTAATCGGATTTTCGACGCGCGGTCCAGGTCCGAAATGGAGTTTCAAGCTGCTCCCAAGAGCAACTGGGTTTTGAGATTGCTCCGAGGTCTTAAGGTAATGTTGAGTCGACGATCTTAATGGTTTTGGGTCTTACAGTTCGTATAGAAAATGGTTCAAGTCAAATCCACTACTTATTTAGTTTAGTACTTAATTAAATTATGCCATATTTACAATAGAATAAGATCTTAGGGCAGTTCTACGTCCCTTTCTGGCACTTTTAATTAGTATGTCATTTTAATTATTTTTTCAGTAGTTCTTCATCAAGTTTACTTCGTCTCCACCAAATTTCATTAGATTTCGTATCGTAGAAAATTTCTAAAAATTCTAGAAGTATCAGCTGTCCAAACTAATAATTTTAGGACAGTCATCACGTCAACCTAGATTCAATTATATTAATATTTTTATTATATTTTTATCTTATTTTTATATGAAACTAGACTTATCAAGCTTCAATATGACTTTTGAATCACCTAAATCGGAATTATAACGAGGGAGATATGACTTTTTGAAGTTAGAAGAAAAAACTACAAAAATTGGCAGTAAAAGGGCCGCCCCGCCCGCTGTGGCCCACTAGCCGGCGGGCGCCGCCGATCCGGCGGAGGCTCCGCTCGGGCACTGTGGTGTTGGGTGGTGTTTTTGCTACATGATTTTTGGAATAACGTATCTTGCAAACCGGGATGAGTTATTTGATGTGCAATATATGATTTTGGGATAAGAGAAACTGCTCTATCTAAATAACATATTTATTTCGTGAGATTTCAAAAGGTTAATGGTTAAAAATCCATTTTATTTATTTAATTACTATTTATAGTAAATTTTAGTTTAAGTATTGTTCTTCATCATTTAAACTTTTAGATTAATGTCTAATATGAAAGTACTTAGAAAATTTTAAGAATAAGGTGGTAAAAAGTGAGATTTTTGAAGGAAATGGGTTGAAAAGGGATTTGAGGCTTATGATTTGAGTTCTGAGAAGTTAATAAGGTATTATGATTGACCTAGTGCCTAAGGACGTCTATATCTAGGTTGGCAAAAATCTGGGGCATTACAATAGGATAGGTTTCCCTGTGGGCTTTTTCATTCCCGGGGAGGCCCGAAAGCTCTGTATCTATCTTTAGGTATAAATATAAAAGCCTTTTTGAAAAAAAAAAAAAAAAAACTCTTCATCCGTTGGGCTTTTGGAGTTGTGTCCAACGTGAAAAGGGCTTGGAATAATTAGGAGAATAGCTTGATGAAGCCAAATAGGACACTATTTTGGCCGAAAACCTTGCGCACTAGTAGACATCACGACCGTCTATAAATAGTAAGTTTACTATTTATAGTAAGTTGCGAATTCTAGGAGTTTTAGTTATAGTTTGCTTCTAATTTCTCTCCCATTGCTCCCTATTTAAAGGGTTGTGAACTCTTTTATTTCATTCATTAATCAATTTCAAATTTTATAGAATTTATTTTCTATTTTGCTTGCTTTCTTTCTCTTGAATTCGAGAAGCCTCTATGAGGAGTCCAGAGAAGTTTTGTGGATTCGGAATAGTTATCTTTGAGGAAGATGGTGATCGACCTCATCACATTCATCCTGCATCATAATCTGATCATTCTTAATTTTGTCGATCATTTTTAACATTGAAACTAGTAATATATTGACAGTTGCTCCATTATCAACCAAGACTCTAGTCGTAAGGCATCCATCAAGATGTGTCGTAATATATAACGACTTCAAATGTTATGTCATTTAATGAGTCGGTTTTGTGAGAACCACCCTCTCTAAGTCTTTACTTGGTTCCACCGTGACTGGTGGGATTGGCTTGCTTTTCGGGACCTCAGGCGGATGATACTCTTGAACCACCACCTTCACTCCATATTCTTTCACATCTCCCTCCATGCTATCCAATTGTCCGAGCTTAGCCTGGAAGGACAAGGGTTGGGTGAATGCCATATTGCAATCCACTATGATTGGCGACAATGTGCCAAGGGCTTCCTTCTTCATTTGGGATCCTCCGTTTTTACGGCATGTATTCTGAGTGGGAAGATCCATGTAGATCTGGAAGCGTGGGTTTTCAGATCTCTGCTTTTACGTAGATGTCATTATTGGAAGCTTCAGGATCCTGCATTTATATTTAGGATCCAGTCAGAAGAACATCTACCATTGATCCCAGATCAAATTGATCATGGCCATTCATACATCTAAATGACCTAATCAAGCCACCTCCTGTAAGATCCTGAACTCTCTTTCTCTTCTGATTGTGGTCCTAGTGGGGTTGGATCTACCATCAAGCTCTCCCATTCTCTTTTGATTGATGTATGGATAAAGACCCGATTCGCTTGATGTCCATCATCTCCTGATTTGGGTCCGAGTTGTACCCGGATTTGCTTGAATATTGGTTCGATCTTTGGATATTTGAAATCTCCATGATTATCACAAAACCTCCAGACGTCTCTGGAAAGATTTTCAATTTTAGAAGGACTGTGAGAAATGGATTTACTGAGTAAATCATAGTTAGATCCGTGATAGGATTCTTTCCCTCGATGGGTCTTTATAGACCTGTCAGACATGTCGCCTTATTAATTGGCTCGCTAATTGTGGCCACGTGGCATGCAACATTTCACTTTTCAAAAGGTATGTGCAAGGGTTTATGCCATCGCATTAATAACGGATGCGTATCTTCAGAAATAAGATCAACCAAATATATTTTCAGGTGCGATTATGATTTCTGCTAGCATTGAACCCTTGTGTCATCACTTGATAACTTCTTATTGGTGTTAGTACGCCCGAAATAAACAATTATTATTTTTAAAAGATTGTTTTAGTAAGTATTCAATGGTGTTTTGCTTGGAATAGAAAAGTCTTAAAAAAAATAGGCCCATCTGCTGTGCGTGTCCTTTTCTAAGAGTTTTCGTGGAATTTTTCAACATTGATGTGATACGGTTAATCAATTGGCACATCCAGAAATAAAAATCATCACATATATCTAGTCGAGATTGGATAGATTTTATGATGACCATTGGGGGTCATGTAACCCTTATCTCTGCAGGGCGTTGTCACTGTCCGTCACTTTCACCGGATCAGATTACGATTTGAGCCAAAAAGTCACGAACACGCAAAACCCAAGTGGGCCACCCCACAGGAAATAAGGGGATGAAATGGCCACTATTTAACCCTTCTAGGGTACACATATATAAGTTTTGGATCACGCTTTAAAAAAAATAAAAAATAAAAAATAAAAAATAAAAAAAATCTCGTGTTTTGCATTCAATCGAGTGGATCACCTTATGAATGAGCTGGATGCATATAAACATCTCGATGGCCCTTTGAAGGTTTCAATGATGTGTATTTCGTTCCTATCATTTCCCATGGTAAGGCCCACTTGAGTTTTGGTTCAACCTCACTCTTGCTGTCGTACCCTGACATGATCTTGCAAAATCGATGAATGGAGTCACACGTACATCACACTAATCCCCACGAAAGCTTAGATCACAGGAAAATTCATGGCCCATGAGTTCATTGGCGCGGATGGCTAACAACAATGCATAGGAGCTCTTAATCAGGATGCATATCAACGTCTCTTGTATGTTCGCTGAGTTCAGCTGAAGTCTACGACAACGCTTCTTTATAAACTCGAAAACTCAGTATTTTTGCCTACCTACTGATAATATATAGATCTAGATCACAGTATTTGCAGATCAGCCGATTGCGTCATGGCCCTGGGCTCTGTTGGGCCACCATTATGTGTGGATTTTATCCACTCCATCTATTTTTTCAGATAATTTTAAAGCATTTAAAAAAAATAAAAATAAAATAAAAATAAAAATAAAAGAGAGGCAGATCCAATGCTCAAGTGAACTACACATTGGGAGAGCACAAGTTTTGGATGTATCTGATATATGTGTATTTCCTTCATTCATGTCTATATGACCTTATGAACAGGTTAGATAGCAAATAAATATCACGGTAGGTGTCATAGTTTCAACACGAGCTCATGGGTTGGAGTACTCACTGTGGTGTGAATACGCGGGGTGTGTGAAAAAAAAATAATTACTGCTGCCTTTTCTAACTCAGACCCTTAAAATGAAATGCAAAAATGGATGGACAGTGTGGATAGAACCAATAAATCATGGTGGCTCCACATAGGTTATGCATGAATGGATTAACGTGCAGATGGGGAAGGATGAAATCCACTTCCCAATAATTGAGTTACACCCTTTGTCTCTCTCCGGCATGATGGACATGTTGTTGGGATTTTTGGCCTGCGAAATCACACAAATCTAGATCTAGGATAGCAATTCAATGGCGCCAAATACATACAAGAGAATACACAGATTTAACGTGGAAAACTCTTACAGAAAAAAACCACGACACAAAGCGACAGATCTCCACTATGAAAATAGAAATTACAAAGAGAGAGGACTTACCCGATTCGAACAACCTCGAATCTCACCCTTGCTACACCCTTTGATTTCCCTAGAACTCCTTTAGAAAGCCTTAGAATTATTTCTCATCCTTATTAGAAAAACCTTAGGGACCCCTATTTATAGTTTAGGCAACTTCCTTTCGCACCTTGCGAAAGACTGACTCAAATTTCTGCAGTCCACATCAGATTTGGAAACGAACCTGCATAACTACGACTAGTCGAGCGGAGGCTACGATTGGTCGTAGGACCCCTACGACCGGTCAAGACATCCCTACGACTGGTGAAGCAGCCCGAACACCAAAATTTCAAGTCACTGGACTTTGAGTCGAGTGGTGCTCGACTAGTCGAGCGGCTCTGTAACATCCTCGATTTTCACTGTTTTGGATTTTCAAAAATTCTTGAAATTTTTTTTATTAACTTATAAATCACTTAACTGACCATTAGCATCCAATGTTAGCTTATACACGAGTGGTCCAGTCTGGTCACGATCAGACCATGTGCGAGCCGTCAAGTCAGGTAGCCCGATTACACTTAACAACAGCCCGTGTGGGCCGCCCAGCGACCGAGGAAGGTCAGAAAAATTTAAAAATTTAGAAAATCATAGATCTCACTGGGCTTGTGGTTCATCGCGGGCTGCGGACCCATTGGACACCCAGAACTGCGATCTGGCACTAGCCAAATGCACCTCACCAATGCCAGCATTGGAATCTGGCACTCACAAATAAAACTAAGACTTTGGGAGTTCTAGCCGTCGGATTTCTAAAGTTGCGGTAACGGGTCAATGTATTTTTTCACACCCGTCCACCAAATCTGGGACCCGATCGTGGATCGGTGACCGTTGATCGCAAATCAGACCCGTTCGATCAAACCCCATATCCAATCACTCCCAAATTTTGCATAGCCCTTCATCGGGCCATGGATCACCTGCTCTATAAATTTCATGGCCAAAGGGCCACCAGAAATGCCCCATCAATCAGAATGGGCCTCCCAAGGCCACTTAAAGGTCGGAAACGCTTACTCAGATCATATATTTGTTCATCCGTTTGTCCTCAAATCTTGCAGGGACCCTAATCAGGCCATAAGACACCTACACACCAAGTTTGGTGGCCAGAGAGGTGTTAGGGCCACCCCAACACCAATAGGGAGTCCTAGTGGTCTATTTTAGAAAATTGTGGAAGCTTGGGGCCATTTGCACCAAATCTGGAATTATAAAAAAGGTTTCTTTTGGGTACCCCTCTCCCCATACGAATTTGCCTTAGGGAAGGAAAGAGAGAAGAGAGAAAAGGGAGAAGAGAAAGAGGAGAAAGGAGAAGAAAGAGAGAGGGAAGAAGAGCAAGGTGGACCTTAGATCGTGGTGGGGCCCAAGGAGATCATCCCTTCTAACTCCCTACCTCATCTCTAAGAGGAAACCCTACACCACAACCACCAAAATCGTCCGTCAATCGTTTAGGTAAGGTTCCTCCTCCCTTTGCCTTAGAACCCTTGTGAGGAAGGGAGTTTTTGTATGGATGTCTCACATGTATGAGCTTGCTTTAGGGATTCCGACCAACCGGTCCCCAAATCGACGTTCCTCGGTCATTTTCAAGTCTCCAATGAATCCTAAGGTGCGGACCATTGTTCTTAGGTAGCCTAGCACTAATTGTAGTACTAGCTTAATGATTTTGAATGCTTGGTTGGTATATTTGAATGTCTAGAGAACCCCTAGGAATTGTAGGTTCTTGAAATTGTATGGATATGCATGATGGTTCTTCATGATGTTATTTGTTGCTCACATGATTTCGTGTATGGATGATAACATGCTTATGCCTCGTCATTTCTCCCATATATTATTGACTCATGGTGTGTATAATTTCATTTCTCTTGTGCATATGGCCTGTTAGGATAGAGAAAGTGCTTAACCTCCTCACACACACACACACAATACACATGCACTTAAATTCATGAATGCTTGCTAGGAATATTTGATTCCTTTGACTCGGATGCATGAGATACGATGTTGATATACTAGTTGATAGCTCGTTAGGATCACCCTCACACCTTTGGGTTGGTCTGGAATATGACAAGAGACGGTAGTCTCATCAGTAGGGCTATGCTAAGGCTAGACCCGTGAATTTGGGCGGGTGTGTTCGGGTGGTTGTAGTTCGACTACATGGGTCTCTTGTGCCCGAGATCACTCGTCTCACGCTCGCCTGATTTGTGCAGTCTAGCCTATGGCCTGACCAACCCTGTTTGTTAACCCTGGGTGCTCACATATGTATTGAACCTGAACCACTCTGCAACCATTGTAGCCCATTAATAATTCACTTGAAACTGGTCCATAGTCTTGTGAGCCGGGCATGGTGGAATGGGACACTGTATCCGAGCTGTCGGCCTATGCTGGGGTACCGCGCCTCTCCGTAGTGACCGCGAGCGATCCCTTCCTTTCGGCACTCCTCATGTGCTTGGTGTCGGGGATGAAGAACCCGACGGGATCACGGACCGCGAGGCCTCGGCCTCACACATTGATGGGGTCTTGGCCTCGTAACCAGCTTAGGGCAGTGATACGTAGGGTGAATCAGAATCCCCAACCTGCTGAATGAATGGACTTAACTAATAACTCGGCTAACACGATCGCATTGCATCACATTAGTTAGGGTGGCGACTCGGCAGTCGAGGTCGCTCTGAGGGAGTGTTGTCATATACGATCGTTAGATGGAGTCGCTTGAGGGAGCGTTGTGGCAAGGGCATACATCATATCATCCCGCATGCATGCATTTAAATAAGAGTCGTTAGGTGTTGATGATTGTCTGCTTTTCATTAAGTTCATATTATAATTGATGCCTGTTAAAACTTGAGACCAATAGTTCACACTGAGTTGATCACTCACTCTCACTCTGGGATGGTGTTTTAAAATACTAATCAGACTCTCTCATAGATGCAGGGGATGTAGAGCGGATGGAGCGTGGCGATGCTACTCTCGACGAGGAGGAGCTGTCATACTTCCAGCTGATGGACGGCTCTCAGTCAGCTGGAGAGGCGGGATCGGATTACTGAGTGTGGGCTCGGCTCTAATCTTTTGGATCTACTATTCTTTTACGATTTTGTTGGGCGACGCCTTGGGCGGCCCGTATACATTCTTTTGGACCTGTTCATATATACACATACATCTTCTTCATTTCAGTAGACTTGTGTGACTGTGTTTCATGCTTCAAGATATTCCAAATTGCGCATTTAAGCTTGATTAACCATAAAACCATAAAATGTATGATAAGTGACAATCGGGAACTCGGGAGTCGAGCATATGCATGACCCTCGATTTTTCGGGGCGTTACAAGATGGTATCAGAGCGATAGTTTGGAATCCCTTGGGCCATGGGTCATGAACTCACCAACGCGTCCGCTGACCTAAGAGGAAACACAATAATGATACAGAAACGATAGGAAACGCAACGAAGACTTAGAATGGTAGGAACCATCCTAGAACCGGAACCGGCGATCTTAGAGGAACGGTAAGACTTCCCAGGGATTAGGGATGTGTAGCAAGAGAAGGTAGCGATGCTAGAGAATGAGTCCGGAAGTCTTGCAAAACCTCAGCCCATAAGCAGAAATGAGCCGGAGACTAAACAATTTGACAGTCAAAACCATTTTCCTAGACCAAATGAGTGAATATTAGGCCAAATTTAATAGATTAGACCCATTTGGGGATAAAGAGTTGTAAGTGAACGAAAATTTACCGAAAATTAGTGAAACTGGAATAAAATCAGGTTTTGGCCACTAACTGGGGGGAATCTCATGAAACCAGTAGGCTAATTGCGTAGATCGGCTTCTCCTACCCCAAATTCATATATGGTACTTTTCTGGGGGCCTTACAGGCGTCCCGGAAATCGTAAAATAAGGAAGCCAAACCAGGGGGCTGACATGCCCACGCCTGGAGTGGCGTTGCCTATGCCGGTCGGCCAGAGGGCCGGCGTGCCCACGCCGGCAGCGGCGTAGCCTACGCTGGACAGCAGGCCGGGCGGGCCACAGGGGGCCAGGCGGCCCGTTTTCTATATTTTTTAGCCCAATTTCAAAAACTCATATCTCCTTCGTTATAACTCCGATTTAGTTAATTCAAAAGCCAGATTGAAACTTAACAAGTCTAGTTTAATATAAAAATAAAATAAAAATAAAATAAAAATTATAATATAGTTAGATTTAGAATAAATTGACAACTGTCCAAAAATCATTAGTTTAAGACGGTGGTTACTTCTAGAATTTTTATAATTTATTTACAATTCCAAATGATATGAAATTTGGTGAAATAACTTAAAACTTGATGGTAAATTATCATAAAATTTTTAAAAATAATACAGTTACTAAAAATATAAGAAACATTACAAGATGGGTCCCCTCCTCCCTTTCAATGTACACACGAGTGGGGTCTCCCTCTCTTGCAACTTAAGGGCATAAAACCCAATTTCTTACCCCACAACACTCTCTCCCACACCCTAGGGGAGAAACCTCCCCCTCTCCAAGCTTCAATCCATTTCCAAGAAAACCATACAAAGGCATCCCACTTCCACCACTTCTCTTCTTCTTCTCCAAACCCCATCTCTTCTTCTTCATACCCAACCCACATCTTCCTCAACCCTCTCAACATTCCATCTTGCAATCCTCAAAACTCATTCACTTGAGCCCCATTCCCTTTACTCCTTCACTCCAAACCCTCATTTCCTCTTCTCATGCTTAACCCAACCCCATTTCCCACATATTTTCCCTAAACCCTCTTCAACATTCACCTACACTAAATTCCAATCTCAAATCTCATTTCCCCAACTCATTTCCTAAACAGTTCTCAACTCCCATTCCTCAAATCCATTTTCTTTAAACCCATCCAATCTTTCACTCTCACTTCACCATCCTCTATTCTCCCAAATCTTTAAAAAAAAGCGCATCTCCTCCTCTAAACCTCAACACATCATCCTCTTTAAAACCATCTTCTTTCCCTTCACATCTCTTATCTCCCTAACCCATCTCACTCCATCACTTTCACTCTTTCACTCCTAAAACCCATCTCGAAACCCATTCACAAATCCAACCCAAACCCATTTTCTTAAACCCATCTCCAAATTCCTTCCAACTACCCATTCCAACAAGTCCATCTCAAAACCACTCACATTTCATTTTTCAACCCATCATTTCCAAAATCCACTCCTAAACCCATTCTCAAGGCCCATTCACAAAACTCACCTCCTTCTACTTCACCAAACCCCATTCCAATCCCTCTTTCACTCCCAACATCCACCAAGTTCATCCTCAACACCATCTCAAATTCCATTCTCAACTACATTCCCAAGGCCCATTCCTAGCTCCAAACTCAAGCTATTCTCAAAACCATCTCTAGGAACCTTTCTCCATCTTTTTCTTCACCATTCCGGTGATTTTCTTTCCCTCATGGGAAAGAAGCACCCCCATCTTCGCCCGATCCAGGAGAGTAGTAGCATAACTTTACTGATAATTAGTAGTATGCTCTAAGTCGGTTAGGTTTACCTACATGTATTGAAGGATAATTATAACTTTTGCTTGACTAGGTTGTATTTCCCTTATGGTTGGAATATCTATGCTGTAATCCATGTTGTATGATGTAACTGGTCATATTAATGGCACTTTGAATCCAATATGAATGTGTGGATTGCCATGGAATTTTCTTGCCACCTTGTGAATGCTTGAATGTATGATTATCTTACTGCATCCTTATTAGCGTTATTAGCACTCCAAACCTTCCAAATACCATAGAACCTCGACTATTCCTTCATTCTTGAAATTTATGAAACCAAAGTATAGTCTACAGTTAACCCACTAGCCATAGGATTGAAATGGTAATTCATATAAAAATATGTGTCTTTAAATACTTTTTAAGATGATCGTTGTCCATAGGAATGTTGAGAGAATTATTAAACCTCAAATTAGACATAAATTAAAACAAGGACTCTCGTAAGCCAAAACTCAAAGGACAACCTTATAAATAGGAGATTTAAACTTTCCAACGAGGGTTGTTCCCTAAACATTTAGGTTGATGGGACTACGGAATTATGAGACCATACACTTGCGAAGTATTCGCGGCTTGACCAAATTCTCAATCCTGAGCGACTACCAACGGACTCATTGCTTTGACTGAGTAGAAGACTAGGATCCATCAGGATTCAGAAGGGATACAACATGTTGTCAGCCCTGGTCAGGCGAACAATCGACGTATCGGATTTGAGCTTACCACAACCGTTATTTATTTCATATTAGCTTGATCATAAAGAGTAGAATACACCACCCTTAGGTAAACTTTATCAGCAAACACTTAGCACGATAATCATGATTTTGACATTGTTTTCAAACTTCAAGGGTGAAAATTTTTAAGGGGGGTAGAATATAATAAGCAAGGCTAGTATAGTTAGTATGCACCCTACCACGCATATAAACCTGAAATCAATAAAACTTAGGCAAACAAAATGATAATATATTTATTTATTACCCTTAGACAATTTCGGGGACGAAATTATTTTTAAGGGGGGTAGATTGTAACATCCTCGATTTTCACTGTTTTGGATTTTCAAAAATTCTTGAAAATTTTTTTATTAACTTATAAATCACTTAACTGACCATTAGCATCCAACGTTAACTTATACACGAGTGGTCCAGTCTGGTCACGATCAGACCATGTGCGAGCCGTCAAGTCAGGTAGCCCGATTACACTTAACAACAGCCAGTGTGGACCGCCCAGCGACCGAGGAAGGTCAGAAAAATCTAAAAATTTAGAAAATCATAGATCTCACTGGGCTTGTAGTTCATCGCTGGTTGCAGACCTAGTGGACACTCAGAACTGGGATCTGGCACTAGCTAAATGCACCCCACCAATGCCAGCATTGGAATCTATCACTCACAAATAAAACTAAGACTCTGGGAGTTCCAGCCGTCGGATTTCTTCTAAAGTTGCGGTAACGGTTCAATGTATTTTTTCACACCCGTCCACCAAATCTGGGACCCGATCGTGGATCGGTGACTGTTGATCACAAATCAGACCCGTGCGATCAAACCCCATATCCAATCACTCCTAAATTTTGCATGGCCCTTCATCGGGCCATGGATCACCTACCCTATAAATTTCATGGCCAGAGGGCCACCAGAAATGCCCCATCAATCAGAATGAGCCTCCCAAGGTCACTTAAAGGTCGGAAACGCTTACTCAGATCATATATCTGTTCATCCGTTTGTCATCAAATCTTGCAGAGACCCTAATCAGGCCATAAGACACCTACACACCAAGTTTGGTGGCCAGAGAGGTGTTAGGTCCGCCCCAACACCAATAGGGAGTCCTAGTGGTCTATTTTAGGAAATTGTGAAAGCTTGGGGTCATTTGCACCAAATCTGGAATTATAAAAAGGGTTCTTTTTGGGTACGCCTCTCCCCATACGAATTTGCCTTAGGGAAGGAAAGAGAGAAGAGAGAAAAGGGAGAAGAGAAAGAGGAGAAATGAGAAGAAAGAGAGAGAGAAGAAGAGCAAGGTGGACCTTAGATCATGGTGGGGCCCAAGGAGATCATCCCTTCCAACTCCCTACCTCATCTCTAAGAGGAAACCCTACACCACAACCACCAAAATCATCCGTCAATCATTTAGGTAAGGTTCCTCCTCCCTTTGCCTTAGAACCCTTGTGAGGAAGGGGGTTTTTACATGGATTTCTCACATGTATGAGCTTGCTTTAGAGATTCTGACCAACCGGTCCCTAAATCGACGTTCCTAGGTCATTTTTAAGTCTCCAACGAATCCTAAGGTGCGGACCATTGTTCTTAGGTGGCCTAGCACCAATTGTAGTACTAGCTTAATGATTTTGAATGCTTGGTTGGTATATTTGAATGTCTAGAGAACCCCTAGGAATTGTAGGTTCTTGAAATTATATGGATATGCATGATGGTTCTTCATGATGTTATTTGTTGCTCACGTGATTTCGTGTATGGATGATAACATGCTTATGCCTCGTCATTTCTCCCATATATTATTGATTCATGGTGTGTATGATTTCATTTCTCTTGTGCATATGGCCTGTTAGGATAGAGAAAGTGCTTAACCTCCTCACACACACACACAATACACATGCACTTAAATTCATGAATGCTTGCTAGGAATATTTGATTCCTTTAACTCGGATGCATGAGATACGATGTTGATATACTAGTTGATAGCTCATTAGGATCACCCTCACACCTTTTAGTTGGTTTGGAATATGACAAGAGACGGTAGTCACATCGGTAGGGCTATGCTAGGGCTAGACCCGTGAATTTGGGCGGGTGTGTTCGGGTGGTTGTAGTTCGACTACATGGGTCTCTTGTGCCCGAGGTCACTCGTCTCACGCTCGCCTGATTTGTGCTCACATATGTATGGAACTTGAACCACCCTGCAACCATTGTAGCCCATTAATAATCCACTTGAAACTGGTCCATAGCCTCGTGAGCCGGGCATGGTGGAATGGGACACTGTGTCCGAGCTGTCGGCCTATGCTGGGGTACCGCGCCTCCCTGTAGTGACCGCGAGTGATCCCTTCCTTTTGACACTCCTCATGTGCTTGGTGTCAGGGATGAGGAACCCGATGGGATCACGGACCGCGGGGCCTCGGCCTCACACATTAATGGAGTCTTGGCCTCGTAACCAGCTTAGGGCAGTGATACGTAGGATGAATCAGAATCTCTAACCTGCTGGATGAATGGACTTAACTAATAACTCGGCTAACACGATCGCATTGCATCACATTAGTTAGGGTGGCGACTCGGCAGTCGAGGTCGCTCTGAGGGAGTGTTGTCATATGCGATCGTTAGATGGAGTCGCTTGAGGGAGCGTTGTGGCGAGGGCATGCATCATATCATCTCGCATGCATGCATTTAAATAAGAGTCGCTAGGTGTTGATGATTGTCTGCTTTTCATTAAGTTCATATTATAATTGATGCCTGTTAAAACTTGAGACCAATAGTTCACACTGAGTTGATCACTCACTCCCACTCTGGGACAGTATTTTAAAACACCAACCAGACTCTCTCATAGATGCAGGGGATGTAGAGCAGATGGAGCGTGGCGATGCTATTCTCGACGAGGAGGAGGAGCTATCATATTTCCAGCTGATGGACGGCTCTCAGTCAGCTGGAGAGGCGGGATCGGATCGTTGAGCGTGGGCTCGGCTCTAATCTTTTGGATCTACTATTCTTTTTACGATTTTGTTGGGCGACCCCTTGGGCGGCCCGTATACATTCTTTTGAACCTGTTCATATATACACATACATCTTCTTCATTTCAGTAGACTTGTGTAACTGTGTTTCATGCTCCAAGATATTCCAAATTCTGCATTTAAGCTTGATTAACCATAAAACCATAAAATATATGATAAGTGACAATCAGGAACTCGGGAGTTGAGTATATGCATGACCCCCGATTTTTCGGGGCGTTACAGGCTCCCACGACCGGTCGAGGCTGACCCACGACCGGTCGAGTAACACCCAAAAAATAGATTTAAGATTTTTTTCAACAATTTCCACCAAATCTTCAATCTTCAATCATGTAGCTCCTTGACCTTTTTTATTATCGCTTCATTGCATCATAGATTCAATCAACGCTTCTCGTACACACTTCGTCCTTCTTTTACGCCATCGCCGAGCCCAGAGAGGTTACACAGAACTTGAACTTCTCTGCAGGATCGTTCTAGGTGTGCATGTCTTCCGGATCAAAATCCACAAGCTCAACCACCTTTATTCCTGTCTTCTCAAAAGAAAAAGACGCAGTCTTCTTACCATCTCACCGCTACCCAATATTGCTTACCGGGGTACTTACTCACAACACTGATAGCCTGTGAAATAATCGGTCTAATCCAGACCATGACATACACTGCCAACCGCGTTCGAATAAGGTTCATGAGATATCCTGCTTTTCCTCATCTGTTTTGGGACATGTCCTGAAGAAAACTTGAGGAGAGACGAGTAGGGAGCGCTCTTTGGCTTTTCCTAGCCCATCACATCCTTGATCAATACCTACATATAAGGTATTCCTCCTGTGATTACCAAAGCCTACTCCTCTTTCAGTCTCAACGCCAAGAACCATCTTTGCAGCCCCCCGATCCTTCATCCATAAAGGAATCAAACCACTGCCTAGGCGACAGGTCAAACCATGACCTCCTGCAAAGTCTTTTCTCAGCCCCTTTAAGTTCGAACCGCTTTGGTTGTTACATGTAGATTTGCTCTTCACTTTCCCTTGCAAAAGTGTAGACTCCACATCCATCTTTCTAGCTCAAGATCACATTGGCTAACCAGTGCCAATCACGGATCTAATAGACACCTGCTATACCATCAGTGCGAATATCTCTGAGAAGCCGATCCCTTATCTCTGAGCATAAGCCTTCGCTACCAACCACGCCCTGTATCTATGCTGTATCCTCCTGAAGATTCATCTGCATCGAACCGCTCTCTAGCCCATTGGAAGTTCCACCCGCTCTCATATGTCGGTCTGGTACAACGAATCATCACATCGTCCATAGTCAATTTTCACTTCTCTGTACCAGGCTCACCTAGAGTCATCTGAGTAGAAGATGAATCTCCTGCGATATTGGAGTCGTCCATGTACCGAGCCAATATCCTGCGATCATGCAGTGTGATTCTTCTCAAGGGCGACTGCTCCACCTGCTCTGTATCCCTGTCTGCACGTCTCAACCTTTCTGCCATGCCCGCTCATGTGGCCATGCCCAACATGCCACACACGTGCAGGGTGGAATCCGCTACATCCATCGCAGCTCCACCTTCTCAGGGTGGGACTTTTTTGTTTTTTACAAAAATTCAAAACACCCTTTAGCGACGAAAATTTTCGTCGCTAAAGGTGGCTTTTAGCTATGAAATTAATTTCGTCGCTAAAAGGAAACTTCTTGACTTTTTGAAAAATTCAAAACACCCTTTAGCGACGAATATTTTCGTTGCTAAAAGCCACCTTTAGCTACGAAATTAATTTTGTCGCTAAAAGGAAACTTATCGACTTTTTTGTTTTTTGCAAAAAATCAAAACACCTCTTAACAATAAAAAATTTCATCGCTAAAGGTGGCTTTTAGCTACGAAATTAATTTCATTGCTAAAAGGAAACTTCTCGACTTTTTTATCTTTTCAAAAATTCAAAACACCCTTTAGCAACGAATATTTTTGTTGCTGAAAGTTACCTTTAGCTACAAAATTAATTTCGTCACTAAAAGGAAACTTTTCGACTTTTTTGTTTTTTTCAAAAATTCAAAACACCCTTTAGCGATGAAAATTTTCATCGCTAAAGGTGGCTTTTAGCTACGAAATTAATTTCTTTGCTAAAAGGAAACTTCTCAACTTTTTTTTATCTTTTCAAAAATTCAAAACACCCTTTAGCGATGAATATTTTCGTCACTAAACGCCACCTTTAGCTACGAAATTAATTTTGTCATTAAAAAAACTTCTCGACTTTTTTATTTTTTTTAAACCCTTTAGCGACGAAAATTTTCGTTGCTAAAGGTGGCTTTTAGCTACAAAATTGATTTCGTCACTAAAAGGAAACTTCTCGACTTTTTGTTTTTTTTTTCAAAAATTCAAAATACCCTTTAGCGACGAAAATTTTCGTTAAAAGCCACCTTTAGCTACGAAATTAATTTCGTCGCTAAAAGGAAACTTCTCAACTTTTTTATCTTTACAAAAATTCAAAAAACCCTTTAGCGACGAATATTTTCATCGCTAAAAGCCACCTTTAGCTACGAAATTAATTTCGTCGCTAAAAGGAAACTTCTCAACTTTTGTGTTTTCAAAAATTCAAAACACCCTTTAGCGACGAAAAAAAATTTCGTCTCTAAAATGAAACTTTTACCGACAACCAAAAAAAAATAAAAAAATTTGTCGCTAAAATTTTCATCGGTAAAAACCCTCTTTTTGGTAGTGATGAATCAAGCATAGATCTCTTCGATCTCTACAAGTGGATACTTGGCACCCTAGTTCCCTACCTTTGTTTTCTACAAGTTTTTAGTTTAATTATTTACCGTTTTTCTCTTATTTTCTTCTGATTTAGAATTCATCTTATTCTAGTTCTAGCTCTGGTTACCTTCAGATTACGTACAGATTTCAGTCCCTGTAAATTCAACCTCGATCTTACCGAGATTATTACTACATCACAACCCTATACTTGGAATGTGAACAATTAACAGTTTGTTTTAGAATCACCAAACTAACTATTTAAAAATGTAATGGAAATGAAAAGATAATTATATTGATTAATGAGATATCTTTGGAGTATAAGCCAGCTCTAAAAAATTCTGAATTGGATATTTTACCAAACAGTGCCTCCATAACTGATTTCCGCAAGAGTGCTTTTTAAGAGGAGAAAATATATTATGTGGGCCCACATGAAATGTGTCCTGCCATTGCAAATGGGGTACTATACCTTTTTCTTTTTTTTTTTTGGTTAGCTTGTTAGTACACCCTACTGTCAGTTCACACGTCACTATTAGCCACTCTCGAGGTATCTTTCACTCAGTCTACCACTTGAGCTATGGATCAGGGTGTAGATTGGTTACTATGCCTAAAGAGGAATGGTATGGGAGGAGATTTGTGGGGCCATCATGATGTGTGTGTTTATCCACACCATCTATCTATTTTTATAGATAATTTTAGTGCATGAGCTCATAAAAGAGGCAGCTGGAAGACTCAAGTGAATCAAACCACGTGAAGCAGTGGTGACAATGATGCCAACCATTGAGACCTTCCCAGGGCTCACCATGATGTTTATTTGCTATCCACCCTGTTCATAAGATCAAAAGGAAAACATAAATATTAGCTTTATCCAAAACCTCTATGGCCCAAAAAGTATTCATAGGTAGGCATTCAATCCTCACTGCGTTCTGTGTTGGTCCGCTTGTGCTTTCAATCTGCCCTTTTTTTGTGGTCATGCTTAAAATGATCTGTCAAAATGGATGTACGGCATAAAACACATACATCACGGTGGGCCTCACAGAGCACCTGCCAAGACCGTCTCTCTTCCTATGTCCTGCTGGGTGTACTACCCAATCCGCTTCTGTGTCTCAATTCAAATCTAACTCATCTAATGATTTTATTGGCATAATGTTTTCTTTGTGTTATCACCATAGTAGTGGGATACATTTAATGGGTTGGATGTTATGGGCATACCATGTGATCTCATCCACAAGTCTTTAGTGAGTGAGGCCATTTTTTGTAATTTGATCCCTTGAAAATTACCTTCATCTAATTTCAAGCCTTTTTTTTTTTTTTTTTTTTGAAAAATTCCCTTTTTTAAAAGGCTATTTAAAGAGGCCCAACAAAGTTGAAACTCAGGCCAGCCTCCAATTGAAAATGTCTCTCATCACCTCATGCCTTCCTATTCTTCTAATGTTTCTTTCTCTTCTTCCTCTCCTCATTCTCTTCCCAAAGAGAAAACCCACAAACCTTCCTCCAGGTCCTCCCCAGCTTCCCATCATTGGCAACCTCCACCAGATCGGCAACTTATCTCATCGCTCTCTCTGGCAACTCTCTGAAAAATACGGTCCACTCATGTATCTAAAACTAGGAACCCTACCCACCCTTGTTATTTCCTCAGCCAAACTCGCCAGCGACGTGATGAAAACCCAAGATATCATCTTCTGCAATAGACCTCTCTTTGTTGCCTACAAGAAACTCTCTTACAATTTCTTAAACCTCACTTTTATACCCTACGGAGAATACTACAAGAACATGCGTAGAATCTTCAACAATGAACTCCTTAGCATCAAGAGAGTCCAGTCGTTTAGATTCATTAGGGAGGACGAGGTTGCTCTGATGATTGCATCCATTTCTCATTCCGCTTCATCTTCAACACCCATAAATCTAACTGAGCTTATGTTTACTCTCACTAGCACTATCATCAGCAGGGCTGCTTTCGGTAAGAGTTACCGAGGAGGAGATCAGAAGATCAACTTCCATAGTGTTTTTAAGGAGACGCAGGCCTCATCGACAGCTTTCTTCTACACCGACTACATTCCATGGTTGGGGTGGATTGACGTTGTCACCGGACAGTGGGCCAGGTTGGAAAAGAGTTTCCGAGAATTGGATGAGTTATACGAGAAAGTAATCGACGAGCATCTCGACCCCAAGAGGGTAAAACAGGAGCAGGAGGATCTTGTGGATGCCTTGATACGAGTCCAAAAGGATCTCCATCTCAGCAGAGACCACATCAAGGCGCTGCTCATGGTCATACACTCTTCCTTCGACTTACTAATTCTCTTGGTCGATCAGAGAAGTTTTTCTTTGGTTACTTTATCTTCTTTTCTATTGTTTTTGGTGTCAGCTGAGCATTGTCCCGAGTACTTATCTAAGGTTTATCTAATGGCCTTTCTACTTTATTCCTAAAGATGAGCTCATTTCATTTTCGTCAAGGGGCTGTTTGGTCACCGGTAAATACCTGTAAACAGTATTCAAAGCATAATGATTGGAAATGGTCGGTGTTTGGAAGAGGCAAATTTCACCTCAAAAGCCGGGCAATACTAAAACCTGATTTTGAGTCTAAACTCAGTGGACCCATGATGTAGAGCGGGTCGACGGACGCTTTCATGTCAAAGATGAACCAGAGAAGGCCCAATCAAAGACAGAAGTCATTAAGACCGTCAGAACCTTAAAACAAACATATCTTGCAAACTGAAATGAGTTACTCGACATATCATATATGATTTTAGGGTAGGACGAGCTACTTTAGCCAACTTGGTTGCCCATGCCTAATTTGCGAGATTCCATGAGATTGATGGTCGAATTTCCTGTTTATTTCCGTTTTTACTATTTTTATTAAGTTTTAGTTTTATTATAACTATTCATCCTTTGAGATTTTGGAGTTGTGTCAACATGAAAAATTCTTAGAAAAATTAAGAGAATAACATTGTTAAGCCACATAGGACAGTTACTATAAATAGTAAATTTACCCTCATTTATTTCAATCATTAATCAATTTATGAATTTTTATGAATATTATTTCTATTTTCTTGTTTTTTCCTCGTAGATTCGAAAAGTCTCTGTGAGGAGTCCAAAGAAGCTTCATGGATTTGAAGTAGTTATCCTTGAGGAAGACGGTGATCGACCACATCATATTCATCCCTCCATCATCCCACCATGATTTATGTGTTATAACCATGCTATCATTTGTTTTTTTTACAAATCATTTTAGTGCATAAAGCCAAGTATGAGGCAAATCTAAAGTTCAAGTGGATTGTACCATAAAAAACAGTGGGTTCAATAGTGGGTGTCATTATTCCCTATGCTTCTTGGAATGTTGTCCACTTGAGCTTTGGAGCTGCCCATTTTTAGACTAATGCCCTAGGATGATCTCACAGAATGAATGGATGGCATGGATAAAAACACATATACATCATGGTGGGCCCCACAGATTTTTGCCATGTGGACGGTATGGACAACCCAAGTTGGGTACTACTCCGCCGTCCAAGTTAGGAACGGACAAGGGCTCTCAGGGCCTCCCTAATGTATGGGTTTTATCCACACCGTCCAACTATTTTGTCATATCATTTTAGGTGCAAGCTCAAAACTAAGGTAGATCTTAGGCTCGACTTAGACAGTGTGTGTGTGTATATATATACACACACTCACACACATACAGGGACATTACGGCTAGTACCTAATATCGAAGTCACACAAACCGAGTCTCTATCACCTTTTAGATATCATACTTGTCAAAGCTAAATACCTAAGTAGTTATTAGTTATCTACTAAGGGTGTCAGTGGATCGGGTTAGCCCATCGGGCTCCTATGCCTGGCCCACCTCGAGCAAGGCATGGTCTTAAAAATGAAGCCCGTTAGCAAATTGGGCTGGGCTTAGACATGTATGCCCAAAGCTTGGCTCAGCCCATTAGGGTTTTTTAATTTTTTAATATAAAAAATTGTGTCTCCATCTCTAGTAACCCTAACCAATGCCTCCCATCTCTCCCCTCGAACCTACTCTCTTTCTCTCTCTCCCCCAAACATATGTAACCTCTCATTTTAAATTTTCCACAATCTTCATCTCTAGTGCAGTAATGGAAAACACAAAAGGCACCACCACCTTTCCTCTTCTTCTTATGCATCATTCTCGGTTATGCCCAAGGCACCCAACTGATTTCTCTCTATCATATCATACCCAAGAGACCAATTTCAACTTCTCAGCCACTGGAGCAAGCATATCAAAGCCAAAGCTCTTACTGATACAGCAAAATCATTGAGAATAACAAAATCATTTTTTCCTGTTAGTATTCCTCTCTCTGGTGGATACCTTTTGGGCTCGGGCAAGGCCCGGTTTATCCCGTCCGGACTAGGCTGGACTATTTTTGCCCATCTTGGGATGGACTATTTCAGCCCATCTCGGACTCAGGTTGGGTTTGATTCAATAACACAGGCCGAGCTTGGACAGAGCTTGGCCCAACGCTAACATGGCCCATTAACACCCCTATTATCTACATCTAATTACCTGTAATTAAGGCAAATCAAACAGGCCGTAACAATAATAATAAATTAGAGATCTTGATCTCTAATACATAATTATTGTTAAAGTGAAAATCTCTAGTACATAATTACTGAGACCAACTCATTTTTACACGTCTACCAAATAGGGCCTAAGCCTTATTACAACTAGTTAGGGTCATCTACATGAATCATTCTACCAAGGACCAAATCCTAGGAATATCATATCATCAAGATTGCCGAAGTTTCACACTAGCTGCTGCATGACACAACTTTTCTCCTTTATCCCAGCTCAATGAGAGCACAAAAACACAAATTGGTGTATTACATAGGTTGATTAAAATCAACATCTATGACTAGAATCTGATAGATGTTACAAAAGTGCAAACTGTAAAATTTCAAGCATGTTCATAGTAGGTAACTTTTGGGGTAGACATTAGATGATGATAAAAATATACTCTTCTCTAATGTTGCCCATATATTTTTTGCAGGACATTTTTATCGCCGGAACAGACACAAGTGCTGCAACGGTGGTGTGGGCCATGACAGAGCTCGTAAAGAAACCAAGAATGATGAAGAAAGTACAGGAAGAAATTAGAAAGATTATAGGAAACAAAGGTAAGGTAGAAGAAGATGACCTACACCTACTTGATTATTTTAAGTTAGTGGTGAAGGAGACTTTTAGAATGCACCCTGCCGTTCCTATGCTCGTTCCACGTGAAACTACTAGACATTGTAGGCTTGATGGATACAACATTGCCTCCAAAACACTGGTACTTATCAATGCATTAGCTATTGGGCAAGAACCTGAATCATGGAAAAATCCAGGAGAGTTCTTGCCAGAGAGATTCACAGATAGCTCCATTGATTACAAAGGACAACACTTCCAATTCACACCGTTCGGGGCAGGAAGGAGGATCTGCCCAGGGATGCATTTTGGAGTAGCGACTGTGGAGATTGCTCTGGCAAATCTTCTCTATTCTTTTAATTGGGAACTACCTCCTGGCATGAACAAGGAAGACATCGACATGGGTGAATTACCCGGTATAACTGTGCATAAGAAATCTCCTCTCCTCCTTGTGCCGATCAAATACATCGATTCAACGAATGGGGAAACAAATGAATAGAGGATTTCTTTCTCAGATATCTAGTTATGTATATCCTACAATAATGTAGGGATTGATTTGCTTGATATTAGATTTGTGTAAATCTTTTTTTTTCTCTCTCTATAGTTCTTTGTCGTCCTTCAAAACACATAAATGTGATACAAGAATTGCAAGTGAGATTATGACAACCCTAATATTAATTGATCTACTAGGTATGGCATAAGCACGTTTAGATATGGCATGAGCAATGCATGTAGAGAGGGAGGGAAGTGGTTTGCAGGACATGGGAGTGGGGAAAGAGACTGGGTCGTAAAAAGAAAGTACTTTGATAAAGATATTTGCTTAGCACATAGCTTCATTGTCCTCGTCATCTCAGCCATGTCTCAATTAATTGGGGTTGGTTACATGAATCATGTTCCATCAAATTTATATTGGAATTTATGGCATAATTTTGAAGTCTACAGTCAATCTGACACAACCCTCATTAGAGCTAGGGACCAGTAATGAGAGTATAAAACTTATATAAGCACAATATAATAGACTATTGAAGTAGGGATGAACGTGATGAGGTCGATCACCATCTTCCTCAAGGATAACTACTTCGAATCCACAAAGCTTATCTGGACTTCTCACAAAGACTTCTCAAATCCACGAGGAAAAAGCAAGAAAATAGAAATAATATTCATAAAAATTTGTAAATTGATTGATCGATAATAAAAAAATAAAATTTACGACCCATTAAATAGTGATACCAAAACTTAGAAGAAGTTTCAAAGCCAAACTCCAACTCAAACTCCCTAAAATTCGTAACTTACTATAAATAGTAAATTTACTATTTATAGTAAGTGTCATATGTGCTTAACCACATTATTCTCCTATTTTTTCTAAGAACTTCTCATGTTGGACGCAACTCCTAAAGCCCAATGGATGAAGAGTTACAATTAAACCAAAACTTACTAAAAATACTAAAAATGAAAATAAACAGGAAATTCGACCATCGATCTGATGGAATCCAGCAAATTTGGCATGGGCAACCAGGAATATCTGGGTTGGTTGGGTAAAGTAGGTCGTCCTACCCCAAAATCATATATGGTATATCGAGTAACTCATTCCAGTTTGCGAGATATGTCTATTTTAAGGTTCTGACAGTTTTGATGACTTCTACCTCCGATCTGGCCTTCTCTGATCCGTCTTGGACATGTAAGTGTCCACAACCTGCTCTACATCAACTATTACATAGGTTGATTACAATCAACAAGATTACAATTAAAGTGTTTTATAAGCATGGAGCTTGACCTTTTAAATTATGTAAATGCCCTTTACATATGTTTAAGACCTTTCCATGTCCTTCAATGATCCATGGTTTTTGCAATTTGAAAACTGAATTCCAAGGAATTTTTCCCATGGCAATGATCTATTGCTTTCTCTAAGCGCATTGTAAATTATAGTGATCTTGGTTACACTTGACCGAGGTGGATTGACCATTAGATCCTGAACACATTTCACATAATGCTATATAAGAATCATTCCATGTGATTGATTCTAACCATCAGATCAATAACCAACCATTAGTCCTATTCGTTGAAATTTAGTGGTTTTTGAAAAAATTCAAAAATTCAAAATTTTGGGATTTTACTGCCAAAACGTTTTTTCTGAAATTTCAAATCCAATAGTGCGATGTATGCTTTATCCCACATTGGAAATGGTAGAAATCCTTTTGGAGTTTATATGTGGACTTGTAAAGAGTATTCTTACTTGGATATACGCACTGGAACACAAGCACGCACGCACGCGCGTGCTCTCGGGCACGAGCGAGGGCGTGGGCAGTGTGGCTGTAGTGGCGCTAGTTGGCACACTTTCGTGCATGCTCTCGGGCACGAGCGAGGGCGTGGGCAGTGTGGCTGTAGTGGCGCTAGTTGGCACACTTTGCACTTCGCACGTGTCGCAGAATAGTCGCTCCCTCGCAAGACAGTGCAATATGTCTGGTCAGAGCCTAAGGGCTGTAGGTCTGAAATGAGCCTGGGTTTTATAGGCGACTGAGAATGGTCGGATCAAAAATCTGAAACGCTCAGTAGTTTCTGAAAACGGCTAGCCGCCTTGAAAACCATAACAGTCCGAAAACGGATGGGCCATGATGATCCAACAATCGAATCTTGTAATTTAATGACTAGAAACGTCTAAAATTAATGGTCAATGGTCAGAAATGTTTTCCAAATGTTCTGAACCATTAATAACCACCTAACAATGGTCCACTATCTGGAGCCTATATAAACTGGACCATTCCAATCCAAATCCATCATCTCAACACCATCTCTCACATCAGATTCTCAAGATATCCTTCTTAGAATATTGTAAACTTTTCCACTATTTGATTCTGCCATAATAGATCTATTGCGTTAAACTGTTCTATAGTGGACCCATCGTGATTGTTGTACGCCGGATCCAGAACAGCTTATCTTATCCTAAAAGTAATTCGCCCGTAACCCATCAACAATTTGATAAGTTGGCGAATCACGCTTTAAGGTCAACGTATCAGTTTACGTGATTCAGCCTAAAAGGAAGAAATTCATATTTTATTTTATTTATTATTATTATTTTTTTTGGTGAATCTATCAGTATATTTTCTAACACTATTTGAGCCTGGGTTTATAAATTTAACTTTTGTTTTAGAAGAGTAACTATTACAGAAAACCAAAACAATTAAGAACCAAACTATCTCACGTCTAATGCATGTGGCTATTGTTGTAGATATGGTGGCCCAAATATGCTTGGACAAGTGGGAACAGGAAATGAGAAGGGAAAGGGCTCTGCAAAGGACCAGGCTAACAGAGGATCATCCACCACCAGCACGAAAGGCCCTCAACTTGATCCAGGATTTCCATGTGGGTGGAGGATCATCCTCCATTAATTAGCTTGGGAACCCACCTGATTAAAGCAGGCCCATGATTTTTTCTGTGGAGCTCCTCCCTATGCCTGAATGCGACTTCGAATTGTAGATCACCTCTGTGTGGGGTTACATACAAGAAGAATATGATATTTGAATTACCCCAAGCTACATTAAACTCATATGTACCTCTTGTAGATGGGTCTTTCCTCTTTCTTTCTGTTCTCCTATTCTTCTTTCTTTTTTTCTTTTTTTTTTACACGCACACGCACCACCACACACTCCCGCGATTTTCACCACCTATGGGTACTCAAACCCTCGACCATGTGTTGAAACTCCTATTCTTCTATCTCACCTCCTCTTTCCTTTTGCAAGAATCATGGAGTTCTTAAATGAATTGTAAGCGTTTGGATGATTGGGCTATTATCATAATTCAAACACATTCTAAATGCATGAAACCTATTGAATAATGTTTTGTATTGTATAGTCATATACTATGGTTGGGCTATGCATGATAAATAATAAGAATTACCATTAGAGAGACTGAACTTATACGAGATGATCCAGCTCCTTAATATTTTATGTTGTTGTCCTAAATAAAATTCAGCTCGACGTGTGGGCTTAAGATTCTTAAGGACAAATGATTTTTTGAGAAGTGAAAATTTATTGGAGTTATGCCCTAAAAAACCAATATAAATCTTGTTCATAGATGACATAAATGTGATATTAATGATCTTGATTTTAGATCATGATGACCATGTGTCCTAGATAGACATATTATAATGTCATAGTTAATACATGCTAATATCTTGAATGGACATGAACATGGGTAAAAGAGGAGGTATTCTTATAATTGTCATTGAGGGCTTGAGATTAGACAAAATAATCACTGAGTAAGGGAGGGTTTGTTAGCCATGGATCTCAACACTATGTTGTGTCATGACCACGTGGCAGATTATAAGACAAGACATATGGCTACCATCATTGTCATGTGTGAGGGGATTGATGACAAGTCAAATATGGAAGGTCTTCACCATTAGGCATGACAACGGGTTAGTGCCTTGGCCTTACATAAGAGTATGATTTTACTATAACAATAGGCTCCTACTATTAAACTTATTAATTAAGCATTTACATTAGTAGATCAAATTCAAGTCTTTAGATGAGAAAAAGTCCATATTATACCTGGACCATAATCAACTTGAGGATATACTAACTTTAATTCCGACAACTTAATAACTTCATTTGTTTCAAGTACAAAGTGAAAATAGCATGCATGAAATCTTTTAAGAAATAAAATAGAATAGAAGTATCATTAATAGTTTACAAAATGGTTTGATCATTAGTCCAGTCGATCCAACATGTAGGCCAAACACTTGATGCCTATCCCTCTTTAAAATCACTTTCCTCGTGCAATCCTCGTCGACTAAGGAAATGGACGTTCAATATTGATCATATTAAATGGTCTAATTATCGATCTAAACCATTCATCATTTGGGTCCCACTTGTGATTACCAATCATTACAAAATTAATTTGGTTAAATGGTTAGAGGAATGGATGGTTCATATTGCTCATGATACAAATGATAAGATTATCGATTTAGACCATCCATCATGTGGATCCATCCCTCTCAAAAACTCAATATTGGATGATCATAACCACCCATTCAATGCTTAGGAAAATGGATGGTCCATATCGATCATATACCAACAATCTAATCGTTTATCTAGACTATTTACCAAGTGGGCTGCACATTTGATTCCCCATCCCTCTTTAAAACTCATGTTGGTGAGATGACCCTAATTCTCCAACCAATGCCTAGTAAAATGGATGGTCCATATTAATCAAGTGTGGACCATCCATCATGTGGGTTTCAATCTTGATTGAACATCACTATCAAAAAGTCACTCTAATCGAATGATCCTGACGTTGAATCTATTCTTAGGGAAACGGACAGTCCATATTGATCATATACAAATGGCATGATGACTGATTTGTACTATCCATCATTTGGGTCCCATTTGATTGCGCGTCTCTCCAAAATGGAAGCGGATTGGCTGATGTACCACACAGCAGTGGTCAGGCTAGTGTGTTGACATCAGCAAGTTCTGTGGTCCCATCATGAGGTATGTGTTATATCCAAACTGTTCATCCATTTGGCGAGATCATCGCAAGGCTTGAGCTAAAAAATAAGAGAGATTTAAAGATCATGTGGGCCACACCGAAAAAAGCAGTGGAGGATTGAACGTCTACCATTGAAACCATTTCAGGGTCACAGAAGTTTTGGATCAATATGATATTTGTTTTTCTTCTTCATCCAGTGATATTTGTTTTTCCTCTTCATCCAGGTCTTTGTAACATTATGAACAGATTGGATGGAAAATAAACGTTATGGTGTGCCCTACGAATATTTTATCGGTGAAAATCATTATCCCACTGCTATTTGTGGTGTGGTCCAGTTAAGCTTTGGATACGATTATATTTTTGTCTTATGCTCTAAAATGATCTCAAAAAATGGATGAACGGTGTGGATATAATAAATACATCATTTTAGGGCCATGTAAATTTGATCTCTTTTGAACCGTTCCTACAACTTGGACGCTCGTATTCGCACGACACGTACCCACACCGGCTATATCGCTGGTGTGTAGTACACCAGCCAATCCGCTTCCTTGATTCTAGTCATCTAATCAGTGGCTAGGAGATGTACAATTCCTATTGCCACACCCATAAACCATGCCATCTTCGATCTAGACCGTTGATCATGCGAATTCCACCTTTAATTGTCGTCCTCTCACAGCAAATCCTCCTAAACTCCACATGTTTTCCACCTTTGATTGCTATCCCAATAAAAGAAGGGTTATTACAAGTGGAAATCCAACAATCCTAATTTTATTTGGATATTGTGATTCCCATTTTTGAGTATTGATAGGAAGGCAATTCAGGGCATAAATTCGGTGGACCGGCAAAAATGCATTCAAAGAAGCGGATTAGGTGTGGGCCCGGCCTAGCCACAGGGACCACCTTGATGTATGTATTGCATATCCACTCATATGAGCCCATGAATGAATGAAGCAGATCCAAATATCAGGTGGGCCACACCACATGAAGCAGTTATGATTTATACAGCTCACCGGAACTTCCTGCTACGGGAAGCCAGGTGGGCTCATGGTGATGCCTATGAGAAATCCACGACATCCATCCATTTTTTTTTTAGATCATATTAAGACATGGGCCCAAAAAATGAGAAAGATCCAAAACTCAAGTGGGGCCATAATAGGAAAAAGTGGGCAGGGAAATGCCTACATTTCAAAGTTCCCTAAGATTCAGGTGATATTTATATGCCATCTATACCTTTCATAAGGTCATTACTTCTCAATGAATTGAAAACACAAAACTATTAGCCAAATGGACCATGAACTTCTGTGGTACATGAATGTTTTAAATGTGGACATTCAATCCTCATTGTTTCATGTGATACAACTCACTCGAGTTTTGGATTTGCATCATTTTTTGGGCTCATGCCTTAACACGATCTTGCCCAATGGATGACCAGGATGAATTTCTCATAAATATCATGGTGGGCCCCACTTAGCTTCTTGTTGTAGGAAATTCCTACGCAAGGTTTCTCAGGTATATAATTGAACATTAAAAACTTCATATGAGCCCCAAAACGGATATTTGTTTTTCAACTTCATCCCCATGAGACCATATACACAGGTTGAATGGAAAATAAACATTAGGATCTATTTGGGAGTGCGGATTTGAAACCCCTGGATTTGAAATCCTTCTATTATGTTTGATCCAAAAGTAGCTATACATGATATATTTATAGGGGTTTGAATTTAATTACTAAATCAACTTTAATATATCTAATTAGTAAATGTATGTAATGTTTGACACAATGATTATAATAAGCCCACCAAAATATATACTTTGGCTGAAAATAATGAAATTCCAAGTCCCGGATGGGCCACAAGTACAAGATCATGTCCAAGTGACTAACCAACGATGTTTAACCAATGATTTATATGGACAATATTTGGACGGAGTTGATCATCATATTAAAGTAATTATAGTGATGCAATTGATAATCTAATTGTTTTGGGATATCATTAGTGAGCCATGTGCCCAATAGATTAATAGTCTAATGACACACATGTTATACATGCAACTTTTGGAAGAACGTTAGATGTAATTCAAGCTTTCACCGTGGATTTCAAATCCCTGGATTTAAAACCCCAGTTATTATGGTGCCAAATCAGAGGATTTGAGATCCCCCCAAATCCAGTGCCAAACAGCCCCTTATGTCCGTGTTAGCCTTAGGAAATTTTTAATGGTAGGCGTTCAATCACCACTATTTCATGTGGTGTGAGATTTAAATCTGTTTCATTTTTTTCAATTGCCCTAAAATTAGCATGTGGATATTCAACAAATACATCAAGGTGGGCCCAGAACCACACCTAATCCGCTCCCCCACAAACACGAGCAGCTTTTCATGATTGCGCTACCGTTTAGGAGTCGCTAGACACATCCCTCCATCTAAACAAACATGTAAAAATGGCAGCGATAATCCTCTCTCTCCCCATTCCCTCCCCACAAAACAGCAGCAGGAAGAAGGATTTCCTCCAAACCACCTTTCTCCCTCCAAATCCCCTTCCTTATAAAACCCTCACAAAAACAACCCTCCAAAAGAAGATTCCCACCTCCATTTCTTCTATCACTTCATCTTCATCGTCTTCTTCCACAATCAAAATCATCCGCAATCCATCTCTCGACCGTCACGTACTGAAACAAAACAAGCTTCGCTTCGTCCAAAAGCTCAAAACACTCCTTCTCTCCAAACCCCGTCATTATCTCCCTCTTCGCATTCTCTCCCGATGCCGATCCTATCTCTCTCTCCCAACCTCTCGCTCTATCCTCTCCATGATCAAACGCTACCCAGCCATTTTCCAGCTCTTCTCTCCTCCACCTTCCCCCACGAATGCATCCGATCCCCCTCTTTCCGTTCGCCTCACTCCCGCTGCTGCCTCTCTCGCCGCCCAAGAATCCCTTCTCAAATCCCAAATCTCCTCCGCTCTCGCTTCCAAGCTCCACAAGCTCCTCATGCTTTCCTTCCACCATCGCCTCCTTCTCTCTAAGCTCGTCCACCTCGCTCCTGACCTTGGCCTTCCACCCAATTTCCGCTCCCGCCTCTGCAACGAGCACCCTCAACGTTTCAGGACTGTTGACACTTCCTACGGCCGTGCGCTCGAGCTCGTGTCGTGGGACCCTGACCTTGCCGTCCCCTTTCCCGCTGCACAATCCCCGGGTTTGGACTTGATTATCGACCGCCCTGCCAAGTTCAAGATGCTGAGGCTGCCGAAGGGCCTTAATTTGAAGCGGCGGCATCGGGATTTCCTGATTAAGTTTGGGGAATTGCCGGAGATGAGTCCGTATTCAACGGATGGGGTGGGGCTGCTGCCAGCGCCGCACACGATGGAAGCGGAGAAGAGGGCATGCGCGGTGGTGAGGGAGGTGCTGGGATTGACGGTGGAGAAGCGGACATTGGTGGATCACCTAACGCATTTCCGGAAGGAGTTTGGGCTTTCGAATAAGGTGAGGGGGATGCTGGTAAGGCACCCGGAAATGTTCTATGTCAGCATTAAGGGGCAGAGGGATTCAGTGTTCTTGGTGGAAGCGTATGACGAGAGGGGTCAGCTGGTGTTGAAGGAGGAGGATGAGCTGTTGGTGGCGAAGGAGAGGCTAATGGAGCTGGTTAGGATTGGGAAGAGGATGAGGAGAGAGAGGAGGAATCGCGTCGATGGTGTCGACGACGATGAAGAAGAAGAAGATGATGATGACGACAATGACGATGACGATGGTTTTGAGGAGTTGTTTGAGGCTGGAATTGAAGATGATTGGGAGGATTTTGGGGTTGATGAAGAAGAAGATATTGGAGATGAGGTGGTTTCGGGCAGCAGTGGAGAGTTTTGGACTGTCAATGGTTTGAGCAAGGATGTTGGTGGTGGTGGAGAATTTGAATCCTGGTGAAGATGACTGCTCTGTTTGGCTGGTCGTCCTGTTGAGTAAGTGCGAGACATCAATCCGTGTATATAAAGAGAAGAAAAATCTTTAAGTGTTAAGTTCCTGTTTCGATTTGGGTATTATCCCTTCTCATTCTCTTCTTCAAAATTCAAAATTAATTCTTGTAGATTCCCTCCAACTATTTTTAGAGGAAGATGACATGGGCACTAGCTCTCCCTACTCTGTCCTTGGATGTGATGCCCAGATTTTCAAGTGCAAAATGCTTGTATAAAAGGATTGTAACTGTGTGTTAATCTACAACTGTTTTGATGGCCAGTTCCCCCTTCCAATTTTTTCTATTGTTGGTTTGAATCTTAAAGCTTTGGTGAAAAGCAAGCAAGCTGAGTAATCCTACATGACCCAACTATTAAGTGGCTTCAAAGGCAAAAGGACCTACTGGGGTGAGTATGGCTGCCTCAAATGAGAATGGTTTAATAAGGGACATGCTTCAGCATTGTATTCTCATGGGTCATTTAGTAGCAAGGATTTTGAGTGATTTGGATTTTAGAGGAATCATAATCCCTCAAAACAGTTGTGTTTTTTCGTTCCTACCTCCAAGCTAATTTGGAAAATCCACTCAATTCCACAACTTGCAAAATCCATTGGATTTGATAGGATTTAAAATCCATGCTGCCAAACAAGCCCTCATTCTGGAGCACAATTTAGTGAGGAAAAGGAGTAGCAAAGTCTCCCACCTGCACTTTTTATGATGCATCGAACAGGTCCCCTTTCTAAGAGTGGTGAAACTTGGCCCAGACCTGCTAACCCAGACCCGACCTAGAAAGTTAAGGTTTGGGTTGACCCATTTCTTATATTGGTTAGGTTTGGGATTTTGCATGAAGCACCAATTGCCCCTACTTACCAAAAATGTAGGTGAGTTAGACAAGCTATTGCTTCCACAAGTTGGGTACAAGATAGACCTTGTTTGGATATCCATCAATACTTTGTACACAAATCCAAAGTTGTGCTTTTGTGAGAGGGGAGCATTTAGCTTGTGCACATAAACATGAATGTTTTCGCCTACATTTTCAACAGCCAGTTGCAGACAGGAACAGGTTTGAACTTTAAACTATCTAATCTGCAAATTGGGTGGCCACTGATTTTAAATAAACGAAAGAACACCGAAAGGAGAAAACCCACTTAGAACCTGAATTTCTGCAAAATTTCAATATACATTGTGTGTGCTGCCACTAACATCTGAACTATTATCGAGCCATTCTATGCCCATACATGTGGTACACACGTGCATGATCGGTCCGTTGGGACCAACTATGGATGGGCTTTGCACCCAAAAAATCACACCAGTTGGATGAACCTATAGTCTTAAACTGGGAGAATCATGGTGAATATAAATGGGCAGAAAAAAATTCCAACCAACAATCAAGATTCAATGAGAAATCATAACATTATGATTTTTTTAAATGTTAATTACCCATCCACGGTGGACCCAAAGAATGACAGATTGGACGCCGAACATGCATGCCATGTGTACAGGTGTAGTGCCTGATAAGCTTAGAAAAAAGGGTTCTGCAGTGAATCATTTCCCTAGTGAATAACAATATTAATAATTACAGACATTGTATCTATATGAGTAACAGATGAGAAGCTTTTTATCATCACAACAATGGAACGGCATTCGGTGAGCATCTGTTGTATTTCTGAACAAACCTGTGGAGCCCTTCTGTTAGGACGGGAGTGGCTCAGTTCAGGGAACAAACAAAATTTTACAATGGAAATCCTCCCATGATTTGAGAATATATCGGCGGTGATGAATTTGCAAGATGGTTGATGGGGAAGCGGGCCTCATATGATGCCTCGTCTTTCTGCTCCTGTTTAGGCTTGACAAATCCCATATCTCCATCTTTAGGCTGCTGCCCAAAGAAAGGCAGAGCTGCCCCCATAGACTTCCCATGATTGAATTCAAAGCCAGCCAATGTAAGGTTTGCAGGCCGGTGGAGGTTCATAGGAAATGCAAGCGGAAAGTCCGGGACAACCTGGGGAACTGAAGAAGCTTGATGAATATCGTTGTGTCCAAAGGAGCTAAAAGGTATAGGCTGTAAGGATGGCAACTTCATCTCATAACAGGCAGAAGGCCCAAGCTTTATATCGGCAGTAAACCTCCCTATATAGCCCGGTTTCAAGTATTCACTGCTGAGTTCAGGTTTTCTCTCAAAACGAGGGGCAATATCTTGAACTTGGGGTTCGGGCTTGGGGATATTGGCAGTTCCTGATAATGCCACAGTGGTCTGGGCGCTTGCAGGTTGTACGGTCCCACCACCCGAGTTGATGTGGCTACTGTTTCTTGCTGCGGGTACTTCATGGTTGTGTTTTCCTTCATAAGTTGTAATCACAGACTTGAGATCATGTGACGCTCTTTCGACATGCTTCCTCACTGTACATCCAGCATGTGTGCATTTGTAGTAGCTCCTGCAGCAGGAAAAAAAGAAAAAAGAAGAAGCTGTAAGCAAGAAATCAAGTTCTTTATATCTACAGAAGGTAAAGACTACAATAGACCATTCTTCTCTCCTTATTAGATAGCAAGAATCCTGGCCCAAATATTCAGATGTGCTTGGATGTTCAAACTCATTGAAATGCAACAAACTCAATTCGACGTCGCATCTTTTGGTTTGCTACAGCAACCATAACCCTACCGCAATTCAATGCATTTCCATTTAGTTTTGGGATGAAGTAATTGGGGGCTAGTCCCTCCTTAGGAATGAAGTTGGTATACAGACCCACATTAAACATTTTCTCTACATCTACTTTCGAGTTATTGGGAGTCATTTCAATTGAGCATCCAAATGTACTCTAGCAGAAATATCAGCATTAGAAGTAATTTGTAACAGTAACAAGTATGATATGAAAGTAAAGCAGTATGAACTCCGTACCTAGGGTTTGGATTCCCTTTGACCACTTTTTGCCCATACTTGCGCCAGCGATATCCATCATCAAGAATGTCCACTTCACTGTCTGTTTGAACGACTACTCTTGGTTCACGGACAGCTCTGGATGCCACACTTGCTTCGATTAAACAGTTCTCTTTCTTCCTGAAACAACAGAGAAAAAAATTCGTCTCAATTCTTTCTTAAATAACAGAGAAGAAACCTCCTTAAATGTGCAGCTTTATTATAATGTATTGGGACAGCCCTGCTTTTGTACATCTCCAGGAAATTACACAATATGTGGTCAGAAGTAAAATGATATCCATGAACATCACATGGGATCAAAACTCAACAACTAGCAAGTTAACTCAGTCTCATCAGAGAAAAAAGAAATGAGTGACACCCTGAAAAATGTACATTTTCTGGATGACTAGAACTGAGTCGACATGGTTTAGAGTAAGTCATAACGGTTTTGTTTCCTGGAAGGGTCGCGCTTTGAAACTGAACTTCAATTCCTTGATTAAGGGTGAAGAAATAACCTTCTTTTTGACTCGGATTCCTTGTCTTCAGCATCATCACCAAGTGATATGCTTCCCTGTGTGACCATATCTTCATCGTCGTCATGACTAGCTAGTGTAGATGAAAGCTCTGGAGGAGTATCTGCTGATTCAAGCATGCTCAAGTGCTTCCCCTGGGCCGTGGACAATGGATCTGAAAGCTCAGTAACAACTGATGTAGATGATGTCCTCTCCAAACCATCAGCCCTTCCTTCTGTGCTGATTTTATCTTTAGATCCAGGTTGAATGCATCTCCAAACTGACCCCCCTTCAACTTTGACATATGATCCATGACCCTCATGCATCTCCGATGTCTCACTGAGTTGAAATGCAGATCCAATTGCTGAGCGACGACTAGGCTGCGGTTTCGGATGATTATGAGCACCCTTATAAATGATTTCTGTTATTTGCCCATCGTGGGAACGTTCCACCTTTTTCTTCACCTGACAGTTTGGATGAGTGCATTTGTAGTAGCTTCGAGGATACTCACTACCTTTTACCTGTTTCTGACCATACTTCCTCCAATTGTATCCATCTTCAGATGGCCTTCCCATCCCTATGGCAGGAAATGTCCCTTTCTGGTCTTCTTCTAAAAGCTGCTGCGAACATGCATCTTCTCCAAGAGGCAGCTCCTCAGGCTGCAGTGCATGATCACTAGCAGCACTAGGAGTGCGAGTTTGCAAAGGCAAGTTGTTTACCTTCACAATCATATTATTAGAACCCTCTATATCAGATGGGGAATCAGTAGTGTAGTTTGTTATCGTCGCTTGTTTGAGAAACCCTGCCTCACACTCGAAATCCAATTGTGGTTGCACCTGGACCAGATTTTGATGTTTGATATCAGCCACCGCAAGATGTTGCGCCTGATTGGCAGCAGAAGGAACCTAAAATCAAGCATATTAAGGTAAAAGTTCATGCTGAAGTGGATATTTCTTTTTACTCATATAGATATGCATTTTAACTACACACTTCATGTAAAAAGGATCAGAAAAAGGATTTAAAAACACGCACACGAACAAAAAAAAAAAAAGGAGGGAGATTGTATAATATCATTATATCATGCTTAAATCTCCCCAAGTATTCCTGCAGCTCTAAGAATGTATGATGATGATTTTTTTTATGACCAGATGTTGCAGTCGTATAGTATTATTACCTGAAATGCCTGCCAAAAAATGGCCTAATGTAGCATTTTTTATTCACTCCTTGCCTGTGTGTGTGGTTGTGAATGTATGTGGTGCACAGATGTCTGGCTGTGAAAACAGCTATTTGACTGGCGATGCTATATTTGGCAGAGTGTTGGGCAATTGGGAGGCAACATGAAAATGAGCATTACAGAGATGCAGACATTAAGGGCCTGTTTGGTAAATTTTATTTTCAGCACTTATGGCTGAAATTAGACCATTTTCAGTGATTTTTCTAGATTCAGATTGTTTGGCAAATCTCAAAAATTAAGTTCTTAATTTAAAATTTCACTGAAAATTTTTAAGCTTTTTTCAGCTTCCCTCTTACTTAAAACTTAAGAGGGAATGCAGTATGTGATTTAGATTTAAAACTTTTTTTAAATGACAATTCTACCTTTTTTGAAGTAACTTCCTGTGCGCATTCAATGGGTAAGTGCGTAGAAGCTGGCAAAGTACTTTGGGCCCATCATGGTGTATGTGTTATATCCACACCATCCGTCCATCGATTTTGCCAGATCGTTTTAGAGCATGAACCAAAATATGAGGCAGACCCAAAGCTCAAGTGGAACACACCACGGAAAGCTATGGGGCAATGATGGCCACCATTGAAACCTTCCTAGGGCCCACCATGATCTTTATTTGCCATCTAATTTGTTCAAAAGGTCACGCAGACGTGGATGAAGTGAAAACACAAACATCAGCTTGATCCAAGACTTCTATGGCCCCCAAAAAGTTTTCAATTGTAGGTGTACAATCCCCACTTTTTCTGTGGTGCGGTCCACTTGAGGTTTGGATATGCCTCATTTTTTTGTCTAATGAGCTAAAATAATCTGAAAATTGGATGGACGGTGTGGATCTAACAAATGCATCATGGTGGGGGCCATGTAACTTTGCCACGGATGAAGGCGTTGTGTTCCACACTGCGCAATCCAAGTACGCTTTTAGAGATAGCGGCTTAGGTGTTATCCAGGTAACACATTAGTGAGTGTTGCCCTGATCATGCGTATATACACACACATACCATTCATCAGTTTTTCTAGCTCATATTAGGGCATAATCCCAAAAACTGAAATAGATTCAAATCTCAAGTGGACCACACCACAAGAAACAGTGGTGTCATTGAATGCCCACCATTCAAACCATCCTAAGGCCCACTATAATGTTTATTTCATCCAACCAGTTTATAAAGTCACAAAGACTGGATGAAGGGGACAGAGAAATATCAACTTGATCCAAAACTTTTGTTGCCCCCAGAAAGTTTTTAATGGTGGGAATTTAATCCCTATAGCGTGGTCCGCTTGAGATTTGGATCTACTTCATTTTTGTGAGCCTACCCTAAAATGATTTGGAAAAAATGGATGGACAACGTGGATATACAACACATACATCAAGGTGGGCCCCATGGTCAGGGCAACACCCACTATTGTGTTACCAACAGAGGACTTGGATTGCCTGTGTTGGCGTGACAAAGTTCTATAGGCCCACTGATGAGGACATCACTTCACGTACACCATTGCGTACATATTAGAGGAGGCGGGCTACACCGATTTCCCTGTGGCTAGGCGAGTATCCGTGATTGTGCTGAAGACTCCATGTGCATGTGCGAGCATTTGGAAAACCCCACACTTGGAAGATGCACATGGGCTGCTTTATGGAGTGATCCAGACCGTTGGATCGGAGGGACGTGACGATCAGGCCATTGGATCACATGATCGGGCAATTAATCATGGATCTTCCACATTAGTTTTTCTCGGCTTTTATCAATTTATAGGATTTAGTTTTGTTTATGTTATATTTGGATGCTATTATGAGTGTTTTTATTTAGGTTAGGTTATTTTCGTCAAAATTCACAAAATATGGTGTTTATTGTAATTTTTGAACTTTCTTGAAGCTATAAAAGAGAGTGGGCGTGTGACCCTCTCCCTCATTAGATTTTGTGATTAAAAATAAAAAATTAAAAAAAAAAAAAAGTGAGAAAAGCTCTTGCTTTCTTCTTCCATCTTCAAGCAATTTGAAGATACTTCCATGCAATTTGGAAGGAAGATTAGTACGAGGCTAATCTTCATCAACGGAGGTACGAGGTCTCCATCTATCCCCACATTATCTTCTCTTTTTCCCTCCATCAAAGTACCTTCTTCAAGTTCTTAGATTCTCCCATCCTAAAACTTAATCTTTCCCTTACCAATCTACAATCCGAAACCTGAACCAACATAATCGTCTATCCCACACCACACGTGTGACCGTACAGCCACACGTGTGAATTCTTCGAGTTGGGCGTATGGCCACACCTTGCCCCTTTTGGCTTTCCATTATGCTTATATCAAAACTCATTTCTTCCATTCCCAAAACTCCAACCCTAAACCTAAAATCCCTAATTTTCCTACTTTTCCAAATTACACAAACCCTAACTTTTATCCTATGTTGTATTAGCCCTTTTACTTTGAAATAGACTATATCATATGCTAATTGGATGTCTCTACATCTATTAGATCCTAGTTTCGTTTTATTTAATGATCTTACGTGATGATGTTGGTAACTTAGGCTAGGATTTTGCATGATATTCTTTTGGTTTTCATGGGATTCGTGATGATTATGGCAATGCTTATGTTTTTTGGTTAATTATCTTAATTCTACTATTTGATTTCATATGTTCTTTGGTTCATGCATCAGTCCTACATCACCCACTATGATATATGTGTTATATCCACACCGTTCATCCATTTTGTCATATCATTTTAGGGCATGAGTCTAAAAATGAGACAGATCCAAAGCTCAAGTGGACCACACCATCAAAAGAAGTGGGGATTGAACGCCTACCATTGAAAACTTCTTAGGGGCCATAGAAGTTTTCGATCAAGCTGATATTTGTGTTTTCCCTTCATCCAGGTCCATGTGACCTTATGAACAGGTTGGATGGCCAATAAACACCATGGAAGGCACAGATCTTCCAATCTAAGAAGATTTCCAGGTAAGATCCTCATCGTTATCGCACTCGTAGTCCGCTGGACTACCGTAATAGGTGGCTCTTAGGTTCTGATTTGTGCTGATTATGGGCCCACTCAAAAAAGTAATGGTTTCTTTGGGCACAATCTTTACTCAAATGGAGACATCATCGTTATCTCATTTGTTAGTCTTTAAAGGCAGCTAATCTCGACCATTTATTTTATTGTATTTCTAATAATATGTTGGATGTAATGTAATAGAGAACCCACAAACATAGAATTACGAAGTCTATATATGACCACAGGAGCATGGCGATTTTTAGGCCACACCAATCATTATGGTACACATCCGTAGGGCCTATCCTCTGCCAATGGCCTATCATGCAAGAATTGAAAAATGGTCTAAGATTTTACTTGTGTGGTTCATTTTTCGCTGATCTAGATCCTTTATCAGGTTGGCCCCACATGGGATGGACCTAAAAGCACCAATAGGACAATCTAAACTATTCAATTGGTGGTTATCAGATTGATGATTAAAAATAAAGTATGAGGTGGTTCATATTCAATGGGCAAGATCAGATGGTTCGTATCACCCACTTGGTGTGCATGTCCCCTAGTGACACCAATCATAGTATTATGAATATTATATAAAAAAGAATATAGTTCATGGTCAATACACAACTAATTTATGTTAATGGACATGACAAACATAAAAGATCTAGACCGTTCATCTACTTGGCTTTATTTGGTAGGGAAATTATTAAAATTTTACTGGATTGTGCATAGGTGTGCAAAAATCGGTGGCATGATAATAATATGTTTCTTCTTATACTCTACAAAAGATAGAAATTGAAACAATAAGGGCAGATATGACAAATTGCTAATTTTCAGACATTTGTAGTCTGTGTTTACCAAACAAGTTCTTATGAAAAAACTACTTATTTTCAGATATCAGGGTTTTTTCAGACAAATTATCAAACAGATTTTTCAGTATTTACAAATACTAAAATTCAGCATTTTAAGCTTTCATTTCAGTACTTAAATGAATTTTCAGGCTTCAATTTTCAGTTTACCAAATGGCACCTAAGATGGATTTGTGGAATGACTAGGAAGGATAGAATCAAGAATAAGGGCATCAAAAGCTGCCTAAGAGTAGCCCCAACAGGACAAAATGATTAAGAATTGATTGTTGGTGATAGAGGAGATCCATGCCCAGGAGAAATTTATTGAAAGAATGAACTCTACCTTGGAAATAGCCTTTAATAGGTGATAGCAAAACAGCAGCTTTTCAGGAATGTTTGCATGACGTTATTGTTCCATATCAAGGTTCTTCTGTCAATGATGCAAAATTTCTTGATGGGTTTCTCATTGCTAATGAATGCATACATTTGAGGAGGAAACAGAGACTGGAAATTGTCCACGAAGTTGACATTAGAAAAAAAAAAAAAAAAAAAACCTATGACCATGTCCGTAGGCACATGCAAAATATCCAGTCCATGTATTAAATGGGTCCTAAAATATCAGCATGTTCTCTCTCAAAATTCATGCCATTTGCCGTAGGGTTGCATCTACGGGAGTATAGTTGCAATGGGGATGTGGAGTAAAGAGCAACGTTTGGAGAAGCATTTGTCCACGGACAGCTACATTCAAGCCTACCCCATTGGTACCCGCAGATTTAATATTTGTGGACGACCCTATCCAAAGGAACCTTTAAAGTAAGTGACAGCTCCATCCAAACCATGGAAACCTTCAATTTCCATGGACAACAGTGTCCTAAGTGAAGTTTTCCGCATATCCAATATTAACAAAGCAGTGTAGGAAATCAATCTTGCTATCCATTGTTATCCCATCTAAATCTAATATCCAATATAATCTTACCAACAATAAGCTCAGAGAAGTTTCTAACCTCTACATTTTTTAAATTGCCAACCAGTACAAAGGCCAAAACTTCTCCCATTCACCTACCAAACTAATGGATTTCCACATTGCCCTTTACCCTTATAACTCTATTCAAGTCACTCCTTTTGTTCAAAGTCCATATTTAATATTTATTAGCGATCATCATCATCAATATACTAATGCCACCACACCGTTTATCCTTTTGAACCTTCTTCCAAATGATTCAGAAGTAATGCCTTACCAAAGGAAATTGCATTGCAGTTGTTCCAACTTCCAACCTTTTCGCTACCACCCAGGTAATCTTGAAAAGAGATAAACTGCACATGGAGGTCAGAGCTTGAATGAGAGAGATGCATCGTCACATGAAAGAGTTTTTTTTTTTTTTTAAATCTCCAGTCATTCATCTGTCAGAACCCAAATGGACAAACAATTCCATTTTGCTCCAAGCAGGAGGTCAAGACGTGAAAGAGAGTTACCACACTTACAACCCCATCAAACTCTCTCATTCATCCTTTCTTTCATCCTTTAATCTTTAATATTTCGTTTTAATAATTACACCCCCATTAAATTATCAAGGACATATAGCAGGTTAATGCCAGTTGGGATGGTCATAAGAAGAGTGTGATGAAGATGTGGATCCAAAAGATCCAATATGTTGGTCCTATGGTCCATCCGATGTCCCCCACATGTGATATGTCCATGCAAGAGTCATAAATATAGAATCAAGTTTCATATTTAGGGCTTCTTCAAATAAATTAGATGTTGTTTAGAGAAATAGCAGCTCAGATTTTGGAGTTGACTTAGGTCTTTTCTTCAAAAGTTTTAGATCTTTATGCAGGTAGATTTCTTTTAAAAATAGGATGTATACAAATCGTTGGAGTCTATTTAGGGGTTTTCTTTCAGTCATGGGAGACTTTTTGGGATTTTATTTTTCCAATGAAAAGGTTGAACAGCTATTTTGTGTTTTCTTTAAATAGTATAGTTTAGAAGCCTCATTCTTGATATTGTTGCTTACTAAATTGGTGTTTTGCTAGATCTGGTTAAGATATTTTGGAGTGCCCAAATTTGCTAAAACTGTTGGATCGATTTGATTAGAAGGATTCTCATGGATCTGGTATATAGTTGCAAAAAGCATGAAGCGAAGTAGAAACAGATTCGGGTGCAAGAGCGGGGAATTGTCTGTTTTAAAATGTTAGCAAGCTCTAGGAAGTGGGAGTGTGAGCACAATTATGAAGCACAATACGAAGTGGGAGTGGAACCTTGATAGAAGGATTGTGCAACTATGATCTATATTTTGGAGCTTTTATATTATTCAGAGAGCAATCATGGAGTTACTTTAGGAAAGGTATTTCTAAGCTAGAGAGATGCTCCAGTGCTTTCAGAGCACAGTAAGTTATAGTGTTCCCTCCTAGTTGCATTTTGGAGAACTCTAAGTCAAATGATCTAGACTCTCCAGTGCTCTCAGAGCACAGCAAGTTATAGTGCTCCTATTTGCATTTTGGAGAACTATAAGTCAATTGATCTAGACTGTCCATTAGGTACAACACACATTTCATGGCCCACCATCCCAATATGACACCGATCAGATGATCTTAACCATCTGATCAATGGCCTCTAATATGGACGGTCAAGATCATTTTGTACAAAAATAGATTTAACCAACGACCTGATCTATCTATTTCCTAGCTCCCATCATGGACTGCTTATGATTCTGAGGAATCACTTCTGTTATGCAATCCTAACCATCAAATGGACGAAAAAGAATGGCTACAAAAACAGGCCAAATCTAGGATGTGTTTCATCATCTGATCTGATCAGTTTTTATAGTGTAGATTAATCTCTTGAACTGTCTAAGTTACTGATAGTGCTTTGAGAGCATTGAAGCATTCTCTTTAAGCTACTATACGATAGATAAAATAGGGGGGTCCTATAGCATCTAGTGTTGGTAACACAGAGGCCATTTTAGCAAGACTTTGTGGATTTTTATTATTTATTTATTTATTTATTTATAACTGGATGAGCCCATGCCTAGTTAGCTTGTCTTAGACAGTGTTTGTGGCTGGTTTGTTTGAGTTTTTTTTTTTTTTTTTTCCTGGCTGAGATCATGCCTAGCTAGCTTGTCTAGCATTGCATGCTTGAGACCATAACTGACTGCAAATTTCACTTTCTAGGTAATGTGGAATAGTTAAGCAAGCACACCAAGCATAATTGTGTTGGCATGCGACAAGCATTTGGTAGACATGTATCCATGGGCTCCCTGATATTCCCTACAGCCAATTACTTGAGCTTTTCCAATCCACCTTTTGGTCTAATAGTGGTAAATTTATGTTCCTAGGTGCCAACTCAGTCTTGGTCTGGTTCTCCATCACCCCCATTCCAACTGAGAAGAGGGATTGGAAAGGGTAACTCATTGTCGCTCATGATTATGTTCCCTCCCAACAAGTTCAAACGAGGCATCATCAAGAGGCAAGCTCAAGCCTATAACAGTGGCCAAGGGAGGCATGGCCATCTCCCACTTGTTTTTTGAAGATGACTTAATTTTTGGCGGAAAGGTTACCCCAGAATCATATAGAACTAGTAGCAAGTTTCATAATAAGTTCAGAAAGGAAGCTGGTCAAGTCAGTCAATAGGGACAAGTCACTGATCCTCTCCTCAGAAACCACAACTCCCCATGAGAGGCAAGTGGAGTCAAAGAATCTACAAGTGAAGCAAGGTTAGTGGCTGATTCCATACCTAGTGTTCCTATTACCCACCTAGACTTGAAGGAGAGAGGTTCAAGGGCACCATTGACAAGGTCAAAAGAAGGATTTGAGATTGAAAAGCTAAATTGTTGTCCCAGTCAGGCAGGAAAACCTTAATTATCTCATGTCTTGTGCGGAACTGCCGAAGAAGACCCTAGACTCAGTAAGCAAAATTAGAGCATTCCTCAAGAATAAGTAGGGCATCAACTACAATTTGCATTACATTGAGTGGGCCAACTGAAGAGCAAAGGAGATCTATGCCTTAGACTTCAAAGACCCTGAGATCAAAACAAGATCTTCATGGCAAAGCTAGGGCAGAGGATTTTATCCAATGAAAACTCCTTGTGGTGTAGGATGATGATGAAGAAGTACCTACGCACAAGGAAACATGCAGAAGCGAGATCCAAGCCAAATGACGACGTCACAGGAATCCAGAAGGCTCAGAACCTCATCATCAAAGGAGTTTCCACCAGATAAGATCTGAAGAACTGGAAAAAAATAATAATAATAATAATAATAAAAAGATCTGAAGAACTATATAATGTTTGGATGAAGAGGTGGGCCCCAAACCTTCCCCACCATCTCCTCATGGACTGCCATAATTCAAAGAAACAAAGCTGGAGGATAGAATGGAAAATGTCATCTCAGTATCTAAGGACCAGACTCAAATGTGGGAAGGCCAGGCTTATGAAGAAAAAAAATGTGACTGCAGATAAAATTCTTCAACTTGGCCTAGATTCAGATAAGCTGACAAGCTTATATGGAAGCTAAGTAGTGATAGGAAATTTTTAGTCAATCCGCATACAAAGCAGCTGTAGGACACATTCCGAATGTTTCTTTGGAGAGCGGACAGCTTCCTAAGGTAAAAGAATTTCCTTCAAAAAACTTACCAGCAAACTTCCACAGTAGAGTAGGGAGCTCTGCATGGAATCAAGCACAGAGAACCTGTAATACCACTTTACTACTGAAGAATCGGCATCAAATTTCCCACTCTCATGTGAAGTTGTGAGGGAAGCATCAAAGGATCTCTCATTCACAAAATTGGGAAACAACAAGAGGAAGAATCCGTTACCTCAACAGTGAACTGATGACTAACTAGCAAAGGTGAGAAAAAAATTCTTTCCATACATATGCTGGTATATGTGGTTATGGTATATGTTGGTATATGTGGTTATCCAGGGACAACAAAATATTTAAGTGTAACCAGAAAGATCTGTAAAAGAATGGCTCCTTGACCTTCACAAGTCTTGAGGAAAATGATGTTCTGAGACAGAGAAACATCTAAATTGAAGAGGCTATGAGTTGGGGAAGGAAGTCCCAACAAGGAGTCAATCAGAGAAAAACTTGGCACCTGCCTCCAGCTGGGTTTGCCAGACTCAAATTTGATGAGGCCAGGTTTCACAGAGCAGCTGTCGGGTTATTCCATTCAGATAAGGGAGATTTCCTGGTTGCCTACAGGTATCCAGGATCCAACTCCCCACTTGGGACTGAAGCCAATGGTCTCAATAGGGGGTTGGAACCAATACTCAAAATGATATCAATGGTTATCTTTATCAAAATCCTCCTTGTTAATGGTTGTGAATGCAGGATGTACAAACCTGGATGAATGTAATACGGGACCATACAGTGGTACGGCCCACCAAGTCTTGGGTTTTGTCCATGTGTCCCTTTATTTAATTTATTAGTTGCACTTAATATGCATGTGTCATATTATAAGTGAAGGGTATTTTTGGGATTTTCACTTTTTAACTTAATATAAGAAGGGAGAGACTAGGGGCATGTACCTCAAGTTTTCTTTCTCCCCATTTTATTTTTCCCATCTCTTTCTTGCTCTTTTCTATTTCATTTCTCTTCTACATTATTCTGCATGGTGACAAAGCAAGTTTCATTCTGATCTACACCAATTTCTTCTCTATTATCTCATAATGTTTTCTACTTTTTTCTCTACTCTCCATACCTCCCTTGCGTTGAAGGCTTTCTAACAAACCTAGGGTTTCTTCTTGTTCTTCTTTCTTTCTTTCTTTCTTTCTTTCTTTCTTTCTTCTTTCTTCTTCTTCTTCTTCTTTTTTTTTTTTTTTTTTTTTTTTGTGGAGTGTGCAATTGGAGAGTTCTTATATATGGGAAGTCAGCCTTTGCTGGTGTAAGCACTATAGTATTCTCTTTAATTTCTTCTTCTGATGGAAATGAAGGGTGATCAAAGATCTAGATTCCCAAATCCATCCAATTTTCTAGGGGTTCAAATAACCTCTATAAAACTAAATGGAGAAACTTATCTCCAGTTGTCTAAATCGATCCAAGTGTTTTTGAAGGTCAAAGGCAAATTAAGATATCTGACAATAGAGAAACCAAATGAAAATAATAGCACATACAATCAATAGATCCAGGAAAATACTCAAATGACATTTATACTCCAGCTTGAGGGAGAGTGTTAATGACTTTGAATGTGGATCGTACAATCCCAATGGATGTAATAAGGGGTTGTACAATGATAGGGGCCACCTAGCCTTTGGTTTTGTCCATGTGTCCATTTTATTTTTATTTTTTTGGAATTTGTTACTTCTTAAACTTAATATAAGAAGGGAGAGAGTAGGGATGTGTAGCTCTAGTTTTCTCTCTCCATTCTCTTTTTTGCCATCTCTTGTCTATTTCCTTTCCCTTCTACATATTTCTACACTCCTAAGAATTCAACCTCTTTATATCAAACAATTGGCATTGTGCAGAGTACTGTAATCTCATTGGTCATGTCACCTTTGAAAAAAACAAGTTGCAACATGGTAAAGAGACTCTTTCAAAAACAAAAAATAACAAGGTAAAGGACATACTAGAACAAAATACTATTTTTAAATTATCGAGTTTCTTACGACTAATAAAACAGCCATGCAAGTAGTTTCATCAATTGTATTAATATTACTAAAAGAATAACAAACCAATTATGCATGCACTTCCCAATACTTGTAGAAAAGAACATTGTGAGCATCACATTGATCAGTACAAAGAGAGAGCCAAAAGTTACCTGGTTTTCCACATTAGAAAGGCAGGGCATTGTAATAGGCTTCATGTGAGGCTTGAACATGAAGGAGGAATCACTATCTTCTGATTTTTCATTCTCTATACCAGAAGACACCGAAATTGGAATTAGAGTATCTTGACCAAAGGATGGCAATGGATAAGTTCCAGTTGTTGGAGATGGTAGTGCCTACAAAATATTATCCAAATCAATTGGTAAAACAATGGATTATGATAGACTTAATTCAAGGGGGACAATCTTGGGTTCAAATGTTGAAGAACAAAGATGGCAACATCAAATTAATGGAAGAAAACAAACTCATGTTGTGTATATGTCAAAGCACTAAGCATTGTTAGGGTGCAGAAGCTCAGCATCAGTGCAGCTAAATTACACATGAATGCAGAGAAAAACTATGCAATGTATGTTTAAAGCACTAAACATTGTCATGATGAAGAAGTTCATCATAAATGCATCCAAGTTACAGGTGAATGTAGAAAAGGCATGCATAGATATCATGTAAATATAGGACAAGGACTTAATTTAAAAAAAAAAAAAAAAAAAAAAAAATTTGATAACTTATAAAAAGGCGACGAAAGCGCACGAGGAACTACAAGAAAGGCATTAAAAGTGCCAAAAGCACACGTGGAACTATAAGAAAGTCGCTAAAAGAGCATAACCCAAAGGATATATATACATGAGGAATGCTCACCTGCGCACCAATTCTCACAAGAACTCACAAGAACTTTTTCAGCACTCATCACACATGATGTGGGCCCAAATCTGAACCGTTCATGTGATGCAACACCCCCTGAAACCCCCGGGGCCCGACTTTTACCATTATCCAAAACTTTGGTGGGCCATGGCGAGAGCGAGCGAGCGAGCGAGAGAGAGAGAGAGAGAGAGAGAGAGAGAGAGAGAGAGAGAGAAATCAAGGGAGACAACTATTTCCTTTTTCTATGGCCCACCAAAGTTTTGGATCAGAGTGAAAGTCGGGCCCTGGGGGTTTCATGGGGTACGGCATCACATGGACGGTTCAGATTTTGGGCCCACATCACGTGTGATGAGTTCTAAAAAAGTTCTCACGAGTATTTGTGAGAACTAGTGCACAAGTGAACATTCCTCATATAAAACTCTCTTCAAAGATATAGGAATTATTAGCATAATCTTTAACATTTGCCTTAGCCTGCTCGATAATCTTTGCAAGCACCCCACACTCCCACTCTTTTCTATGAAACGGTGATTATTCTAATCTCTCCATATGGTCCAAATGTCGGCGACCAAGGACTGCCACAACTTCTTCCAATCTTTCTCTCCTAGTACCGCCACCATGCCAAGATAGGAACAAATCTTCAATAGACCCAACATCATCCACAACACCTTGAAAAACCCCAAGAAGTACATCCAAATGGATCTTCCAAAGAGCAATGAACAAACAAGTGGTTTACCGACTCTACATTGCTGAGGCACATGGAGCATATATTTGGGAATGTACATGCCCTCTTTTGGAGATTGTCAATAATAAGTACACAATTCCTACTCACCAAGCCGACACCACAACCTTCGAGGGCACTCTATAACTCCAAAATGTAGGAGCTTTGCCCAATACCGAACCCTCGCTAAGTGAGGAGCTAGAAAAAAAACCGAACAGAGAATCTACCCGACTTCTCAAGACTCCACACCAAGGAGTCGTTTTCCCCAGGCAAGAGGCAGACACCATGAAGGCTTTCCGATAACCTTAGGAACTCGACCATCTCCTCTTCCAAAAGATTTTTTTGCAAACAGTTTCCTTCCCAATTTTGGAAAAACTTCTGACCACCATGATTTCGCCCTCCGTTGCAAGATTTGCCAGCCTAGGGAACTCAGCACAAAGAGAACTCTCTTCCAGCCTAGTGATGCATGAAGAGTGTTTTACTATTATAGATCTACAAATTTCACAAATGCATTGCTTAAATAAATAAACTTACAACATTTATTTTTGTATTTTCAAGCCATTTTTGGGCAGTTTCTGAAATTTTTATCTTTTTCTCAAAATAGGTTCAAAGAAATTAATTGAACGTTAGATCTAGATAAATTTGTGTATTTTTTTAAACAATAATCTACCATTGCTGTCAGATTTTGTGTTTCGGTTCATTTTTTATTTTTGTATTTCGGGTCATTTTTTATTTTTTTAAAGGTGGTTTTCAAAACATTTACTTTTTTCAATTTTTTTTAGGAATGATAGATTTATGTTGTTTAGACATACATCTAAGTTCTTTAAACATAGTTTTACATTTTATATGCTCTAATTTTATTCTTAACACATTTTCACCCTTTTTTTTGGTAATTTTCACAATTTTTTTTTTTCAAAAACCATATCGAGAAATGTGTGTTTTGGTATATGATTTGAATCATTTGATAGACCAATAGTTGATAAATAATTATATTAATATCAATTTAGATATATATATATATATATATATATATATATATATATATATAAACAGATATCAACTCAAAATACTCAACATCTCAACTTATTGTCCATCGACAACACTCTTATCAAAGTATGGTCCAATGTACCACTGAATACATGTTCAAAAAAAAAAAAAAAAAAAGATAGATTCTTGGATGTCTCTTTTTTCCTGTTCTTCTATTTTTTTTTTTTTTAAAGGGTTCTTCTAGTATTTTCCGTCTTTTTGGCTTAAAAATTGTCCTATACAGTCCAATACGTGATCGATATTGATACATGACATCATACTGTATTAGTTTTTGGCTGGGTTGATACACTACCGATACCAATATTCAGAACCATGCCCATGTACAACCAGTCGGACAGCTAATTGTCCATCCAACCAGGAGATAATTTCCATATTGCCATTTGTGTTGTTCAACCCGTCCAATGGGTCAGCCACAATATGCAGATCCCCTTGTGTAAAAATCAAATCCCAAACCAGACAAATGAGCACGCATCACTCAGCTGAGGTTTGCATTTGTATTATGATCGTGTTTTCTATTGAAATTCTAGATAAGAAGGAATCTCTCAAAAAATATCTACAATGAGAAGTGATCCTCATCCATTACACTTTCTGATTTTTTAGTCCTAGTGAGAAAATGTCTGAATTTCACAAGGTTATTATAAATTCAACACTAAGGCAAATTTTGATTATCTATTCCATCGTTTGTACAACAGAGGAAGGGCAAGGATAATATGGGCTTTAAGATGCTTTATGTTTGCATGTATGCTTTGCATTTATACCTTCCAAAAGAAAAGGTTCTACATTTAGGGAAATTTCCTTTTTATTCAGCATCGTTATCCCAACTCATGGTTCAGTGCATGATCTATTGATTTATAATACATCCACAGGACATGTTCTTAGGAGTTGTTTCATTGATGGATGTGCATAGGAAATGGGTGGCTTCTCAATATATTTCTACCAACATTTAAACACTTATCTACTTTTTTTTTTTTCTAGATTTACGAAAATTAGAAAAAACAAATCTTAAGATTCATGATTCAATTAGATTCACTTCAACAGCTATTGCAATTTACAATGCGGTTTCAATCCTTGGAGCACTGGTCATTCCACCTACCAATACCTAGTAACATAAAATAACAAAAGTTACAATCAACTCTTCCAACTAACCACCATAACCAAGATTAAACAATTGCTAAACAGATCAAAAGAAAGAAATAATGTTGGGAACAATGACAAGATCTGCAGTTCCACATACCAAAGATGTCTCAGCTCTGACTTTTAGCAGGGCACAGAACAATATATAATGGCATAAGCAACTCCAGAGACAAACAGTAATGGAACAAATGCATCAAATGCAAAATGTAAAGGGATGGCTTTCAAGATTTTAGTTATTCAATATGCAAACTTAGAAATGAGTTCCCACCTAAACTAAAGGGCAAACAGCAAATTAAGATTAAATGTAAAAAGTCTTACGACTCACAATTCAATCAAATTCAATTCAACGCCTATTGCAATTTGCATTTTTGATCTTCAGAGCGCCAGTCATTGCACCCAACTACATCTAGTAGCATAGAATAACAATAGTTACTATTTCTAATCACCTCCTCACACTAACCACCATAACCAAGATTAAGCAATTGCTAAACAGATCAAAAGAAAGAAATAATGTTGGGGACAACAACCAGATCAAAAGATGTCACAGCTCTGAATTTGAGCAAGGTAAAAAAAAAAAAACTATATATGATGACCTAAGCAACTACAGAAAGAAAAGGGCCATACGGATCCATATAGTTCAAAACGTACCAAGATGGATTTCTACATCTCAGTTATTTAATATCCAAACTTAGAAATGTGTTGCCACTTTATCTTTTCCCGTAACTTTTGACAACAGGACTGTTGCAAAGATCAGGTCTTGAACCAAATTTCGAACAGTTATCTGGCCAGTCAATCTTGAAGATACACAAACAATTATGCAAGGATCAATGCTTGAACCAAAACGCTCGAGGATATGCATGGTTTCCTCCAGCCTTGGTTCTGTAGGTGATGCATACCATTGATCTAATGGGCCCCAATGTGAATAGATCATGCCCCCAAAATTTCTCCCATATCAGAATATCCAAGCTCTCCAATCGTTGGCTTCTTTTGAGCATGAACAGTTTACAATTTTTCTTTTTAGTACGCCAAGCATGTTCATACAACCAAAGACCATGTAATTTCCCAAAAGAACGCTGGCCTCAAGACAATCATGGCGGCAAAAAAAGATAATGCCGCTCATTCCAACACAACATCATATCCATGCATTTTATCAAATACCCGAAAGTCGAAACTATCAATACAACTCCGAACACAGAAACTCATAAGAAAAAGTAAAACATACGCAACCTGTGAATTTGGAAGCATGACCGGAGAATCCAGCAATGCCGTGGGGCTTAGACCAGGCGGTATCGTGAGATACGGCGAACGAACAGCCGGAGAAGACAAAGGGCTGACAGACCGATACCGAGCAGTATTGATCCTCGGCGCATTAAAACCACACCTCGCAGCCCTTCTCTCGGCAATACTCACTCCGCTTCCTCCATTCCTAACTGTCGGCCCTGGAGGGTTCCAATCACAGAAATCCTCTTCACTCCTAGCAGCAGCAGAATCAGCAGCATCGACGAATCCGCCCACATCAGATATCTTCTCAGGATTGATAGAGGCAGCGGCAGAGAGATCGGGACCGTTGAGGAGCTGAGAGAAGGGCTTGGAAGAAGGGAAACCGTCGGAAAGGAAAGAAGAGAAGAGACTGTTTCTAGGGCTTGAAATCAGACATCTCCAGTCGCCGACGCCACTCCCTTCTTCGGTTTCCGCCATTTCTCTCCACCACAGTCCCACTCAATCTCTGTCTTTCTATCTATCTACCTACATGGTAATGTAAAAACCTTGGATTCTTTCATCTAAAAAGCTCTAGAAAAAGATATACTCCATCGATCTATCTTCGTTTCGAAAATCTCTAAAGCGTCGGAAATGAGAGAGAGAGAGAGAGAGAGAGAGAGAGAGAGAGAGAGAAGCCTTTTTCAGAGAAGTTTGACCGAAGGGGCATCGTTTGACCGCCTTAAACCGCTCTCACTCAGATTGGATACTGACCCTGCCCCATAGGTATCCCTGGTGGCAGGATCTGTGGGGCCCACTATTATCTATTTGTTTTATCCACTCCGTCAATTAGTTTTTAAAAACCATTTTATATCTTTATTAATCATTTAAAAATCGTAAATATACCACAACATAGTACAAAGTTGTGATTGAACACCCACCATTAAAAAGTTCTGGTGGGCCACAAAAGTTTTGGATCAAGCTGATATATACGGTTTCGATTCATCCACGTCTTTTTAACCATGTGAACAAGTTTTATGGCAAATAAAAATCACTTTGGGCCCACGGTGGGACTTAGGAATGTTTCAACCGTAGGTGTCATTATCTCCACTGTTTCTGTGATGTGGTCCACTTGAGATTTAAATATTCTTTATTTTTTGTACCACTAGCTAAAATAATCTTTCAAAACAGATGGACAGAATGGATATAATACATATACATAATAATGGGCCCCACAGCTCCTGCAACCAGAAATATACGTGGTGGCAGGGTGACTAGGGTATCGGCTTCCAGCGTTTATGACCATTACACGCACTTTTTACACTTTTATTACATGTACAGGTGGCAGCTGCAGAGAGCATGTGTGATATGTGATCCGTCAGTAATGTGGGCCTGATCAAAAAGCTAATCTCCGGTGGAAAAGAGTCAGGTTGGTTCACCTATTAGTCAGGCCATGCGATTGTAGGCAGGTTTGGTTTCAATCCAGCATTGTTTTTGGATAACGACGCTCGTGATGACGTCATGCGTTTTTTAACATTTTTTTGTGCTCTGGATCATCTGCACGGATGTGGCCCACATGACGCACGGCTAAGATTTTATATTCGCATGTCGTCTTTCGCAACGTTTGGCCGCATAAAATTCGAAATTTCGACAATGTGCCCAAAAGGGGTTGTTGTTTCCGCTCGCGCGTGAGAGTTGTGCAAACCACACGCAGGTAAACGTTCCAAAACTGAAAGATCTAATCTTTCAATTTATTTCGAAACAATGACTAGATATTAATCGTAAAAATAAGGCTCTTTAAATCCTCAGGTGGATTAAAATGTACAAAATAAACCGACGGTGAAAACAAGCTTTTCTTAACCGTCGATTTGTTTTGCATGTTGTGGTCCAGATGAGGCGAAAAATTGACTGTTCTTAAATAAATAAGATCTAGAAAGTGTGATTCACCTTAAGGAAAGATCTGATTATGTAATCTTGTCCATAAAGACACGTGTGGATGCGTGTAGAAGGGCATGGGCTCACATACGCGCGTGGATTGAGTGGTGTTAGTGTCTAAAAATAGGGGAAATCAGTTAAGATGTAGGTGCCCAATCGTTGGGTCTACCCCGCGAGGGTTGGAAGATCCGCGCGTTATGGTCGCCGGAAAATCATGCGGGAGAGGTTTAGATATCGTCTCACACGTGGGTGTCCTCTCATTAGAAGAATCTCCAATCATTTAGCAATTGTAAATGGTGAGATGATACGTGCGTGGAGATACTGAACTGGCAGGCCATTTGCTCTGCACACGTACCAGATTGGCACACGTGCGTGGCATCCACGTCGCTCATTAAGTGGGGCACTTGCCTCGGAGAACACAGATTAAGTGAGGCTGAGGAAACACAGACTTTAGTGAGGTCGTGACTGTGGGCCCACCTTGACGTATGTTGTATAAACCATACTGTCCATCCGTTTCGCACGCTCATTTTCAGGCATGACCCCAGAAGTGAAGCTGATCTAAATCTCAGGTGGACCACACTTTAGGAAATAATGCTGATGAAAATTTTGGATTAAATTGGCATTTGTGTTTTTTCCTTCATCCAAACCTGTGTGACCTTATGCATGCATAAGGTTAGATTTAAATTGCAGGTAAACATTTAGGTTAGCCCTTCTTAGGTGGGCCCCACAGTTAAACAACAGTGTGAATACACCACACATACATCAACGTGGCCCCACGGTCACAGCCTCACTGAACTGGCATTCTGCCTAGAAACCTTGCCCTGTCCACTGATCCAGTGCTGCTTAACTAGTGGAACGGGCAGCAGCTTTGAGTGGCCACTGTGATGTATGGGTCTTATTCACACCGTCCATCCATTTTTCTCTTATCATTTTAAGGGTAAAAGTCCAAAAATGAAGAGATATAAGGCTCAAGTGGACTACACCATAGGAAGCAGCAGTTATAATTGTTGGTGCAAAATTCTGATCGAACCCCTTTAGATCTTCAAGTACCTGCACAGGAAGAAAACAAAGGAAAACCCGGCTAGAGCAGGGGACCCTCCGATGCCAAAGTCAGGCTGGGAATTTGGGTCTTAATGTATTAAGGGGTTCTATGAGAGAGTTTTTTGCGTACTTTACAAGACGATTGAGGTTCTTCCTTTATAGATGCTGGAGCATTCTATCGTATGAGGATTCTTCTCTCAGTATCGTGTGCGGGATCTTCTCCCAGTATCGTGGAGATTGGATTTTGCCCGTTTCTAGTCTCTATCCGATCTCGTGACCTCCAGGATCGGAGATCTCATCCCGAGATACTCGGGATGACGTTTTGTTTTGCGCTGTCTTTCCTTTATTTGGTTGATCTGATGAAGTGGGTCGGCCCGATGCATGCCCGGGTTGCTGGTTCGTCGTCCGAGCCGACTTAACTTTTGTCTCGGCTTAGTTGGCTTATAACCTTCCCTTGGATCCAATGTATCCTTCGGCGACCCGAGGCACCAAGTCCGAGTCTCCGGACTTAGTATCTTTTGTCCCCAACAGTAAGCCCCCTTACTCCGTGTGTTTCGTATGATACTAAGGAGTAGCGAGTTTTGAGTCGGTTCATAACTTAGTCCGAGACAATAAGTAGGCATTTAATGCATTCTGTGTCGCCTTTGATGGGAGACGGTTCAGTTTCTGACATCGCATGCGCCGACAGCCGTCAAATCGTTCACCCCGCCAATGAGGGTTGGACACGTAGCAAGGGCATTATCGTCGTCAGTCGACGTGCGCCACGTGTCGAGCGGGGGAGTCGATGCAGGCGTCGAATCATTTCCCTATTAATTGCTTCCGCCACATGGCAATCTTATAAAAGGGTGGGGGGTCCCGCATTTCGAACCTCTCTTGCTACTCCGCTCTGCATTCCCTTTGGAGTTTTTCGGTTCTTCTTCTTATTCCTCTCTTCTTTCTTAACTGTCAGCGGCTCCTTCCGCCATTTTCGCTTTCCTTCCTCCCTCCGGTGAGTCCTTCCCTCCTTTTTAGTTATTGATAATGGCGGTTAGAGGTTCTCAAAGTCCCCAGGAGGGAATTTCCGGAGACGAAGGCGAAGCGCAACGTTTTTAGAACGTTGCGGAATCGTCTTCCTTACTGACAGAGATAACAGTTGATGTGAATGCTTCTTTTCTTTCTAAGAGGGTCACTGAAGCTCCGGCGGAACGCCCTGCTTCCGTTGGTCCTTCTCGTGGTGGGTTGTCCCTGATAACCCGCCCGGGAAGGCCTAATCCTCCAATGGATTTGGAAGAGGAAGAGGAGGAGGAAGAGGAAACGCTGATTGCCGAGGGAACCTCTGAGTCGGTTCCAGTTGATAGGTCGGCACAGGCCGAGTCTAAAGAAGAAGGATCGGGGGATGATCTAAGCGGCCCGGTTCCTTCAGTCTTAACTGAGGCGGATTTGGACAGAATCCGAATCGGGTATCATATCCCTGAATCAATTATCACTTATCTCCCCCGTCCGAATGATTTACCGGATCATCCTCCTGCTGGGGCGGTGCGATCTACCAAGTCTCGATGCAATGCGGCTTACGTCTACCCCTTCAGCCCATTGTCCGGGGCATTTTATCTCGTATTCGGATTGCCCCGGGGTAAATAGTTTCGAATGGGTGGAGGAACTTATTCGGATGTGCGGTATTATGGGCTGAGTTGGAGCAGCCACCGCTAACAGTCGACGAATTCCTCCACTTGTATCAAGTGCGCGTAAACCCGAACTACCCGGCTTTTATGTCTTCGCTGCTTGGCGGGGCGGAGGCGGCTCCTTAATAACCGACCCTCCCACTTCCAACAAACATTGGAGAGAACGTTGGTTTTGGGCCTGTGGTCGCTGGGAGACGGCTGAGTCCGGGTCCTTTGAGGCTCTTGTTCCTCGGGCGTTTCAGAAAGCAGGTGACTCGGCGTTTCTCTTTTGCCCTTCTTGTTTTCATAATGTTTTGAGTCTGACGGACTTATGTCTGGCAGATATCCCGAAGAAGCGGCAAAAGCTCGGATCCAGTGCTTTAGCTCGGATCAAGGAGTTGAGGACGTTGGATCCAAAGAAGGTAGGTCCTGGAAGGTGCTCTTACGAACAGCGCCTTCATCTCGCGAGTTTAGACTCGGCGTCAGTCACAGGTAATTGAAGATGTATCTTCATGTGCTCTCTGAATTTTTTCTGACCTTCTTCGTCTTTTTTCAGATTTGGCCGAAGCTCGGCCCCATCTTAGGATTGTCCCCGAGTCGGTCCCCTCGGAGATGACTGGAGCTCGGCCTCCCCTTAAGGCGGTTTCGAAGATAAAGGCTCCCCCGCGATCAGTTCTTCTGTCAGAGCCTCGGCCGCTGAAGAAACAGAGAGTGGTGCGGAAGGAGAAGGAGCCCGCAAGTTCTTCCGCCCCCACTGTCGTCGTACTTTCTAATCCGGAGGAAAGGCCGAAAGTGAGGGAGGTCACAGCCATGGAGCCTCAGGCGGCGTCCGACTCGGGACACGTTATGATGGATGTTCCGAGACAAGGAGAGGAGGCGAGGACTGCATATTCCAGAGGGGAGGAGACGAGGGCCGCGTCCTCCAGAGGGGAGGAGACGAGCCAAGAGGAGCCGTCTGTTTGCGGTCGGTAGTGTCGGGGATGGTTCCCCTGGGCCTTAGCCCATGGGAGTGAAAAAGAGTTCATCAGCCTCTACAATGCTCCCACGGCGCAAACCGTCGGCCATGCGGCGAGAGTGCTTTTTGAACTCGCCCCTTTCTTCGTTAAGGCCTGCAAGGAATTATCTTCGGCCCATCGGCTGCAGACTCTCTTGTCAGAAGCAGAGGGGCGACGCGAGAATGCCGAGATACAGATCGGTGTTCTGATGGGCGAGGCGGCTCTTGCCCGGAAAGTCGCTGAAGACGCAAAAGCAGAGGTGACTTTTTCCAGGAGAGCTCTCAATGAAGCACAAGCCGAGGTTGCCCGGGTGTTGGCTCTCCTCTCCAGGGCTAAAGAAGAGAACCTGCAAATCCTCGCGGTTCATGCTTCTTATGCAGATGACTTGGCTCGGGCTAAGCTTGAGGTGGCGGAGCTTATTCAACAAGCCAACGAGAAGACTCAGGAGGCCGAGAAGGCCAGAGACCAAGAGTCTGCGGAGTTCGAGGATGAGAGGGATCGCCTGTTCCAAGGCGGATATTTAGAGTGTGTCAAAGACATGAAAAAGCTTTCCCTGATCTCGATCTGTCAGAACTCGAGGGTGGAGAAGCCTCGGAATTCGAGAATCCGGATGTCGCTACCGACGCCACAGCTGGGGACGAGGCCGGTACATCTGAGAATGCCTCGGGAGTCGTTCCCACCGAGGGACAGTAATCAGGCCCCGTTTTTTTTTTTTTTACTATGTAATCACATGTGGTAAATAAATGAAAGAAAGCACTTGATTTTATTCATATGACTTGGCTTTAATCTTTCTTAGTTCAGAGTTTTTAAGCTTTGAGTACCGAGCTAAGGATAATAAATCCTGAGGTGCTCAGCATTCCAAGGATGAGGCAATGACTGTCCGTCTCAGTCTATCTTCTAGCCGATACGTTCTGGGTCGGATGGTACCCGAGACGATGTAGGGTCCTTCCCGTTGGGTCCCAACGTGCTCCGATCCAAGTTCCTTGGTGTTGGAGAATACTTTTCTGAGAACCATATCTCTCATTCGAAACCTCCCGATCTTAACTCGGGTATTGTAGAACCGAGCCACTTGTCGTTCTTGGGGCCTCCGTGCGCAGCCGTGCCACTTCCCTTTGTTCGTCCAGGAGGTCGAGCCCGAATGTTAAGAGTTCTTCATTTTCTTCCGCGTTGAACGAAGTGACTCGAGCCGAAGGTAATCCGATTTCAACGGGAGTGACGGCTTCCGAGCCATAAGCAAGTGAGAAGGGAGTTTCTCCTGTTGCGGTTCGAGCTGTGGTTCGATAGGCCAAAAGGATTTTCGGGAGTTCTTCGGCCCATGCTCCTTTGGCCCGGTCAAGCTTAGTCCGGAGATGTTGCTTGATAATCTTGTTTACCGCCTCAACCTGTCCATTAGTCTGAGGATGATGGGGCGAGGAATACATGTTTCTGATTCCGAGGTTGTCGCACATCTCGCGAAAGCTCCTATTATCAAATTGCCTTCCATTGTCTATAATAATGGTACGGGGTACTCCGAACCGGTAGATAATATTTTTCCATACAAAGTCGGTGATCTTCTGTTCGGTTATTTTAGCTAATGGCTCTGCCTTGGCCCACTTTGTGAAATAATCCACTGCCACCACAGCAAACTTGATTTGACCTTTTCCCATAGGGAGTAGACCTATAATGTCGACACCCCACTGTGCGAAAGGCCAAGGTCCAGTCATTGGCGTCAGTGCCTTGAGAGCTTGTCTCGGAATCACCTCGAACCTTTGACATTTGTCACATCTTTGGACGAGCTTGCGAGCGTCGTGTTGGATAGTAAGCCAATAATATCCCTGTCGTAGGACCTTATGGGCGAGAGATCGCCCTCCAGAATGGTTTCCGCAGATTCCTTCATGGATTTCACGTAACACATAGTTCGCCTCGCTGGGTTTGAGGCACCTCAGCAACGGAGGGTAGTAACCTTTTTTGTACAGGGTTCCGTTGAGTATGGTGTAACGGGAGGCTCGGATCTTAATTCGTCGAGCCTCGGCGCGATATTCATGCAGCTTACCCTTGTCAAGATATTGGATGATTGGATCGATCCAGGAAGGTTCCGAGTCGATTGTATTGACAACCGAGCTAATTGGTTCATTTATACTTAGCGACGTATTCGATAGGAACAGACCTGGGTATATCATCTTCATCAGAGGAGGCGAGCTTCGCTAATAAATCGGTTTTGCCGTTTTCTGTATGAGGGATCCGAGTGACAAGACAAAGTTGAAATCCATTGATCATTTCTTTTGCTTTTTCCATGTACGCTCTTAATTGGTCTTTCCATGTCTGGTATACACCGGTAACTTGATTAACGACCAACTGAGAATCACTGAAAACATTTAGGTGCGTAACTCCCATGCTAGCTGCGAGTCAGAGCCGAGTAACAACGAGTCATATTCCGCTGTATTGATCGACGCTTGGAATCCAAGTCGTAAGGCATACTGCATATAGGTATGATCGAGGGTTTCCAGCACTACCCCAGCCCCACTTGCCTTAGAGTTGGAAGAGCCGTCAACAAACAATTTTCAGGTAACAGGGCAGGGCAGGGATGGGGGAGTGGCTATTGTCGGTACTGCAACATCCTCGGGCATATTGTCGACCAAGAGGTCGGTTGGCGGTGTTACCTCGGCAATAAAGTCAGTGACGGCTTGCCCTCTGATTGCTACTTTCGGCCTATACTGAATGTCGAATTCACTTAGTTCGATCGCCCACTTCATGAGTCGGCCGAAAGCCTCTGGTTTCTGCAATACCTGACGAAGTGAAAGATCGGTCATCACGATGATGGTATGGGCATGGAAATACGGCCTAAGTCGGCGAGAGGAAGTTATTAGGGCCAAGGCTACTTTTTCCAAGTTTGGGTATCTCGTTTCTGCTGGCAATAATACTTTACTAACATAATAAACCGGCAGTTGCTTTCCTTCGGATTCTCGTATTAGGGCCGAGCTAACTGCTGCCTCGGATACCGCTAGGTAAAGGAGCAGAGATTCCCCTGATTCGGACTTTGATAAAAGAGGTGGAGAACCGAGATATGATTTTAATTGCTGGAATGCCGCTTCACATTCTTCCGTCTAGTCCATTGCCTGTCGTCCTTTCAACTGTCGAAGAAAGGAGACATTTATCCGTGGCTCTGGGCAGAAGCGACAAGTGCCGCTACTCGTCCAGTCAACCTTTGAATGTCCTTAATCGTTTTAGGAGATTCCATATCAATCAAAACTTTTATTTTCTCAGGGTTTGCCTTTATTCCTCGCTGACTAACCAAGAAACCGAGGAACTTTCCAAAGCTTAACCCAAAGGCACATTTACTCAGATTCAGCTTCATCCAGAATTTCTGTAGGATGAGAAACATCTCTTCCAAATCATCTACATGATCTGCCACGTGTATACTTTTGACGAGCATGTCATCGATGTATACTTCCATGGTTCGGCCTATAAGCCGAGCGAAGATTTTGTTAACTAATCTTTGATAAGTTGCGCCAGCATTCTTCAAACCAAATGGCATCACTCGGTAGCAATAAAGGCCTTTGTCAGTGACAAAGGTAGTTTTTGATTTATCTGTTTGATGCATTACAATTTGGTTATACCCCGAGTACGCGTCCATGAAACTAAGAAGTTCATGTCCAGCGGTACTATCCACTAATTGGTCTATCCTTGGAAGCGGAAAGCTATCCTTCGGGCAGGCTTTATTTAAGTCAATATAATCAATACAGACTCGCCACTTCCCGTTGGATTTTTTTACGAGCACGACATTCGCGACCCATTCTGGATATTGTATCTCTTCTATGAAGTTAGCCTGGAGGAGCTTGCTGACTTCTTCTTCAATGATGGCGTATCGTTCAGGGCCGAGCGGTCGTCGCTTCTGTCGGATCGGTCGATAGGACGGATCGATGTTGAGTCGGTGAGTAATCACAGACGGGTCGATTCCGGGCATATCTGCATGACACCAAGCAAATACGTCGACGTACCTACGGAGCAGGGCTATGAGCTTTTCTTTCAAAGGGGACCGTAAAGACGAGCCAATTCGTACTGTTTTGGACCCATCTGTCTCGACCAAGGGAACTGATATAAGATCTTCAACTGGCTGCCCTCGTTCATGACTCTCGCCCTGAGGGTCCAACGATTCGATCGTTGATATGTTGACCGGACTTTTGTCGGTGGGTCCTTTTACAGCTATCATGTAACAACGCCTCGCATCTTGCTGGTCTCCTTTGACAACTCCTACTCCCGAATCAGTCGGGAATTTTAGTGAAAGATGGTATGTGGATACTACGGCCTGGAGGAGCTTAAAGAAAGTCGGCCAAGTATGGCGTTGTATACTGAGGGTTGATCGACGACCAAGAATTCGACCATCGTCGTCGTCTGATGCGGGGTACTACCAGCGGTGAGTGGTAGCGAGACAGTCCCCTCAGGTAGTACTTATCCTCAGAAAAAACTGATTAATGGGGTCCAAACCGGACGTAACATGGATCGCTCAATCCTCATTTTGTCGAACGCCTGAGTAAATAACACGTCTATAGATGATCCCGTATCGACGAGTATTCGGAATACTCTTCGGTTAGCGATAGTCAAGGTGACAATTAATGCGTCATCGTGGGGGTGATAGATCCCTCGGGCATCTTCCTCTGTGAATGAAACGCAATATTTTTCCATTTTCTTTTCCTTTGTAGGTCGATCTATAATCATGAGCTCGAACTCAGGCTAATTAAGTTTTCTCGCATGATTCCTTTGAGCATTGTTTGAGTCGCCTCCGCCTCGCGGACCGCCGATAATTATCCAAATTTCTTCCATGGGTTGACTTTCGGTCGGACGTCCCTCGGCGACCCCGACCTTGACCACGTGTTCTTTGAGTCGGCCTTCCTTTATGAGTCGTTCGATCTCTTCCTTTAGGTGACGGCAATCACTTGTGTTATGCCCGTGATCACGATGATAATGGCAGTATTTGTCCTTGTCCCGCCGATTGGGATTACTCCTGAGCTTATTGGGCTAGTTGACAAAGCCTTCGCTTTTGATTTCCATCAGTATCTGCTCCTGAGTTTTGTTCAGGGGGGTATATGTGGAGAATCTCCGATCTGGTCGTTTGCCCTTCGCTCATCGTGCGCTTGATCATCTTTACGTTTCTTTCCTCCTGGCCGAGTCAGCTTCCTTTTGGCCGACTCTTTGACCAAAGATTTAGTCTCACGCATGATCCGCGTTTCTTCGGCGTTGCCATGTACTTATCCGACCGTGCCATAAACTCGCTAAAGTATCGGCGGATTTTTGTCCAAAGACGCCAGAACGGCTTGTCTCTAACTCCTTGCATGAGCGCATTGAGAGTCATTTCTTCTGAATGTTTTCGAACCTGAAGAGATTCGAAGTTGAAACGCTTGATATAATCTTTCAATAGCTCTCCCTGCTTTTGAACTATGTTGTTCAAATGTGCAAGGGGCTTCAATTTCTTTTTTCCGCCGATGAAGTTGGTGAGAAAGGCGTCGCTTAGCTCAACGAATGAGCTGATGGACTTTGGTTTCAACTATTTGAACCACAGTCGAGCTACGTCGGTCAACGTAAGAGAAAAGGCTCGACACATCACTGCATCCGAAGCATCGTGGAGCTCCATATAGGTTCTGAAGCATTCGATATGCTCTGTCGGGTCGGTCTTACCGGGAAAGGAGTGATTTGAGGTAATCGAAATCTCTCGGGCAACCGAGCCTGCATTACCTCGTCAACAAAAGGGGACGTCTTTGCCTAGGATCTGGTCGAATACATATTCCGGCCCTGCTTCATGTCCGCCATCTCTTTCGCCATTTCTTCCCGCACTTCTCTTTTGAAATTTTGAATGTCGACTTTTCAAGGCTTGCCGCTCTCTGCCCTGCCTTCAATGGAGGGTCGGTTACGCCTTCCTCGCTCTATCTCGTGTCGAAGGTCGGTCTGGGGCAAGGAAGCGTTAGCCGACTGAGCTGGAGATGATTTAGATATGCCTTGGGGTTGACTCGGCCGGAAAGATTGCGGCGCGGATGGTTGAGGATCGACCACCGCAGTCGGTACATGTGCTGTCTCCCCTTGGGGAGGTGGAGATGGTTGCTGATACATTCGTTCCAACATCTGCTTCATCATATTCATATCGGCTCGGATTTCTTGAACCTCCTGGTCCAACCGTCCGTCGTTCCGAGCCCGCTGGTTATTATTTGTCCCGGCGGCACCTCGTTAGCAGTTGTTAGGTGGGTTCTGGGCCGCCGGACCTGCTATTCGGCCCGTTGGCCCTGTAATCGCGATTTCATTCAAATCTTCTACTGGGACCGTCCTTCAAGTCATCACCATGAGGATAAAATCCAGTGTAGGAATACAAGATGGCTTTTCGTACGGGTCCCACAGACGGCGCCAAACTGTTGGTGCAAAATTCTGATCGAACCCCTTGAGATCTTCAAGTACCTGCACAGGAAGAAAACAAAGGAAACCCCGGCTAGAGCAGGGGACCCTCCGATGCCAAAGTCAGGCTGAAAATCTGGGTCTTAATGTATTGAGGGGTTCTAGGAGAGAGTTTTTTGCGTACCTTACAAGACGATTGAGGTTCTTCCTTTATAGATGCTGGAGCATTCTATCGTATGAGGATTCTTCTCTCAGTATCGTGTGCGGGATCTTCTCCCAGTATCGCGGAGATTGGATTTCGCCCGTTTCTAGTCTCTATCCGATCTCGTGACCTTCGGGATCGGAGATCTCATCCCGAGATACTTGGGATGGCGTTTTGTTTTGCGTTGTCTTTCCTTCATTTGGTTGATCCGATGAAGTGGGTCGGCCCGATGCATGCCCAGGTTGCTGGTTCGTCGTTCGAGCCGACTTAACTTTTGTCTCGACTTAGTTGGTTTATAACCTTCCCTCGGATCCAATGTATCCTTCGGCGACTCGAGGCACCAAGTCCGAGTCTCCGGACTTAGTATCTTTTGTCCCCAACAATAATGATTCTCACCGCTAAAACTTTCTAGGGCCCACCCTAATGTTTATTTGCCATCCAACCAATTAATAAAGTTACATGGATGGTGAGAAAACACAAATATCAGCTCCATCTAAAACTTTGGTAGCCCCGGAGAAGTTTTCAACTGTAAGAGTTTGATCCCCTATGTAGGATCACATTAGCCTTGTATCTGCCCCATTTTTGGTTAATACCCTAAGGCCATGTTTGGACAGGCCCATCCCATGGGATTGGATTGTATTAGGGTGGATGGCAAGTAATGATGGCTGTGGCAGTGGATTGTTGGCAATCCTATGGGATTGCTATATCCAGGGAATTCAGCACCGAGTATGTTTGGCTCGCTTGGCCAATCCCGTGATTATATCAGCCAATCTCGGGATTGCTCCGTCTAACCAAACATGTCCCAAACAAAATAGATGGGATTAAGAGGGATTGGGTGGATTTCAAGGTAATGATGGTGATGTCAATGGATTGCTGGGGGATTGCTATATCCAACTTCTGCCTGTTTGGCACGCCCGGCCAAATCCCGGGATTGCTCCTTCCAATCCATCCTAATACAACCTAATCCCATCCACCCTACCCGGCCAAACAACCCAGGGCAGTGGGATTAGAAGGGATTAGGTGGGATGGGATTCATCTGGTCGTGTGCCAATTCCACCCCATGTTTGGGAAGAATGGAAAAGCTTGGAATTACGTTAAATGGAATTGCATTGGGTCCCATACCAATTTCACTCAATGTTAGTAATTTGTGTAGGTCCTACCATGATGTGTGGGCTATATCCACATCGTCCACCCATTTATTGAGATTATTTTAGAGCATGGGCCAAAAAATCAGGTAAATTTAAAGCTCAAGTGGACCCCACCATGGAAAGCAACTGGGATTGAATACTTATCGTTGAAAACTTCTTTGGAGCTACATAAGCTTTGGATCAACCTCATTTTTAGGCCCATGTCATAAAATGAGGTTACAAAACAAATGAACCGTTTAGATATAACACATGTGTGTTATTTTCGGTAACTTCAAATGATGGTAGGTATATCCATTCAATGTACCATCATATTATCAACAAAGCATAACATTAATCTTATCCCATGCCAGTAGGGGACAATCCCTACCACGGGTAATATTTATGTTTTTTGAATCCCATCCCACCTAATCCTTTCTAATCCCACCGCCCAAATATACCTTAAGGGTGTGCTTGGGCGATGGGATTGCACTCTATGTTTAGGAAGAATGGAAAAGCTGGGAATTAGATTAGATGCAATTGCATTGGATCCTGTGCTAATTTCCCTCTATATTAGCAAGTTTTGTAGGTCCCACCATGATGTGTGGGCTATATCCACACCATCCACCCATTTTTTGAGATTATTTTCAAGCATAGGCCAAAAAGTTAGGTAAATCTAAAGCTCAAGTGGACCCCACCATAGAAAGCAACAGGGATTGAATACTTACCGTTGAAAACTTCTTTGGGGCCACATAAGTTTTTGATCTACCTCGTTTTTAGACCCATGCCATAAAATGAGGTTACAAAACAAATGAACGGTTGAAATATAACACATGTTGTTATTCTCAGTAATTTCAAATGATGGTGGGTATATCCATTCAATGTACCACCGTATTACCAACAAAGCATCGCATTAATCTTATCCCATGGCAACAGTGGACAATCCCTGCCATGGGTAAAAATTATGTTTTTTTGAATCCCATCCCACCTAATCCCTTCTAATTCCACCGCCCAAACACGCCCTAAATGATAAAAAAAAAATGGATGAACCGTGTGGATAAGACCATCACGGTGGCCACTCAAAGCTGCTGCCCGTTCCCAGCTGGAGACAGGCGGGGTAGGACGCAATCCGTGTCCCAGTGAATGAACAAGCTTAGTTTTCGTCCACCCATTCAACGAATGGCTTGGATCTCCTCTGTGTGTGTGGCGCATGAGCATTTACGCGGTGTACACCACTTAATGAAAGGGATCCACGCACGATAAACACCAAATGCGTACATTGAATGCATGCCATGATCATCTTTTTTTTTTTTTCCAACCGAACATTTGAGGTGATGAATGGCCTCACCTGATGAACGGTGCAGATCTCTTATATGTGCCGCATTGCTTGCTCAATCTCTGCCGCGATTCTCTTTGGTTATTGTCGCTTGAGTATCACCGTTAATGCCTGGTCATGCAAGTGATTCATCTGTAGCAGTTAATCGATAAGATCATCTTATCATTTTCTCTTTAAAGGTGAATGTTAAGCGATTCATGAGTAGGTTGGCCCACCCAACTCCACTTTCGGGAGCATCATCATGGACCGTCCATGTGGACTCAGGAGCCTGATTATACCATTCGCTTGTTTAAGACATAACCAACGGTCATGAATCAACAAGGTTTCATTACGTCACGGTGGGAGGCGTGTGATAGGAAAGAGGTGTGGCAGGAAAGAAGTGTGGCATGCAGTGAATGAAATGAGGATAACTGAAATAGAGGTTAAATAAGCTTGGTTTCAAATCTTAACTTAAATGTTCAGATGTCAAGACAAATTCTTTACCCTCTTCTAAAATTTACAACTATGTTAAGGGAGAGTAATGATAAACTTTCTTTAATGCACTTTTGAATTCAAGGAAAGCATGGAAAAAGAAATAATAATTTTTATTTTTTATTTTTTAAAAAAAAGCATATTTCCCGGTAATTATTACAAAGGAAATATTGTTTTCATTATTTGTTTCTACTTTTTTTATTTACCATTTATTTTCAAATTTGTTCCTTGGAAAAAAAAATTAAGTAATCACTAGCATGTGCTAAATGAGCACACGTGGCACATGTGGGTTGTTTGAAGATGTATAGTGGCACATAAAACACAATAAATATATTAGCATTTGACATATGGGCACCTGAAGTCAGGTAGTAACACTTGTAACACAGTGTCATGTGGCATATGTGTCATATAAATGCGGAGTGATTGAGGATAGATGATGGCATATATGGTACATTGTTGGAATACTTTGCACATGTGGAGCACAAGAAGAATGCTGTTACATATGGCACACTAGCACGTGGGGCCACAAGAGAAGATGGATGTTGTTACATGTGGCATACTAGCACGTGGGGCCACAAGAGAAGATGGATGTTGTTACATGTGGCATATTAGCATTTGGACACTTTACACCCGAGGAGTGCAGGAGAAGATGGAAGGTGAAATATTTGATATATTGGCATGTGGCATGGTGGCATGTATGGGGGCATAATTGAATATGGACAATGGCTCATTTGGCACATTTATACATGCAGTATGTACATATGAGGTGATTGAAGATGGATGGTAATACATTTAGGCTTGTTTAGCAAAAGTTTATTAGAAAATTTTATTTTTAGAAATTAAGCTTTAGAAAAGTTTTATTAGAATTATGATTTTTATTAGAGTTAGAATTTTACTATTTTTGGTAATTACAAGTTTTGATTTTTTTTTTTTCTATATTGATATTGTGATAGACATATACACATTAGACATCAATCAATTTACGAATTTTCTAGAATTTATTTCTATTTTCCTTATTTTTCCTCGTGGATTCGAGAAGTCTCTATGAGGAGTATAGAGAATCTTTGTGGATTTGGAGTAGTTATCCCCTTAAGGAAGACGGTGATCTCTCACCCCTGCGTCAATTGGTATCAGAGCAAGGATTCCCCTCGGACTGATGGAAAATAACAAAAGCATGCATGGAATAAAATTAAGTGGACGGTGATTTAGGGATTCGTTATCTTCTGGAAAGAATGAAAGTTTTTCACCGGGAGAGTCAGTTAACCATGTAAGGGCTACAGGCAACCCTCGATTGCATTACGAATGGGCTAATTTAGCCCCGAGCCCAAGGCGATGTTCAACTGCCCATGGTCTCTATACGACACAACCCCGATTTTTGCAGAGTATCAACCGATGATGGTAAATTACAGGCTATTACTTTGATCATGAGGAAGTCGTTGTACATGTCAAAGGTGAAGATAAATTTATAGTGGCACAACATCTTTCGAACGAGATGCACTGTACACCAAAAAGTCTTTAATATGATCATCAACGTCTGGAGCAATGAGAATCTAGTGTCGAAAATAACGATGGAAAAGCTACAACTAAAAATAAAAAGGCACTCATCTCCATACACTATTGGATGGATCAAGGAGGTCAACAAACAAAGGTAACCGAACGACATCATATATCCTTTTCCATTGGTAAATATTATAAAGACAAAGTAATGTGTGACATAATCGACATGGAAGCTTATCACATGTTACTTGGTCGACCATAACAATATAATATTAATGCTACACATAGAAGCTGAGATAACGTATTTATATTTATTAAAGATGGTAAAAGATTATCCTCCCCCCTATGGGAATGGAGAACCAATCCAAGACTTCTAAAGTGGAGGGACAGTCTCTCCTAACAGAACAAGATTTTGTTAAACAATTTGAGGAAACAAGAAATGTAAGTGCATTAGTTAAAAAAGAAAAATATATAGAGCCTATTAATATCCCAGAGAATTTGAAACTAACGTTGCATGAGTCCAAGGTGATTATGCTCGATGAACTCCCTAATAAATTGTCTCCCATACGAGATATACAAAACCATGTTAATCTTGTCTCATAGGCAAGTCTGCCTAATTGCCTACATTATTAAGAAAAATCTGAGATCTTACATGCATAAGTGAATAAACTAATCCATAATAATTAAGTCAAGGAGAGCATGAGTATATGTATTATGTTAGCTCAAGAGCCTAATGCAAAGTACAAGAAAAATGCTGACAAACATCGATATCAAAAATTATTTAAGTACCATGAGCGAAATCTCTTAAGTAACTCGGGGACGAGTTTTTTCTAAGTGGAGGGGTCTGATGTAGGACGTGACACATGTACATTCCTAGCATGGTTTGACCAAAAGAAGGTAGACTGCAAATTGATCATAACTTTTGATCCAGGTATCATTACGGAACACACAACCGATCAATCTTTACTAAAACGAATCTGTCTATTTTGCTAGAAAACGCACACTTTTAGCTCAAAAATGAAAATTTAAGAAAAATTATTATTTTTAGTAATTCTGATTTTTTAATATTTTTATTTTTATAGTTTTTAGATTTTCTTCATTTTAGAAATAAATTGTAATCATGCTAGGACTCTTCTAGCAAAAGTTTATTTGGAAAATTTTATTTTTAGAAATTAGGTTTCAAAAGAGTTTTATTAGAATTAAAATTTTTGTATTTTTGGTAATTACAAATTTTGATTTTTTTTCCTACATTAATGTTGTAATAGACATACACATTTGACATCAATCAATATATGAATTTTCTAGAATTTATTTTTATTTTCCTTATTTTCCATAGTGGATTTGAGAAGTCTCTCCGAGGAGTCTAGAGAAGCTCTGTGGATTCAAAGTAATTATCCCCTTGAGGAAGACGGTAATCAATCTCATCACGCTCATCCCTGCGTCAGTCTCTTTTAGCACGATCTAGTTGATCGTCTCTATGGATCGACCATCGTGCAATGACACCATCGACATCTTCGTCGCTGGAGCTCGACTCATATAGGATAGGCCTACGATTTACCTTTTGAAGCGCTCTAGGGAAATCGGAATTGTATCGTATAATGATCACGGGCAGCTAAGCATTGCCTTAGGCTCGAGGCGAAATTAACGCATCCGCAATACGGTTAATGGTTGTTTGTAGCCCTTGCATAGTTAACTGACTCTCCCAATGAAAAGCTTCTATCCTTTCTAATAGATAATGAATCATTGGATCACCATCCATAGGATTTTAGTCCATTCTGTTACTAGTTGTCATCAGCCCGAAGGGAAGTTCTAGTTCTAATACCACTTAACGTGGAGAGGGACGTGATAAGGTCGATCACCGTCTTCCTCAGGGGATATCTACTCTGAATCCATGGAGCTCTTTAGATTTATCACAGAGCTTCCTCGAATCCACATATTTGATTAATGATTTAAAAAAAATGGTATTACAACTCTTTAAATAAGGAACTCAAACATAAGATGGAGTTTTAGAATCAGACTTTAAATCAAATACCATAAAACATGACTTACTATAAATAGTAAACTTACTATTTATAAACTACCTCTATGCCTACTAGAATTCATGGTTTTTGTCTAAAAATAGTAAGTGTCCAATTTGGCCCAACGTAGTTATTCTCCTAACTTTTCTAATCCCCTTTCATGTTGGGCACGACTTGTACAACTCAAGGGATCAAAAGTTATACTCGAACTAAAACTTACTATTTCTGTTCGACTATCGATATGATGGAATCTCGCAATTCCAACATGGGCATGACTCGACATAGCAGGGTTTGTTGGCTTAAGTAGGTTCTCCTACCCCAAAAGCATACATAATATGTTGAAAAGCTTATCCCAGTTTGCAAGATATGACTGTTTTAACGTTCCGACAGTCCAAATCTTTTCCACCTCTGATCAGGCCTGCTCTGGTCCATCTTTGTCATGAAAGTGTCTGCGACTGCAATGCCCTCGTTTTTTAAACCCAGGTATATGATTTGTTTTCCAAAAACCCAAGTGTCAACCTATAAAATTCAGTCTAAATTTGAACCACTTATCATTAATCAGAATCAACAGTAAATGTTGGTGGAATAAACCATGCATTGTATAAAAACATTTCAATCTACATAAATATCCAAATGTAGCGCCCATATAAGACTTATACAATCATAAATAATAAAGTTCATTTAAACAAAACTTTAATATATCAACTAGTGATGGAGCTCAATATGGGTCGTAGGGACTCCGTCTAGCTTCTCGACTACCCGACCTATTATAGCGACCCAATGAACAACATCGGCTCACTCTACACCTGCATTAACTTGTACTATTTAATATTGTCAATGGCTATCATAGTGAGGAGTACCCTTTAGGACTACACATTCATCATTCATAAGCTAAGATAGATCGCAAGTCATGAGAATGGATATATTAAACAGCGCATGTAACGCCCTAAAATAGGGGGTCAAGCATAAGCTCCACTCCCGAGTTTCAACGCATCACTTATGCAACATAGATAATGATGATTAAATGTTGTCTATGTTAGTGCGTTAAACATGAGTGGGATTATACCAAAACACTATATCATACTCCAGAGACAGTTAAATTACGCAAGCAGAAGACTGAGATACATATATAAAGCATATAAATGGTGGTAAGTCCCTAGAATATGATCAAATTACCGGGTTAAATGATTACATGTATAGTTCCAAAATTCACAAAATGATACAGTATAATATTCAACTAGTTGTATTTCTGAAATCCCGGTAATCCCCATCGATCAGGACACGGTTCACATGAAACTGCCTGACAACTGCATGTAGGAGAACATCTCCTCGTCATCCTCGAAGTCTGGCTCCGCCTCGTAGGCATCGTCATCACCTGTAGCTAAGACAGGGTCTGATTGGTGTTTAAAGCACTGTCCCAGAATGTGGGAGTGAGTGATCAACTCAATGGAACTATAAGGCAAAGGTTAACATGTTATCAATTCAGTCAAGCAGTAATGATAAAGCGGTACAACAAACATGTCCTAGATACCCTTGTTAATGCAAGAATGATATGCGATAATGATGCATGCCCTCGCCTGCACTCCCTCAGCGTCTTCATCTTACATCGCACATGGCAACTACCCGAAAGTGCTCTTCCTCGCCAAAGCACATGCAATGCAGTGCATGCTCATGTTAGCCAATACTTAATTAGATTTATTCATATAGCAGTTTCGGGAAGCTAAGGTACCTCCTTTGTATCATTTCCCAAACAATAATCCATTCTAGGGTCGTCAGTCCTAGTAGATATCATACGATGTTGCGGTTCTAGGTCACTACAAAGGGCTCGTCACCTGATCAGTGTAGGCCTAGTTTATATTCTAGTCACTACAAAAAGGCTCGTCGCCTCAATGCAGTCTCAGAGTATGCTCAAGGTCACCACAAAGAGCTCGTCACTTGATCAGTGTAGGCCGACAGCTCGAATACAGTGTCCCATACTACCGTATTCGGCTCACGAGCTTAGGTTGCTCATTGGTCACTACGAGTGGGCTCATCACCCCGGCGTAGGCTGACAGCTCGACCACGGTGGCCCATACCACCATGTTCGGCTCATGAGTCTTAGCGGATCGAGATACCAAGGTTAAACGAGCTTTTCACTGGTGAGTTTGGTACCCTAGAATCAAGTAGTTGCATCCACACATGGTAAACACACAATAGGCGAATCGGGTTACTTAACAAGCTCGATTGGTACGAGCGTACGTTGAATTGATCAACATAGAGCGGATAAGCACTCTGCGTGGCCTAACCACTGTTAACAAACTCCATGCGACTCGGATTCCTCGAACACATCTGTTGTGGCGAAGCTAACTCAGCCACTCATTCGGGAACCGTTACCGATAACCTGGACTACGTAGTAGTCCCAAACGCATGTAAATATAACAAGATAACAGATGTGGTAGGCATATCAAAGTTAAACAATTAATTCAAGTAATGTAACCAATTGAACATTTCACAAAATACAAGGTAAACATAATTTGCACAAATACATTTCATGTTAAATCACACAAATTTAATCTAAGGTACATAAAGGGATATATACACATAGCTAAGGTAGGTGAGAATCTCACCTCAACACCTATATAACATACACTTTACTAAATATCTACTCATCCAGACATTTTCATAAACACTTAGACTACACACATCAACATACATGACGTATGTTAATGACAACATGTATTAGGGCAAATCCTTTCACTAAGGAGTTGTCATGAATATAACACACATATATCCACGATGAATAATCATGGCAAGCAGGGATTCAAATTCCATACTCATTTAATCATTTCCACAAACACTTAAACTACACATTTCAACCTATACGATACAACTCAGTTATAAGCTATATTAGGGCAAATCCTTTCATAAGGAGTTGTCACGTATTCAACAATCACATGTTCACGGTGAATAATCATGGCAAGCACAAAACCAAATTCCCGACATATCCAGTCATTTCAACCTACACATGGAATAACCTATATTCAACATAGTTCATAATAACCGTAAAGCGAGGAAAACAATATATCTAACATGTGAAACAGTAACCCAGTCGGTTATAAATTATTAACAGACATTGAAAGCCTTGAAACCATAACCTATATGTTTATAGTCTGCACCTTTCGCTGGTAAACTCGTAACGGATTCAGTTTAAACAATCCGCCTTCGTCTACGGCACAACGACAACCTATAATATGAAATAGGTTAGTTATTTCATCACATACACTATCTGAATCCCTAAAACATATTAGGGTTAGGATTTTTTACCCGAAAATAGAATCAGAATCGCCGAAATAGCGATATGGTAGTGGTAGCTAAGCACGTGGAACGACGGGATTGAATCCCGAGAACAAACCCTAACTCTACCTCTCACTTTCCCTTTTTTTCCTTCTCTTTTCTCTCTCTAGGGTTTAGAAATTCGTATGTGAAGAGAGATAGAGGGTTTAAGGTCCTTATATAGGCCCAAAATCGACCTCAATGGCCCCAAGGCCATGGTATACTTAGGTTATAGCCAAAACCTGACTGTTTCGGCTCAACGGAGCTGTTCCGGAGGCCCCTTTTCTGTGTGCGATCGGACTTAAGCTCCTTGGCATTAGATCTAAGTCGAATTAAGTTTTCGGTCCGATTAGATCTATAGATCGACCATGGTGGACTAGTTTCAGTTCAACAGTCGTAGGCACTCGATCAGGGCCACAAGTACACTGACCTGTGCTGGAAAATTTCTCTGATCCGAGGGTATATTTGGGTCAAATTCTGATGGCCTGAATCCTTAGATTTGGCTCACAAGCAAATGGCCCAAATCACTTAAATTTGAGTTCAATTTCTAAAGATATTCGTATTTCTCACACACTTTGCTCTGGGCTCAAGTTGTGCGTTTCTAGATACTGTTAGGAGTTGATTTCTGAGATGGTTGCCAAGCCCAGTAAGGCGGTCCTAACCATTTGGATTCGCAGTAATCGGACTTTCAACGTGTGGTCCAAGTCCGATACGAAGTTTCGTGATGCTCCCGAGAGCAACCGGATTTTGAGATTGATCCTAGGTTTCAGAGTAATGTAGCGTTAAGGATTCTACAAGTTTTGAGTCTTACAGTTCATATTTAAAGCGGTTCAAGTGAATTTCAAAGCTAATCTAGTTTAACACTTAGTTAATTTCATCTAATTTCTAAAGGATTTGGTCCTGAGTGATTTCTACCTAACGTGGTACCCGGGTCTTTGTACGAATTTTTCCGAGATGTTATAGCGCAATTCATAATCATAAACATATACTCAAGAATTAAACTAATCAACATAATTTCATCATAAACAGAATATAATAGCAATCATAATGTAAGGGAATATGTCCAGATAGTCAAATAATCATTCATACAACTTTCTATTGCACCCATAAATCACATTGTACGTGAACTACGTAAGATGGCCAGAAAATCGATAAGCGAACTCCGCTCCACCCAGAAATCATAGTATAAGTGAATTTTGTAAGGTGAATAGAAAATAAACATTTAAATATTTACTTCACCCGTAAATCATATCGTACGTGAACTCCGCAAGATAGTTAGAAAATCGATAAGCAAACTTTCGTTCCACCTGAAAATCATGGTATGACTAAACATCGCAAGATGAAAAGAGAACAGCATACAAATATTTACTTTAGCCGAAAATCATATCATATGTGAATACCGCAAGATGACTAGAAAATCGATAAGCGAACTCCTGCTCCACCCAAAAATTACAGTATGACTGAACACCGTAAGATGAATAGAGAACAACATACAAACATCTACTTCACTCAAAAATCATATCGTACGTGAACACCGCAAGATGGCTAAAAAATCAATAAGCGAACTCCAGCTCCACTTGGAAATCACAGTACAATTGAACACCGTAAGATGAAAAGACAATCAACATACAAACTCTAGACCACCAGGAAATCATATCGTATGTGAACACCACAAGATGGTTAAAAAATCAATAAGCGAACTTCAGCTCCATCTAAAAATTATGGTACGACTGAATACCACAAGATGGCTAGGAAACTAACATACAACCCTCTACTTCACCCAAAAATTATATCGTATGTGAACACCGTAAGATAGCTAAAAAATCGATAAGCGAACTTCAGCTCCACTCGGAAATCACCATACAACTGAACATCGTAAGATGAAGAGAGAACCAACATAGGAACTCCTGTCATTCGGAAATCGTATGAACTCTACATGATGGCTAGAAAATCGTTAAATGAACTTCAGCTCTACCCGGAAATCATAACGAACTCCGCACGATGACTCAAAAATTAATAAAATATGCGAATATAACCAACAAGCCACAAAAAGGGCACCAATGTTCCATCAAAGCCACGAAGGGCAAATGTGCACTCCAAGCCATGTAAGGTGAATGTGCGATCCAAGCCATGTAAGGCGAATGTGCGATCCAAGTCGTGTAAGTCAAATATGGACCACAAGATGGTGAGACCACAACGAGTTATATTCAATCTATTAAGTATCACAAGTAGTAACATGTAGCAAGTTTTATAACTGGAGGTAACATGCAACAATCGAATTATTCATGCTTGCTAAAATTAAAGAGATATATCAATTATGTGTCACATGAGTCAATTGTGCAATGGTTAGCGTATTCACGTAATGAGATAAATTACGCAATAAATTAGGAGCTACTAACTGTGAGAAATTAGAGCATCATCTATAACTAGATCGATGAATTCAAGTGGGAAGCTCAAAGGGTGAGTCCTCACCTTATGGTTTGGTTCACATTGCTAGATGGTGTGTGCTTCTTAGAATTGAGTCCTACTCAATTGCAATCATAAGTGGTCGGCTCGGTCCTAATCAAGAGACATTTAGAATTCTTACATGCTTAAATAAAATTTAAGAGTTAAATACTTTCAATTATCATAATTTAGAACTTAGGATGTGAAGATGATTCCTTACCTATCCTACTAAGTCAACCCAACCCGGATTTGGATCCAAGCACCACTTAGCACCAACTGAGTCAACTCAAACCGGCCTTGCATGTTAACCAACGAGTCGGGGTAGCCACATGCTCCCTCTCTCTCTCTCTCTCTCTCTTATTTTTCTTCCTCTTTCTCCTCCTCTTCTTGCTCTTTCTTCCCTTTCTCTTTACTGAAAGCCTGGAATGTCCAACAATGGTCTGGACCAAGTCAACTCAGACTCAACTTGGCAGCCACAACCTGGCAGCGAGTTGACTCGACTCCCAAATCTCTCTCTCTCTCTCTCTCTCTCTCTCTCTCTCTCTCTCTCTCTCTACCTCCTACAGCTGTGTAACAGACCGGATTTTTTCCAACCTGGAATTAGACGTCCTTAGGCAATGGGTCGCTCCTAACGCCTTATTAACTTGTCAGAACTGAATCCCACAGTCTAAAATCGCTTCTGAACCCATTTCCTTTACAAATCCAACCCTTCACCACCTTGTTCTTTCAATTTTTCTAAGTACTTTCACCCTAGACACTATCTTAAACTAGTTAAGTATTATAACTTGGATCACCTTATATACAAACTATAAAGGCCCGAGTACCACCTCGACCAGAAATCACTTAGGATTAAATCCTTTAGAAATGAGACAAAGTAACTAAGTGCTAAACTAGATTAGCTATGAAATCTATTTGAATCATTTTAAATACGATATGCAAGACCCAAAACTTGTAGAATCATTGATGCTAGGTTACCCTAAAATCTAGGATCAATCTCATTACCTGACTGCTCTCGGGAGCACGTTGAAACTCCGTATCAGATCTGGACCGCACATCGGGAGTCCGAATAATATGAGGTTAAGGACTTAGGATCGCCTCGCTGGGCTTGACAACCATCTCGAAAATCAAATCCAAACAATGTCCCACGGCTGTTCGCTTGAGTCCGGAGTGAGAGAGTGTGAAAACACTTATTTCTTTATAAAATAAATATATTGAATAGTAATCTGAGACTTGTCGCTTGCGGGTCAGTATTAAGTAACCTGACCGTCAGAATCAGACCAAAATACACCCTCGGATCAGGAAAATTTTAATAAACATTTACATGTACTCGGAATTTCGGATCTTGATCCGCTGACCGTTGAACTGAAACTGGTCCGCCACGCGTGATCTGGATATCCGACTGAAATGAAAACTTAACTAAATGTAGATCCAGTGTTAGTGAGCTTAAGTCCGACCTTTGGCTCAAGGGGGGTCTCCGGAATTGCTCCGTTGAGCTGAAACAGATGCCCTTTGGACAAAACCTAAGTATACCTTGACTTTAAGTCTATTTTAGTGAGATTTTAGGCTATATAAGGACCTTAGAAAGCTCTCTCTCACAGCCATACGAATTTGAGAGAAACCCTAGAGAGAGAGAGAAAAGAGAGAGAAAGTGTGGGAGATGTGGGAGCATCTTCCTGCCGCTGCTATACATGTTCAACCACTCCATTCTCATCGCTTTCCCGGCGATTCCAGCTCCGTTTCTAGGTAAGAAACCCTAACCCTAATCTGTTTTGGGGTTGTATAGGTTGTAGGTTATGAAATAGCTAACCTATTTCTTTCTCTAGGTTGCCAAACTGCCGAATACGGGAACTTAGCAATTTTATCGACTCCGTTTCGATTCTACGATAAAAGGTGCGGACTTTAGGTGTATAGGTTATGGTTTTCAACGCTTTCAATGTCAGATAATGATAGATTCATGATCTGCATGCAATTGCACATGTACAAAGTGCTTTCTGTTTCCTGTTTCGATTAAAGATGTAGATTATGGAATTTTACATATTCTAGGTATTCGTAGAAAATACCGTATACGTATAAATTTTGGAAATGTATTTGACATGATTATTTGTTGTATGAATATACGATATATGGATAAAATACTTATTTGGCGAAAGGATTCGCCCAAATACATGTTTTACTAATATACACTATGTATGTAGAAATACTGTATTGTAGAAAGTACCGTATACATATATATTTTAGAGATGTGTTTGCCATGATTATTTGCTGTATAAATATACTATATATGCGTAAAATATTTGCTTGGCGAAAGGACTCGCCCTAATACATGTTTGTTAACATACACTAAGTATGTTGAAATAGTGTATGTTAAGTGTTTGTGAAAATGATTGTGTGAGTAAGTGTTTGGATGTTGATGCCTTAGGAGGGTGTTGAGATGGGATTCTCAACTACCTTAGAGACATGTATGATTTCCTCCATGAGGTTGTTCACTTTAACCACTTACTTATGAAATATATGTGTTTGTATTCCTGTTTATATAGTGCTTCATAACATGCTTATAACATGCTTTATAATATGCTTTATGATATGCTTGTTAACATGCTCAACTGATTGTATGATTTTATTTATGTAATGCGTATGTTTAAAATTCATAATTACGTTGTATGATCCATCATGGGTGATGGGGGAGTGGAGCAACGAGTGCGTGCAACAGCCCTGGCAGCCCTAAACGGATAGTACCAGACTTTGATTGTATGATTTGAATCTTGATCCATTACTGCTTTAACTATCGGTAATTGAATGTGATTGGGGCTATGATTATAGTCCAGGCAATCGGTAACGGGATGGAATTCGTGGCTGTGATTCATTTGCCACGTGAGATGTGCTCGACGAACTCGAGTCGTACTTCGGTTGGCGATAGTGGTTGGCCACACGAAGTGCTTATGCGCTTCATGTCGTTCAACTTGTTGTGCGCTCGAGCTAGCCGAGCTCGTCAAGTAACCCGATCTGTCTAATGTGTGTTCACCATGTTTGGACGCTACTGCTTGAACCTAGGGTACCAAACTTACCAGTGAAATCCCGTTAACCATGGTACCTCGATCCGCTAAGACTCATGAGCCGGGCATGATGGTATAGGACACCGTGGTCCAGCTGTCGGCTTACGTTGGGGCCACGTGCCTCCCCGTAGTGACCAGTGAGCAACCAGACTCGTGAGCCGATTATGGTGGTATGAGACACTATATTTGAGCTATCGACACCTACGACGAGAGCCGAATACGGTGAGACCTGTATTCGTGCTGACGGGCGACGAGTCCTTCGTAGTGTCTTCGAGTATACTCTTAGGTCTGTGATTGGCAACGAGCCCTTCACAGCAACTAGAGCATGAGTTGGGCCGAGTACGGTGAGACCTGTATTCGAGCTGACGGCCAGCGATTGAGCCGAGTACGGTGAGACCTGTATTCGAGCTGACGGCCAGCAATTGAGCCGCATACGGTGAGATCTGTATCCGTGCTGACGGGCGACGAGCCCTTTGTGATGCCTTCGCGATGCCTCTCAAACCATAATATCGTATGAGATTATCTAGGAGTGACGACCCTGGAATGGATCATGTTTGGGAATGATACAAGGGAGGTACCTTAGTTTCCCAATACTGCTATTTGAAATGGACTAATAACAACTCGGTAATCATGCTCATCATCACACCGCATGTGCCTAGTAGATGTAGAGCACTGAGGGAGCTACCCATCTGCGAATGTAAGATGGTGTTGCATGAGGGTGGTTTGGCAAGGGCATTCATCATGTCATTTCATACTTGCATTAATAAGAGTATTTAGAATTATTTGATTGTACTGCTTTATCATTACTACTTGACTGAGTTGATAACATGTTAACCTATGCCTTATTGTTCCAGTGAGTTGATAACTTACTCCCATGTTACGGGACGATGTTTGCAACACCAATCAGATTTGTCGAGTTTCAGGTGATGACGATGCTTATGAAGCAGAACCGGACCACTACTATGATGTTGAGGAGGAGTTCTCCTACTTATAACACTCTGGCAGGTCTATGAAGACCTGGTAATGTATTGACGGGGCTATGGTACTTGGGATAGTAGACATTACACTTCCTCACATTTGGTAAGTTTTAGAATTGTACTTGTAATTATTTAACCTGGTAACATTATCACACTCTAGAGACTCACCACAGTTTTTATATTTTATATGTCTATCATAGTCTTCCGCTTGCAATTTAACTGTCTCTGGAGTATGATATGCTGTTTTGGTTTAATCTCACTCATGTTCAATGCACGAATACAGTCAACATTCAATCATCATACATTTTGTTGCATAAGTGATATTCTGGAACTCGGGAGTTGAGTTACTACTCGACCCCTGATTTTCGGGATGTTACAAGCTGGAACGTCCAACAACGCCTGGACCGAGTCTGACTCGAGCATGACTCGGTCGAGTCGGGTGGTGCAACAGCCAACCGCTCTCTATCCTCTCTCACGTTCTTCTTTCTCTCTTTTTCTTTCTTTTCTGTGTTCTTCTCTTCTCCTTCTTCTCTTATTGTTTAAAGGTTCAAGAGGCCTACACGACCCAGACGCAGACAAAGCGGGTCCGAGACTCAGTGCAACAGCAGGTCATAAGAAGAAAGAGGACAACATCCTCTCTCTCTCTCTCTCTCTCTCTCTCTCTCTCTCTCTCCCCTTTCTTCTTCTTCTTTTCCAACAACTGCTAGACCAGACTAAAAGTAGACCCGACCCAAACTCTGTTGGCTCGGCCCGAGCTCAAGCTGGTGTGGCAATGACAGCGGCAGCAGCAGCAACAACACTTTCTCTCCCTTGTTCTCTTTCCTTCTTTTTTTTTTCTTTTCTACCACTTTCTTTCTCTCCAAACCATGACCAGTAGCATGACCAAACGAGCCTGCCTCGGTGCAGGTTATGACAGTAGTGGGGCAGAGCTTGTGCTCTCGGGGAAGAAGCTCCAGCTTTAATGGCAGATTGCCGTCTAATGGACCTTTCTTCAATCTGAGCATTGTGTATGGTTTAGTTAAGCTCCAATGAGCTTACAAACGTGGGTTTTTAGAGGTTGAGCGAAGTTACCTTGGTGGGTTCGAAGGGAGGAAGAAACGACTGGTTTTCTTTCGAGATGCAGTAAGAGATGGAGACAGACTACTACTGCTCGATCCTCCTCTCATTTATGGTTTACCCTAGCACTCCAAGGCTTTTGGATGGAAAACAAATGGTTTGGATTGCACAGGCTTACATCATTCTCCAGATATAGCTGGTAAAATGAAAACTAGTCGTGGTTTTGGTTTGCTACGGGAGGAAACCCTAATCCACGTGAAATGAGGGGCTGAGATAACCCCAAATAGATGGCTAGGATTGGAGGATTCCTCCTCACGCGGATCGCTAGCCTAGCAGCAGCAAGACAGTTTCCATTTCTGGAAAGATGGTTGCACCCAGCCTACTTGCGCCTACGTTTATGTTCGCACACGAGCACGTTTACATGTGGGACCCACTAGGTTTTGATCAGATCCATTGGCCCAACACAATGGATGATTTAGATCAGACAGTCGGGAGATTAAAGTGGCCACGGTGCTACCAAACGAACGTTATCCATTTAAATATCGTGGGCGGGAGGTTTTGAAAGGAAGGAATTGCCTTCCTTTCTCGTATCTTACAGGTCAAAACTGATTTTTTCGAAGTCCTCGGCTTAGTGCATAGCGGGTCTACACCTGCTGTGTATGTGCACTACACAAGGTAGGGTCCACCGTGGTGACCTTGGTGGATCTGCTCTATCCATCGGACTATATAGGTTCTATTAGGACATTAGACTAAAGTTCAATCAGATCCGAGGTTGAGATGGGCCATACTCAATGATTTTCTGTCCGATTAGTGGTTTTGCGTGGCCCACAGTAACATTAAGTGAAATCCAGCCTGTCCATCAAATCCCATGGGTCCAAGTATGGCCCCTGACCAAAGATCAGGTTGATCCAAAACTCAGGTGGGCCATACTTTAAAATCTCGAACTTTAACCGCGAATTCTCACTGATCTGATGGTCAGATCCTTCCAAATCTGTTCACCAGCAGACCTAATGGTTTATAACTAGATTTAGGGTAGGTTTGACAGCCATTTACATACTTAGATGGTCCTACACCTCGATTGATCTCACGATTGTGAATCTCAACACCTTTATCGCTTCAGAACAAGTTATCAATGGTCCTACGAATCAATTGAAACATCTAGGTGAAATCTAATGGTCACTTTGGATTATCAGAACCCTAGACAGATGATGAGAGGTCCTAATCTAATGATCGACCTTATATCCAACCATTGATCCTCAATTTCTTGAGATCCGACGACACAAATGTTCCAGATTCACTTTTCACTAGTTTTAGATATCCCTAAGACTGTATAAATGGAAAACTAACCATTAATCCTATGATTAGAAGGTCAAATGGCTCAATCTATGGATGCAGGTTACCCCTAATGGTCAAGTTTAGGCTAGAGTGCGTGAATGTTCACTTAAATTGGGATTATGTTTATACTAAATCAGTTTCTTATGGTAACACCCGAGTACTGAAAAGTACGGGGTGTTATAACAACCTACTCTACATCAGTTACATAAGTTTTACATTAGGCTAATATTGTGTTTTGATCAATTCACCTTAGTTGGAATGATCTTAAGAATGATATAAATGACATATAAATATTACAAATCGTAGGCATTTTCTTACCTACTTTTTTCTATCGTGCAGGCCAATAAGAGTTTTGGATTTGCCTAATATTTGCGCCCATATTGTCATCTAATATGATCAGGAAAAATAGATGTACGTATGAATTTCTCACAGATGTCATGGTGGAACCAAGCTTCCAGTGTCATAGGAAATCCCTTCGACGGTGAGTGTGGATCATTTGTTTCTAGCGCATAGCGGCTTCCCATGTCCTTGAATTTAATTGGTCAATGTCACTTATGCTAATGTCAGCATAGAACCTTAATGAAATAAAGAACCATTTACAAAATATTGCCTGATTAACCCAGGAGATAACGATCGAGCACCTTATCATAAGGACGCGTCTTAGCCATGACCCAGGATTCGATTATGTTTTTGGACCCTGGGCCTACTTCCAGCACCTTATTCAAGGACCCATCTTAGCTGTGATCAGGATCCAGTGATGTTGGTGGGACCTTGATGGTGGCCCACCTCAATGTATGTGTTGTATGTCTTTGCCAGACGCGGATTAGCTACTGACAGGTTGAGCGCGAGCCTCTCTACTCAAGTGACATCATCAAGTTTTTTTTTTTTGAACGACTTTACATCAGAAAACACTTTGGGAAGACTCTTGGAAAAAAGAACCGAGAGGAGGCCTATTATGAGGAAAGAAAAGAAAATCTAAAACTAAACTGGATAGCCCAAACCCGAAAACCTACAAAGAAAGAGGACTGACAACTCCTACTTCCCCACCGAACACTGCCTAATGGATCCCAGCCCCACTCTTCCTAGCAGGGCTAGGCCACTAATATGAGGGGGAAGCTCAGATGCCTGCTTGAATGAGGAAAGCACCTGCTGATCACACCCCAACTTGGCCAGCCCGTCCGTTAGGGCATTCCCTTCCCTCAGAATATGACAGAAGGAAAATTGATCTCTACTCTTGATTCTCTCCATCTAGGACATTCAATAACTCTAGTGCTAAGCCACCTGGCTCTTCTCATTCAACAAGTCCACTACCATCTTGGAGTTTAATTTTACCGCTACTTTACTCAGCCCCCTCTCCAAGCAGATGACCAATCTGTCCCAGACTGCCCTTAACTCTGCAATGTCGTTGGATCCCAGCCCACAGCTAATCGCGAAAGTGAACAATAGCTGACCCTTTTCCCCTCTACAAATTCCTCCTCCTCTAGCCAGACCCAGATTTCCTTTGGACGACTTGTTGACATTCAACTTACTCCAACCCGCTTTTAGAGGAAGCCACTTCACAATTGTTGTTGCCATCTTTGGAGGAGGGGGAACTTCTATCCCTAGAGCCTTGAACGTGAGCTCACTGACCATCGAGTTGATCTTGGGTTTAGATAGCACAAGGCTAAGTGTTTTGAGCGACCAGGTAACCTGGTTAATCGTTCTGGAGGGAAGTATCTCGGCTCCTTCAAATCTCGCTTTGTTTTTGGATTTCCAAAGCTCCCAAAGGATGATGATCGGAGCCTGGCCCAGCAGGAACGCGATGCCACCCGACGAAGATGTGGCTAGCCACCAGCCCCGTAATCTGTCTTCCATTGATAAATTCTCCATGATTGCAATACCCAAAATGGACCCGAAGTGATGTAAAACCGCCTTTGTTAGGGAACCAGCAAGGAAGAGGTGCAGCAGTGATTCTTCAGCTGGTCATTGATCCCCTACCGCCCCGCAACAAATGAACTTAGAAGCCAAACAGATTCCCCTGGACTGAACTCTACTTTATGTTGGGATCGCATCTTGCACCAATCTCAAAACGAAGTAGGAAATCTTAGCGGGCAGTTTGGAGTGCCAAACCCAATCCGCCCAACTTCTCCTCTGCCCACCAGATCTAGAGGCTTGCCATGCTGTTTTGACAGAGAATCAAGTTTTGTGGGCCCCACCATGATGTATTTGTTATATCCACACCGTTCATCCATTTGGAAAGATCATTTTAGGGCATTAGGCAAAGAATAAGTCAGATCTAAAGCTCGAGTAGACCCATCACAAAGACATCGATGAAGAGAAAATATAAATATCAGCTTGATCCAAAACTTTTGTAGCCACTAAAAAGTTTTTTTTTTTTTTTTTTTGTAGGCGTCTAATCACCAATTTCTTATGGTGTAGTCCACCTGAGATCTGAATCTAACTTAATTTTGTGCTCATGCACTAAAATGATCCATAAAAATGTATGGACGATATGAATGATACAACACATCATGGTAGGGCCTACAAAGCTTTTCCAATAGCACACAACCATCCATGTTGCATGCTATCCCAGGCAATCTGAGTACCGTCCCTCACAACCACCTACAATAACAAATGGTTAATTGGTGACTCGATAGGGGTGGACCCCATTGTGATATTTATGTAAAATAAAACCCAACTACTAGGCTTTTCACCGCGTGTTAGGACATGGGCCCAAAAATCAATTCCATTTATGATTCATGTTGACTTGTACATAGTGTATAGGGCCTGACAAACTATTTCCATCAGTGTATCCCAAGTGATTCATGTCTAGTTATAATTTTTCGGGTGCAGGGCCTAAGGTTTTGTTTTGTTTTGTTTTTTTTTTTTTTTTTTTTTTTTTTTTTTTTTTTTTGTTTTTTTTTTCTTGTGCGATCTAATGGTTAAAGTGGATTTCATAAAAGTATCATGGTGGACCCTTTAAAAATCAATGGTATACATATCTCTCCCAATCATTTCCTTTAGTGCAGCCCATGAGAATCATAAGTCAATATGATTTCTTGTCTTTATGCCCGATATGGGACTTAATAACAAATGGTCATGATAGATCTTATAAAAACATCATGGTGGGCCTTGTCTAAGTCAATAGTTGTGTCCCATACAAATTTTTTTCTAAGTAAACTCCGTATACAGTTAAAGAGATTTTACCGGACAAAGTAATGGGTTCCACTAGACAAAGTGACCGGATTACCGGAGAAAGTAATGGAGTTATACTAGACAAAGTGATAGGGTTGCCGAACAAAGTGATAGGGTTTCACTAGACAAAGTGATGAGATTTTACAAGATAAATTGATGAGATTTCTGGACAGAGTGACGGTATTTCACTAGACAATGTGATAAGGTTCCACTAGACAAAGTGACAGGATTATGGGACAAAGGGATTGAATTCTATTAGACAAAGTGATGGGTTTTATTAGAAAAAGTGACCGTGTTGCCTGACAAAGTGGCGAGGTTCTACTAAGTAAAGTGACGGGGTTGCCGAAAAAAGTGTGGTGGTTTCATACGACAAAGCGATGGGGTTGTCAGACTAAGTGACGGGATTCGACTAGACAAAGTGATGAGTTTACTAGACATAATGATGGGTTCCACTAGATAAAGTAGTGGAAGACAGTGGTGTGGTATACCAGTTAAAGTGACAGGGTTTTGTTAGATAAAATGACAAGGTTTTACTAAACAATTTGATGGGGTTCTATTGGGTAAAGTAATGGGGTTGCTGGACAAAGTGATAGAATTCTAAAGGATAAAGTGGCAAAGTTGCAGGACAAAGTGACAGGGTTATCAAACAAAGTGACGGGATTCTACAAGATTAAGTTTGGGATTACTGGGCAAAGTGACATGGTTCCATTAAGCAAATTGACGAAGTTCTATTAAACAAAGTGACGGGGTTCTCCTAAGTAAAGTGATAGGGTTTTATGATACTTTTATATATGAAATCCATTCTAACCACCTACATTACTAAAAAAAAAAAAAAGACATGTCACCAAAAACTTGTACCAATACATGAATTACTTTGGCCACATTAATGAAATAGTTCAGAAGATGAGCATTGTCTTGTGCATGGTTTCCAATCAAGTGGTCAACCTGAATAATAGATAGAATTAATTTTTGGACCCATAACTTGACATGAAATGATGCACATGGTGGTTAAAGTTGACTTTACATAAGCATTATGGGGGAGCCCACCCAAGCCAATGCCCTATTTGCTCGCACACACCACAACATTGTTATTGCGTGCTATTGGAAAAGCTCCATGGGCCCACCATGTTGTATGTGTTTTATCAATGCCATTCATCCATTTTTAGGGATCATTTTATCGCATGAGCACAAATTGAGGTAGATCCAAATCTCATGTGGACCACACCACGGGATACAATGGTGATTGGAAGCTAATCATTAAAAACTTTTCAGGGGCTACAAAAGTTTTAGATTAAGTTGAGATTTGTACTTTTTCTTCATTCATGGCTTTGTAACCTTATCAACAGGTTGGATAGCAAATAAACGTTATAGCGAGCCCTAGAAATTTGTCAACGGTGGCATTCAATCACCACTCTTTCCAATGATGTGCTCTACCTGGGATTGAATCTGCCTCATTTTTAGGTTCATGCGCTAATATGAAATGGGTAGACAACATGGATAAAACATAGCCATCATGGTGGGCCCATAGTTTTTTTTAGTAGCATACAGTACCGACGTGGGTGCTGTGTGCTGCCTAAGGCAGCACCAGTCTTGAAAAGGGAATGCGCCTTTGTAATTGGAACCTTGTACCACCATGCGGGTGCAACATAACGGTGGGCCCAACTTGATACATTGTATATCTAGGCCAGCTATCCTCTTTGCCGGTTTATTTTAGGAAATGGCCAAAAAAATGAATTTCAACCAAATCTTATGTTAACCACATCACAAAAAAAAATAGGCATTGTCTGTTAAAATCTATTTTGGGACAAGTAGGTTTTGGATCAAGCAGATATTTGTGTTTTTCCCTCTTATTAGTTTCCCCGTGACCTTATCAACAAGAAGTTGGGTGGCAAATAAACATGATAATAATAGGAAGCTTCCAATGGTGGCCCTTCAATGATCACTTTCCTATGGTGTGGTCCACTTAAGATTTCTATCTCCTTTTTTAGACAATGTGTTAAAATCAGTTGAAAAAAAATAAAAAAAAAAAGACCGCAGAGACGGACGCTGATTAGCTACTGAACGGTTGAGTAGGGATACTGGCTAGTGAAGTGACTTCACCATGTTATGTGGGCCCTACCATGATATATGCGTTATATCCACATCATTAATCCATTTGGAGAGATCATTTTAGGGCATAAGCCAGAGAATAAGACAGATACAAAGCTCCGGTAAACCCATCACAGAAAACAGTAGGGAGAGTGACGCCCACCGTTGAAACCTTAACAGGTCCACCATGATGTTTATTTGAGATCCAACCTGTTCATAAGTTAACACAGACATGAAGGAAGGCAAAACACAAATATCAGCCTGACTGTAATTTAAAGATAGGCATTCAATCTCATTGTTTTCTGTGATGGGTCCACTCGAGCTTAGGATCTGACTTATTCTTTGCCTAACGCCTTAAAATGATCTTTTCAAATGGATGAACGGTATAGATACAACTAATACATCATGGTGGGGCCACGGAACTTGATGATGTCACTTCGGTTAGCTACCTCGTCTGGCAAAGACATACACACATTGAGGTAGGCCATCGTCAAAGTCCCACTGACATCACTGGATCCTGATCATAACTAACATGGATCCTTGAATAAGGTGCTGGAAGCAGGCCCAGGTCTAAAAACATAACTGGATCCTGAGTTGGATGAGGTGCTCCTCCCTTTGCAAATAATTCTTTATTTTATCAGGGGCGTTCGGGTTTTAACATCCAACGGAGCATTGCAATGTCCTGTTTGGGACACACAAGGTATGGGTTGTGAAGCGCTTTCTTGGAATCAGCGCTGGGCAAGGGTTTCTGCGATCGTACTTTGAGTTTCGTGTGGCTAGTGGTCGGTGCTATGTGGACTCACCATGATGTATGTGTTTTATCCATGCCGTCCATCTATTTTGAAATATAATTTTAGGGCTTTATCCCAAAAATGAGATAAATATAAATCTCAGGTGGACCACACCATGGGACAATACTAGTGATTGAATTATACCATTAAAAACCTCTTAGGGTCAACTGTGTGGTCCACTTGAGATTTGGATCAAAATCGATTTTAGTCTCATACTATAAAATGACATGGAAGAATGGCAGACGGCATGGATGAAACACACACATCATGGTGAGGCTCACAGAGCATCTACCTGTAGTGGTAAGATAAGTAAACAATATGTTTCCCAAACATGAAGTGGGGCGGCCTTCGAGCCATGGGATTAGCAATCTAACACAGTATAATCATTACATTTCGGTAATTCCATCCCAATTAAACTCATCTAATCCCGCGCTGGAAACCGTTCGAAAAAGTAGCGATAATGTCGATGCGACTTAGATGCGACTTCTATGTGGTTGGACCCTGACCGTGGGGCCTAACTTGATGTATGAATCGTATATCTAAGCCATGTATAGTATTTTTTTAAAGTCATTTTACTGCGTGAGCTAAAAAATGAAGTAAATCCAAATCTCAGGTATCACAGTGTTGAATAGTAAATAAACATTATGGTGAACCTCAGTATGTTTTTAATGGTGAACGTCCAGCGACCACTGTTTCCTGTGGCGTGGTTCATATGAGATATGTATCTTCTTAAAATTTTGGCCTGTTTTATAAAATGATCTGGAAAAACGGATAGACGGCATAGATATACAACACATCCATTGAGGTGGGCCACAGTCAGGTCCCACCCACAACACTGGATCTCGAGTCGCAGCTAACTCGGAGAAATTTGCAACTACGACCCATTTACCTGTTTAAGCCCACTTGTTTTTAGCTTCCAAGAATGCTCCCTGTTCGTACACGTTACGAAAATGCCCCTCCTTTTAAAAAAAAAGTGGTTTCTGAAAGTTAGGGTATCCAATAGCTACGAATTTTAACAGTAGCTAAACTGCAACCAATGAAAACATAAGTGACTAGTGAGATAGTGAGTCAAGGTCAACCGGGTCTAGCTGTTTTATGGATGGACGGCATGGATATAGTCACATACATCACAATGGGACCCACAATTAGGTCCCATCCACCTTGGTGAATTCTGGATCTCACCTAATCCACTCCCATTTCTAGAACACTACTTGAACAAATCTCCACCTCGAGCTGAAGGGACTCAAAGGGATGAGGAATCCCAAGAGTTCCTTTTGCATGTGTCATTGAATGGGGCTCACCCGCATGTGTTGATCATTATTAATTAGATTGTTAATGTCATGGATCCCACCATACTGCTCAAACAACAAGTGTCCACTGATTCTATTTTTTGCAAAAAAAGAATTTAAGAGCAGACAAGCATTTTGATTAGCTATCGGTAATTCATCTTGTTATGATGATCATGACAATGGGTTTAGCAACAAGTTCTCCAGCAAATGATTGAATTGTGTTTGGATTTATAGGTGAATTCAATTGAGAACAATCATTTTAAGGAATGACAGGAAGTGACCCTCAAATTGCAAATTTACAAATCCAACCTGAAAATAACACAATGGCTCATTTTATGTACGTAGTAGAATTTAAACACTGGAATTTAGTAGGTTTTGCAACATGAAAAATTAAGTAGAATTTGTTAATCGAATATATGTGCTATATCCAATTCATTTCATGCATTTCACAATCAATTCCCTTCACTTCACGGTCAATTCAATTCATTTTATGATCAATTCCATTCACTTCACGGTCAATTCTATGCATTTCATGGTCAATTCCATTCATTTCACGGTCAATTTCATGCATTTCATGATCAATTCCGGCGATTCCCCTTCACTTCACGGTCAATTCAATTCATTTCACGGTCAATTCCCTTCACTTCACGGTCAATTCCATGTCCTTCATTTCACGGTCAATTCCATGCATTTCACGGTCAATTCCGACGATTCCCCTTCACTTCACGGTCAATTCAATTCATTTCATGGTTAATTCCCTTCACTTCACGGTCAATTCCCTTCACTTCACAGTCAATTCCCTTCATTTCACAGTCAATTCCATGCATTTCACGGTCAATTCCGGCGATTCCCCTTCACTTCACGGTCAATTCAATTAATTTCATGGTCAATTCCCTTCACTTCACGGTCAATTCCCTTCATTTCACATGAAATGCATGGAATTGACCGTGAAGTGAAGGAAATTGATTGTGAAATGCATGGAATTGACCGAGAAGTGAAGGGAAATCGCCGAAAATGACCGTGAAATGCATGGAATTAACCGTGAAGTGAATGAAATTGACCGTGAAATGCATTGAATTGACTATGAAATGAAGGAAATTGGTCGTGAAATGAAGGAGATTGACCATAAAATGAATTAGATATACCGTGAAGTGAAGGGAATTGACCGTTAAATGCATGGAATTGACCGTGAAGTGAAGGGAATTGACCGTGAAATGCATGGAAATGGCCGTGAAGTGAAGGGGAATTGGCTGTGAAATGCATGGAATTGACCGTGAAGTAAAGGGAGTTAACTGTGAAATGCATGGAATTGACCGTGAAATGAAAGGAATTAACCGTGAAATGCATGGAAATGACCGTGAAGTGAAGCGGAATCGTCGGAATTGACCGTAAAATGAAGGGAATTGACCGTGAAATGCATGGAAATGACCGTGAAGTGAAGTGGAATTGTCGAAATTGACCGTGAAATGCATGGAATTGAACGTGAAGTGAAGGGAATTGACTGTGAAATGCATGGAAATGACCGCGAAGTGAAGAGAATTGATCGTGAAATGCAGGAAATTGACCGCGAAGTGAAGGGGAATCGTCGAAATTGACCGTGAAATCAATGGAAATGACCGTGAAGTGAAGGGAATTGACCGTGAAATGCATGGAATTGACCATAAAGTGAAGAGGAATCGTCGGAATTGACCGCGAAATGAATGGAAATGACCGTGAAGTGAAGGGAATTGACTGTGAAATGCATGGAATTGACCATGAAGTGAAGGGAATTGACGGTGAAATGCATTGAATTGACCGTGAAGTAAAGGGAATTGACTATAAAATGCATAGAATTGACCATGAAGGGAAGGGAATTGACGGTGAAATGCATTGAATTAACCGTGAAGTAAAGGGAATTGACTATAAAATGCATAGAATTGACCATGAAGCGAAGGGGAATCGCCGGAATTCATTGTGAAATGCATGGAATTGACCGTGAAATGAAGGGAATTAACCGTGAAATGAATTGAATTGACCGTGAAGTGAAGGAAATTGATTGTGAAATGAATTGAGTTGACCGTGAAGTGAAGGGGAACCGCCGGAATTGACCGTGAAATGCATTGAATTAACCTTGAAATGAAGGAAATTAACTGTGAAATGAATTGAATTGACCGTGAAGTGAAGGGAATTGACTGTGAAATGAATTGAATTGACCGTAAAGTGAAGGGAATTGACCGTGAAATGAATTGAATTGACCATGAAGTGAAGGGGAATTGTCAAAATTGACCGTGAAATGCATGGAATTGACTGTGAAGTGAAGGGAATTGACCGCATTGAAAATATAAATCACAAGTGAAGAAATTAACATAAAATTCATCGTGAAGACCATGAAATGAATTGAATTGAACTTGAAGTGAAGGGGAATCGCCGAAATTGACCATGAAATGCATGGAATTGATCATGAAATGAAAGGAATTGACCGCGAGGTAATTGAAATTGACTGCGAAATGAATGAAATTCACCGCGAAGTGAATGAAATTGAGAGCAAAGTGAATGAAATGGATTTTCAACCATCGACCTGATGGGATCTTGGAAAATAACCAGGTTGGTTGGCTAAAGTAGCTTCTCTTACCAAAATCAGATATGGTATGTAAAATAATTAATTTTAGTTTAGAAGATATTCTTGATAAATGAATAAAGAAAGAAATGAAAAAAAAGCGAGAAGAAATTTATATATGTTGATATATACATATTTATATAAATATGTATTAGAGAAAAATGTAGGTAGAATAAAATTCTCCACGTTTAAAATAAAATAAAATATACAGAATACCGAGTCACCACGGTTATAAGCCGTAGCTATTGTCCCAGTCGACCCCAACTCACTAATTTATTCATTTATGTCTTTCCGACGGTAATCCCCACCACTTTTTGTGGGTCCCATTATAAGGTATATATTATATCCAAACCGTCCATCTATTTGGCGAACTCATATTAAGGGTTGGGATGAAAAATAAGATACATCTATCTATCAAGGGGACCACACTGTAAAAGGCAAAGGCAGTGGAGGGTTAAGAAGTTTTAGATCATTATGAATGGATTGGGTGGAAAATAAATGTTATGGTGGGCCCTACAAAATTTTAACAAAAAATTTTTCCCGCTGCTCGGGTGAAAAGACATCTTTCTTTTTGATAATGCTACGAAATGATCTCAAAATATGGATGTGCTCTTTGTGGTGTGGTGGAGTTGATCTTTGGACATGATTTTTTCTTTTTGATAATGCTACGAAATGATCTCAAAATATGGATGAACATTGTGGATATAATTAATACATAACTGTGGGGCTACGTAACTTTGATATCTTTTGAACTGTTCGTACAACTCCGAGTTCGAGGAGCGTCAGTGCTCGTCTTCGAGCACCAGGCGATCTGCTCCCGGAAGCAGGGGCATTTTCGACCTGAGCAATCGGGCCGTACAGCTGGGCTTATCCTTGTGAGGTAAAAAGCAAGTGGGCTTCAAAAGGTTGATGGGCCGGGTCGTACAGTTGGAAATTACTCGCTAACTCGCATCCGACAACGTCTCCCAGTTCGCAACACGTGTTCATCTCTCACGCAGCGTTTTGCCACTTCTCACCTTTCCCTCCCATATGAAACTCAAAACGCATGAAATTCCAACAACTGCCGCCAACCGGAGACGCCTCCTGTTGTTTCCATTCCACCGCTACTACCATGGAATCCCACCTCACGCGTACCCCACACCGCCGGCGCATGTTAGTAACCACCAACCCACCACCACCACCACTAGCCCTGCATGAAAACGGCCATAACGACGAAGAGAAATACAGATACGAAGACGATATCTTCCTCATAGAAAAACCAACAGGCTGGTTAGTCCAGCTCATCACCTTCAATTTAGAAACCATCTCCTCAGCCTACTTCTCCTTCTTATCTATGGTTTCTGAGTCTCTGCACCGTGCCGAGGAAGCCAAGGAGAGCGCTGAGGAAGTCGTGCATGCAGTTCCCGCTCGTGTCGCTCGAGGTGGTGGTCTCATCCTGCGGAAGTTAGGATTTGGAGTCCTTGGTGCTGCTTATGTCTGTTTGGTTTTGGTTCTGGTTTTGGTTGTTTCGGTCTTGCTCAGTGTGGGATTAGTCCGGTTGTGGTTGGAGGAGCCTGTGTTTGTTCGGGAGCCGTTGCACTTCGATTACACTGATGTAAATCCCAGTGCCATCGTTACATTCGGAGGAAAGAGAAGGATGCTTGGGATGAAGGCGTGGGGAATTCCGGTGGGCCACACTTTCCATGTTTCAGTCATGCTCCTGATGCCAGAATCGGACTTCAACCGTCAGGTTGGAGTGTTTCAGGTAATGTCTTTTTCCTTTTAGTTTTTACTAAGTTGGTTTATTTGATGCATTGCATATGGCATATACATGCATGTTGATGCACATGTCACTATTGTGGGCAACGATGGCCCATTTGATAGTCACTAATGGATGGGGAGGATTGTGTGGCCCCACATTTGATAGTTACTAATGGATGGCGAGGAACAATTGGTTATAGTGATTTATTAGGTATGAGCCATCCACCGGAATGGCTCCTTACTGGATGGTTAGGACTTTGGTTCATATGTGTGTATGACATGTGTACAGTCCGGTCCAAAATTGGAATTGAAATTTAATGGTATTCTTCTTCCTCTTTGAGATGAGTAATTATACAATCAGAGAAAACCGAAGTACAATATGCGGATTCTCTCTGTTTTTTATTTTTTTTTATTTTTTTATTTTTTTATTTTATAATAGAAATGTGGGAGCACACCACCTATAACTTTACTAATATAGCAAAATTTATACATGAATTTTAGTGGGTCACGTAAAAAAGAAAAGGACCTCACCTATCATATACTCTTTGAAGCAGGCAGAAGGCAGAAGATGTATACATAATAAATAGAGACAGACACATGGATTCAAGTGGGTCCCACAAAAGGAAAAGGACCTTACCTACCGGCTGAAGCAGCAGAGGATTTAAACTTGATAAATAGAGATAGACACATGGATTAGGTGGGTCCCAAGAAAGGAAAAGGGCCTCACCTATCATATACTCAATAAAGCAGCAAAAGATGTAAACTTGGTAAATAGAGATAGACACATGGATTCAAGCCAGTCCCATAAAAGGAAAAGGGGCTCACCAATCTTATACTCGCTAAAGTAGCATAAGATGTCAACTTGATAAATAGAAATAGACACATGGATACAGTTGGGTACCACAAAAGGAAAAGGTGAGACCAACATGGATCCATGTGTCTATCTCTATTGATCAAGTTTACATCTTTTGCTGCTTTAGAGTATTTGATAGGTGAGGCCCTTTTCCTTTTTTGGGACCCAACTGTATCCATGTGTCTATTTTTATTAATTAAGTTAACATCTTATTCTACTTTAGCGAGTATAAGATAGGTGAGGCCCTTTTCCTTTTATGGGACCCAACTGTATCCATGTGTCTATTTCTATTTAGCAAGTTTACATCTTATGCTATCCATGTGTCTATTTCTATTTATCAAGTTTACATCTTATGCTACTTTAGCGAGTATATGATAGGTGAGGCCCTTTTCCTTTTATGGGACCCACCTGAATCCATGTGTCTATCTCTATTTACTAAGTTTACATCTTTTGCTGCTTTAGCGAGTATATGATAGGTGAGGCCCTTTTCCTTTCTTGGGACCCACCTGAATCCATGTGTTTATCTCTATTTATCAAGTTTAAATCTTCTGCTGCTACAGAGAGTAGGTAAGGCCCTTTTCCTTTTGTGGGACCCACTTGAATCCATGTGTCTGTTTTTATTTATTATGTTTTCATCTTCTGCTGCTTTAGCGAGTATATGATATAGATGAGGTCCTTTTCCTTTTATGGGACCCACATGAATCCATGTATAAATTTAGCTATATCAGCAAAGTTATAGGTGATGTGATCCCACCTTTCTTAAATAAAATAAAATTAAAAAAAAAAAAAACAGAGAGAATCAACATATTGTACTTTGGTTTTCAGTCTCTACTATTGATGACCATGGTTTAAATATCCAGACCGTTGGTCCTTTTGTTGTGGACACCAGGGCAGATGATCGTGCCTCAAAAAGCTAATGAATTTGAAGAGGCTAACAGCAAACCCATAATGTATTTGCAGGTCCACAAATTGAAAAGATTTTGATTCTTGTTTCAAGTAGATTTCTACAACCACACCCGGAATGGCTTGTGACCTAGATTGTCGATGGTTCTTTCACACGGAATCTCGTACAGGTGATCATGCATCTTTCACCCTTGTCTATAGCCTAGGCAACCCACTCAATCAATATTGTTACCTTCATAGGTCCCATAAGAAGTTCAATGGGGGCAAGATTCTTTGTTTAAGGGTCTTGGATGCTCAAAAGTCGTAATAATGTAGATTCTTGTATCTCGGCTTCTATGAAAAAGACTTCATGGAGTTTATCTAATGTTTGTTTGGATGCAACTATTAAATTACATGGAAATCAAAGGGTCCCTACTCATGGCTTGGTGGTAGATGATGAGGTTTTTTCGCCGTCTTCGACCAGTCCTGAGCCTCGCTCGACTGATTGTGGACAGGCTTCGACTAGTCGAAGGTTACGCAGTTTGTTCCATGATTTTGCGCGAAACTGCGGATTTGAGTCCTTTCGCAACTAGGATGCAAAAGGGAAGTTTCCTAAACTATAAAAGGGGTTGCCTAGGGTTTTCTAGGTATCACAAGGGAATGTAAGAGGGTTTCCTAAAGCTTTACAAGAGATTTGATAAAGGGTTTAGGGCTATCAAAAGGTGAGAGAGAGAGAGAAAGAGAGAGAGGAAGCTTATAGAAGGAAGGTTCTGCTTGTGGAGGTTATCTACTGTGCAATCTATATCTCAGCGCTTCTATGTCCTCGTAATCAGTTAGATCTCTCCGTTTTCTCTATTTCTCTTATTGTTTATCCACTCCTACATGAGTAAAGAAGGTTGTAACGTTCTACTTTATAGTGGATTGTTGATCTGGACGAGGTCTCGTGGTTTTTACCTCTTTGAGGGTTTTCCACGTAAAAATCTCTTGTGTGGTGTGTGATTGATGCATTGATTGTTTTCATTGCTTTATTATCCATAATTCTGGTTTATTCTGGAGGGCTAGATCCTAAGGTTTTGTGCAAGGCCCCCAACAAAGTGGTATCAGAGCTAAGTTCATTGAACGAGTAGGATCGGTTTGGAATTATGGAAGGTGTCTCATCAAGGATGATCAGCCTCAATGGTTCTAACTGGACCATATGGAAGGCTAAGATGGAGGACTTGCTTTATTGCAAGGACCTACATTCTCCAATTTTAGGCATATCAGCAAAATTCAAGGATATGTCTGATGATGATTGGAAGAAGTTGAACCGAAAGACGGTGGGGTTTATTAGACAATGGTTGGATGATTCTGTGTTCCACCATGTGTCTACGGAAACCTCAGCCACTAGCCTATGACTGAAATTAGAAGGGCTGTATGAGAGAAAGACAGCCGGTAATAAAATCTTTCTGATAAGGCGACTTGTGAATCTCAAGTTCAAGGATGGTGGTTCTGTGGCCGAGCACATGAATGAGGTCAGCAACATAGTGAACCAACTTTCCTCTATGAAGATGGTCCTAGATGATGAATTGCAGGCCTTACTATTACTTAGCTCTTTACCTGACAGTTGGGAGACATTGGTGGTGTCTCTAAGTAACTCGGTGCCAGACGGAAAGATATCCATGGAACAGGTAACCAGTTGTCTCTTCAATGAGGAGACAAGGAGGAAGTCTTAGGGGTCTACTCAGCAAGAGGCTTTTGTGACACAAGAACGGGGGAAAGGAAAGAACAGGAAGGGCAGGAAGGCCCGAGATAAATCAAGAGGCAAGTCGAGTAATAGAAAAGATGTTGAATGCTGGAATTGTGGCAAGAAGGGCCATTACAAGCATGAATGTCATGGTAAGAAAAATGACGAGAAAGGAAAAGGGAAGGAAGATGAATCAGATTCTACTGCGGTCGCTTCAGATGGTGATATAGTAGTTATTCTTTCTGCAGATTATGATGGATGTCTTACGGCTATGGGTCAGGACACCGACTAGGTGGTTGACTCGAGAGCTTCTTTTCATGCGACTTCACACAAGGACTCCGTCACAAGCTACAAGTCAGGTGACTATGGGACTGTGAAGATGGGAAATTCTGGCGTATCAAAAATCGTGGGAATCGGTGATATTTGTGTGAAAACTGATGTGGGCTGCACATTAGTTCTTAGGGATGTGAGGCATATCCCAGACCTTCGCCTCAACTTGATGTTGATGGGAAGGTTGGATGATGATGGTTATGAAAGCCGGTTTGCTGGTGGGCGATGGAAGCTCATCAAGGGTTCATTGATCGTGGCCAGAGGAAAGAAGTGTTGCACCCTGTACAAGACAAGTGTCAGTATGTGCAAGGGTGGGTTGAACGCAGCGGAAGATTCAGCTATTGACATGTGGCACAGGCGTCTAAGCCACATGAGTGAAAAAGGGCTTCAGGTACTAGCAAAGAAGCGACTCCTTCCAGACGTGACAGGTACACCTCTCAAAACCCGTCTTGATTGTTTATTAGGGAAATAGCATAGAGTTTCATTTGTTAAAACTGCTTCACATATTAATAAAGTGCATGCATTAGATTTGGTTTATTCTGATGTTTATGGTCCTATGAGGACAAAAGCCTTGGGTGGGGCATTGTATTTTGCTACTTTTATAGATGATGCATCTAGGAGGGTTTGAGTTTATGCTTTGAAATCCAAGGACGAGGTCTTTGGTGTGTTTAAATTGTTTTATGCGATGGTAAAGAGAGAGACAGGTAGATCATTGAAGTGCATCCGCACTGACAATGGTGGTGAATACATTGGTGACTTTCATGAGTACTGCAAGTCCCTGGGTATACGGCATGAACAGACGGTTCCCAAGACCCCCCAGCTAATGGTGTAGCTGAGCGAATGAATCGCACAATTGTTGAGAGAATCAGATGCATGTTTCCCATGCGAAGTTGCCCAAGAAGTTCTGGAGAGAAGCAATGTGCACGACGATGTATTTGATAAACAGGTCTCCATCAGCCCCATTGAATGGAGAAGTACCTGAGAAGGTGTGGACTGGACATGATCCATCGTATAGTCATCTCATGGTGTTTGGATGTAGGGCATCCGTTCACATACTAAAGTACGAGAGGTCAAAGCTCGATATGAAGATCAGACAGTGTGTGTTCTTAGGGTACGGTGATGAAAAGTTTGGTTACAGGTTGTGGGATCTGACCGAGAGGAAGCTCGTCAGGAGCAGAGATGTGGTATTCTTTGAAGATCAGTGTATTAAAGACATTGGTAAGCCAGAGAAGAACCAGCCTAGTTCAGGTGAGCTAGAAGACATGGATCCGGTTACTCCTCCCGTGGTACCTGATGACGGGGGAGTACAACAAGATGCAGAGGACGAGAGAGTTCCTTCAGAAGATGGACCAGGGGAGCAGCCCCCACTTGATCCACCTGTTGAGCCACAGGTGAGGAGCTCATCTAGGGACAAATAGTCGTCTAAGAGGTACTCGCCACATGAGTACATTGTGTTAACTGATGGGGGAGAGCCACAAGACTACTCCGAGGCCCTAGCCGACGAGCATAAGGGGGAGTGGTTGAAAGCTATGCAAGAGGAGATGGAATCCTTGCTTAAGAACCACACTTATGACATGGTGAAATTGCCTAAGGGTAAGAAAGCTTTGAGTAATAAGTGGGTGTTCAGAAAGAAGATTGAGTAGAAGAATTCACAGACGAGGTTCAAGGCCAGACTTGTGGTGAAAGGTTTTGGTCAGAGGAAAGGCATAGACTTCGAGGAGATATTCTCACCAGTGGTGAAGATGACACCCATATGGGTGTTGCTTAGGTTGACGGCTAGCATGGATCTGGAGATAGAGCAGTTAGATATTAAAACTGCCTTTCTCCATGGTGACCTGGAAGAAGAGATCTACATGCACCAACCAGAGGGGTTCGAAGTCAAGGGCAATAAGCATATGGTGTGTAGGCTGAGGAAGAGCTTATATGGGCTGAAACAAGCTCCGTGACAATGGTACAAGAAGTTCGACTCGTTTATGTTAAAACAAGGGTATGACAGAACGGAGTCAGACCACTGTGTGTTCACGCGCAAGTTCTCAGATGGTGATTTCTTAGTTCTGCTCTTATACGTTGATGACATGCTCATCATGGGAAAAGACATCAAGAAGATCGACAGGCGAAATGCGATGAAAGACTTGGGCCCGGCTAGACAGATCCTAGGAATGGAGATAACCCGTGACAGAAGTAGTAGGAAGCTCTAGCTGTCACAAGAGTGGTATATTGAGAAAGTCCTAGAGCGATTCAATATGAATGCAGCGAAGCCGGTCACTACTCCACTGGATGGTCACTTCAGATTGAGTGACAAGCAGTGTTCCAAGACGAAGGCAGAGGTGGAAGAGATGCAGAAGATACCCTACGCGTCAGCGGTAGGAAGTTTGATGTATGCTATGGTGTGTACATGCCCAGACATAGTGTATGCAGTTGGTGTTGTCAGCTGGTATCTTGCTAATCCTGACAAATAGCATTGGGCAGCGGTGAAGTGGATACTGCGGTATCTAAGAGGCTCATCCAGGTTGAGCCTATGCTATGGTGATGGTAAACCTGTGTTAGAGGGTTACACAGATGTAGATATGGCAGGCGACATAAACTCCAGGAAGTCTATATCGGGGTTCATGTTCACGTTTGCAGGGGGAGCGATTTCTTGGCAGAGCAAGCTACAGAAGGTCGTAGCATTGTCGACGACAAAGGCCGAGTATATTGCAGTCACAGAGGCATGTAAAGAGATGCTTTGGATGAAGAGGTTCCTACGGAAACTTAGCCTAAAGCAGGAGGAGCACGTGGTCTATTGCGATAGTCAGAGTGCTATACACTTGAGCAAGAATCAAAGTCAGCATTCCAAGTCGAAGCACATAGAGATTCGGTATTACTGGATCAGGGATACTTTGTAACAAAAGGTGTTACAGCTTGAGAAAGTCCACACGGACGATAATGGGTTAGACATGATGACCAAGGCTTTGCTCAAGGGCAAGTTTGAGGTTTGTATAAACCTGACTAGCTTGAAGAAGGTGGATCCCTCCTGGGTCAAAAAGGGGGATGGGTTTTTTTCCCCGTCTTCGACCGGTCCTGAGCCCTGCTCGACCGGTCGTGGGAGGCGCTCGACCGGTCGTAGGTTCGAGTTCTGGCACGACTCAAAGTCCAGCGAGTTCGTGCTATTTTTTCTCGGAGGCTAAGACCAGTCCTGGAATTCCAGGACCAGTCGAAGGTGGGCTTCGACCGGTCGTGGACAGGCTTCGACTAGTCGAAGGTTACGTAGTTTGTTCTGCGATTTTGCGATTTGAGTCCTTTCGCAATTGGGATGCGAAAGGGAAGTTTCCTAAACTATAAAAGGGGTTGCCTAGGATTTTCTAGGTATCACAAGGGAATGCAAGAGGGTTTCCTAAAGCTTTACAAGGGATTTGATAAAGGGTTTAGGGCTATCAAAAGGTGAGAGAGAGAGAAAGAGAGAGAGGAAGCTTATTGAAGGAAGGTTCTGCTCGTGGAGGTTATCTACTCTGCAATCTATATCTCAACACTTCTATGTCCTTGTAATCGGTTAGATCTCTCCGTTTTCTCTATTTCTCTTATTGTTTATCCACTCCTGCGTGAGTGAAGAAGGTTGTAACGTTCTACTTCATAGTGGATTGTTGATCTGGACGAGGTCCCATGGTTTTTACCTCTTTGAGGGTTTTCCACGTAAAAATCTCGTGTGGTGTGTGATTGATGCATTGGTTGTTTTCATTACTTTATTATCCATAATTCTAGTTTGTTATGGAGGGCTAGATCTTAAGGTTTTGTGCAAGGCCCCCAACAGTAGACTCATAGGAGTTTCAACACTAAGGTCATGGATTCGAGTACCCATTGTGGTGTATGTGAGTGTGAGGGTGCACGTGAGTTTAAAAAAAAAAAAAAAATTACATGTAATTCAAAAAACAATTGCATTTGGATGTTCCTATACTCATATTGATTGGTGTACAAAAAAGAAACAATAAGGTGTACAATGTGTACACATTTGGGGCTATTTTCATCCATGGTGATATTAATGGTTTGGATTGTTGAGGTCCCCTTTGTTTGACATGGGTCTTTTCATGGTAGCTTCCATGCTGTGTGGTTTTTGTTATATATATATATATATATATATATATATATATATATATATATATATATATATATATAATATATATAAGAAATTTTCTTTTCACCAAAAGAAGCTTTACACGAATTGGACAACTTTTTCAGGCACCCCACCAAGAAAAAATAGGGGCGCCTATCATATGACCATGCATTACGAAGATCCTAACTAGGACCTCTTCATAATGGACCCCAACCCTGTTTTATCTAACAAGATTAGCCCTCCCATCTGAGTTGGAAGATCAAACAAGCCGATGTAAACAACGTTCCCTTGAGAACCGCTGCCCAAACACGCCAATTCATCCGCTGGGGCATTTTCCTCCCCTGGGATATGACGAAAGGAGAAGGAACCTCTATTTTTTAGAGCGTCAATCCTCTTTAGCCAATGCCTCTAAGACCAAGTTGGGAGTGAGCCCCTGTAATGAGATCAATCACAAATCTTGAGTCGAACTCCACCTCCTCCCTGGAAAGACCCATGCTCAAACAAATAGAAAGCCCATTCCAAACTGATCACAATTCCACCCTGTTGCTTGTTCCAACCCTGAATCCCACCGAGAACGCAAAAATAAGGTTTCCATTGGAGTCTCTTCAAATCCCACCACCGCCAAATGGTCCCGGATTGCCTCTAACTGAACCATCTAGATTGAGTTTGGCCCAGCCCACTTGCGGTTTTGTCCATCACACTACCTCGAACCTAACTCTCTTGGGGATTTGGGCCCCATCAGAAAAAAGAGATGTCAACCACCAATTAACCTGAGCGATGGTTGCCGCACTCAAATCCGCCTTACCTCCCATCTTCATGGAATTTCTGGCCCTCCAGATCTCCCAGAGAATCAGGCTAGGAATAGTCTTACTTTCGACGCGATTACTCCCACCAGGATCAACAATCCACCATTGTTTCAACCTGGCTTCCACCGAATGGGCCAGCAAAGCTGGGATCCCAAACCTATCCCCGAAATACTTCCAAACAGTAGCAGCTGTGTGGTTCTCACTTTCATTTGTTACACGTCAGAGATCCATCTGAAATACAATTTCCACTACCCCTGGTTTTAACTGATGGACCCCTATTCTGACAAATGAGATACCTCAGTGTCATCGCATGTACACATGGTATAGCAGAAATCCAATTTCCATTGCACGCACCAAATAAATTTTAAAAAATAATAATAATTAAAAACATTTGAAGTAAGAATATATTGTGAAAAAATAGGTAAGCTAGGAATTCCGAATTATTTATATGGTATTTTCTTTCTAGGTACATAGAGATAAATATATAGAATTTTGAGCCTTTTTTTTTTTTTTTAAGTAACAACAAATTTTTTAACCGCATGTGTATTCATTCTATGGGGGAAAATTACATGACAGATACAATAGTTTGGGTTTCGCGGAGTGCTAAAAGAACTCCGGGGCCACCTATCTTAAAGACCTATACATAGTCCAATTCTCTAATGGCACCGAGCCCCACCTTGCCTAGAAGGAGCATCCCTCGGATGACTGTTGGGAGCTCTGGCACCTCCCTGTACCAATGGCTAAGTTGGAGATCACTATCTTCACACGCCAGGCCATTTGCTGGGCCATTCCCTTCTCTCTTGATGTGTACAAAACAGAACAAGCCTAGTCTATTGAGGCTGGAAACGAGGTTTGATGAATCTATCTCCATCTTTGAATCCGATTCAACCACCACCTTTTAGAGCCCCTGGTTTGCACAAAATAGAAGCCCTTCATACACTGCTCTAAATTCGGCGTTGTTGTTTATGCATGATCCATAGCCGTTAGAGAACGCAAACACAATGTTACAGTCAGCTCCCTTGCATATACCGCCTCCACCCGACAATCCCGAGTTTCTTTTTGCCGACCCATCAACATTCAGTTTGACCCAATCATCTTTAGGCCTAACCCAATTCGCCACCTCAAACATCTTTGAGGTGAGGGGGGTTCAACAATACCCAGATACCTTAATTGGAGCTGACCCACCCATGAATTTGATCTAATATTTGGATCTCCTTTGCTTACCCATCCTAGCCACCATTTGATACAAGCTATGACCGTCGCTGAAGATATGTTTTTACCTTCAAACTTTGCTGAGTTTTAGGCTTTCCATATTTCCCAAAGTATTATATAAGGGGCCATCCCACGGAGTTGGAATAAAGACTCACTCGGCGTCATCGCCCCCCACCATTGACCCATCCTGTCTTGTGTAGAGCGGTGGGCCGCTAGATTTATGCCAAAGATCTCGCTAAAGTAGTGCCACACGTCCTTTGCTAGGCAACTGTTGACAAAAAGGCGGTCTAGCGTTTCCACGCAGGGGCGATGGGGATGCCTATTAGAAGAGATGAGAAAGAGAGAGTCCTAGAGAAATAGTGAGATGTAGAAAGAATAGAGTCCTAGAGATACTCTTTGGAAGGTATCTTTCGAGGTGGTATGGAAGAGTAGCCTTTTAGGGCCTGTTTGGATTTGCGTATAAGGGTGTATTGTATTGTATTAAAGGGGTTAAAATACATTATACAATGTCTGATTTGGAGTTGAGATCCGTGGAACACCATGCGCGCGAATGCATCTTTTCTTCAAAAAATTCAAACGACGGTAGTGTATTGTCAGACGACTCTGTTTCCTTCAGTACAGCCTATTCAAGATGTTGTATTCGCGTGCGATAGAGGCAGAGTCTGTTGCAGAGGGTTTTCTATCTGAGGAGGACCTACTATTTCTACTCCAGCAGCGCTTTAGATCATCTTCTACCTTCTGCATGTGGTCATTCGGTTGAGAAGGTTCACTTCCGAAGGTTTGATTTCAAAATACAGTCAGAAAATATGCTTCTAGCTGAGAATGGAACGGCAAGAGATCGGCAATTATTGAGGTTGTGGTTCTGGCTGGAGAAAGCGAGGTTGGATGTTCTGATGATGAAAAATTCGATGAGAATGTGAGATCAGCCGTTGCTGGATTTAATGGAGGTGTGGATCTAACGAACAAATGTTCACACAGATATAAACATATTTGTAATGAAGATCATAGATGATGGATGCCTGTTGGATTATGTCGAGATTGGTCGACGATCTTACTGATGGAGTCGAGGCTTGGTTTTCCCGCAATGGAGGTGATGCCGGAGGGCTGGATTTGGTATGGGACGATGTTTGTGGTGCTGGACCAGTCAAAATCTAGGCAACATCAAATCGACAACGGGGTTTTCGTTAGCAATTAGTTGGAGGTACTAATGAGTTTTTGCTGGCGTCCTCAGGGTGTGAATTAGATATTGGAGGTGTTGCTTCGCAAAGGTATTTAGATTTGGGATCCAACTCCTGTCGGGAGGAGATCAATTCGCTCTAGAGGATTCTTCCTTCGATCAAACGATCCACGGATTACACTCACGCCCGCTTTAGATACGGTTCAATTTTGGCCACATGTACTAAAATAAGATCACAAAATGGATGGACGGGTAGGATTATTCATAAAGATGACAGTGGGCCCCACATGGGTTCCCATTTTGAGAACTTATATAAAAATAGCCACTGTCGTACAAGTGCTATCAATATTATACGTATATATAATACACAACCCTAATACGTCGTATCCAAACATTGATCGGAGGAAGAATCTGTATACTTGCCGGAACAATACCTCCTATCCAAACATTGAGTTATGACATGTTGATTTGGATGTATTCTGAAATTGATTGAATGTATACATGAATAGTAGTTGGATACAATATAATACACCCTTATACGCGAATCCAAACAGCCCTTTATTTGGTTGCGTAGGTAGTATTGCATTAATAATTTGGGCGACACCACGGCGACAGAAATGGATAGGCATCTCAAGTTTCATTAGTTTAACCGTCGTAGCCATGATTTGGGGCATATTGAGTTTTAAAAGGAGATGACTGATGTCCTTTTACCCATCTTCAACTGCACCGACACAAACTCATGTGATTCAGATCGGGGCTCATGCAAAGGGCCAAGCAGAGGAGGCACCGGCAGAGGCACATGTAGAAGCGCCGACAGAGGCAGAGGCCCAAGCAAATTAGTTTTCTTTCCCAGTTTTCGTTTATTATGGGTTTTGCTAACTCCCTATCTTAGTGAGATATATGTACTGGATGTTGTCAAGTGAGTGTTTAACAGTGGAAAGAATGTTTTGATCGACAACATATTAGGTTTTGCTAACTTCCCAGTTTTCTTTTTTATGGGTTTTGCTGACTTCCCAGTTTTCCAAGTTCCAACGTCGCTTGGAGGAGTAAAATCCCCATTCTCTATCCGACATTGTCACTCCCATTCCTTTTACCTTTTTTTTTTTTTTTTCAAGTTCCAGTGCCGCTCGGAGGAGTAGAATCCCCATTCTCTATCCAACATTGTCGCGCCCATTCCTTTTACCTTTTTTTTTTCCAAGTTACAGCGCTGCTCGGAGTAATAGAATCCCCATTCTCTATCCGACATCTTCGCACCCATTCCTTTTACCTATTTTTTTCTAAGTTCCAATGCTGCTCGAAGGAGTAGAATCCCCATTCTCTCTTTGACATTGTCACACCCATTCCTTTTACATTTTTTTTCCAAGTTCCAGCGCCGCTCGGAGGAGTAGAATCCCCATTCTCTCTCCGACATTGTTGCACCCATCATTTTACCTTTTTTTCCAAGTTCCATCACCGGTCAGAGTAGTAAAATCCTCATTCTCTCTCCAAAATTGTCGTAGTAATGGATGCTGCCATTGAAATCGTAGAGCAACCACCGACACTTAAAAACCATGCTGCCATCGAAATCGTAGAATAGCCGCCGGCAGCGGAAAATCTCCGCCGTCAACTTTGAAAAGTATCTTTAGAGGTGGTATGGAACAGTAGCCTTTTATTTGGTTGTGCAGGTAGTATTGTATTGATAATTTGGGCGACACCATGGTGACCTAAATGGATAGGCACTTCAAGTTTCATTAGTTTAACCGTGGTAGCCATGATTTGGGGCATATTGAGTTTTAAAAGGAGATGACATATGTCCCTGTCCCCAGCTTCAACTGTACCGACACAAACTCATGTGATTCAAATCGGGCCCACGCATAGGGCCAGGCAGAGGAGGAGCCGACAGAGGCGCACGTAGAAGTGCTGGCAGAGGCAGAGGCCCCAGTAAATTAGTTATCTTTCCTAGTTATCGTTTTTTTTTTTTTTTTTTTTTTTTTTTTTTTTTTTTATGGGTTTTGCTAACTCCCAATCTTAGTGAGATATATGTACTGGATGTTTTCAGGTGAGTGCTTAACAACAGAAAGAATGGTTTGATCGACAACATATTAGGTTTTGCTAAATTCCCAGTTTTCTTTTTTTTTTTTAATGGGTTTTGCTAACTCCCCATCTTAGTGAGATATATGTACTGGCTGTTTTCAGGTGAGTATTTAATAGTGGAAAGAATGGTTTGATCGATGACATATTAGGTTTTGCTAACTTCCCAGTTATGTAATTTTTTTTTCCAGTTAATCTTTGATCTTTAAAAATAAAAAATTAAAATTCACCACGATTGTCTGTCCCCAGAATTTCCAACTTTCGCCCTGACCTTTTTTATACCATTGCCTTTTACACTTTGAAGGTAGTGAAAATGTCTTGTTTATACCCAATGAAGTATACCTACACCTTTCTAGAGTAGTCATCTATGAATGATACAAAGAATGATTACCCCCCTCCCCTCCAAAAACTAGGAGTGAAGGCCACCATATATTATGATACACAAAATCTAGAACACCCTTACATGCTTTCCTGACTTAAAAGATAACCTTGATTGTTTGTCAGATATATAGTGTTCATGTATATTTAAATCAATACTTTTAAATGCAGGAAGTAAGCAACGATCAGAAAGTACCTTATACCACGCTCGCTCATGTGGCCTAGACAAGCATGCCACAAGCTTTTTGATGTAGACTCCACTACAGACACCACAGCTCCACCCAATACGATATTCTCAATTAACTTATAAATGTTACTGCTGCGCCGTGCCTTCATCACTACGAGTGCCCCTTTTAAAAATTTAAGAACATGATCATATACGATGAATTTGCACCCAAGTGCGTCGAGAGCTCCCATGGATATCGGATTCTTCCCCAGCATTGAAACGTGTCTCACATCTATTAGGATGCGCTCTGTTCCATCAAACATCGTGATTTGCACCATTCTAATTACACCGACCTTACAGGCACCTATAAACACCTAGCCACCATCACGCTTGTTGTATGTGATGAACTAATCTTGATGCGAGGTCATGTGGTATTACGCCGTCATATCCAAAATTTACTCATCACTGAAATAGCTAAATTTGGATGCAGTTAGAACATCACTAGTGTCCACATCCTCACTCGATTTCATTGTCCTGGCTTCTTTCGATGCTTCATCTACCTTATCTTCATTTTGGACTTTAGGATTCTGACAATCCTTCTTCATATACCCATGTCTCCCATAGTTCCAACACTTTATCTTTTCCTTACCCTTAGACTTAGTCCATGAACACGACAAATTTTCATTCTCCTGCTATGAATTCCTTCCCCTAGCTACAACACATCTATAAAGGTACTTGCACCGTTGTCCTTTTTTCTCAACACCCTCGACTGAAGCGCTAAGATGACAGTCTCAACATTAATTGTCTCTTTACTATGGCACACCGTGTCTATGAAACTATCGTAAAACTCTGGAAGAGAGTTTAACAGAATTAGGTGTTGATCTTCCTCCCCCATCTTCACTTTCCTGAGCAGTTTACAAAGGATCTTATTGAACACGCTGATGTGTTCATTAAGATCTGACCCTTCCTCCATCTTCAGATTATAGAATTGCTTCTTCAGGTACAGACAATTCGACAACGACTTTGTCATGTACAAGCTATCTAACTTATTCTAAAGTCCTGCTGTGGTCTTTTGATCAAGGCTATTGTAAAGGACATCGTCCACCAAACATAGTCAGACCGAGGTTTTCACTCTTTCATCCAACTCTTCCCAGTCTTTATCGCTCAAAGACATTGGATGCTTCTCAACACCAATGAGTATTGCATGTTACAGCCCTTGCTGAACTAAAAAGTCTCTCATCTTCCCCTTCTATAGTTTGTTGTTTTTTCCCGGTGAAGTTATAGGTTTCATACTTAATGTTTGATCCCTTAATCATCATGATGCTAATCCAAACTCAAATCCTAATGTTTGCTCCGACACCACTTGTTGGGAATCTGTGGAAGCAAACCTCGAATTCGGATCACATGATATTAAGCAAATGAAAGTAAAGTAATCACAAGCACCCACAATTTTTATGTGGAAAATCCTTACGGTTAAAAAAACCACGGCACAAAGCGATAACAAATCACTATGAAAGTAAAAGGTACAAGATATAGAATCACTTAAAATGTTAGAAAACCCTCATTTTCTCCTCCCCATATCCTAAAATCTTTTAGCCCTCGATTGGAATACCCCATAATCCTGTTTGCACCCATATATATAGTGTCTCATCCGGAATATGAAACAATTCACGCAATTCCGCTAAACTGCACGTGTTGTCGATCGAGCACTCATGTTCAAGTGATTGAACATGCTCAAAATTGTCTAAAGAGTTTACATGTATTTTTCGAATTCTGTCGATTGATCGACTTGATAGTTTGATCGATCAAGACCATCCAAAATTGTCAGAGACCAATCTGTATAATTCAACACTCACTCATTGAACCGTTGTTCCATGTACTTATGGAAGACATCTCATAACAGCCCATGCGTCGTAGTTGTGGAACTTTATCTCAGGACTTAGAATTGTTGAAACTATTAACATGCTATTGCGAAACTTCATATTAGGACTCATAGTTGTTGAAACTATCAACAAGCTGATGAAAATCTATTGTGGTAACACTACAATAGTCTTCTTCTCTAAAAACAACAAGTATTGAAATGCTGCAAAGCACGTGGAGGTCAAATAATACGATATCAGAAAACGTTAAGAATTGTCAAATTTCATCAAGCACACAAGCACGAAGCTCATGATTGCCGATCCCTTTACAAAATGATTTGCATCAAAGTCTTGTAGGGAGCATGTAGAGAAAATGGGCCTTATAAGATGCTTTTGTTTCATTATAGACACTATAATATATCATTACTAGGTTATTCTATTTTCTCATGTTCTCTCCATGTGTGCACATTGATTTATATAGATTAAAAGAAATAATAGGAATAGCCTCTCACAAATCTCACAAAGGCATTACAGGTGGGCACTGTATCTAATTATCCGTGTTAGCTGATTATCCTTCCTATTAACTGTGTTGAATGGGATCACTAATGTCATAATACACGTAAGGGAGCATGCTAATGTTGGTGTATAACCATCATGATTCACATTAGTGTTTCCATTTGATAAGGATTTATGGGCCATTAGCAAAATGAAGTTGTGATTGTGATAATTTTCAAATCATGCACATATAAAGGCTAAAAAAAAAAAAAAAAAAAGTATTGAGCCCATGAGGGCCCCTTTCAAAGTTAAAGGTTTTGGAGAAAAATCTTAAAAGGTGCTTAGCATGTGGACAAGTGGGAGAATGCCAGCGTGTCTTCTGTACAGTTGCCCACACACACTCGCCCGCCTGGTTACCTTGGCCTTTGATTTGTAGAAAACTTGTGCTTTATACTTCAAGGCCCAATGATTTACAAAAAAAATAAAATAAAATCACATTAGGGCAAGCTAACATGTGCAAAGAAGGAAAGTCCACCTAGGAATTAGTTTCTATGATGGGAAAAGGGGATCTAAGCGTATAAATATGAGAAACTCTTGGCCCTTACTTTCTAACCTAGCTCAAAAAGTGTGGGGCTACCCAATGGCATTGGTACTTTTATGAATGAGGAATCAATAAATAATGTCTTTCATCATCAAGTTGGACCGCCTAGAAGAGTGTCATGCATCATTAGATCAGCATGGCTCAACTCATGCAGCCAATCTCTTTTATAGTTCATAGGTCTCTAGTTGACTTCATTGTTTATGTATGATTTTCAAGATCCTAACTACAGAATCATGACTATCGTTTTGATTCCAGAAAAATTGAAACTGTGTAGATGCCATGTCCAAGTTAGGCAGATCTAGTCATGAGGTGGGGAGTTGCCTAAAGAAACTTTCTGCTAATTTGTCAAATTTTCACACCTGCATTTGTTTTGTGCTGAGTGTGAGACATATCTGCCTGATTTTCTAGACATGGCATCTAGAAAGTGGGGATTTTCTGATGGATGGCTCCAATATCACACACCTTGTTTTCTACTTCTAAGGTGATCGCACTTAGCATTTCTCACAATTAAATTCTCAATGGATTAGTTTCTGCTTGTTTGAAGCAAGATGTATGGATAAACAATCATCAGTCTTTACTGTTATAATCTGTTTTGGGTGGCTGGGTCCTGATGCCTCCGTGGTAGACTCACAAGAGTTTCAACATGAGGTCATGGGTTCGAGTACCCATTGTGGTGAAATTCCACTGTGGTGTGAGTGCGTGTATAAAAGAAAAGAAAAAACTGTTTTGGGTAGCTGATTCATTGTTTTCTATTACCATTTCCCGTTTATTGCCTTTATCAGTTAACTGCAGAGGTCATCTCAGCTACTGGAAGTATTCTTGCAAAATCCAGCCAACCATGCATGTTACGCTTCAGAAGTCTTCCTGTTCGACTGATGCGGACTCTTATTATGGCCATACCTCTCTTAATGGGGATTTCTAGTGAGACCCAAGAAGTAACAGTTGGGATTCTAAGATACAAAGAGGGACATCCAAAAACCGAGACTATTAGAGTATGGTTGAAGCCAAGGGCTGGAACTATGGCCCTCCCTGAACTGTACACCGCCGATATAATAATGAATTCTCAGCTCCCTTGGAGAAAAGAATTAGTACGCAATTGGAAATGGACATTCTATGTTTGGGCTTCCTTGTACATATATATAACAATTCTGATGATTCTGATCTGCTGCATGAGGCCCATTATTTTCCCGATGATGAGTGTCGGGGACCGCAATCAGATACATCATCAGAGAGAGCAGTCTTTCCAAGGCATAAGGGATCAACAGTCGAGACTAGGAGGCAATAGAGAAATCTCCGATACATTGAGGAAATGGCGTTTGAGAAGAAACAAGAGGAAGGCATCGTCGTTTGCAACCAGGGTTATGTCTGATCCTGTTGACGAGGGTTCTGCTTCGAGTGTTACAAAAGAAGAGACTGGGGAGGTCGTTGAAGATTCCTGCGATTCGGGAGCACCAGAATACGAGTTCACAAGCCCTTGAGTGGTTTCATCTCCGTTTTATGACATGGGAATTCAGGTGAGGTAAAATGTTTTTTTTTTTTTTTTTTTTTTTTTTTTTTTACAGATTAATGTATGTTGCTTCAGGAATGCGAAGGGGACTTCGCTTGCGTTTGGCATATTTGTGTTAGAGATCAGGTCCATTCATCAATTGGGGCACACCATTAGCATAACCTGGCACAAAAAATAGTCTGATCCATTTATCTGGTTGGCTGAACCTATATGATGAAATGTGGACTGGTGGTCTTTTTTTTGGGTGCAAATATTGCTACCATTCAACTAAAAACTGAGATGAAAACGCACCAAAGCATCCTCATATTGAAAGTTTAAATAGTGTAGGGAGGGCTATCGACCCAAGTAAAACAGCATATATATGGTTTAATGCCTGTCAAGCATCAGCTACTAAGTGACCTTTCCTGTAGATGTAAGAGAGGTTCCACCCATCCATCCATTGAAGCAGTTCCTTCAGCTCTCAAGCTGGTTCCCAGTTCCCTTTGATGGTATTGACCACCACCAATGAGTTTCCTCCTGTTTCCAACATAGTTTAAAAACTTGAAAATGCAATTCGACTGGAATCCGGCCAGGTCAGGCTTGACTCAAACGTGCAATTCAACTCGACTTGATATTTAAATAAGTAGGATTAACATTTTTACAAATAATAGATGCTTAGAATCACATGAGTATAAAAATAGGCAAGATGACAAATCCATTAGTGTAGCTAGCTCTGTTGACATTAGGACATCTCTTGTGTAAGCTTGGGGGTTCAAATTCTACAAATTGCAAATTTTTAATTTTAAAAGCGAACTTCCTCAGCACTTTTATTTTTATCACACACCATTATTTGATTTTATTTTTCTCACTCACCGTTTGATCTAACATGGCACTCACCATTTGATCTATTGTCTCCTACTCTCCAGAATATTTTTGTCTCAGATGGCCTTGCTCCCTTTATGTTTCTTCTTTAGTTCTGATGGTCCAGTGAGGTGCCACCAAAGTTCAAAGTATCTCCCAACAGTGGTATGTATCTGCGCAGATTCAAAGTATAGCCGAAAGTCGTATGTATTGCCCAAAATAGCCTGGTTACCACCAATAATGGCGGTGAACGATACAATATGCGGAAGTCGATTTTCATTGCTTGGTGGCCACTGCTTGGATGTTGGAGATTGAGCTTTTGGGCACAGATCAGACAGCGGGGACAACCCTATCATGGAACCTAGTTATGAGTCTGATGGAAATTGTTCGAATATTAGACCATTTTAATCTTGGAGAGGTATCATCTGAAACTAATACATTTTATCTACTGTTCATGATGCATTACCGTTATCGAAACTTATTTACCTACATGTAAATGTTTATCCAACTGTCTGAGTGGTGTCCTCCATTATTGTCTGTATGCCAATTGCCATTCAACCCATGCATCAAGTGAGCACCACCATGATTATGAGATGCCCCAGAAATCAGGTCTAAGTTGGCCATATCATAGAAAACCCATCTGATGTAGAGCAGATTGCAGACACTTTCATGGCAAAGATGGACTAGAGAAGGCCCGATCGGAGGTGGAAATGATCTGGACCGCCAGAACCTTAAAACAGTCGTATCTCGCAAATCGGGATGACTTTTTTGACATATTATATATGATTTTGTGTAGGAGAAGCTACTTATGCCAACCAACCTGATTGTTTTGGGTTGCCCACTCCAGATTTGCGAGATTCCATCAGATTGACGACAAAAGTCCCATTTAATTTCATTTTTACTATAAATAGCAAGTTTTAGTTCGACTATAACTTTTGATCGTTTTGAGTTGTAGGAGTCGTGCCCAACATGAAAAGGGGTTAGAAAAGTTAGGAGAGTAATGTGGTTATTAATGCGGGGGCATTTTCACACTGGACTCGAGTGGGGTGGCCCGTGGGATACAGGGGCACACTCGGGGTGGGTTGCCCGCATAACCCATGGATTTGGGGCTCGTGTGAGGCGGAGCCCATGGATTTGGGACTCACAAGGGGGCGGAACCCATGGATTTGGAGCTCATGAGGAGGGTTCGGCCAAGGACCTAATCCATGGATTTGAGGCCTGGGCTATTATGAGATAGAGGGATGAATTCGGTATGCTCTAACAGTTCAAGCTTTAGAGCAAGTCGTTAATTGTCCTGCATCAAATTGGTATCAGAGCCAATTGGGCCAAATTGGACACTTTATTTTTGGCAAAAAACCATGAAGTCTAGTAGGAATGGAGGCTGTCTATAAATAGTAAGTTTACTATTTATAGTAAGTCACGTTTTTAGGGAGTTTGAGTTGGAGTTTTGAGTCTAAAACTCCATCTTGGGTTTGAGCTCATTATTTAAAGGGTTGTAATTTCATTTTTTAATCACCAATCAAGTTATTTCGAATTTATTAGAAATTATTTCTACTTTTCTCTCTCGTGGATTTGAGGAAGCTCTGTGAGGAGTTCAAAGAGCTCTGCGGATTCGTAGTAGATATTCCCTAAGGAAGACGGTGATCGACCTCATCACGTCCCTCTCTTGTGATATCCCTTGTAATGGTTGGATTGGCCTTATTTTTGGGGCATCCCACTTTCATGGTATGGGTGATCCTTCTTGGCAGGTTGGATTCTGTATAAAAACCATGAAGGGAACACATGGAGAGTTGTAGAATAACCTTTTCCTATAAAATGTTGTGTAGATCTGGCTTCCCTGCTCTTAGTGCATTGTTCCCCAAATGGTTATTAAATATCAAATCTATTTCACTAAAAAGTGCCACTGAATTATGTTGGACCTAGGCCAGTGGGGCCAACTGGTGAGCAAGCACTAGTGGGTGGGTCACGCAAGTTTAAGCTTCTTGCGGCTTCTTCCCTTATGAGAAAGGGTTCAAATTCAAATTTGAATGAGAGATAGGGAGAAGATCAGATCTTCAGGTCTCATCTTATCTCACGTTATTTCTTATAAAAAGGAAGAGACTCTTTTGCAAAACAGATCATTAGAAATACCGTGGGTATACAGAGATATATAGTGTGCACTATAATTTGTCCATTTTGGCTTGTCCTTGGGACGATCTAATCCATAGACCGTGATCTGGGGCCATCTATACTGTAGGATCAGAGGTGTGAATAGATACATCTGCTCCAGTAGCAGATAGGCGGGCCATTAGAGCATTAATCTTTTGTTTTGTGAGGGTTTCAAAACTTGTGTAGACCGTCAGATCTTGAGGGCTCACACTTCCACGCTTCCTAACAAATTATTTATTTGCGTACACTAGCTTAGCTTTGTTATGTTCCCTTGGGAATAGTACCAAAGTATCTCTGCAATTGTAACTCTGAACTAGCGTATCAATTGGAAATATTGCATCTGAACCCATACTATTATCCCATCTGAATTCCATACTGATTTAGAAGTCCCTGTGAAAACAAACGACTTCCCAAAACCATCATTTAAAGATCCATAGTGCTAATTTTGACATTGTTAGAACCTTGAAGGAAGCTTGCAGGAGTATCTTGTTCTCTATCTCCGGATTAAGAAAACGTAAGAACAAAAATGTGAGAAGAGAGAGAGGACCAAGAAAACTGTATATTATCTAGGAGAATCTTTCCCTTCATTGGCTCACTTATATACATCACCTAGAAATCTCCATACTTGTTTAGGATTCCAATACATAGTAAGGTAGTGTGCCAAGCTATGATCGAGATGATTTGTGTAAGTAAATTTTATTTAAGTATTTGTCAGACATCTATGCATCAATTATGGAGATGGAATCGAGAAAACCGAATCTTAAATATGTACCTAAATGAAGTTAGAATGCTTGGATGTGCATCAATGAACTTTGCCTCCTGTACTTTACACCCTTCTCAAAAACCCTTTGTGGGATTTGAGTATATATATATATATATATATGGATTAAGGCCTATATTTATAGGACTGGGAGTATTTGGACCCATCATAATTACTCTCTTAGGAGTCTCTATAGTAGATAGTCCATGTTTACAGTTCAAACATACCACCCCATTACATATTAATATTTGAACTGATCACAACTGTTGTAGAGCTCACTAGTACGTTAAATCTAAATATCCAATGGTCAAATCAATCAACCATTGATCATGTGGAGCTCACAATCTAAATATCCAGTGATCAAATCAATCAACCATTGATCATGTGGGACTCACCTAATACAAGCCCTATTGTATTATGATGGTTCGCCTATTGGAACACTCGAATTTTGAAATATCATGTAATGTTCATGCACGTGGTATTTTGAGTGTCAAATGCAAGTGTGATCGTCTACCGTTGAAGCCTACTTGGGGTCCACCAGGGTGTTCATATGCATGCCATCCATACCGTTCAAAATTAGTTCATTCCTACTTGGATGAACTGAAAACACAAAAATATTAGCCTAATCCAAAACTTCTGTGGCCCCACATTATACGCTTAATCCTCTCTTTTTTCGGTCATGATCGACATAGTTGTTACATCACCAATTTTGGTTGTCATATTACCAATTTCAGGGCCAGGTCGTGCATTGATTTTTTTAGTTGTGAGATATTAATGTCTGCAAGAAAGAGAGCGAATGAAGGAAAAGCCAGCCACGAGTGGATGAAGTCTGTGGCTTGGAAGTAGCCACGACACAGGCCAATAAACGCTTGATTTGTGTGGACCTCCGACTAAGTAATTACATGACGTGGATTGCCTGGGACACCTTGTCACATGAAGCTCCTATGCTTAGAAGCTAGGTGGGCCACCATGATGTTTGTGATAAATTCATCCCATCCATCCATTTTGCCAGCTAATGTTAGGAAATAGCTATAAATAAATAAAAAAAGGTAGGGAAATACTACTGTTCAAACCTGCCTGGGGTCCACCAAGATGCTTACATGCCATCCAAACTGTTCATAAGATCATTCCTATTGGGATGAACTGAAAACACAATAGCCTGATACAAAACTTCTGTGGCCCTGCGAATGTTTCAATGGTGGATGTTCAATCCTTATTATTTACTGTTGTGTGGTATGCTTGAGTTTTGGATCTGACTCATTTTTTGGCCTATGTCCTAACATGATCTTGCAAAACGGATGGATGGGTTGGATTTCTCACAAACATCATGGTAGCCCCAGCTAGCTTCCTTTCGCAGGCAATCAGGGTCCATGATCGGCGGGCATGTTTTGGGTGTACCACGACGCAAATAATTGCTGTGATTGAACTTTTGGGCAGTTCTTGTTAATTACCGTTCATTCGGAGGTCATTGATAGAACGGTCAAGATTGTCTATTTGAGTAACTTTGTTGTCTTATCCATTTAATTTGGAAAAAAATGATCCAGTTGAGTAAGTGCATTTGAAACCGTTATATTATTATTATTATTATTATTTTAAAAGTGCATGGAAAGGTTCTGATGCTTGGGTTCTGCATCACCTATCCACACCGTCGATTAGGTCCCATCAAATATTTGTGATTTACTGTTTAGAAATTAAAGCAAATCAATGGTTGTAAGCATCTGCGACTAGACCTATCTTGTAAGTAAGATCTTGTTTATCCATTTTTGTGGGCCATTAAGTGAATGGTTTGGATCATCCGTAGGTCTTAAGAGAGGGTTGGACGAAATGAATAGTCCAGATTGATAATTTTGATGCCCACATGTATAAATTCAACGGGCTTGAGTACGCTTGGCCATCTCTCTTTAATTTCAATGCTCCTGATCACTAGAGACAGGACGAATGGGCTCATCTTTGCATGGGAGCTGATTGGGTGAGGCGGGGGTAACAGCTTGGTGGGTGAGGCCCTGACGGTGGAACCCACCTAGATATATGTGTTATATATCCACCACGTCCACCACTATCTAAAAAACGAGGCAAATCCAAGTCTCAGGTTAACCACACGGTAAGGATTCTACTATTTGTATTTTCCCTTCATCCAGGTCCTTGTAACCTTATCAACAGGTTAGATGGAAAATAAATATTACAATGGGTCCTACGAAGTTTTTAATGGTGGCTGTTCAATCACCAATGTTTCCATGTGTTGTCTGCCTGAGATTTGGATCTGCCTCAATTTCGGAACCATGCCCTAAAATGATTTGGAGGAACGGATGGACGGCGTGGATATACAACATATCCATCTAAGTGGACTCCACGGTCAGCCTCACCCACTAAGCTGTTATCTGTTTCGCTATATATATCCACGTTCTGTTTGGATGTGATGGCGGGACGCAGATTGCGTAGTTGAGAATTAAAGGGTGTCAACGGGCCGGGCCTAGGTTGTGTTTGGCCCGTTTTGAGCTGTTTCAGGCTGGCTTATTCAAAAATTTATTTTTGGCGGGGCCGAGCGGGGCCATTGACAGCCCTAAGTAGAACGCACCACCGACATCCGTGCCACGTGTCAAAACTCCGTGGTCCCCACCCTGATGTATGTCGGATTGGCTACTCCCCTGACACCAGGCAATGGCTGGTGGTCGGTGCTTTGTGGGCCCCACTATGATTTATGTGTTTCGTCCATGCCGTCCATATATTTTTATAAATCATTTTATGTTATGTGAGAAAAAATAAGGTATATAGAAATCTCAAGTGTAACACATTATAGGAAATAGTGTTGAATGAACGGTGACCATTAAAAATGATTTGGGGGCATAAAAGTTTTGAATCAAGCTGATATTTATTTTTTTCCTTCATCTGGTTCTTTCTGACCCAATCACCAGATTGGATGTAAAATAAAAAGTACAGTGGACCTTAGGAGGATTTTAATGGTGGATATCTAATCATTATTGTTTTCCTATGGTGTGGTCCACCTGAGATTTATATCTCTATCATTTTTTTTTAAATTTATAAAATGATCCGTAAAATTGGAAGAACAGAATGGATGAAACAAATGAAACAAATACATCATAGAGGGGCCCACATATCACCGACCATCAGCCACGGGGCTGGTGTCAGGGGGAGTAGCCAATCCGTCTGTATTTTATCCACGCCGTACATCCACTTTTCCATATCATTTCAGGTCATGAGTCTAAAAAATGAAGTACATCTAAAGCTCAAGTAGACCACACCATAGGAAGGAGTATAATGACGCATCAACCTGTTCATAAGGTCCCACGGACCGGACGAAGGGAAAAAACAAATATCAACTTGATCCAAAACTTTTATAGCTACAAAAAGTTTTCAATGGTTTCAATCCCCACTTTATGTGGGGTAGATCTGCCTCATTTTTTGGCCTGCTTTAAAAAGAACTGTAAAAATGGATGGACGGCGTGGATAAAACACATACATCATCCTAGGCCACAAAGCTTTGCCACGTATGCACAACCGCGTGGGTGCAGTCTTGTATTGTAACCTGCGCAATCCGAGTCGGTGCCGAACTGGCCCACGTCATTGAAAGCTCGACTGGTTTTCATCTTAGCCATAGAAATTCCTCACCCATACAAAGGTACTGAGTAAACTCCGTGGGTCCACCGTGATGTATATGTTTATCCACGCCGTCCATCCACTTTAGCGGCTCATTTCAAGGCATGAGGCCAAAATGTAAGCATATCCAAAGCTCAAGTGGACCACACCACTGAAAAACTGTGAATTGAACGCCTAAGCCACAGAAGTTTTATACGTTTGTTTCCTTTGTTCAAATAACCGTGGGACCTACGAAGCTTTCAACGGTGGAAGTCACTATCCCCACTGTTTTCATTGTGTAATCCACTTGAACTTTGGATATATTTCAATATTAGTCTCATGCCCTAAAATGATATGAAAAACGGATGGACGGCACGGATAAGACACATACATCCATGGTGGGCCCCACAGAGTTTACTCAGTAGGCAATCCACTTCCTATACAAAAGAGAGTTATTTATTCTCAGTCGCTCATTTGCAAGAGAGAGGAAGGCATGGCATCCATGTATTTGTGGTGCAGCTGCATATTCTCTCCCATGTTTCACTTGTTATGTCTGTCATCTCTTCTTCTCTTCTTCTCATGTGAATGCAGCGAAGCTCCTCATTCCAGCGCAAGGGTGAGGTTTCTACCAGGATTTCAAGGAGAGCTTCCCTTTAAATTACACACTGGGTAAGTCTCTCTCTCTCTCTCTGGATTTCTACCAGGGTTTTTGGCAACATGTACTAAAATGGTATTATAAAACGGATGGACGGGGAGGATTTTTCACAAACATGACAGTGGGCCCCACCTGGGTTCCAGCGTCCCTCTAGCATCATCTTAAAAATAGTCATCATCATACAAGTGCTATCAATATTATATGTATATACAACACGCAGCCTTAATACGCTATATCCAAACATTAATCAGAGGAAGAATTTGTATACTTGCCCGAACAATACCTCATATCCAAACATTGATTTATCGACAATTGATTTGGATGTATTATGAAATTGCTCGAATGTATACATGAACATTAGTTGAATACAATACAGTACACCCTTATACGTGAATCCAAACATTTTCGAGACTATCGGGCACTATTGCCACCTAGCACTCTTGGGCACCATTGCCATTTAACACTTCCCAGGATACTTGGTAAAAATATCGCTTCAATGACATTTGATTTCCACTGTTAGTTGCTCCGTGTAAATGCTAGAAAATTATATATATATATATATATATATATATATATATATATATATATATATATATATATATATATATATAAGAAAAAAAAGAAAAAAAAAGAAAATTGAGAGGATGTGTTGAAATTCCTTCGGATCCCCATTGGATTGTCATTTTCAGCACCTCTTCTTAAATTTATTTGGATTCTCAAGCATTTGATTTGGGGTGATGATTCCACTGTTACTGACTGTGGGGCATAAATCTCTTTCTTCCTTATAACGACCCACATACACTCTCTCTCGTAAAAATAAATGAGCTGTAACAAATCTCTCTCTTAAGGCTAAGGTTGAAAAAGGCTAGTTGTGCGCAAAGAAGTTATAAAAGAGTTATATGATAGTTAGGCAGTGTACGATGATATTGATACACTGACACTAGAAACTTATACACGTGGCATGGATATTAACTCATAATACATCAATTTAAGTTGTGGAACCCATCATCAATTTAACGAGTCACGGTCCCAAAATAAATTATTTGAACAATCCAAACCCCTAATTCCTGGACGCAAATTAAAATAAAATAAAATTTTGTTTAAATATTTTCAAAAATTGTTTGGATGGATGTTTGGATGTATAGATGGGATGGATGGATGGATGTTTGGATGATTAGATGGATGGATTATTGGATGGAATGGATGGATGAATGTATGTTTGGATGTTTGAATGATTGGATAGATGGGATGGGATGGGAAGGTTTGATGGATGGATGGATGGATAGATGGGATAAATGGATGGATGATTGGATAGTTGAATGGATGGGATGGTTGAATGGTTGGTTGGCTGGGCCTGGATGTATGGATGATTGGATGGGATGGTTGGATGAATGGATGAATGGATGGTTGGTTGGTTGGATGGATTGACTGGATGGATAGATGGATATTTAGATGATTGGATAGAATAGATGGAGGAATATGATGGTTGGATGGAATGGATGTTTGGATGATTGGATGATTGGTTGGATGGATGGGATGGTTGAATGGAATGATTTGGATGATTGGAAGTGATGGTTTGACGCAGGGATGAACGTGATGAGGATAAATACTCCGAATCTACGGAGCTTCTCTGGACTCTTCACATAGACTTCTCGAATCTACGAGGAAAGAAAGTAGAAAATAGAAATAAATTCTAATAAATTCGAAATTGATTAATTGATGAATAAAAATGAGTTCACAACCCTTTAAATAGGGGTACCAGGCAATGGGAAAGAATTCAAAATCAAACTACAACTAAAACTCCTAGAATTCGCGATTTACTATAAATAGTAAACTTACTATTTATAAACGGTTGTGATGTCTACTAGTGCACAAGGTTTTCTGCCAAAAATAGTAAGTGTCTTATTTGGCTTCACCAAAACGTTCCCCCTAATTATTCTAAGCTCTTTTCACGTTGGACACAACTCCTAAAGCCCGACGGATGAAGAGTTATAATCAAACTAAAACTTACTATTTATAGTAAAAACGAAATTAAAACAGGGAAACGACTGTCGATCCAGGGGTTTCTCGCAATTCTGAGCATCGTAACCCTACATAGCAGGGTTGGTTGGCTAAATTAGCAACTCGTTCTACCCCAAAATCATATATTTTACGTCAGCTAACTCATTCCGGATTGCGAGATACGTCCGATTTAAGGTTCGACGGTCCAGATCACTTCTGTTGTCGACTCGGCCTTTTCTGATCCATCTTGGCCATGAAACTGTCCGCGACCCGCTCTACATCAGTCCCCTCCACTTCAAAAGAACTCATCCTCGAGTTCTCATCCTGCGCTGGTTCATGATACTCGGTCAGGTCCGTGACGTTGAAAGTCCGTGAAATCGCCATGTCATCTGGAAGATCAACAACATAAGCGTTGTCATTGATATTTCGAATGATTGGGACGGGTCCAATCTTCTTATTTTTCAACTTGTTGTACGTCCCAGTCGGAAATCTCTCTTTGCGCAGATGGACCATAACGCGTTCGCCCACCTCGAACACTTTTTGTCGCCGGTGCTTGTCTGCTTGTTCCTTGTACTTCTCATTCGAGGCATTTAGCTTGGTCTGCACTTCCGCATGGATGCCCATGATCTTGTTTGCCATATGTTCTGCTGCAATGCTCGTGCCTGGGTGCTTGGGCAGAGGGACCAGGTCAAGCGTGTGGCGAGACACTCGACCATAGATAATCTGGAACGAAAATTTCCCTGTCAAGCGGTTCACCATGTTGTTGAATGCGAACTCTGCTTGAGACAAGGCCAAATCCCACTGCTTCGATTTTTCTCCTGAAATATAGCGAAGGAGGTTTCCCAACGTGCGATTCACAACTTCGGTCTGCCCATCAGTATGTGGGTGGTAAGCACCGCTGAATTGAAGTCGTGTATCGAATCGAGCTCACAAAGTCCGCCAAAAGTGACTAATGAACTTTGTGTCACCATCCGAAGTAATGGTCTTGGGGACCCCGTGTAGCCGTATGACCTCCCTGAAGAATAGATTCGCTATGTGTGTTGCATCGAGGGTCTTCTTGCATGGGATAAAGTACGCCATATTGGAGAAACGATCTACCACCACGAACACCGAATCCATGTTGCGTTGTGTTCGTGGGAGACCAAGCACGAAGTCCATTGATAAATCCTCCCAAGGACCGTCAGGCACAGGTAACGGGGTGTAGAGGCCCGTATTCTGAGATTGCCCCTTAGAGGTCTGACAAACATGACAACGTTGTACGGCTTTTTTCACATCACGTACTAATTCCGGCCAGTAATACCGCTCTTCCACAAGAGCTCTTGTTTTGTCTCGCCCAAGGTGTCCACCGAGGCTATCTCCATGTAGCTCCTGAATAATCTGCTCCCTCAGAGAACTTTGGGGTATGCACAGTCGATTTCCTTTGAAAAGAAAATCGTCCTGTATATGAAGGTCACTGGGGTGACCTTCTTGGCACTTCACCCAAAAATCTTTGAACTCCTAATCCTCGGCATACAACTCATTGAGATAGTAGAAGCTGACTACCTTGTTGCTCATCGTAACGAGTAGTGATGCACGACAGCTAAGTGCATCAGCCACCTTGTTCTGCTGCCCTGACTTGTGCTTCAGAACGAACGTGAATTCCTGTAAAAACGTAACCCATCTAGCATACAAACGATTCACGTTAGTCTGACTATTAATAAACTTTAATGCTTGATGGTCAGTGTACAGAACAAACTCTATTTGAATTAGATAATGCCGCCAATGTCGTAGCGCCTGAACAACTGTGTACAACTCAAGCTCATAAGTCGATCACTTCTTTCAGCCACGAGCTTCTGCATTTGAAGCCACTACCGCACGCTGCCTTCCCGTGATAACACTCCTCTAATTTCGATATATGAAGCGTAGCACTCAACCTCAAACAATTTGTCGAAATTAGGAAGCACCAAGACCGGTGTTGTAGATAAACGATGCTTGATCTTATGAAAGCTCTTATCAGCTTTATCGGTCCACTGGAATGGTCCTTTTTTCATGCAATCTGTTATAGGCGCGACTATGGTGCTAAAATCTCATACAAATCGATGATAGAAAGTCACCAACCCGTGAAAACTTCTCACCTCATGAATATTTATTGGGATCGGCTATTCCTTAATGGCTCGCACCTTTTCATCATTCACACGAATGCCTGTGGACATTACAACAAATCCTAGAAATAACAGGTTATCAGTTAAAAAACTACACTTCTTCAAGTTGAGGTACGACTTGTTAATTTGTAGGACTTGGAGCACCTGCCTAAGATGTTTCTTGTGCTCCGCCTCATCCTGGCTATATATCAATATATCATCAAAATATACTATCACAAATCGGCCAGTGAACGGTTTTAGAACTTGATTCATCAAACACATAAAAGTACTTGGTGGGTTCAATAGGCCAAAGGGCATGACCAACCACTCATACAACCCTTCCTTAGTCTTAAATGTCGTTTTCCACTCATCACCGGGTCGGATACGAATCTGATGGTACCCACTCCATAGATCTAGTTTTGAGAACACCTTGGCCCCTTCTAGCATATCAAGCATGTCATCCAACCGTGGTATTGGGAACCGATACTTGATGGTAATTTTGTTGATTGCCTAGCTATCGACACACATGCGCCAGCTTCCATCTTTTTTAGGCGTTAATAATGCTGGTACGACACATGGGCTCATGCTCTCTCTCAAGAGACCCTTACGGATCAATTCCTCCACTTGCCCCTGAACTATCCCGCACTCCTTCGGACTCATCCGATAATGAGGGCGGTTGGGCAGGCTAGCCCTAGGGACGAGGTCTATGTGATATTGGATGTCCTTCATGGGGGGCAATCCATCAGGTAAATCCTTAGGCCAGACTTCTTTGAATTCGTTTAGCAACAGTTTTAAACTTGGAGGGATGTTTGAGGGTTCTTCTTCCTCGCCCTTCACCACTACGGCGTACACCTCGCCAGTTTCCTTGTATTCCTCCATAAAATCTCCAATGGTCAAGAGGGAACTCTCCTCCACTTTAGAGGCTTCAGAGTAGTTCTCTGGTGCCATAAGGGCAAGGATTATTTTTCGGCTATCCTTGACGAATACGTAGACATTGTCTCGTCCCCAGTGGGTCGCATCACGGTCCGACTGCCAGGGTCGACCGAGTAACATGTGACAAGCTTCCATGTCAACCACGTCACAAAGTATCTGATCCTTATAATTTTTACTAATTGAAAATGAGATAGTGCATTGTTCAGTTACCTTGATTTTATTCACCTTTTTTATCCAGCTGATTGAGTACTGGGAGGGATGTTTTGTCGTTGGTAGCCGCAATTTGTCCACCATCACTCTTGAGACGTTATTCTTGCTACTACCACTGTCTATGATCACATCACAGACCTTTCCGTTGATAGTGCACCGAGTACGAAATATATTGTGTCGCTGTGGATGTAATTTCTTTCGTGGGGTGTACAGTAATCGCCTCACAAATAAAAATTCGCTATGATCCTCGCTTGTCATTTCATCACTACCCGCAATTTCTTCAGTGGTTTGTTCATATTCATCATAACTATGGTCTTCTTCTGCGGCCTCATTTTCAGTACCCCCTTCTTTTATAGTCAAGTGTGCTGCGGGACGTTGAGGACAGGTGTTTGATAAGTGGCCTGGCTAGCCACAGCGGTAACAATTGTTCGACCTTGGTCGAGCATAAGGATTTGGAATCCTACTCGGGCCCGCTGTTGTGGGTGCTGTACGTTGAGGTCTGGATGAGCCGCTCCCCGTATCACGGTTCACGGTTGTAAGATATTGAGGACGTTCTCCTACTGGATCTTTTCCTCGTACCAGCACTGGATCTTGCGTGGGACCCGTCATGGGGGGTCGAGTTGAAGGATAGGGATGAGCAGGAACTCTTGCAAGTTGTGTTTCTGCCCTACCCGCCAATTGAACTGCTTCATCCACGGTCCCGACTGGGTACATTTGAACTCGGTCCTAAATTATCGGTCGCAACCCACCTATAAATCGTGTCACCTTCTGTGACTCAGATTCTGACAGATCGTTTCGTGTAGCCAACCGCTGGAATTCTTCAGTGTAATCGATGATGGTTCGATTTCCTTGTCGACGATTTTGGTATTGCTGGAATAATATCTGTTCATAATCACTGGGGAGAAATCGTGATCTAAGAAGGCGTCTCATCCGTGGCCATGATGAGATGGGTGCCTTGTTCTGGCGGGCTCGTGAGAGTTGTAATTGTTCCCACCATGCAGAAGCACCAGATTTTAACTTAAACGCTACCAATTTTACCCTTTTATGATCTGACACGTCCATATAATCAAAATATCTCTCTACTTCAGCTAGCCAATTGAGAAAATCTTCTATACGTAATAAACCATAAAAATTAGGAAGTTCAGCCTTACCTCGATAGTCTCTTTCAGCATGATCAGATGATCGCCTCCATAGATTGGTCGCCGGGCAAAACTCTCATTAAGGTCCTCGTCGTTAGAACTTGAATCATCTGATGTAGCCCTACGGTTTGCCACTGGTAGTGCCCTACGAAAATCCAGATTGCGTCGTACAGCAACCATGGGTGGTAGAGCCACCATGGGTGGTGGAGCAACCATAGGTGGTGGAGCATCGCCTAGGGCTCGGGGCGGAAGTAGCGCATCCGCAAGACGGTCGAGGGTTGCCTGCAGCCTTTGCATGGTCAACCGACTCTCCTGTTGGAAAGCTTTCGTTCTTTCCAAAAGATAACGAATCCCTGGATCACTGTCCACAGGATTTTGATTCATACTTTCTTTGTTTGTCATCGGCCCGAGTGGAGTCCTCACTTTGATACCAATTGACGCGGAGATGAACGTGATGAGGATAAATATTCCGAATCCATGGAGCTTCTCTGGACTCTTCACAGAGACTTCTCGAATCCACGAGGAAAGAAAGTAAAAAATAGAAATAAATTCTAATAAATTCGAAATTGATTAATTGATGAATAAAAACGAGTTCACAACCCTTTAAATAGGGGTACCAGGTAATGGGAAAGAAATTAGAATCAAACTACAACTAAAACTCCTAGAATTCGCGACTTACTATAAATAGTAGACTTACTATTTATAGACGGTCGTGATGTCTACTAGTGCGCAAGGTTTTCGGCCAAACATAGTAAGTGTCCTATTTGGCTTCACCAAACCGTTCCCCTAATTATTCTAAGCTCTTTTCACATTGGACGCAACTCCTAAAGCCCGACGGATGAAGAGTTATAATCAAACTAAAACTTACTATTTATAGTAAAAACAAAATTAAAATAGGAAAACGACTGTTGATCCAGGGGTTTCTTGCAATTTCGAGCGTCGCAACCCGGCATAGCAGGGTTGATTGGTTAAAGTATCTCGTTCTACCCCAAAATCATATATTTTACGTCAGCTAACTCATTCTGGATTGCGAGATACGTCCGATTTAAGGTCCACTGTCCGGATCACTTCTGTCGTCGACTGGGCCTTTTCTGATCCATCTTGGCCATAAAACTGTCCACGACCCGCTCTACATCATGGTTGGATGGATGTATGGATGAATGGTTGGATGGATGGATGGGACGGTTGGATGGATAAATGGGATGAACAGAGCATTGATGGTTGGATTGATAGATGGTTGGATGGTTAAATGGATGGATGGATGGGATGGGATGGGATGGTTGGTTGGATGGATAAATGGATGGAATTGATAGGATGGATTAATGGTTGGAAAGTTGAATCATTATGCTTGTGTATTGTATTTATATGCTTATTTATGCATGGATATATGGTGTATGAATGCATTATCCATGTTTATTTGCTTATTAATTAATTTAATAAGATTTAAGTGATTATTATGTTACTATTGAACTGATTTCTTATGAGAGTATATACTTTTAGCCTTGTTAGATAGAAACTTATCATATATGTATTATTTTTATACTTTTTTAATTCTTAAATGCATAAATATGTGTATTTTACTCTCTCCTAATATTTCATTGAAAATTTGTATATTTCCCTATGCTTCTTCAATATTTTCCTGCATTTGTTGTTATCTCCTATATTATTAACAATTAAGATATTGTTTCCAAATCCCTAGTGAAACTTATAATGATAACGACATTTCAAACAATGCCCATCTGTCCTACCTAATCTGATCCTACTATCTACCCATTTGTACTACATTTAGCTGTTCAAAAGGTGGGTCTCACCCCTCAAGATCATCTCTTACAAAAATCAATCATTTCTACCAATCAAACAGGCCGGATGCTAGAAAAGATTTTAGGTTTTGAATCTAGCTAGGTAACTTCCAAAGTCCTCTCTGCCATCAAGCAGGTGGGATGGTAGAAGAGACTTTAGCTTTTGAATCTAGTACACTTCCAAAGTTCCAACCATTTACAAGTGGGCCTCGGTTCTCATAGGTAAATATCAAATAAAAGATATTAAATTGGATTATTCAACCCTTAATAATTTGGATTTTTGCTGAATGTTCAAGTGAATTTTATATAATCAAAGGGATAAAATGCTCAATCTCAGTGCTTTAACAGGGCAGCCTCACATAAAATGGTCTCGTCATTAAAAAGAGTTTTAAATCAACTAATAAATTCCCCATTTACCATAATGCAATGCCTCCGAATGTTCTTTACCTATCTTTGTTGGACTTTTCTGTTAGTTTTGCAGCAGTTTTTCCCAAAGGTGTGCTCCAGTGGGATCCATAGGACTATAAGCTGACGATGGTACAGGGCAGAAGCAGGGCCCACTTCTTTTTTTTTTAGTAACGTTGAAGTCGAATGATGGGGCTGAATCGGCTTCTGTATGACATCCAACCCGTCCAACACAGGCACCCAGCTTTGATGATTGACGCAAGGATGAACATGATGAGGTCGATCACCGTGTACCTCAAGGATAATTACTCCGAATTCACAAAGCTTCTCTGGACTCAGAGAAATTTCTCGAATGCACGAGGAAAACAGAGAAAAGAATAGAAATAAATTCTAATAAATTCAAAATTTATCGATAGATGATAAAAATAAATTTACATCCTTTAAATAGTAATACTAAATCTTGAAAGAAGTTTTAGAATCAAACTCTCACTCAAACTCCCTAAAATTCTAAACTTAGTGTAAGTGTCTTATTTGACTTAATCACGTTAAGCTCCTAATTTTTTTAAGCACTTTTTATATTGGACATAACTCCTAAAGCTTAAATGATTGAAGAGTTATAATCAAACTAAAACTTTTTATAAATACTAAAAACAGAAATAAAATGAATTTTATAGTCCCTGCACATTTCATTTACATTGATAATGAGTGAAACAATCAGGTGGTCAGAATCAGAAATTATTCTACCTTATATACCTCTTATGTTAAAATGAGTACTTCTTTTGTCCTTCTTATTTTGTTTGAGGAGAAACACAGTTTGGATTATCCAAATATGTTATCTGTTATGAGTAAAAATAGACTGGCTAAAGAGAAGATGTCAGCTCGAACATTTCTGCGGGACATGAGGTTGGTTTGCACAGATCGTGACCAATAAGCTCCATAATAGCTAAGGAAGAGAGGTCGGTCACTTATTACACCCAGGTCAGGTCGGCAGATTATATTTATGTCAGATTGGCAGACTACCTCCAGGAAAGGTCGATAGATTACACTCAGGTCAGGTCGGCATACTACCCCCAGGTAATGTTGGTAGACTACACTCAAGTCAGGTTGGTAGACTACCCTCAGGAAAGGTCAGTAGATTACCCCCATGACAGGTCGGCAGACTACACCTAGGTTAGGTTTTCAGACTACACTCAGGTCAGGTTGGCAGACTACCCCCAGGAAAGGTCGGTAAACTATACTCAGGTTAAGTTGGCATACTACCCCCACGTTTGGTCGGTAGATTACCCCCAGGTCAAGTCGGTAGATTATACCTAGGTTAACAGACTACCCCCAGGAAAGGTTGGCAGACTACCCCCAGGAAAGGTCGGCGGATTATACGCAGGTTAGGTCGGCTAAAACTACCTCGGCCTCCTACTGCACATCTCTGCTGATTTCGAATAATAACATCTTATCTAAGAAAGATCCGCCCGAGATCTTCTTCAAAGATCTCGGAGGATATCCGTGACATGCTCGGGATCCCGAGATCTTCACCAAGGATCTCTGGAGATTTCCCCACATGTTCGGGATTTGAATCCCTTTACAGTATGTCCCTATTAAATAGGAAAATCTCCTCTACACCATCACATCTTTTCAACTATAAATAGGAGCATCTCTAATGGTGAAAGGTATGCAGAATCTCTCACCATAACTCCTACAAGACCCAGATTCCTAGCTTGGCTTTGGCATCAGAGAGTCCATTATTCTAGCCAGGGTTTCCTTTATCTTCTTCCTGTGCAGGTACTCGAAGGTCTAAAGAAGGTGGAACAAATTTTTACATGATCGGCATTATCAAATGTACAGAATTGGACGTTTGTTGATAAGCAATGCCATGGAATTCCCTTATGCAATTTGTAACATGGAGTAAATGGTGCCTACTTACGTATTGAGAATAGTCTACAAAGCACAAGTAACACCAAAGGCCGGCCATCAGGTGGTATGTGTAAAATCCACCGTCCCTCAGGTGAGGAGCATTAATTTCACTGTACATACTAAACAATACCACTGAAAACTTCGGTGGGCCACAACAATAATAAAAATTTTGAATTGCTTCTTAAACCTCTTAAGTGAATGACCCACATTAGTTTTGGATCAGGTTGATTTGGTATATATTCTCTTCATCCGGGCTAGTTACACAATCAACCTATTTGGTGAAAAATACATATTATGGGGGCCCCACATACAAACATATAGATGACATCCCATCTTCATTGTTCCCTCCTGTGTGGCCCATCTGAGTTATGGATCTGGCTGATTCTTTATGCCAAGGCCTAGAATCAAAGATAGTACATTATGGATGGAGTTGATTTCACATACAACAAGGAGGGCTCCACAGATTTCATTGTTGCTTAGGAAGTTTTTAATGGTGGGTATTCAATGACCACTATTTCCTATAGTGTGGTCTACTTGAAATCTGAATCTGACTCATTTCTTGGGCCATGCCCCAAATTAATGAGTTGGAAAAACTGATATACGGGAGTGGAATACAACATGTAAATCAAGGTGGGCCCCACGGTAAGGGAAACACCCACTCCGTTGTTTCCCGGGCGATACCTAATCCGCTCCCTTTGCAATTCACGTGTCTATGATATGGAATGTCGTGGTTATCAGAACATCACTGAGGTTGTCTGTTTGGTTCTTTACAAACAATGCAGATATATATATCACCATAGATGAGAGGAATGAGAACAGACTCTTTTACTACTTCGTGGAGTCTCAGAGGAATCCAAGAGAGGACCCCCTTATGCTGTGGCTCCCAGGAGGCCCTGGTTTCTCAGGACTAGCAGCCATGACATATCATATAGGTGAAAAAAAATCTTCCCTCTTCATGCCCATGTAATTAGCTTATACATTTGGAACCCATGATTTAATTATAGAAATGTTGTTATAACGTACTGTGCATGGCCCATGCAACCAAAAATCTCCAAGATCATAAGATGAACCTTTTATTTGTTAATGGGAATCATTGCTATCTTGTTCCATCGTTTCCTTTTATTGAATGGTTTAAGGTTAGTACATTTGGAAGATTTTTGGTGCATAGGTTGTTGTATTTTGTTTCAAAAATAACAAAAAATGGAAAATTTGAATTTTTCATTTTCCATCTGTATTTTAAATTTGGCTGCTTTTGTGTTGTGGGTTTAGTCTCAAATCGAATTTATTCAAAGAAATTTTCATGTTTATAAGATTGACTTTTAATTACCTTGAGACTTGGACCCCATTCAAGGGTATGTCAATTTGGTCTTGTGGAGGGCTATGCTAATAGCTTTAATCTATACCATTAACCATATGTGTGCGTGAACTGGGCTGACTCAAGTTAAACCTCAAGTGGTTCGAGCCTGCGTATAGTGAGTGCACCACTGAGACCAGGTTATATTCATTGTATCTTAGAGGTCGATTGCTTTGAAAACTTATTATACTTGGGATGACTCACATCACGCCTCAACTAAATTCTATAAATCTTTTATCTTATCTCTCTCTCTCTCTCTCTCTCTCTCTCTCTCTCTCTCTCTCGGTTTTTTATTTTTAATAGCATATTTGATTAAACCAAATTAATCAAACAATCTTCAAATTGAATTTGTTGAATTAAATAGACTATGGCTAGCATAATAGTTAATACTTTCACTGAGTTGGGCAAAATCGAACTATTCACTAGACAACACTTTAAACAATGAAAATAAAAGGTTATATTCGCATTTATTACCCTGAAAGTTCCATACATATTGTCTGAATCATTTACTATACATCCAACAAATCAAACTAAAATAGCGGATGAAAATAATTGTAAAAATTATATTTTGAACTCTTTGTCTAACGAGTTATATGATGTGTATGCTTCTTACGAGTTTGTTAAGGAAATTTGGATTATTTTGGAAAAGAAGTACGTTCTATAAAATGCAAGTACTAAGAAACATGCAATCGTCAATTTCCTTTACTATGAAATGACAGATGATAAACCTGTCATAAATCAGATTCATGGTTTTCAAAATCTAGTTCATGAACTATCATCACAAGAAATTAAGTTAGATAAAGTATTTCTGTTTGGAGCGTTTATAGAAAAGCTACCACCCTCCTAGACATAATATAAGGGCGGGGTAGATGGCTAAGGGGGTTTATGATGTTTTTGAATTGGTAAGGATACTTGATTGTAGATGATTGAAATGTGAACGTAAGCGGGGTATTTATAGCCCTCTAGCCCAGTTTTATAATAATTTATGTAAAGCTTAAGATTAAAAAGAATTTGGATGGCTGAGATTTGAAATTGCCATGTGGCAAGATCTCATGTGATGGTTTGGATTGCATAACGTGTAATTTTGGCTCAAGGGAGGGGCTTTAGAGTAATTTTAAAGTTTTGCACATGCATAAAATAGGTAGAAACGACAACTGCACACGAATGGGTAGCTGGCTAAAGTACGACCAATCCCACGTAGCGAGCAGCACCCTGGGTGCCGCTCGTTGTTCCCTTTGTACTTCAATTTTGGAGGGAGGTTCCTCCTATACATGTGGACAACTTCGGTCCTCCAAAGCTACCTTGTTGTTTACCGTTTTCTCTTAATTAGGCTTTGAAATGGGCTTAGGCCAAAAATGAGTTTATAGACTTGTTTTGACAATGTGAGTTGACTGGGTAGGCTATGTGGGCTGACCGGGTGAGTTGACTCAAGGGTTGACTCTATAGGTTAGGTTTTTCATAGAGCTTAAGTTCGTGACCAGATTTAGAGTTTTGTCGGGTTACTACGATTGGGTTTGGGGTTTGGATTTAGGGTTTTGGGTTTAAATTCCGGTTTTACTTAGAGTTAATGATATGGATTGGGGTTTTTGGTTTGCATTAAAGGTATAGATTTGGGATTTGTTCAATCAAGCTGATCGGCCCAATGTGACGTGTCTACATGCTCAAAAATGAATCAAGTCCAAATCTCAGGTGGATCGCACAACAGTAAACAGAGATCATTGATTATTGACCACAAAGGTTTTTTTTTATTGACCACAAAGGTTTTTGGATAGCTGATATTTGTATTTTTTTCTCCGTCCAACTTTGTGTGACTTTATCAACAGGTTGGATGACAAATAAACATTACTGCAACTTTATGAAGTTTTTAGTGGTGGACGTGATCAGTGACCACTGTTTCCTGTGGTATGGTCCACTTGAGATGTGGATCTGATTCATTTTTGGGCCATGCTCTAAAATGATCCTGCAAAACGGATCCATGGGGTAGATATACAACACATATATCAAGGTAGACCCATGGTCCGGGTTCCACCAAGATCCCTGGTTTAGGGCAAACGGGGTCAACGTATTAGCTTTTACGTGGCTAATACTTTAGTGGGTGTTACCCTTACCTTGTGGGGTCTCACACTGCCCATCCGTTTTCCCAACTCATTTCATGATATTATTCCGAAAATTAAGCAGATTCAAATCTCCAGAGGACCACACCACTGTAAAAAATGACCATTTAAAACTTTTTGTAGGCCCCAAAAGTTTTGGATCAGATTGATATTTGTATTTTCCTTTTATCCAGATCCGTTTGACCTTATTAATAGGTTGGATGGAAAATAAAAATTACATATTTTTGGATGGAAAATATATATTACGTATCTTCTTACCGTGGGCCTGGGAAGTTTTTAATAACCAGCTTTCAATCACCACTGTTTCCTGTGTTGTAGTCCGCCTGAGATTTGGATCTGCCTAAATTTTGGGACCGCGATATAAAATCAGCTGAAAAATGGATGGGCGGCATTGATATATAACACATTATCAAGGTGGGCCCCACAGTAAGGGTAACACCCACTAAGGTGCTACCTGGGTAATACCTAATCCACTCCCCTTCCAAACCAACTTTGTCCAAACCTGCAAACCAGCCCAGCTGCACCATACTCTCTTTCAGCACCACATGAAGCAAGGATTGTCACACATGGACATCGATTGCATTTTTTTTTTTCACACGTGCACTCAAACCCCCACACACTCACACCACGGTCGAATTTCACCAGTGGATTGCCGATTTAGGCTGCCAGTAGTTGAAGCTACTAGACAGTACTCTACGGGCCCAACCATGATATATGTGCTTTATCTGCGCCCTCCATTTATTTTTCCAGATCATTTTAAGGCATGAGCCAAAAAATGAGGCAGATCCAAATCTCACGTGGACCACACAATATGAAACAGCGGTGATTGAACAAGAAGTTTTTTAATGGTGGGCGTCCAATCACCGCTGTTTCATATGGTGTGGTCCAAGTGAGATTTGGATCTGCCTCATTTTTGGGCTCATGCCCTAAAATAATCAAAAACTAAAAAAGATAAACGGCGTCGATAAAACACATATATCATGGTGGGGTCCACAGAGCACCATCTAGTAGCCACTGGCTAGTCACAGCGCCAGTGGCTACTAGTGCATATAGTAGGCAGCCAAACATAGAGCTGGACAGAAACCAAGCCAGCTCAAAAGCGAGGCTCCGTGTGGTTTGAAAAAGCCCGATGGGCTTGGATTGTTTCACATAGAAGTTCAAACCAATTCAAGCCTCAGAGTCGAGCTCATTTAAAAAAACAAACTAAGCTCAAACAATACCGACTCAACTCGGCTTGAAGCCCGGCTTGATTCAGCTCGATTTGATTTGGCTAGTTGATTGTATGCACACGGTTCCTGTGGTGTGATCCGCTTAAGCTTTGGATACAATTCAATTTTGGAATCATGTCCTAAAATGATATGTAAAAATGGATGGACAGGGTGGATAATACATATATATGAATGCACGCCATTTCCTGTGGTTTGGTCCAAATGCATGTTGTTTTGTGTGATTTGGTCTACTTGAGCTTTGAATATGATATAATTTTGGATCATGTCCTAAAATGATATGTAAAAACAGATGGATGGTGTGGATAATACATATACACAACAATGTGCCCACAAAGTTTACCAAGTATGCTAAAGTGGGAGTTGAATTGCTGATGACCTCAAAACCCGCCATGTAGATGATGTCAAAGATCTGTACACCACCATAATATATGTGTTTTATCCTGTCGTCCATCAATTTTTCCAGATCATTTTATGGTATGAGACCAAAAATAAGGAAGAGCCAAACCTCCAGAAGACCACAACACGAGATCCAAACTTGCTGGGGGACAAAAGTTTCGGATCAAAACTGTTTTCGTGTGCTGAGGCCCACCTCAATGTATATGATGCATACTCACGCCGCCCATCCATTTCTAGCTCATTTTGTAGTGTTATCTTTTATTAAAAAAAAAAAAAAAAAGTTCATATCATGTATATTGTTTATTAAAAAAATAAAAAAAACTGAGCTGACCCCTATTCTAACTTGACTCGGCTCAACTTGGATATTTGGACCAAACCAAGCCAAGCCAAGCTTGTTAATCTGGACCAAACTAAGCTTAAACAATAGGGATAGGTTCGTGTAAAGCTCAAACAAGAGTGTTACATAAACAGGTCAAAACAAACTTGGGTCAAACTCAGTTTGACTCCACCTCTCCGGGACTATAATGCCCGGCCGGAGAAAGAAACCTTAGTTGCCAATCTTTAAATAAAAATAAATAAATAAAAACCAACGACAGGCAATCCCAACACTTCACCCAAACCCTTCATCCAGAGGTAGATCTACCTGGACACAGAAAAATGATCACAAAACCCCAGCCCAAAATATCACCTAAAGAATCCATGGCCATATATAGCCTTTCAACATGCATCCTCCACATTCCCACAAATTCAGCCCATCTTCAACAACCCTCATTTCTAGCATTGGGCCATCAGCAGCCTTAATTTCATATTACCCCATACAGCCATATTTCCATCCTACCATCTTCAAACACAACTGCTGAGCTCAACTCCAAGCCCTGGTTACAGGGTCAGTAAATCAAAACAGTGAGCCACTTCAACACCCAAATGATCAGCTTCCATGAACATATTTAAGGTGTCGTTTGAGTTCGAATGCCAGTAAAATCTGTAAATTGTAATCTGATTATGGAATTTGAATTAATGGGCCCACTTTTGTAGCCCACTAAATGATGGTTTAGTATAATGATCCGTCATAGACTTTATTGAGTTAGGCTTATCACAACAATCCATCTTAAATGAAGACTTTATATGTTATTTGATAATTTTTAAAGGATTTACCACTCCAAGCTCTATCATGCATGAATGAATACCCAATTACAAACTGTAAACCTTTTATAGGTTATCCAAATACGGAAAACTGTTCCCTGTAAGCATATTACAGCTTAGAGACAAACAAAACAGGCTGTAAACACTTTACACCTTTAATTGGATTACCTGTAATCTGATTACAATTTAAAGATTTTACAGGCATCCAAATGACCATTAAATGTAGCAGAGAATCCCAACTACTCCAACATTGGAGATTAACCAGGGCCACTAACATCCTCACCAAAACATGTTGCCTTCACCCAGCAGCTTGGAAGGCCAACATAAACCGAAACAGGGCATATCTATATAGCTGCCAAAAAAAAAAAGTATAGCCCAAAGAAAGCGGATGGTTGGTGGTGCTTAAAACTTCAACCTCCCTATCTCCTTATTTTCCTTTTGATTCTCAAATTTGCTACACGCACTTTTTCTAGCATCAATACACCCTGCGCGCTTCTTGGGAGGACTTCCTTATAAGAGAAAATTTTGAGACAACCTCTCCCACTTCAAATTTTAGCTAAACTATCAGCAATTGTGTTGTTTTATCTGATTGTGTAGGTAATGGACAAATTCATTGTTTCCAGCTCTGCTTTTAACTTTCCAAGTACGTACCAAAGGGACCAAGGCACAGTCCCATTTGGGTCTTTGATGTAGTCCATCACCACCCAAGAATCTAACTCTAGATATACATTGATTGAACACTGCTTCTAATTACTTGGATCTAATCTCTTCCTTTGTACTTGTTTGTAATATTAGAAGTGTTTTCATTATCTTGCGAAACTGAAATCTTTATCTAAATGTGTAAACTGTACATGGATTTTATTTAAAGCAATCTCCTGACAAATGAACAAAATATGAGAGGTTTACCCAATTATTCTCACTGTTTACTACCCATTGATATTGTATTCAATAGATGCGAAGAGTCATTTTATAATTGTATGAATTCTGAAGTAGCAAATACATTTCACAAGTTGAAACTTAGTAGCTACAGTTTCCATTTCCCATTATTACAGGTCCTATTCGGTTTAAAGATGCAAAGTTTCAAGAATCTGATGAGGAGTATGTACCGGAGCTAGTGATAAATCCATATTCATGGACAAAGGTGTGTATCTGTTGGTTCTATTGGAAATCTAACAATATCATCGCTATTGGAAATCTATAGCTGAGTGTCAACAAAAAAGGGGGGGGGGGGTGGAGTGTCAACAAAAACTGTCACGTCAGAGGTGTTTGGGACTCGCAGAATCACACAAAGAAAAATTAAGCAAAGTAATCGCAATCACACAAACAAACCCACCAAGACGGAAATCCAAATTTTATATGGAAAAATCCTTGCGGGAAAAAACCATGGCACAAAGCAACGAGTAATGCACTATGAAAGCACTATTACAAGAGATAGTACTATATCTTACCGATTCGAACAACTCTTCTTCTTCTCTTATAATATTATAAATTAATCAATGGCACAAGAGGGTTCATAGGATTCTGTGTGAACGCCTCTCTCTCTCTCTCTACAAACTGTTCACCATATATTTGACATAACTAAAGCTTTGGACCAACTGTACCATTATAATCATCCTATTTGAGTAATTTAGCTTTTTAGTTGTTGTTAAGCATTTTAACTATTGAGTTACAGGTTCCAAATGTGACTTTACTGTGATCATTTCAACAATTTAGTCTTTTAATATCTTTAGATATTTCAATAACGTGGATTCTTGTAAAAAGTCTCAGCAAGTCTCATTCCACATGTCTAGTAATTGAAGAAATTGTGAAATGTTGATTGTTGCATAAAAATTACGTAAATTTTCAGATTTGTAGCATAATCTTTCTCGATTTTCCAATTGGCACTGGATTCTCCTATTCACGAGCTTCGGAGGACTACCAGACAAGTGAGACAAAGATCTTCAAAGATGTGCACAAGTTTTTGATTCAGGTATATAACTCTTTTGGATTTCGAGTTGTTATTTTTGGATCACTATTTTAGTCAAACTCATCTTAAATATTCTATGAATTTTCAGTAGTAACATCATTGCACAATTTTAGAACAATATTCTAAAATTAGATGATCTACTAGTTAATTGAACTCGGATTTGCTAGTCAAAACCAAGCGACTGCAAGGAACTAGTAATATGAAGAAGCTAAATATATCATGAAAGTAAAAGATAATTTCAAAACCGAAATTGGAAAGCATGAGATTAATATGAAATAACACCTACTAAAAATGGCATTATGATGCAAATAAATGATAATTTGAAAGAAAGAATTCATTTGAGACAAATAGTGAAATACCATGATATTAAATTGATCTATTTTGATTTGAATAAAAAAATACAATATGAAGTAATTCTGAACTATGAGAAATAAGAAATTGTTGTAGTAAATGAGCAATCTATGAAGAAAAAGAAAACCAGATAGTTCGAGTAGACGTACATTAATTAACATAGTTTTCTTGTGTTTAGCTACAATAGATGCAAGATGTAGTTAATAGCTTTGGCCATAAGACGCGTCAAACAATGTGAGTCATTTGAGACAAATAGTGAAATAGCATGAAATTAAATTGATCTATTTTGATTTGAATAAAAAATACAATATGAAGTAATTCTGAACTATGAGAAATAAGAAATTGTTGTAGTAAATGAGCGATCTATGAAGAAAAAGAAGACCAGATAGTTCGAGTAGACGTACATTAATTAACATATTTTTCTTGTGTTTAGCTACAACCCCGGCCCGTCAGGTGGGGGAGGAATTTGCAGGAATGCCTCCGGCGCCTTTTTATTTGGGTTTTCTGCAGCCTACAGAGTTGGGCCCAACAATTTGGCGGAGATCCGTGCTATCCATGATGGGATGGTAATCTGTTTGGAGAGAGGCTTCGATAGAGTTATTGTTGAATCTGATTCACAAGTGGTGATAGCGTCGCTCACCTCTCCCTCCAACATTCCTTGGAGGTGGAAACCGTGGATGACCAGGATATTCTGTCTATGTAGGCTAGGACACTTCTCTTTCTCCCACATGCTCAGAGAAGGTAATGGGCCAGCGGACGCCTTGGCCGTGCCGGGAGTCTGCACCAGCATTCTTCCCTTCACCTAGATTCCAGATCGCTCCCACCCCGGATCCGTGGGCTGATTTCTTGGATAGAGTCAGAATTGGGGAGATCAGACTCTCCCGATAGTCCGCTCTCCTTCCTACCTTTCTTGTTCTTTTGTTTTCCTTCTCGTTGTAAATAGGTGGATGTTTGTCTGTCCCCTTACGATAGGTCCTCCAAATGTACTGTTGTAAGAGGGGACCCAAAACACGGCTGTGCAGGGTTTTTGTAAACCTTCCTTTGATGAATGAAAAAATCTTATTTTAAAAAAAAAAAGCTATAATAGATGCAAGATGTAGTTAATAGCTTTGGCCATAAGACATGCGTCAAACAATGTGAGTTCATCAACTAGATCTTGAGCTCGAGAGATATAGAGTCTCTCTCTCTCTCTCTCTTTTTTTTTTTTTTTTTTTTTTTTTTGCCTTTTCTTATTCTTTTCTTTTTTTTTTTTTTTTTTTTTTTTTTTGCCCAACCAACCCAATTACTTTTTTTTTTTTTTACAAAATGAGCGGAATTACAGATCCTGGGCCGACAAAAAGGGACCGGACCGCCTATCATGTTACTATACAATGGAAAGGAAGCAAATCCCCAGAATTAAGATTTCCTAAGCACACCTATGCCCACTTTATCCAGAAAATACAAGCCTCTAACCAGCCTGGGAAGAGCGGCCTTTGTGATCGCCCAGAAAGGAACCTGATTTGCCGCGCCTAAACAGGCTAGACCATCTGTCGGCCCGTTGATTTCTCGAGGAATATAGGAAATAAGAAAATATCCTTTTTTCCTAAGAGATTGGATTCTCGATACCCAGTAGTCCCATTTCCAATGGAGGTGATCCAGACCCTTGAACGCTTCCACCACAAAAGAAGAGTTCGACTCTATCAGCACATCACGCAACCCCTGCTGAATGCAGAGATACATCCCGTCATAAAGTGCCCGGAGTTCTGCCCTGTTATTTGAGGCGTGACCATATCCCTTGTAGAAAGCAAAAATCAGATCTCCATTGGCATTTCTACAAATAACACCCCCCCCCCAGACGGGCCGGGGTTGCCAGAGGCAGCCCCATCAATATTTACTTTTACTTTGTCCCTTGGCGGTCTGGTCCATTTTACTAGCTGGCAATGAAACAGAGGAGAGTTGCTCGAGCAACTGAAACGAGAGGCGAACGAGCATCGGACCTGGGAGCCCCGTAGAAGTTTCCCGAGAAGCCATTTAACCTTCTAACTAACCCTGCTACTACCAGGTCTTGTCCCATCATATTTGGCTACACTCCTTGCTTTCCAGATCTCCCACATGATGATGCATAGAGTAATACGTCGGATAACAGATGATTCTCTACCTGGGCGAATAGGGTTCCACCATCTAGAAAAAAATAGTAGCAATGGAGGGAGATGTGGTGTGCTGAATTTCACATCTGTAGCTGAACTTGTTCCAAACATTTGACGCTACAACCCCCCGACCGAACAGATGTTCCAACGTTTCAACCTAAGGAGCTCCAATCTGCCCAATATCGCAGCAATAGCACCTGGAAGCAACGAAAATCCCACGGGATTAAATCCCATCATCTGTAGAGACAGCCCGATGAAAGAGTCTCCATATGAAGATGGAGACCATGTTGGGAATTAGATGATGCTAGATATGTTTGGCCCAATCCATATGTTGCCCAGCTGACCTACACACCGACCATCCAGATTTAACCGAAAAGCAGTCAGACCTATCGAGAGGCCAGATGCGACAATCAGGCTGTTCCAACGTGCAGAATCCCTCGTGATTAATGTGCTCCTTCACTGCCGTAGGGAGCAGATCTGCTGCTGGAGCCCGATTGTTAAAGCCATCTGGAGTAATAAGCTCCTTAACAGACATATGGAGCAGATCATTTGGTACAGGCTGATTGATCAGATCCACCAGTCGCCAGAGCCCAGTCCAGTTCTCCCTCCAAATATTTATGGAACCGCACCCAATCTTCTAAATGACATGTTTGTCAAGAATAGGAGAAATAGACAAAATGTGTTTCCACATGGGGGAGACAGAGGCTAGAAGAGCACTTGAGGTAGCACTCGCAAGGCTACCATATATGGAAAGAACAAATCCCGCCCACAGACTTTTGTGCGAGCCAACTTTGGCAGACTAGGCCATCTTCATTCTAAGCGCCGTCATAACCTCACTGAGCTTCCTAATTCCCAGTCCACCCTCCTCCTTCGACCTAGAAAATTTGTCCCAGCTTATCTAGTGACATCTGCCTTCTTATCTACATAGAAAAATTATTAAAAATTTATAGACAATTCGATGCAATTTTTGCAAGAGATCTGTTTTCTGCATTTTTGTAGTCCCTGGTATGGCCTGCATTTTTATTTCACTCATCTATATAGCTTGGTTTTGGATTGGTATATGATAGTGTTGGGGATTTTGGCCTGCGGAATCATACGAATCTAGATCTAGGATAGCAATCCAATGGCACCAAGCACACAAGAGAACACACAGATTTAACATGGAAAACCCTTGCGGGAAAAAACCATGGCACAAAGCGACAGATCACCACTATGAAAGCATCAATTACAAAGAGAAAGGACTTACCCGATTCGAACAACCTCGAATCTCACCCTTACTACCCCTTTAGAAAGCTTTTGCATACATTACCATTCCCTAGAAAAACCCTAGAAACACCTATTTATAGTTTAGGAAACTTTCCTTTCGCATCTCAGTTGCGAAAGGACTCAAATCCGCAGTTTCACGCAAAATCGCGGAACAAACTGCGTAACCTACGACTAGTCGTAGCAAGTGTTCGACTGGTCGTAGCCCACCTTCGACCAGTCGTAGCTGACCCTCGACCAGTCGTATCTACAGTAAAAAATAGCAAAAACTCGCTGGACTTTGAGTCGTGCCACGGCTCAAACCTACGACCGGTCGAACGCCTCCCACGACCAGTCGAGGTTTCCCACGACCGGTCGAAGGACCTCAAAACCTTCCGATTTAAGACTTTTCTCAACAATCTCCATCAAGTCTTCAATCTTCAACCGTATAGCTCCTTGACCTCTTCTCTTATCTCTGCTTCACATCATAGCTCAAGATCACACTCCGTCCTTCTTTTCCGCCATCGCCGAGCCCAGAGAAGTTTCACAGAACTTGAACTTCTCTATAGGAATTTCTTGTTGATCATGTCTGCCGGATCTAAATCCACATGCCCAACCACCTTTGCTCCTGTCTTCATAAAAGAATGACGTAGTCTTCTTACCATCTCACCGCTACCCAATATTGCTTGTCGGGGTACTTGCTCACAACATTGATAGCCTGTGAAATAACCGGTCTAAACCAGACCAAGGCATACACTACCCATCGCATTCGAATAAGGCTCATGAGATATCCTACTTTTCCTCATCTGTTTTGGGACATGTCCTGAGGAAAACTTGAGGAGAGATGCGTAGGGAACGCTCTCTAGCTTTACTTGGCCCATCACATACTTGATCAATACCTACATACAAGGTATTCCTCCTGTAATTGTCAAAGCCTACTCCTTCTTCAATCTCAATGCCGAGAACCATCTTTGTAACCCCCCGATCCTTCATCCTAAATGTCTCACCATGAAAGAATCAAACCACTGCCTAGGCGACAGGTCAAACCACGACCTCCTGCAAAGTCCTTTCTCAGCCTTTTTAACTTCGAACCGCTCATGTAGATCTGCTCTTCACTTTCCCTTATAGAAGTGCAGACTCCACATCCATCCTTCCAGCTCAAGATCACGTTGGCTAACCAGTGCCAATCACGGATCTAATAGACACCTTCTATACCATCGGTGCGAATATCTCTGAGAAGCCGATCCCTTCTCTCTGAGCATAACCCTTCGCTACCAACATCGCCCTGTATTTATGCTGTCTCCTCCTGAAGATCCACCTACATACAACCACTCTCTAGCCCACTAGAAGCTCCACCCGCTGCCATATGTCGGTCTGGTACAACGAATCCATCACATCACCCATAGTTACTTTCCTCTTTTCAGCACCAAGCTCACCTAGAGCCATCTGAATAGAAGATAAATCTTTTGCGATATTGGAGTCATCCTGTACCTCGCTGATATCCTGCGATCATGCCGTGTGATTCTTCTCACAGGTGGCTGCTCCACCTGCTCTGTATCCCTGTCCGCACATCTCAGCCTTCCTGCCCTGCCCGCTCATGTGGCCATGCCCAACATGCCACACACTTACAGAAGTGGAATCCGCTACATCTATTGTAGCTCCACTGTTTGAAGTGCTCCCGATCAACCTGTAAACATGATCGAGTCGTTGCGCTTTCATGATTACCCGTGCCCCCACTTTAAGAGCACCATCAATACCTGTGTACTTGCATCCTTTTGCCTCAAGCACATCAAGAGAAATCAGATTCTGCTTCAAATCAGGAACATGCCTGACATCAATCAAGGTACGCTCCACCCCATCAAACATCCTGATGCGCACAGAACCAACAGCCACAACATTACACGCAATATCATTGTCCATAAATACCTGTCCACCATCGCACTCCCTGTAGCTGGTGAACCAACTCAATGAAGAGTCATGTGAAAAGATGCCCCTGTGTCTAGCATCCACTCATCCTTACGATTATCGTATGACCGTCTGAGTGTAGACACAGATAAAACATCACCATCACATCCATCTGACGTGGCAACGTTGGCCTCCCTGCATGAAGCCTCAGAATTTTCCCTCTTCGATTTAGAATTTTCACAATCCCTCTTCACATGTCCTTCCTTCCCACAATTTCAACACTCTACCTTTCTTTTGCCCTTGCCCTTGGATTTTGATCTAAAACCTGAAGAACCTGTACCTTGTTCAGAATTCCTACCCACTGTAAACAGTGCATCAGAAGACGTCCCCATGTCGTTGTTTAGTTGTCTCATAGCCTTCCCTTGAAGAGTTGAGATAATTGTATCGACACTCAGGGTTTTGTTCATGCTGCACATAGTGTCCTTGAATGCCTCAAAAGACGCCGGGAGAGAATTGAAGAACATACATGCACATTCTTCATCTTTCATCACTTCCTCCATATCCAAACAATTTGCAAACTAATTTATTAAAGTTGCTGATGTGAGCCTCCAGATCTCCACCCTCTACCATCTTGAAGTTATACCACTGCCGCTTCAAGTGCAGGCAATTTTCAGAGGATTTCTTCGCATAAACATCCTCTAACTTCGCCCATAACTTAGCCGCAGTTTTCTCCCTCATGATGTTGTAGAGAACCTCATCCGTGAGACATAAACGGATCGATGATAATGCCTTCCTATCAAGAGTATTCCAATCACCATCAGTCATAGTGGACTTTCGCTCCTCAAGAGCACCATCCTTGCCTTGCTTGGTTAACAGGCTAATCATCTTAACCTTCCATAACTCAAAATTATTTTTCCCTGAGTACTTCTCAATATCATACCTAGCGCTCGCCATTATTACTAATCCCTCATATTCAAATCTGTGCCCCAACCGATTGCTCTGATACCACTTGTTGGGGATTTTGGCCTGTGGAATCACACGGATCTAGATCTAGGATAGTAATCCAATGGCACCAAGCACACAAGAGAACACACAGATTTAAAGTGGAAAACCCTTGCGGGAAAAAACCACGGCACAAAGTGACAAATCACCACTATGAAAGCATCAATTACAAAGAGAAAGGACTTACCCGATTCAAACAACCTCGAATCTCACCCTTGCTACACCCTTTGGAAACCCTGGAACCCCTTTAGAAAGCTTTTGCATACATTACCATTCCCTAGAAAAACCCTAGGAACACCTATTTATAGTTTAGGAAACTTCCCTTCCGCATCCCAGTTGCGAAAGGACTCAAATCCACAGTTTTGCGCAAAATTGCGGAACAAACTGCGTAACCTACGACTGGTCGTAGCGAGTCTTCGACTGGTCGTAGCCCACCTTCGACCAGTCGTAGCTAACCCTCGACCAGTCGTAGATACAGTAAAAAACAGCAAAAACTCACTGGACTTTGAGTCGTGCCAGGGCTCGAACCTACGACCGGTCGAGCGCCTCCCACGACCAGTCGAGGCTTCCCACGACCGGTCGAACGACCTCAAAACCTTCCGATTTAAGACTTTTCTCAACAGATAGGTGAGGCCTGTCTCTTTTTGTGTTTTTCATGCGAAAGATGTAAATTTTTGGCTAATTTAACAATGTTACAGGTGGTCAGCTCCCACCTTTCTAAATAATAATAATAAAAATAATAAAAATAATAAAATCATATTATGGGAGATAACTCTATTAGAAATATGGCAGTTAATCCCTTATCAAAGGGTGCAAGAGAAGTGGAATATGTTTTCCAAAGCACATATGCTGGTGGGACTTGGGATGCTTTAAAAAAAAAAAAAAAACCTTTTTACCTATAACAAAGGGCTTTACAAGACTTTGGGCTGGCCCTACAACAAAAAAGGGAAGGGCCTGCCTATCGTGAGAGAACACTAAATACAAAAATAAACTCGACGGAAACTGAGGAATCAAACTTCCCTCAGATTTCCCAGCCCCACTCTATCAAGGAAAAGAAGCCCTCTAGTCATCTGCGGCAGTCCCGTGGGATGCTTGAGTTGTTATATTTTGGTGAACTTGATCAATCATCAGGAACCAATCCATGAGAACATGACAATATTTGTAATAGGAAAATTACATCTGCTGAATTATTTTAGAACTTACAAAAATTAAAGTTGGAAGTCTCACATGAGTCATGGTGGTTAAATCCAAAAGTGGGAGTAGACAGTTATTGTCATGAAATCATCATTAACAGTAAAATCCTTAAAAAGTACAAACAGACATGGGACCTCCAATTCCACAAACATTGCATTAGTTGTGAAGGGTAAAACCAATATGAGGATAAAACCCCACAGTGGAATTTAAGCACAATTATGTTAGTCGAAGTTGGTAAAATTGATAATTGGAATTGACATTATGGGCAAAATAGAAGCCTTCATGGATTATTTTTTTTTTCTATAAATGGGTACTTGGGAAACCATGAAAGTGATTTTAAAAAAAGCAACATTATGAGGGTCCCAAAAATACATCATAACCTAATTGACAATTAGCCATTACCAGTCTCACAATGCCTATCAGCTTCTCCATGCTTTGATTTTGTTGAAGCGTCACCATAACCGGGGAATAATGTTAAGAGAAGTCTTTAATCTGAAGTTTTTGAGGTTGTTCGACCGGTCGTGGGACAGCCATGACTGGTCGTGGGAGGCGCTCGACCAGTCGTAGGTTCGAGTCCTGGCACGACTCAAAGTACAGCGACATTGTGCTATTTTTCTCTGAGGTCTACAACCAGTCGTAGGTGAACTACGACTAGTCATAGTATGACCAGTCGTAGGAGAGCTACGACTAGTCGTAGGTTACGCAGATTCGTTTTCGAATTAGATGCGGACTGCGGATTTTGGTGTCGCCTTTCGCAAGGGTGCGAAAGGGAAGTTTCCTAAACTATAAATAGGGGTCCCTAGGGTTATTCTAGGGCATGCTAAGGCTTCCTAAAGGTATTCTAAAGAGTTCTAGGGTTATCAAAGGGTGTAGCAAGGGTGAGATTCGAGGTTGTTCGAATCGGGTAAGTCCTCTCTCTTTGTAATTGATGCTTTCATAATGGAATTCTGTCGCTTTGTGCCGTGGTTTTTTTCCCGAAAAGGTTTTTCATGTTAAATTTGTGTATTCTCTTGTATGCTTGGTGCCATTGGATTGCTATCCTAGATCTAGATCTGTGTGATTCCGCAGGCCAAAATCCCCAACAAGTGGTAAATCCCCAACAAGTGGTATCAAAGCCAAAGTTCAGTTGGGGCACAGATCTGAATCTGAGGGACTAGTAATAATGGTGAGCACCAGGTATGAGATTGAGAAATATTCAGAGAAAAATAATTTTGAGTTATGGAAGATCAAGATGATGAGTTCCTTAATCAAACAAGGCGAAGATGGTACTCTTGAGGAGCGAAAGTCTACTATGACTAATGGTGATTGGAATACTCTTGATAAGAAGGCATTATCATCGATCCGTTTATCTCACGGATGAGGTTCTCTACAACGTCATGAGGGAGAAAACTGTGGCTAAGTTATGGGCGAAGTTAGAGGATGTCTATGCGAAAAAATTCTTTGAAAATCGCCTACACTTGAAGTAGCAGTGGTATAACTTCAAGATGGCAGAGGGTAGAGATCTGGAGGCTCACATCAGCAACTTTAATAAATTGGTTTGCAAATTGTTGGATATGGAGGAAGTGATGAAAGATGAAGAACAAGCATGTATGTTGCTGAATTCTCTCCCGACGTCTTTTGAGGCATTGAAGGACACTATGTGCAGCATGAACAAAACCTGAGTGTCGATACCATTATCTCGGCTCTTCAAGGGAAGGCTATGAGACAACTAAATAGCGACATGGGGACGTCTTCTGATGCACTGTTTACAATCGGTAGTAATTCTGGACAAGGTACAGGTTCTTCAGGTTCTAGATCTAAATCAAAGGACAAGGGCAAAGGAAAGGTAAAGTGCTGAAACTGTGGGAAGGAATGACATGTGAAGAAGGATTGTGAAAATCCTAAATTGAAGAGAGAAGATTCTGAGGCTTTGTACAGGGAGGCCAATGTTACCACCTCAGATGGATCGAATGGATGTGATGGTGATGTTTTGTCCGTGTCTTCACTCAGACAATCATACGATGATCGTAAGGATGAGTGGATGCTAGACACAGGGGCATCTTTTCACATGACTCCTCATCGGAGTTGGTTCACCAGCTACAGGGAGTGTGATAGTGGACAGGTGTTTATGGGCAATGGCTTTGCCTGTAATGTGTGGCTGTTGGTTCAGTGCGCATCAGGATGTTTGATGGGGTGGAGAGTACCTTGACTAGGGTCAGGCACGTTCCTGATTTGAAGCAGAATCTGATTTCTCTTAGTGTGCTTGAGGCAAAAGGATGCAAGTATACAGGTATTGATGTTACTCTTAAAGTATCTAAGGGAGTACGGGTAATCATGAAAGCACAACGACTCGATAACTTGTACAAGTTGATCCGGAGTACTTCAAAAGGTGGAGCTGCAGTGGATGTAGCGGATTCCACCTCTGCACGTGTGTGACATGTTGGGCATGGCCACATGAGCGGGCAGGACAAGAAGGCTAAGACGTGCAGACAGGGATACAGAGCAGGTGGAGCAGCCACCTGTGAGAAGAATCACACGGCATGATCACAGGATGTCGGTGATGTACATGGACGACTCCAATATCGCAGGAGATTCATCTTCTATTCAGATGGCTATAGGTGAGCCTGGTGCTGAAAAGTGGAAGGTGACTATGGGTGATGTGATGGATTCGTTGTACCAGACTGACATATAGGAGCTGGTGGAGCTTTCAGTGGGCTGGTGAGCGGTTGGATGTAGGTGGATCTTCAGGAGGATACAACATAGATACATGACGATATTGGTAGTAAAGGATTATGCTCAGAGAGAAGGGATTGGCTTCTCAGAGATATTCACGCCGACGGTATAATAGGTGTCTATTAGATCCGTGATTAGCGTTGGTTGGCCAAAGTGACCTTGAGCTGGAAGGATGGATGTGGAGTCTGCACTTCTGCAAGGGAAAGTGAAGAGTAGACTTACATGAAGCAACCAGAGCAGTTCAAAGTTAAAGGGGCTGAGAAAAGACTTTGCAGGAGGTCGTGGTTCGACCTGTCACCTAGGCAGTGGTTTGATTCCTTCATGGTGAGTCAAGAATTGATGAAATGTGGATCACCAATTATGACATGTCTGAAAATCAGTGTACTGAAAACTCGGTTAAGTGGGACGTTCAGGATGAAGGGTCGGGGGGGGTTGCAAAGATGGTTCTCGGCATTGAGACTAAAGGAAGAGTATGCTTTGGTAATCACAGGAGGAGTACCTTGTGTGTAGGTATTAATCAAGAATGTGATGGGCCAAGTAAAGCTGGAGAGCGTTCCCTACGCTTCTCTCTTCAAGTTTTCCTCAGGACATGTCCCAAAATAGATGAGGAAAAGCAAGATATCTCATGAGCCTTATTCGAATGTACTTAGCAGTGTATGTCATGGTCTGGATTAGACCGGTTATTTCACAGGTTATCAGTGTTGTGAGCAAGTACCCCGGCAAGCAATATTGAGTAGCGGTGAGATGGTAAGAAGACTACATCTTTCTTTCTTTTGGAAAGACAGGAGCAAAGGTGGTTGGGCATGTGGATTTAGATCTAGCAGACATGATCAACAAGAATATTTCTACAGAGAGGTTTAAGTTCTGTGTAACTTCTCTAGGGTTGGCGATGGTAGAAAAGAAGGACGGAGTGTACACGAGAAGCTATGATGTAATGCAGAGATAAGAGAAGAGGTCAAGGAGTTACATGGTTGAAGATTGAAGACTTGGTAGAGATTGTTAAGAGAAGTCTTTAATATGAAGTTTTTGAGGTCGTTCAACGAGTCGTGGGACAACCACGACTGGATTTAGGAGGCGCTCGACCAGTCGTAGGTTCGAGTCCTGGCACGACTCAAAGTACAGCGACATTATGTTATTTTTCTCCGAGGTCTACGACCAATCGTAGGTGAGCTACGACCAGTCATAGGAGAGCTATAACTAGTCGTAGGTTACACAGATTTGTTTCTGAATCCGATGCGGATTGCGGATTTTAGTGTCGCCTTTCGCAAGGGTGCGAAAGGGAAGTTTCCTAAACTATAAATAGGGGTCCTTAGGGTTATTCTAGGGCATGTTGAGGCTTCCTAAAGGTATTTTAAAGAGTTATAGGGTTATCAAAGGGTGTAATAAGGGTGAGATTCGAGGTTGTTCGAATCGGGTAAGTCCTCTCCCTTTGTAATTGATGCTTTCATAGTGGAATTCTGTCGCTTTGTGCCGTGGTTTTTCCCGAAAGGGTTTTCCACGTTAAATTTGTGTATTCTCTTGTATGCTTGGTGCCATTGGATTACTATCCTAGATCTAGATCTGTGTGATTCCACAGACCAAAATCCCCAACAAATAATGTGAAAAACCAATTGGGGGCTTCCAAGCCATACTATTAAGGCTTCAATCCAAATTTGACTTAATAGCCATCTTCCACATAGCCTAGGCTACACTTTGGAACGATTTACTTCCTAAACCTCCAATTTTGAAAAATTCTCTGGCTATTATCTTTAAGTGGCATGAGCCTACATGTGGTTAATGAAAAAAGCAATTCAAGTAGCTGGATCGAGCACCCACTGCAGATGTAGACTGATAACTTCGAGTAGATTCTCTAGGCATGAAGCTTTCAAGATGGCAAGAAATGTTTGAAATTCTTACTTGTACTTGTTTTCTCTTGGTTCACAACCAGCCTTATTAGATAGAACCATGATTGTAATGGTTGGTTTAATGATCGAACCGTCTCTGTTGTGATTTCCAGCCAAGAGATCAATAAGCCCTTCTAAGTAAAAATCACATCCAACACCAAGATGCCATCTTTTTGGGAGGGAAGCTCAGTAGTTCAAAATGCTCATTGTATCGAGGGATTTTCAGTTTCTGAAATGGCTTTATAACAACACCAATCCTAATAATTAGAGCGAATAGGAGCCTTCCATGTTGTAGAGTCTTTCCATTATAGGACTATTGGATCTCTTTACTCCTATCTCTTTACACAGATTTCATCTCTACCTGAGAATTCTAACAAGTAGAGAACCATGTCGGTCTCCATTGCTGCCTAACACACACAGCTCTTTTGGATGACCTCTCTGTTTTTTTTTTTTTTTTTTTTTTTTTTTTTTGCATGCCTAGTTAGCAGATCTTATTTATTTATTTAAAGGAACTGGCTGATTTCATTCAACAAAAAGAGATATACATGGCTCTGGACATTTGGGCATCCTTGGGAAAAAAGGACTTGAGCGACGCCTATCGTAAGGAAAGAGACTGAAAAAGAAGTACAAGGAGAATAGAAACAAAATGGGGGGTTGGGGCCGCGAAGAGAAGGGGCCAGATCGAATCGTAATGTGACTCAGACTGACTAGGGTCTAATCGCCCCAAGGCCCACTCTATTTAGGAAGATGCTACCCCTGACCTAGTGCGGGAGAAGGTTAACCTCACGGACCATCAAAGGAGCTTGAGAGACATTGGCTAAATGGGCCATGCCATCTGTAGGTTCATTTCCTTCCCTGTAAATGTGGATAAAATTTAGCTAGCCCTAGGATCTATATCTCTGAATTCTGGCTAACCAGAATTCCCATTTCCAACCCGGGCTAACAAAACCATTTAGGAAGCCGACAACCAGTTTGGAGTCGGATTCCACCACAACTCTAGATAGGCCCAAATTGAAACAGAAAGCGAGACCATCATGAACTACCTGGAGCTCCACATACGTGTTGGAACCTACTCCATAACCGACCGTGAACCCAAAAATGAAACCACCTTTATCATCCTTACAGACGCCTCCACCTCCAGAAAGACCTGGGTTTCCTTTAGCCGATCCATCGACATTAAGCTTCACCCAACTAGGATTTGGTTTCTTCCATTTTACAAACCTCACAGGCCTAACAGAGGAGGGAGCCGCAAAAATCTGTAGCTCGGCCACTATCTCTAAGTTTAGCTGCTTAACTAACTGACTAGGGGGCTGTGTGGCAATTAGGACGAGCCACCTTCTGATATTGGCAATAACAGACTCCACTGAAATAGACTTCTCATCGAATCTGGCCGAGTTTCTGGATTTCCAGATCTCCCACAGAATAATGCATGGAGCCAACTTCTGTAATGTTGACGAGCGGCCAGAAATGGAGGAGGAGCTCCACCAATGATCTAGTTTAAATGCAATCAATAGATTCCCCCTGTTGGAAATTTTGAAAAGGGCCTGAAAGTGATCCCAGCACACTCAAGTGACAAAGCTACTAAGAAAGAGGTGGTTGCTGGTTTCACTAGAGTAACGTCTGGGCGAGCCTAGAGGACAACAATCGCACCTAGAAGCAAGTTGGACTCCGCTTCATCTACTGGGACAGCCTTCATCAGGATTTTCCAGGTGAACATGGAAATTCTAGGGGGAAGCATAGCGTGCTAGACCCATCTTGACCAAGCTCTGAGGGGGCTGTGCAGTCTGCTCAACTCCTAGGCAGAGTGGACTGAGAAATCTCTAGAAGGAGTGAAGGGCCATATGTGCCTGTCTGGGAGATCAGAAAGGCAAAAACTGACCTGGAAAATAAAATCAACTACTTGTCGTGGCAGGAAATTATAAATCGAAGACGAAGGAAGAGGGCCAAAATGGTCTAGAACATCATAAACTTTGGAGGAGAGGAGGTTAGACAAGATCGGTAAGCTCACCAGGTGGAGCAGAGGGCCGAGGCCTGTCCAATTATCGAGCCAGAATTTGCAGTTGCCCTACCCGATCTGCCAGCATAGGTTTGACTCCAGCAATGGAAGTAAACCATGAAGATTTTTCCACAGAGGAGAGGCAAATGTGGCTGGGGTAGACAAACCTCGGAAGGAGCGGTCAAGGCTGTACTTAGCTGACATGAACTTGCTCCAAAGGCTGTCCTCCTCCTTAAACTTCACTGTCCAACCCAACTTCATCTTGAGGGCCTGCATAAATTCGGAAAGCCTCCTGATACCCAGTCCTCCTTCAGCTTTAGGCAATTCAATGGTTTTCCAAACCCTCCAATGTAGCTTCTTCTTACCTTCAGACCAACTCCACAGGAAGTTGGCAAACAGCTTCCCCAACGACGTAATCACTTGGGCTGGCAGATGAGAGGCAGCGATCGAGTGAACCGGGATACTCCCAAGAACATGCTGGACTAAGACAAGCCGCCCAGCCTGAGATAGGCATCTCGCCTGCCAGCCGTTGATGCGATCCTGAACTTTGTCAAGCAGCGGCTGGAAATCGCTTACCTTTCTCCTATTGAAAGCCAAGGGAACTCCTAGGTAAGTTAGGCCAGAAGTGGCCTTGTTAATGCCGAGTAATCTCTCTATGGATCTGATCCTAGGCGAAGGGAGCTTGGATGAACAGAAGAGGGCACTCTTTTGGGTATTAATCTTCTGGCCTGAAGCGCATTGATATAATTTGAGAAACTCCAGGACATTCTTAAGAGAGTTCTGACTACTGTTGAGGAAAACAAGAGTATCATCTGCATATAGCAGGTGAGACACCCACGGACATCCCCTTCTAAGTTTGATAGGAGTACACAAACTCTTATCCAACAAATTTGATAGCCCTCTACTAAGGACTTCAGCCGCTAGGATGAACAGACTTGGAAATAGGGGGTCTCCCTGGCGGATCCCTCTAGACGACTTGAAGAAGCCCGCTGCCTTGTCGTTTATAAGAACTGAAAACCAAGCGTTGCCCCAACATTTTTCTACCAGCTCAATCCAAGAACTACTAAACCCGAACTTCGACAACTCTCGTTTTAAGAATTTCCAATCCAACCTGTCATAGGCCTTCTCCATGTCTAACTTGAGGACGATGTTGCCTCCACGAACCTTCCTGTTAATCTCCCTGACTAATTCTTGAGCTAGTGCAATGCTTTCCGCCATTGATCTACCATGGATGAAGGCCCCTTATTCAGTTGAGATGAGGGAGGGAAGCACTACGCTCAGCCAGGACGCTATGATGTTAGCGATGATTTTGTAGAGGACATTACATAGACTAATGGGGCAGAAATCTGTAAATTTTTTAGGGGCTACCATTTTGGGAATAAGGCAAATCAGCGTTGCAGTAATGGCCCTGGGGAAGCCTCCACCCTGAAACACAAAGGATGCAGCTTTAAGAAGGTCCTGCTTGATAATCTCCCAACATGAGGAGAAGAAAGAGCCTGGGAAATCATCAGGGCCAGGAGCCCCATCCTTGGGGATGGATTTCACCACCTGAAGCACCTCCTGAAGTGAAGGCAGGGCAAGCAGCTGATCATTATCTACCTATGAAACCAGGCTGGGAATCACTTCAAGAATGTTTGGTGCTTCTGACAAAGATTTAACTGTGAACAATTCCTTGAAATGGTTCACCGCTGCCGACTTGATCTCTAACAAATCTACTAGACTTCCCCAAAATCTAGCTCTATTTTACCGATGAAAGCCCTCCTTTGTTTTTCCATAGCCGAAGAATGAAAAAACTTTTTGTTCCTATCGCCATCCTCTAACCAACAGATCCTGGCCTTTTGCTTCTAAAAAATTTCTTCCATCAGAGACAGTTTATTGAGCTTAGCTGAGGTCGTACAGAGCTGGGCCTGCGTAACGCAATCCACCGTTGATCCTTGAGGCTAGCCTTGCAGATGAAACTCAATGGCAATGAGTTCCTGTTCTACCTGCTTGACCTAATAGAAGATATTGCTGAAAACATCTTGGTTCCAAGACTTGATGGCTCTCTTAACATTTTAAAGCTTGAGGAGAAAATTAAAGACTGGGTAGTGGGATTCAGAAGCTACCTTGTTGCTTACACCACCTGCTGGAACTCTATATGAAGAACCCACATCCTTTGAAATCTGAACGGCCTTGGCACCAATCTGGGCTGCCGGCAAAAATCAGTTCTTCCAATTTGAAATCCACCGCGCTCTGATCTACAATGGTTGTATAGTTATCAACGCCCTTAGCCTGAGAAGAAAGATCTAGTTTCCCTGTTTTAACTGTCGACACATACGAGTCTGGGAATGCAGCTGAAACTTTCGGCTGATTGTGTGTGACCTGTTGGGCGAGGGTTAGGGACTCTTGGATTTGTAATCTTGATAGAAATAGGTCTGCCGTCGATTCTCTGGCCATCCAGGACATTTTTCGCACTTCAATCTGACAAGTGGGAACAACCTAGGGATCTATGTACTTATCTGGAAGCCTGCTATCTTCCAGGTAGAGTCTAGGTGGAAAGTGTAATTGTTGCTGCTGTTGGGGCCTGCAATTGGGAGGTATGCTTGCTGAATATTTGTGTTGAGTGTCCACAGGGGATTTTCCACAAACATGTGTAGGTCTATCTAGAGGGCCTAGCCTTGGTGTGGGATTGACTGAGGCCTTGTGATAAACATCTACCAGGGGTTGGTCGGGGGGCACCGGAGAATTGTGAAAACACTTAAGGACCCATTCTTTGGTGGATTTGAAAAGGCCCTCTGGGGCAATAGCTGGAGAATGGTTAAGATATCTAAGGCATGGTTGGGATAGCGATTCCATCTCTGCGTGAATGGGATATATTTTGTCCATAACTCGGAGCTTGAGGACATTATTTGCATCGATACCTAGTTTGAGGCACACCTTAATCCTAGCAAAAACTTGAAATATACCATGTTTACTGTTGGCATCCGGTTGCAACACCTTAGCGAAATGGCTACCCAGATCAATGATCACTATTTCAAACCATGCATGAGTCGAGATATCGAAGAGTCTAATCCAGGTCCCATCTGCCATGTAAACTGTATCCGGGGACCAAGGGTCCACAGAAACCAGACCCATTTTGTGATAGAGTGAAGAATCGCCTTGAAAGCTCATCAATTCGGCTCCATTCTCGAAGGATATGAGGAAGGAAGTTGGGGATAACCTAGCTAAGTCGATAGCAGAGGCTTGAAATTTAGACTCCTTGACTCCCTCCCACAGCAGCAGAATGGACACATTGACATCACCTGCTGAGCCCACCAAACTTAATTTCAGTTCTTCCAATTTGAAATCCACAGCGCTCTGATCTACAATGGTTGTATAGTTATCAATGCCCTTAGCCTGAGACGAAAGATCTAGTTTCCCTGTTTTAACTGTCGACACATATGAGTCTGAGAATGCAGCTGAAACTTTCGGCTGATTGTGTGTGACCTATTGGGCGAGGGTTAGGGACTCTTGGATTTGTAATCTTGATAGAAATAGGTCTGCCGTCGATTCTCTGGCCATCCAGGACATTTTTCGCATTGAAGGCATCTTGCTCATATTGGAAACTCACAAACCCAAATCCCCTAGGTTTAGCTGAATCGGGGAAGCTTGGGATATACACATCTATGATCTTACCATACTTACTAAGGATGTTCCACAGGTCTGAGGCAGAACAGTTAAAGGGAATGTTACCCACAAAAAGGCTGAAACCTACCGACGGAGCTAGTCTTACTGTATGCCCAATGTGGACAGACCTCGTGGGAGATTTCCTTCTCGAGAGCCTTGTGGGAGGTTGGGGAGAGGGAGCCCTCTCCCTCTGATGGGGAATCAACGATACTCAGGGAGCCCTAATAGGGCAGTTCTCTCATTGTTTTGCTCACTAAGGGAGACGAATCCATGTCCTGCTTTGAAGTGTTTTAGATGACCTTTCTTTCCATTCTTTCTCCTTTAGAGATCAAGAAAACTTCTTAAATGGGTTTTACCCCTATGTATGATGGTTACCTCTCATGAGCTACTTTACCCTCCATGGAAAAAAGGAGATCTCTTGCATCCATGGTCTTGATCCCATTCTATGGCTCCAAGAGGATGGTATTGCATCCCTTACTACATATTTTACACTTCATATAAAAAGACCCATCTCCAACTCTCCTTTATTCTAAGCATGCAAGTGCATACCTATAAGTTGAAAATGCCCCCGCATTAATCACCCCTGGTTAACCACTTGCTCTAAAATCTCGAACTGATAGAGCATGGTGAATTAATCCATTTATCTCATAGTCTAGGCCCCAAATCCATGGGTTAGGTATCAGCCAAACCCTTCTCGTGGGCCCCAAATTCATGACTTCCACCTCCATGGGTCCGAAATCCATGGGTTCCGTCTCAAACGAGCCACCCGCCTCACACAGGCTCTAAATCTATGGGTTCTGCTGGCCGCTCACCATGAGTATGCCCCTACATCCCATAGGCCACCCCACTCGAGCCTGGTGTGCAAATGTCCCCTCATTAGAGGGCCTTGTGTAGGGCATAATTCAAAAACCTAAAAACTCGACTCAACTCAATGCTCAGGTGAGTCAGCTGGACCGAAGACTCAAAGAGACTCGATAGGAAATTTAATTATTACTAGATTACAAAGAGTAGGAGCCTAATAAAACTTTGAGATAGTTATATTGTAACTGTTATAATATAAAAAAGCTTGGCAGTAGCAAAGAAGATGCAGTGTTGGTAAAGTGTGCTACCTCTCTTTGAAGTGGTTTGGAGTTCAGACCTTACTACTCCCTTCCATACATTTAAAACTTATCTCTTTTCACAAGTCATAAGGCATGTGATTCGGTTTGAGCCGCATTGAATCGACCCAGTTGAGTTGACTCAGCCGAGCTTCAAGTTAAGTGAGTTTTAAATCTAGGGTGTAGGGTGTAAAACTCCATGCATTCTTCTTCTTGACCGACCTTGCTCCACAATAAGGAGGTGTTTGGATCATAAGTTACTTAAGATAAGCTACTTACGCCTTAAGTAGCTTTTCTTATTGGGAGGGACAACAATGGTAAATTCCTCTTCGGATTCTCTTATTGTAACGTCCCGAAAAAATTTGTACAAAGACCCGAGTACCACCTCAGGCAGAAATCACTCGGGATCAAATCCTTTAGAAATTAGACGAAATTAAATAAGTGCTAAACTAGATTAGTTGTGAAATTAGCTTAAACCACTTTAAATACGAACTACATGACCCAAAACTTGTTGAATCATTAACGCTACATTACCCTATAATCTAGGATAAATCTCTAAACCCAGTTGCTCTCGGGAGCACGTTGAAACTTCGTATCAGACCTGGACCGCGCGTCAAAAGTCCGATTACTGTAAAATCAAACGGTTAGGATCGCCTTACTGGGCTTGACAACCATCTCGAAAATCAAATCCAGATAGTATCTAGAAACGCACAACTTGAATCCGGAGTGAAGTGTGTGAGAAACATGAATACCTTTAGAAAATGAACTTAGATTTAAGTGATTTGGGCCGTTCGCTTGCAGGCAAAATCTAAGCTTTTAGACCATCAGAATCTGACCCAAATACACCCTCGGATCAGGAAAAATTTCCAACACATGTCAGTGTACTTGTGGCCCTGATCGGGTGTCGGTGACCGTTGAACAGAAACTGATCCTCCATGGTCAATCTGTAAATCTGATCGGACAGAAAACTTAACTTGACCTAGATCCAACGTCAGGAAGCTTAATTCCGACCGCACGTATAAAAGGGGCCTCCAGATGTGGTCCGTTGGATCGAAACATCCATTATTTGGCTATAAGCTAAGTATACCATGGCTCTGAAGCCATTCCCATCATTTCTGGGCCTATCTAAGGGCCTTAAACCCTCTCTCTCTCTCATTCCATATGAATTTGGAAAACCCTAAGAGAGAGAAGGGAGAAAAGAGAAGGAAAGAGAGAGGAAGTGAGAGAGAGAGTTGGAGTTTGTTCCTGAGATTTGATCCCGCTATTCCACGTGCTTAACCACCGTTATCGTGTTGCTATTCCGGTGATTTTGACTCCGTACTTGGGTAAAAAATCCTAACCCTAATCTATTCTAGAGATTCAAATAGATTATATGATGAAATAACTAACCTATTTCATGCAATAGGTAGCCGTCGTGCCATAGATGAAGACTTAGTGTATAAACTAAGTTTGATACTAGTCTACCGGCGAAAGGTGCGGACTATAAACATTTAAGTTATGGTTTTCAAGGCTTTCAATGTCAGTTAATGATTTATGACTGACTTGATTGCTATCACATGCTTAAATACGATGTTTCTCGTGTTTTACACATATATATGAACTATGTTGAATATAGTGTATTCCATGTGTTTGTTGATATGATTGAATGAGTATGGAATTTGGATTCATACTTGCCATGATTATTCGTCGTGAATATATGGTTGTTATGTGTGTGACAACTCCTTGGTGAAAGGATTTGCTCTAACACCTGTTATAACCAACATACGTCACGTATGTTGAAGTGTGTAGTCTAAGTGCTTGTAAAAATGTCTGAATGAATATGAAATTTGGATTTGTACTTGCCATAATTATTAACTATGAAGATATGCTTGTTGTGTATGTGACAACTCCTTTATAAAAAGGGCTTGTCAGGATATACGTCATAACTAGTCTAATACATGTATGTTGAAATGTGTTGTCTAAGTGTTTGATAAAATGCCTAAATGAGGAAATGCTTGTCGAGATGTATTTAATGAGGGTGTTGAGATAGGATTCTCAATTGCCTTATCTATAGTTACAATTTTCCTCATGTAAACTATCTCGCTATTTCGTGATTTATGGATGAAATGCCTTTGTATGTTAACATGTGCCCTATGTGTTTGATACAATGCTCAAATGAGTGTTGTACTTGAATTGTTTGTTAAATGCATATATGATTATCACATGTCTCCATATGTTACATTTGAATGTGATTGGGATTACTACATAGTCCAAGCAATCAGTAACAATTCCTGATTAAGTGGTCAGACTAGTCTCGCCGTATTGGATAAGTTCGGTGAATCCGAGTCGTATGATGATTGTCGACAGTTGTACCATGTTGACTAATTTAGCATATGCTCGTACCAATCAAATTTGTCAATTAACCCGATTGGCCTATTGTGTGTTTACCATGTATGGACACTACTGCTTGAACCTAAGGTACCAACTTACCAATGTAAAGACCCGTTTAACATTAGTACCATGATCCGCTAAGACTCATGAGCTGGGCATGCTGGTATGGGACACCGTGGTCGAGCTGTCGGCCTATACCGGGGTGATAAGCTTCCTCGTAGTGACCAGTGAGCAACCCAAACTCGTGAGCCGAATACGGTGGTATGGGACACTGTATTTGAGCTGTCGGCCTACACTGGTTCAGCCCAGCTATGGTCCCCAGTCGGGTTGGTGATGAGCCTTCGAAAATAGACTGCCAGTTGGTAGGGCGTCAGTGTTGTGACATCGAGTATGAAATAGGCCTACCCCGATGCAGCCTGGCTGTGGTCCCCAGTCGGGTTGGTGACGAGCCTTCGAAAATAGACTGCCAGTTGGTAGGACATTGGTGGTAGTGACCTGAACTTACCTATCGTATGTGATTAACTAGGGTTGACGACCTTAGATGGATCATTGTTTGGGTTAATGATATAAAGGGAGGTACCTTAGCTTCCCAATCATGCTGTATGAAAAGGTCTAATAAGAACTCGATAATCACGCTCATGCACCGCATTACATGTGCCTTTGACATTGGTGATGGGTACAGAGGAAGGGGTGCATGCCACGACCGTAAGAGGAAGATCGCAGAGGGAGTGCAAGAGAGAGCATGCATCATTATAACATATCATCCTTGCATTAAACTAGAATACTTAGGAATGCTTGTTGTATTACTTTATCATTCCTGCTTGACTGAATTGATAACATGTTAACCTCTACCTTATAGCTCCACTGAGTTGATCACTCACTCCTACGTTCTGGGATGGTGTTTTAAAACACCAACCAGACTCTATTGTAATTTCAGGTGATGACGAGGCTCACGAGGTGGAGCCTGTCTTCTCTGATGACGAGGAGTTCTCTTACATGCAACTCTCTGGCAGGTCTATATAAACATGGAGTTGCAAATCAGGGCTACAAGGATATGGATAGTTAACATTACACTCTTGTTATTTTATAGACCTTAGAACAATACATGTAATTATTTAACCTGGTATCATGTTCACACTCTGGAGACTTACAATAACTTAAGTGTTTTATATATTTATCACAGTCTTCCGCTTGCGTAATCTAATCGTCTCTGGAGTATGATATGTTGTTTTAGATTAATCCCATTCATGTTTAATGCACTAACATGGACAACATTTAATCATCATTATCTATGTTGCATAAGTGATGCATTGGAACTCCGGAGTTGAGCTCCTGCTCGACCCTCAATTTTTAAGGCTTTACAAGTTGGTATCAGAGCATGATTTGGATTAAACTGGACCTGGGTTATGGTCACACGACGCACACTGACATACTTTGACCTAGGAGGGTGCAATAAAATGTAGGAACAGACATAGGATTCCCAGTTTCGCTACTCGAAATCTACCACCGAGATTGGGCCCGTGCACACCTGTGATCACTTGAGGCGATCCTGGATCACTTCTAGACCATCAATCGATGGGTTTAGATAAAGATTTAACCCATTCCAACCTCAAACGACCCAGAAAATGTGAATGTACACGAGATGGGATGCAAAAAGACTTAAAACGGAGTCGGGGGCCAAACCAGTATGCCTCGAGGGGACCCAAAGTGGACCCCACATGTCTTTGGCACCTCGTGGGAGGGGGGGCTGGACCCTGCCCCCATGAGGAGGCACCGTCGGCGACACAGCGCCCCGGGGGGCCCCGCCTAGCTAGGCAGCGCCCGGGCGGGGGCCCCCGCGGAGTACCATCTAAGGGGCCCTCCACACACATGTGGGACCCCTCTCCCTTCTCTAAAAACCCCTTTTAGGGTTTTTTTGCAAGATTTAAACCTCCTTTCACTCCATATTCTCTTCCAAATCTCTCAAATCTCTAACCCATTGTACAAATCCATCTTCAAAGCTTCAAATCTTCTTCTTTTATCATCATTACCTCCCTATTTCTCTTTCCAAGTGATTCAAACCCCACTAACTTTTTCAATCCCTCTCAAATCTTCTTCCATATCTTCCAAACACCACCTTTTCCTTCATTTTTTACACCATCTCCCTCTTTTCTTTCCATTTGAATACACAAACCTACATGTGTGTCTCATAACTCCAAGACCCACCAACCCAACCAACCCATCCTATTCTCAATGGCTTTCTTTGAAGTGGTCACCGCCATCTTTTCCATCTTTACACTCTTGTCTCTCATAACGTGGAAAAGAGTGGCCCCAAATGAGGCCGGGCCAAGTCGACCACGTCGTCCTACTAGGAGGGCTGACGCTGAAGCAAGTACAAGTGCCGGGCAAGAACGGAGGTCCAAGCGGGACCTCGATCCTCGGATTCCGTTAGAGAGATCCCTGCTACCGAACATCGGTCTCGGTAAGTTCCGCAACTGCAAGGTCGTGTTTGAAGCATACATCGATGAAAAGCTGTCTGGAACTTACCCCGTCATCGACTCTCTTGCGGAAAATGGGTGGGGGTCCATCTTTGAGGAAAAGGAGCCTGCAAGCGAAAACACTATGCCACTTTTTACGCCCTCATTCGGAATCTACTATTGAAGCCTCTCCAATTTTTCACCCCTTTGGAAAGGTAGGAGATTACGTTAGTGTGGATGATATTGCTCGTGTCATGGGTGTTGTGAAGGGATCGGTACATGCTAGCGAGAAAAATTACGCTAGTAAGCGGGAGAAGAGATTTCGCACACGATTCCTCTGTGGCTAGCTTGAGCATTGGAGGCGGGGGACTGACCTCACTTTAACCAAGATGTCAGATGACTTCCGTTTACTCCACAACATGTGCACCTAGAATGTGTATCCCCGATCGAGTAACCATACCGAATGCACTCGTTTGATGGTAGACTTCCTATATAGAGTTGGGCAAGGAGACAAGCTATGTCTGCCTACCTTCGCTCTACTACAGATAATCCAGACCGTATGCTCTGTTAGGAATGATATCTCACTTCCTTTTAGTCGACTTGTATGTAAGATTGCTCGAGAGTTAGCCTATAGACTTAACATGGATGATGTTACGCCAATCCACTTCCTTAATGAGATTACGGTCAACGACATGAAGATTGGCCCTCGACAACGTCAAGCTGGCTTGACGAGTATGGGGATGAGACAAAAAGTGATGAGGAAGAAAGTGATGAGATAGAAGAAGAAGATGAGTTAGAGGAAGGGCAAGAAGAGGAAGAAGTGGAGGCCCAATGCCCTGATGAGGTCTCTCCTCCTGCTACGCAAGAGCGCTTTAGTGATCAGGGTGCTTTAGAAGTCCGTTTAGCTCAGATCGAGGAGGGTCAGGCCGCCCTGTGATAGGAGGTCACTGTGACCCGAGCCAAGGTTGAAGAGCATCAGGCCTTCGTGAAGCAGAAATGCAAGAAGGTGTCTTGCACCATGAAGGCTATCCTGTGTTGTCTGCAGGACAAGGGCGCCCCTCCTCCATCACCAGATTCGGACGATGACTCATATGTGTAGTCGTCCCTTAGATTGCCTTGTTGCTGGTCTTCGTTTGTACTAGCCTTAATAGGCTTGGTTGGTAGTTGGTGCGTTTTAGTGTTTAAAGCTTGTTTATGTTAGCTCACATACATCTTCTGTCATGATCCATGTAAGGCTGCATCCCATGTATTGTGACGATTTTGGTAAAATGAAATGAATGAAGCTCATTTTGTTACAGAATGTGTAGAATGCTTGTTAAGTTGAGTAATGTTATATTAAATCTTACACATGTTGCACCCTATGTTATATATATGGAATGCCTCCAAAAACTACTTGGAGAACGACTTGTCTTGCACTTGACGGATTGATTGACGGGGCACCTCCCCTAAGCGATAGCCATGTGACCCTAGCTTGGGCCCGGACTTTGAGACGATATCGGGTTCATAGTCAGCCACTTGCCCCACTAATGGACCTGCACCTGTTGCACCACCGGTTCCAGAGTAGAACCATGTGACGACCTCGACACCGCACGTGCCTCAGTCGACTCCTCCTACTGATAGGTTGGAGCAGATGATGCTCTTGATGCATCAGCAGCAATAGCTGCAGCAACAACAGTAACAGTTTTTCACCACCATAGCAGGGGCCCTTGCCCAGAATATGAGTGTGATTCCCCCTACATCACCTACGCACCCTGCTGGGATTATGAAATCCAGCAAACTTTTTGAGTGCTTTCAGTGTTTCCGTCCTCCCACTTTTATGGGTACTCATAGACCCGAGGAGGCTGATTGCTGGCTAGATTGCATCTCTAAGATGTTGCAGCCACTACACTGCACTGAGTCAGAACAAGTTGAGCTAGTTACCTATATGTTCGAGCAGGAGGCTAGTTTGTAGTGGGATAGTGTTGAGGGTCAAATATTGCATATCAGGCCCAGTTATTGCCTGGATTTACGAACATGATACTGTTTAATAACCCAATTTACTTGTGTTTATGTTGCAAGGTGACTTTAAGAGCTTAGACTGAAAAAGGGTGCTTAATGCATGGACTTGATGCTTCAAATTCACCAAAGCATGAGACGGACCCCATGAGACCAAGATCAACGGATTTGTATGTTAGAGATCTGAGAAAATCGAGAAACTGAAGCTCAAGTGGTTTGAAATTGGTCCATAATGCAAGATCACAGGGTTCCCACCATCCGTTTAGCTCGAAACTTCATACATATCCTAAGGACCATAAATGAAATGTACACATCAAATTTCAGCTCCCGGATCCCCGTGGAAGTGGCTAAACTGATAGATCATCCCATGAATCTCTGATTTGGGGCCCGCCTGATATCCAGATATGCTTCAAATTCAATTCCAACGATTTAAATGAGGTGATAAAATGGTTGTACGGAGCGGATTTCTCGAATACATCACTGTGGGACCCACATACGCGATATGTGTGCGTAGCATACACACTCCCGCCACGCACCGGTTCTCCAAAAGTCGGTCAGCGGGTGCTGACCAACGATTTCTCTCAAGACGCAACAGCGTCTTCGCTACCGATGCCGGTCATTGATTGTGGGCCCCACTCATCATCTATTTTGATGATCCAAACCATCCAAGTACCTTAGAGGGTAGCCAAGACCCTCACCTAGATGAATTTTCTCCACCATGCAAGCTATTGGAAGATCCTGGACGTTGAAAGCAGGATGGACGGTGGAATAAAAGATCAAGTGGGCCGCACCGAGTTCACTCCAAAAATACATCCTCCCGGACGGTTTTTCGCCCTTGAACTAATGGACGGAGTGGATTTTCCACCTGACATCGATATGGGGCCCACCGAACATCACAGCGTCGGCTACGCAGACTCTGTTTCGCAAACAGAGCCCGCGGACGAGTCTTGTGGGCCACCATCATGGTCCATATGATGAATCTGGACCACCCATCAGTCTTTAAAAGGCCATATAAACATGGCCTAGGTGAACGAATCTTAGAAGACTATGAAGATCAAAATCCATTCGTCCAAATAAAAGGCTAACGGTGCAAGAAAAAATGGATGGGACACACTTAATTCGGTCCAGAAAATGTCCAATTCTATTAAAATTTCAGGAGCAATTCAATGAACGGAATGGATTCTTTCGTTACCAATGATAATGACCTTCTTTCAGGAGTCCAGCGCGAGTATGGACTTCTCCTGTTGCTGCGTAACGAGTTACGCACAGACCACCGCTATCATTGTGCGGAAATTGCTTCCCACATTTTTCCAGCCACCGATTGAAACATTCTATAAAAGGGAGAGAGCTGGGACATGCAAGGGGCATTCAGGGCGGTCGTGGAGGCATTCTATTTTCTAGAGCCGATGGTGGATGGGAGATCAAGAGAGTTTGTTTTCTTGTTTTGTTTTATTTTTCCTTTATAAGAGATTAGCCTAAATCATGTCTTCTCTAAGCTAAACCTCTTAGCTAGGGCTAAGAGGTGAAGCTTGTAGTGCGATTGGAGATTCTATTTTATGCTTTTAATTTAATTTATGAATTGAAGTTGATTTTAGTTGATTATTAAGGGAATACTTTCAGTTTTTAATGATTTGTTGTGACTGAAATTACAATAGATCTGCGATAGCTTTGAGTATTTCTTTCTCCTTTTTATGTTTATGACGTCAGGAAGCCCTGTTGTTCACCATCGTCTCCTGGGTATGGTCAGATGACGGTACCCTTCCTAACCCTCATAGCATGTTGATTGGTTGGTAATTAGTTTAATTTTTGTTGTTTGCTTTGCCTCTTGGGCATGGTTTGGTGATGGAATCCATTCTAATTCATATACCTTTCATCTCTTGAGAACTATATCAACGACAGTTCAATTAATTTCCATGATTCGTGAAGCAGGCGTAAGATCTCCCTGATCTCTACAAGTGGATCCTCCGAATCCCTAGTTTCCTTCCTCTAAATTCTTTAAAGTTTTAGATAATTATTCTATCATTATTCCTCAAATCACACTTGATTTAGATTTCATCTATTTCTAGTTCTAGTTCTAGTTGATTTCAGATTACATACAGGTATCAGTCCCTTAGGATTCGACCTCGGTCTCATCGAGTTTTATTATTACATCACAACCCTACACTTGGGGTGTGAACAAGTTTTTGGCATCCTACGAACAGTTCCCGCAGGACACATGTGTACTTGGGATGCCTTTGAGACACACTTTCATGGGAAGTACTTCCCTCTCACTTACCGTAATGAAAAGGAGTGTGAGTTTCTTCGCCTCCGTAAGGGAGGAATGATTGTGACGGAGTACGAGAACAAATTTACGGAGCTAGCCAAATACGCTCCTTTGATACTGGCAGATGAACCGATGAAAATGCGACATTTTTCAGATGGGTTGCGGCCCGATATCCGCACTCAAACGTGTTGCGCTAGCATTCCCAATTATGCCGAGCTAGTCAACATGTCTCTATGAGCTAAGCAAGATAGAGACAGAGTTTCTCAGACACATATACCAATGGGCCCGAGGCCTCAGCCCGAATCACAGCACTGGCCAGTCCTAGGTAAGAGGCCACATATAGACTCACCTCCCAGGCTCGTGGCTCCGCTGACCCAACCAAGGCGAGCAAAATATTGGTGTACATATTGCGACAAAGGGGGACATACTGACCCCTTTTGTTTTACCAATATGAAAGACAATGGTATTACGCCAACTCAGAAGATCGACTGTCGACCACCACGTGATATAGCGACTCCACCTCTATGATCTGCATCACCAGCGTAGCCATTTTACCGACCACCTATATTTCGGAATAGGTCACCTCAATGACCTATGACAGCGCAACCAAACCACCCTCAATAAGCCCGTGTGCATGTGCTTGCAACTAAAATACTTGAGTCAGCAACTGAAGTGCCTTTGACCTTTGAGGTCTCTGCCCACGGTCAAGGTACACCTGTATTCCTATTGGTAGACATTGGGTCCACTATTTTAATAGTATCATGCTCCATAGTCAAGCGTTTGGGATTGAACACTACCCCTATGGGTGTGTTGAGAGTCTTTATCGCGACAAGGACCTTCTCTAGTACTACCAAACTTTGTAAGGATTGTCTGATAGGCTTAGGAAGCAGAGCGGTGCATATTGACTTGATAGTCTACCCGCTCATAGGCGCGACAGAAGCTGGTGGGCTAATAGCCCACTGGCCCATGGTCAAAGGAAATTGATCCAGGTTTTACGTAAGGTTAGGTCACTAAATAGGAGCTGGATATTCCTTAGAAGGTCTGTAATGAAGTCATTGAAGGAAAGAACGTAGGGTTCAAGTATTAAACCAATTCGTATGAAAGAATAGGCCTAACAAAGGATTACTATAAAGGTTATAAAAATAATATGGTAACTAAAGATGATAAATATGTTATAAATAATAGAAGGGTCGAAACGGAAAATTTCTACAACTTTGAGTTGCCAATAGACTAGTGATATCTTTTTATATTAAAGATTAGTATGTGGTGTCTATTTAGAAATTATTTATGATCATTCTAGGAATTATCCTGTGATTAAATTTGATTATGAGTATGGATATATAGTTTTAGTTGTTTTTGTACAATTAAATTAGAACCATCGGGTAGGATTGAGTTTCATAGTTTAATACTTCGTAAGCTCATGTTAGAGGCGAACTACAGTAAAATGTTATAAGTTTCTTACTTCCCTTGTAAATTCAAGGTTCATATCGCGTCGAGGAGATGTCCCTCTTCTTTCCTTTCCAATGGCCGTGTGTTGCTAACATTCCAAACTTCTGGAATATTTTAGGACTCTCGACTCTTCCTTCCCTTCCGAAGTTAATGAAACCAAAGTGCAATCTACACATAACCCCCTAGCCATATGATCGAAATGGTGACATACAAATATAATTTTAGGAGGTTGAAAACCCTTCTAGTATAGTCTTTTGACTATAAGCACCATGGAAGAACTTATTATCCACCAAGTTAAACAAGAGCTTTCGTTGAATGAGACCCGAATGACAACCTTATAAACATAAGGCTTGAACCTCCTAGCGAATTATAATACTCCTTAAATACTTAGGATGATTAGATTTCGGAATTTCAAAACCATATCCCTACAAGGCATTCGCGGCTTAACTCAATTCTCAATCCTATGTGATTACCAAAGGACTTACTGCTTAAACCGAGCAGAAGAGTAGGATCCATGAGGATTAGGAAGGGATACAATGTGTTGTTTGCCTTGGTCAAGCAGGCAATCGACGTATCGGGTTTGAGCCTACCACATTTGACTTTCTATATTATCCCAATTATAAAGGGTAGAACATACCACCCTTAGGTAAATTTATCATTGAACACTTAGCATGATAATAATGATTTGGACATTTGTTTTCAAACCTCAGAGGTAGAAACTTTTAAGGGGGGTAGACCATTATGAGCTAGGTTAGTGTAGTTATTATATACCCTAACATATATATAAACTTGAAACCAATAGAACTAACTTGAAAACCTTTACTTATTACCCTGAGGCAATTTCGGGGATGAAATTTTTCTTTAAGGGGGGTAGATTATAACATCCCGAAAAAATTTCGTACAAAGACCCGAGTACCACCTCAGATAGAAATCACTCAGGACCAAATCCTTTAGAAATTAGATGAAATTAACTAAGTACTAAACTAGATTATCTATGAAATTAGCTTGAACAACTTTAAATACGAACTGCAAGACCTAAAACTTGTAGAATCATTAACGCTACATTACCCTATAATCTAGGATAAATCTCTAAACCCAGTTGCTCTCGGGAGCACGTTGAAACTTCGTATCGGACCTGGACCGCACGTTGAAAGTCTGATTACTACGAAACTAAATGGTTAGGATCGCCTTACTAGGCTTGACAACTATCTCGGAAATCAAATCCAGATAGTATCCAGAAACGCACAACAAGAGCCCGGAGTGAAGTGTGTGAGAAATGCGAATACCTTTAGAAGATGAACTCAGATTTAAGTGATTTGGGTCATTCATTTGCGGGCCAAATATAAGCTTTCAGATTGTCAGAATCTGACCCAAATATACCCTAGATCAGGGAAAATTTCCAACACATGTCATTGTACTTGTGGCCCTGATCGAGTGTCGGTGACCATTGAACTGAAACTGGTCTTCCGCGGTCGATCTGTAAATCTGATCGGACCAAAAACTTAACTTGACCTAGATCCAACATCAGGAAACTTAAGTCCGACCGCACGTAGAAAAGGGGCCTCTTGATGTGCTCCGTTGGATCGAAATAACCATTATTTGGCTATAAGCTAAGTATACCGCCATTCCCATCACTTCTGGGACTATATAAGGGCCTTAAACTCTGTCTCTCTCATTCCATACGAATTTGGAAAATCCTAAGAGAGAGAAGGGAGAAAAGAGAAGGAAAGAGAGAGGAAGTGAGAGAGAGAGTTGAAGTTTGTTCCTGGGATTCGATCTCACTATTCTACGTGCTTAACCACCATTATCATATCGCTATTCCGGCGATTCTGAATCCATACTTGGGTAAGAAATCATAACCCTAATTTGTTCTAGAGATCCAAATAGATTATGTGATGAAATAGCTAACCTATTTCATGCAATAGGTAGCCGTCGTGCCATAGATGAAGACTTAGTGTACAAACTGAGTTCGATATGAGTCTACCGGTGAAAGGTATGGACTATAAACATTTAGGTTATGGTTTTCAAGGCTTTCAATGTCAGTTAATGATTTATGATTGACTTGATTGATATCACATGCTTAGATATGATGTTTTCCGTATTTTACACATATATATGAACTATGTTGAATATAGTGTATTCCATGTATTTGTTGATATGATTGAATGAGTATGAAATTTAGATTCGTACTTGCTATGATTATTCATCGTGAATATATGGTTGTTATGCGTGTGACAACTCCTTGGTGAAAGGATTTGCCCTAACACCTGTTATAACCAACATACGTCACGTATGTTGAAGTGTGTAGTCTAAGTTCTTGTAAAAATGTCTAAATGAATATTGAATTTGGATCTGTGCTTACCATGATTATTAAATTTGAAGATATGCTTGTTGTGTATGTGGCAACTCCTTTGTAAAAAGTGCTTGCCAGGATATATGTTATAACTAGTCTAATATATATATGTATGTTGAAATGTATACTCTAAGTGTTTGATAGAATGCTTAAATGAGGAAATTCTTGTTGAGATGTATTTAATGATAGTGTTGAGATAGGATTCTCAATTACCTTATCTATAGTTACAATTTTCCTCATGTAACCTATCTCGTTATTTCGTGATTTATGGATGAAATGCCTTTGTATGTTAACATGTGCCCTATGTGTTTGATAAAATGCTCAAATGAGTGTTGTACTTGAATTGTTTGTTAAATGCCTATATGATTATCACATGTCTCGATATGCTGCATTTGAATATGATTAGGACTACTACGTAGTCCAAGCAATCGGTAATAATTCCTGGTTAAGTGGCCGGACTAGTCTTGCTGCATTGGATAAGTTCGGTGAATCCGAGTCGTATGATGATTGTCGACAGTGGTACCATGTCAACTAATTCAGTGTATGCTCGTACCAATCAAACTTTTCAATTAACCCAATTGGCCTATTGTGTGTTTACCATGTATAGACACTACTGCTTGAACCTAAGGTACCAACTTACCAATGTAAAGACCCGTTTAACGTTGGTACCACGATCCGCTAAGACTCATGAGCCGGGCATGGTGGTATTGGACACCGTGGTTGAGCTGTCAGCTTATGCTGGGGTGACGAGCCTCCCCGTAGTGACCAGTGAGCAACCCAAACTCGTGAGCTGAATACGGTGGTATGGGACACTGTATTTGAGTTGTCAGCCTACACTGGCGCAGCCTGGCTATGGTCCCCAGTCGGGTTGGTGACGAGCCTTCGAAAATAGACTGTCAGTTCGTAGGGCATTAGTGTTGTGACTTCGAGTATGAAATAGGCCTACCTTGGCGCAGCCTGGCCGTGGTCCCCAGTCGGGTTAGTAGCGAGCCTTCAAAAATAGACTGTCAGTTAGTAGGGCGTTGGTGGTAATGACCTGAACTTACCTATCATATGTGATTAACTAGGGTTGACGACCCTAGATGGATCATTGTTTGGGTTAATGATATAAAGGGAGGTACCTTAGCTTCCTAATCCTGCTATATGAAAAGGTCTAATAAGAACTCGGTAATCACTCTCATGCACCGCAGCGCCTGTGCCTTTGACGTTGGTGCTGAGCACAGAAGAAGGGGTGCATGCTGCGACCGTAAGTGGAAGATCACAGAGGGAGTGCAGGCAAGGGCATACATCATTATAACATGTCATCCTTGCATTAAACCAGAATATTTAAGAATGTTTTCTATATTGCTTTATCATTACTGCTTGACTGAATTGATAACATGTTAACTTCTGCCTTATAGCTCCACTGACTTGATCACTCACTCCCACGTTCTAGGACGGTGTTTTAAAACACCAACTAGACTCTGTTGTAGTTTCAGGTGATGTCGAGGCTCATAAGGTGGAGCCTGTCTTCTATGATGACGAGGATGAGTTCTCCTACATGCAATTCTTTGACAGGTCTATATAAACCTGGAGTTGCGAATCGGGGCTACAGGGATATGGATAATTGACATTACACTCTTGTTATTTTGTAGACCTTGGAACAATACATGTAATTATTTAACCTGGTATCATGTTCACACTCTAGAGACTTACAATAACTTAAGTGTTTTATATATCTATCACAGTCTTCCGCTTGCGTAATCTAATCGTCTCTGGAGTATGATATGCTGTTTTAGCTTAATCCCATTCATGTTTAATGTACTAACACAGACAACATTTAATCATCATTATCTATGTTGCATAAGTGATGCGTTGGAACTCGGGATTTGAGCTCTTGCTCGACCCTCGATTTTCAGGGCGTTACGCATATGGGTACAACTTCGACTCTAACACAAGGGCGAAAATCAAGGCGATCTTAGACGGGCTCATGTTGGCTTCCCAATTGGGATTCCCTAGAGTGCAAGTGGCGAGCGACATTAACATTGTGGTGAGGGCCCTGTCCAACACTTTGAATATTTGCTGGTTCATCTGGTACTGGAAGGCGAGAATCGAGTCCATCTCGCAAGACATAGAAGTGCACATGATAGCCCACACTCCTAGAGAGGCAGACTCGGTTGCCAATAGTTTGGCTAGGCTAGGGAGTGAAAGTCAAGAAAACCACACATTCTGCTCATGGGATTCCCTTCTGGCCGCCATCCGTGTTCTTCTATTTCTTGATAAAGTGGGCCTAGGTAACCTACGAGTCGCTTAACCCAGGCTTTCATGTTTTTGGTCCGTTTTGTTCATAGGATAGGGGGGCCCATTCTGTTTTGCTATTGGCCCACCCTGAATGTAGTCTTGTAAGCCGTTCCCAGTGATTTTCTTTGAATATGTTGTCCAATTTATTTATTTATTTTTTAAAATTTTTAAAGTAACTTTTCTTGATTTCTACTTATTAAACTGAAGTGATTAAGTAACTTTAAATAAAAAAAAGCCACTTATAATTGATCATAAACTAAACTTATCTCAAATAATTACTTATCTACTACTGTAAGTAAAAAAAGTAACTTATTTGGTGGTATCCAAATGAACCCTAAGTGTCAGCTCTAGCTTTGTGACTAACGCTGAGCCATTGTCAAAGGTGCTCCCTAACACCTCTTTATACAGTTACAAAGGAAATCTTCCTTGCTCCCTTCCTTTAGCACTCTTCAAATAGAGAAGTCCTTCATTGAATGTCAACTCCCACATTCTAATAGGAAAGAGAGTTTCCTCATTCTTTCTCTTCCTGTGTCTTAGTCCTCTTCAGGAAAGAACTTATCACCTATGTGTCCAAGTTTCTCCTACTGAGCTATCCACCTCTGTCAGATTGACATTTTTCATCTCTCTAGGCCTAACTACAAACCTCTATAGTTGCATCCATCCATTTTTGAGAGAGTGATAGGACAACCTCTCACAATCCAAACACCTGTCTCCATGCCCACCTAGGGGTTACCTATTTATGGGCCTAACCCCAAATTACTAGGATCCACTCTTAACACCTCAGGATGTTACCTCTAACATTCTCTGAGCACCCCATACATCTTAAATCCCATTGCACATACTGAACACTATTGCTTTCTCCTTTTTAATCCTTCTTCAGGACTCTCTCAGAATATTAGTGTTGGCATTCATCTGAAACAACACTATTGTTCTGTGATTCAGTCCCACAAGAAGAACTCATTAGATTGTTGGTCCTAACACTAATTTGCATTTAGATACACCATTAGTGGCACTAGCATCATTCCTCCCACCAACGGGACTCCCAGAATGTTAGCATCATTCCTTCACAAAGTTTCACCTGAAAGTAATCCTGACATTGTGACCATGTGCATTACTCCCTCCAAGGGAACTCATTAAATGAAAAGGAAATAGTATATTCTTCTACTATTGTTCCGGTAAATATTCTAGCCCTAGAGTATTATCATAGATAGTCTTGCCATTTTATGACACGCATATAAAGTATAATCTGTTCATTGATGAACGGATGGTTGAATTTAAAAAAATAGAGAGAGAGAGAGAAGGTGATCAGGTCTAACAAGGCCTGGTGATAACTCATGGGCCTTGAGGCTAAGCTCAAACACGCAAAAAACAAGGGCTCGGGATGGGTGGGCTTTGGGGAAATTTTTAAAAAATTTTTTTAATAGAAAGGTAGAATAGTACCACCTGAATTTCATTAGAGAGAATCTAGAATATACAACCATTCGGGTGGGTTCCAATAAAAAGATCCTTACCATGCCTATCCTATACCATTCCTGCACAATTTGGAAAAGAAAAAAGGAAGCAGAAAAGAAAATTGGATAGATCGGTAAATAGGGAAGAATCAACTGGTGAAGCAAGCATCAGCTATTAATCGACGGTATACGGATCAGAGGGGGAAGTTGAAAATCTCAATTGCTGCTACAGATGGCTCTAGAGAACACCACAGTAAGAACCAGAGCTGAAAACAGAGTTCCAGCAGTAGCCACACAACACCAATCCCCAGGAGCAGCTACATCCAGAGATGAAGTGGAGCCCAGATGGCTAACCCCCTGCTAAGGCCAGACAAGTAAACCATTCTCTGTCTCAACCTCTAGCTGAGTATCAAGAAAAAGCATCCACTTGCAAGCTTGTGGCAGTTAGCCATGACAGAAGACATCCAAGAGAGGCATGGGCAGGCTAACCGAGCAGAGAATGGACCCGCACTGGGCAGAAACAACTCTTTGATGGCTGGTCCTAGACAGTCCCTAGATAGGACTGAAAGATAGCTCAGAGGTAGAGATCAGCCGATCCCCTTCTTTGGTCTGTTGTGCCTAATTTGGCTAATGTTAACCTTCTCTAGAATAATGGATCCTCTGATGAGGATGGGGAGGTCACACATCAAGAGGAAAATCTTATTTGGGGAGGCACTACTAGTAGATTTGGCCAGATCGTCTGCCACCGAGTTACCTTCTCTGAGAGCGTGGGAGTAACAAATGTTGAGAGACTGAGAGAGCTGCTGAATGTCTCCCAGGAGGTACCAAATGTTCCAGCTGTGGGAGTTGATGGGATTGACCATTGAATCGAAAATTGCATGCAAATCAGTTTTAACTATAATGTTTAGCAAGCCTTTGTCTTTGCACAGAATCAATCCATCAACCATAGCATGGGCTTCAACGATTGTGTTGGTAATAGGGCTATAGCTTTTCTAGAAGGCGAAGATGAGGTTTCCCTTGGTCTCTGCAAACTCCTCCTCCACCCCCTTCCCCTGGGTTGCCCCTAACTGAGCCGTCAACATTCAGCTTGGCCCAGCCTAGCAGGGGTTTTCTCCAAGTGATGATTTGGGCCTTTTCAGAGGAAAGAGGGGTGTTGATAGCCGATCCCAATGTGAGCATGGTGTTTGTTCCCTAAATGGAGGAAGAGACCAAGTGAGGCAGCTAGGTGCCTAATTCTTGGAGCCATCTCATAATTTTGATGATTGTTGGGTCTGCAAAGAAGGGGCGATTATCGAATTTGGTTGCATTCCTTGTGATCCATAATTCCCATATGATGAGAAAGGGGGTGGGACCCCGTAGTAGCTATCAGGAGGAAGATTTTTTGGTAGATGCAATCCAGAGCTGAATTCGATTATTGATAGATTGGCCTTGAGGAAACCAGACCTGAAATAAATGGGCAAAGTGGTTCCAAACTATGGAAGCGATTAGCCCATTACATAGCAGGTGGTCTAAGTCTTCAACGTTGTAGGAGGGCTGAAGCATTGGCTAATGGTTGGCGTGGGTATTATGGGGGAGGGGGTCGAGAGGTTGGGGGTTGTTAGATGATTGGAGGGTGGATCTTTGACTGGTCTAGGTGATGAGGCTAAATGTTGGAGCTGAAATAGAGTTGAGGGTGGGCTGTCGAGGTAGACTTTGGATCTGTTGCAAGTTATGGGCTGCTAGCCTATTACCATTGGGACTATTGTGCATTGGAGAGGGTTGTTGGCTGCCAGCGACAGATGAAGCATGGAAAGAGTGGATTCTTACAGCAGACGCATTTTGAGGCTAGGCTGATGACTATTTTCTGAACTATGTTGTCCACCAAGATTGCTTTATGCATCACCTTCCATAGGAAGATGGCGAGCTTGGGAGGAAGATACTTGTTCCAAGCCCAAGGGGCCCATGACTGTATGGGGAGGGATGCACAGATGGCGTTCCAAGCTGAATTGGTTGAAAATTTACCAAATGACATGAGGTTCCATATGAGCCTATCTTTCCTTATGGAGAGGGAGATACCACTATCTTTGATCGCTTGGATGGAGGAAGCAGGGAGCAACCAAGGATAGGTTCCAACTGCCATGGCGGTTTTAAAAATCCTTAACCAAGGCATTTCTCGATGAATCTTGAGGAGGGGAGAATGAGGTTCCTATCAGCAGCCCGTTATCGGTCCAATTGTCAGTTCAAAATTTAACGTTTTCCTTGCCTATCATCCATCTTGAGTTGAGGAGGCAAAAGAGGAGGTTGGCTCTGATCTCCTTCCAGATGCTGGAACCTCTAATATAGGGCTGGTTAGAGTCTGAAATGAATCTGAATAGGTATTTGGCTGAGAATAGCTTCGCCCATAGAGATTTCCCTTCAAGTAGTCTCCAGGCCATCTTGCAACGAAAGGCTTGCATAACATCAACCAGTCTTCTAATGCCAAGACCTCCGAGTAAAGGAAAGCATAACATACTCCATCTAACCCAATGCCTTCGATTCCCATCTTTTGAATTTCCCCAAAAGAAGGAGGCTAGCATCAACTCGATATGGTGGCAGGCTCTTTTCGAAATGCTAAGTGCTAATAGAAAATGCACAAGAATGCTCCCTAGAACAAGCTTGATGAGCACAAGTTTGGCCACCTGTTGTGAAGCTTGGCCTTCCATCCCATAATCCTAAGTTCAATCTTGTGAATGAGAGGAAGAAGATGCTGGTATCTGACTTTCCCTTTAACAAGCGAGGCTCCCAAATATGTGAGGGGAAAGGAGGATTACTGAAAGCTTGTGAAATGTGAGATTTTCCTAGGCCTCCCAGGTGGACCCTTTTTGTGGAGAAGGAACAACTCTTTGACGGATTAACTCTCTACCCAGATCCTAACTCATAGGATTAAAGGAAAGAGAGAAGGGAGAGTATCAAGGAGATCTTGCCATTAATAAAGATAATAGTATCATTAACGAATAGAAGATGTGATATGGTGGGGCTATTCCTAGGAAGTTTGTAAGGGACGCAAGTCCTTGATAAAAAGAGGTGATAAAGACCTCCATTGCGATAATGAAAATGGTCGGGGAGAGAGGATTGATGGGATTTTTGTCCCGTGCTCGACCGGTCGTGAGCCTCGCTCAACCGGTCGAGGGTTGGTGCACAGCCAGTCGTGGAGTTGAGTCGTGGCATGACTCAAAGTCGAGCAATTGTGGACTATTTTTCTCTGGGGTGCTCAGCCAGTCGAAGGAGGATCTCGACCGGTCATGGGTGGCGCTCAACTGGTCATGGACTTGGTACGACCGGTCGAGGTTACGAAGATTCGTTCCGCGATTTTGCACGAATTTCGTGTTGTAAGTCCTTTCGCAACTGGGATGCGGAAAGGAGTTTCTTAAAACTTTAAAGAGGAGGTACCTAGAGCTTTCTAGGTATGACAAGAGGGTTTTCTAAAGCTTTACAAGGGATTTTCTAATGGGTTTAGGGCTATCAAAGGTGAGAGAGAGAAGAAAAGAGAGATGAAGCTTATATAAGAGAGATTATGCTCGTGGAGGTTATCAACTGCGCAATCTATATCTCAGCGCTTCTATGTCCTTGTAATCGGTGAGATCTCTCCATTTTCTTTGTTTCTCTTATTTTTTATCCACTCCTGCATGAGTGAAGAAGGTTGTAACATTCTACTTCATAGTGGATTGTTGATCTGGATGAGGTCCCGTGGTTTTTACCTCTTTGAGGGTTTTTCACGTAAAATCTCCTGTGTGGTGTGTGGTTTATGCTTTGATTTATTTCATTGTTTTATTATCCATAATTCTGATTTATTTCGGGAGCCTAATCCTAAGGTTTTGTGCAAGGCTCCCAACAAAGTGGTATCAAAGCTAAGTTCATTGAACGGGTAGGATCGGTTTTGAATTATGGAAGGTGGCTCATCAAGGATGATCAGCCTCAATGGTTCTAACTAGACCATATGGAAGGCTAAGATGGAGGACTTGCTTTATTGCAAGGACCTATATTCTCCAATTTTAGGCATATCAGCAAAATCCAAGGATATGTCTGATGATGATTGAAAGAAGATGGATCGAAAGGCGGTGGAGTTTATTAGACAGTGGTTGGATGATTCTGTATTCAGCCATGTGTCTACGGAAACCTCAGCCGCTAGCCTATGGCTGAAATTAGAAGGGCTATATGATAGGAAGACAGGTGGTAATAAAATACTTCTGATAAGGCAACTTGTGAATCTCAAGTTTAAGGATGGTGGTTCTGTGGCCGAGCACATGAATGAGGTCAGCAATATAGTGAACCAACTCTCTTTTATGAAGATGGTCCTGGATGATGAATTACAGGCTTTGTTATTGCTTAGTCCTTTGCCTGACAGCTGGGAGACATTGGTGGTGTCTCTAAGTAACTCCGCGCTAGATGGAAAGATATTCATAGAACAGGTAACCAGTTGTCTCTTCAATAAGGAGACAAGGAAGAAGTCTCAGGGGTCTACTCAGTAGGAGGCCCTTGTGACATAGGAACGGGGGAGAGGAAAGAACAGGTAGGGCGAGAAAGCCCGAGAAAAATCAAGAGACAAGTCGAGTAACAGAAAAGATATTAAATGCTGAAATTGTGGCAAGAAGGGCCACTATAAGCATGAATGTCGTAAGGCTAAAAACAATAAGAAAGGAAAATAAAAGGAAGATGAATCAGATTCCACTGCGGTCGGCTCAGATGGCGACGCTATAGTTATTCTTTCAGGGTATTGATAAACAGGTCTCCATCAGCCCCATTGAATGGAGAAGTGCCTGAGAAGGTGTGGACTGGACAGGATCCATCGTACAGTCATCTCAGGGTATTTGGATGTAGGGCATCCGTTCACGTACCAAAGGACGAGAGGTCCAAGCTCGATATGAAGATCAAACAGTGTCTTCTTAGGGTACGGTGATGAAAAGTTCTGTTACAGATTGTGGGATCCGACCGAGAGAAAGCTCGTTAGGAGCAGAGATGTGGTTTTCCTTGAATATCAGTGTATAGAAGACATTGGTAAGCCAGAGAAGAACCAGCCTAGTTCAGGTGAGTTAGAGGACATAAATCCTATTATTCCTCCCATGGTGCCTGATGATGGGGGAGTACAGCAAGGTGTAGAGGATGAGGGAGTTCCTTTAGAAGATGGACCAGGGGAGCAGCCCCCACTTGATCCACCTGTTAAGCCACAGGTGAGGAGGATATCTAGGGACAGACAACCATCCAAGAGGTACTCGCCACATGAGTATATTATGCTAACTGATGGGGGAGAGCCAAAAGATTATTCTGAGGCCCTAGCCGACAAGCATAAAGAGTAGTTAAAAGCTATGCAGGAGGAGATGGAATCCTTGCATAAGAACCACACCTGTGATATGGTGAAACTGCCTAAGGGCAAGAAAGCTTTGAGCAACAAGTGGGTTTTTAGAAAGAAGGTTGAGCAAAAGAATTCACAGACAAGGTTTAAGGCTAGACTTATGGTGAAAGGGTTTGGTCAGAGGAAAGGCATAGACTTCGAGGAGATATTCTCACCAGTGGTGAAGATGACATCCATACGGATGTTGCTTGGGTTGGCGGCTAGCATGGATCTAGAAATAGAGTAGTTAGATGTTAAAACTGTCTTCCTCCATGGTGATCTGGAAAAAGAGATCTACATGCACCAACTAGAGGGGTTCGAAGTCAAGGGCAAAGAGCATATAGTGTGTAGGCTGAGAAAGAGCTTGTATGGGTTGAACAAGATCCACGACAATGGTACAAGAAGTTTGACTCATTTATATTGAAACATGGGTATGACAGAATGGAGTCGGACCACTGTGTGTTCATGCGCAAGTTCTCAGATGGTGATTTCCTAGTTCTGTTATTATACGTTGATGATATGCTCATAATGAGAAAAGACATCAAGAAGATCGATAAGCTGAAACAGGAGTTGGGCTAGTCTTTTGTGATGAAATACTTGAGCCCGACTAAACAGATCCTAGAAATGGAGATAAACTGTGACAGAAGCAGCAGGAAGCTTTGGCTGTCACAAGAGCAGTATATTAAGAAAGTCCTAGAGTGGTTAAATATGAATGCAGTGAAGCCGGTTAGTACTCCACTGGATGGTCACTTCAGATTGAGCGACAAGCGGTGTCCCAAGACTAAGGCAGAGGTGGATGAGATGCAGAAGATACCCTACGCATTAGTTGTAGGAAGTTTGATGTATGTTATGGTGTGTACACGCCTAGACATAGCATATGGGGTTAGTGTTGTCAGCCGGTATTTTATCAATCCTGACAAAGAGCATTGGGCAGCGGTGAAATGGATACTGCGGTATCTAAGAGGCTCATCCAGGTTGAGCCTATGCTATGGTGACGGTAAACCTGTGTTAGAGGGCTACACAGATGCAGATATGACAGGTGACATAGACTCTAGCAAGTCTATATCGGGGTTCATGTTCATGTTTGCAGGGGGAGCGGTTTCTTGGCAGAGCAAGCTACAGAAGGTTGTAGCATTGTCAATGACAGAGGTCGAGTACATTACAATCACAGAGGCATGTAAAGAGATGCTTTGGATGAAAAGGTTCCTACAGGAACTTAGCCTGAAGTAGGAGGAGCACGTGGTCTATTGCGATAGTCAAAGTGCTATACACTTAAGCAAGAATCCAAGTCAGCATTCCAAATCGAAGCACATAGAGATTCGGTATCACTGGATTAAGGATACTTTAGAACAAAAGGTGTTACAGCTTGAGAAGGTCCATACGGACGATAATGGGTCAGACATGATGACCAAGGCTTTGCTCAAGGGCAAATTTGAGGTTTGTAGAAACCCGGCTAGCTTGAAGAAGGTGAATCCCTCCTGGGACAAAAAGAGGGAGTTTTGATGAGATTTTTGTCCCGTGCTCGACCGGTTGAGGGTTGGTGGACGACCAGTCGTGGAGTTGAGTCGTGGCACGACTCAAGGTCCAACGACTGTGGACTATTTTTCTTTAGGGTGCTCAACTAGTCGAAGGAGGATCTCGACCGGTCGTGGGTGGAGCTCGATCGGTCGTGGACTCGGTACGACCAGTCGAGGTTACGCAGATTCATTCCATAATTTTACGAATTTCATGTCGCAAGTCCTATCACAACTAGGATGCGGATTTCATGTTGCAAGTCCTATCGCAACTAGGATGCGAAAAGGAGTTTCTTAAAACTTTAAATAGGAGGTACCTAGGGCTTTCTAGGTATGACAAAAGGGTTTCCTAAAGTTTTACAAGGGATTTGCTAAAGGGTTTAGGGCTATCAAAGGTGAGAGAGAGAAAGAGAGAAGAAAAGAGAGAGAGAGAAAGCTTATAGAAGGGAGATTATGCTCGTGGAGGTTATCTACTGCGCTATCTATATCTCAGCGCTTCTATGTCCTCGTAATCAGTGAGATCTCTCCATTTTCTTTGTTTCTCTTATTGTTTATCCACTCCTATGTGAGTGAAGAAGGTTGTAACGTTCTACTTCATAGTGGATTATTGATCTAGACGAGGTCCTGTGGGTTTTACCTCTTTGAGGGTTTTTCAAGTAAAATCTCTTATGTGGTGTGTGGTTTATGCTTTGATTTATTTCATTGCTTTATTATCCATAATTCTGGTTTGTTTCAGGAGGCTAGATCCTAAGGTTTTATGCAAGGCCCCCAACAAGGATCTCCTTGGCGTAGACCCATCGACGATTGGAAGAAGCCAAAAGGTCTTCCATTTATGATAATGGAAAACCAACAGCCCTCCAAGCAATGTTGGGCCAACCGAATCCAGTTCGGGTTGAATCGGAAGGAAAGAAGGACCTCCCTTATGAAGCACCATTCCAGTCTGTCGTAGGATTTTTTTCATATCCAACTTGAATATGATATTCCCTCCTAGAGTTTTCCTGTCTATGTCGCCGGCCATTTCAGAGGCAATGGATATACTCTCAGCAATGGATGTCTTTAGTGAAGGCACTTTGCTCTTTGGATATGATTGAAGGAAGGAGGTTGGAGAGCTTGGACGCGATGATCTTGGAGAATATTTTTTTAATGCAGTTGCATAGACCGATGGGCCTATAGTCTGCAGAACTGACTACATTAGGCTTCTTAGGGATGTGGAAGATTGATGTGCATTGGAAGGCTCTTGGGATTTGACCTCCCTTAAAGAATTCACAGGCCGCTTGGAGAATATCATCCTTGATTATGTCCCAGCTAGATGTATAAAAACCTCCAGAGAAACCGTCTAGACCGGGCGCACTCTCTGCGGGAATGGCAAAAACAGTAGCTTTGATCTCCTCCATGCTTTGGAGGTCGCATGAGAGAAGAGCTCATATGGATGGAGATCAGAGAGGGGATACAGTTAAGCAAGCCTGGGGGGATCGAGGAGGTCACAGAGGAGAAGAGGTTAGAGAAATACCTGACGGCTTCTTCTCCTATATAAGAATCTGACTAAAGAATGGAACCTGAAGGTAGCTGGATGGATGTGATTATAGCTTTTCTTCTTCTGTCCATCACCGAGGCGTGAAAAAATTTGATATTCTTGTCTCATTCTTTCAGCCAGGAAACTTTGGACTTCTGCTTCCAATAAGTCTCATCCTAGAGGAGGGCTTTCTTGAGGGCAGCTTGAGCTAGGTTCAGCTTTTCTCTGTCCATATCTGATCTGGATTGAGTAAGACCAAATTCTACCCTGTTCACTTCGTCTTCAGTGAGCCTGACTGCCTGAAATATGTTTCCAAAAATTGTGAATTCTGTTCACCCCCCAAGTATAGGGTTGTGATGTAGTAATAAACTCGGTGAGACCGAGATCGAATCCACAGGGATTGAAACCTGTACGTATTCTGAAACTAAGTAGAACTAGAACTAGACTAAGATGAAATCTAAACTGAATGAAATTTAGAGAATAATTGTGAAATAATTATCTAAAATGTAGAGAAATTCAGAGGTAGAAAACTAGGGATTCAGAGGATTCACTTGTAGAGATCAGAGAGATCTTATGCCTGCTTCAAGAATCATGGAAATTAGATTGAACTGCCGTTGATATAGTTTTCAAGAGATGAAAGGTATATGAATTAGAATGGATTCCATCACCAAACCATGCCCAGGAGACAAAGCAAACAATAGAATTAAACTAATTACCAACCAATCAACATGCCATGAGGGTTAGGAAGGGTACCGACATCCAACCATGCCCAGGAGACGATGGTGAACAATAGGGCTTCCTGATGCCATAAACATAAAAAGGAATAGGAACATGCTCAAAGCTATCGCAGACCCATTGTAATTTTAGTCACAACAGACCATTAAAGACTAAAAACATTCCTTTAAAATCACACTAACATCAACATGAATTCAGTCTTACACAAAAGGCACAATCAACAGGTCCTCCCATCACGCTACAAGCTTCACCTCTTAGCCCTAGCTAAGAGGTTTAGCCACACATGAATGGGCTAGATCTCATAATAAAATAGAGAAAAGAAAGAAGAAAAAGAAGAAAGGAAATTAAAACCCGTCCTTTTGCTCCTGTCTCTCTCTCTCTCTCTCTCTCTCTCTCTCTCTCTCTCTCTCTCTCTCTCTCTCCTCCTCTTCACGTCCGGTCCAAACTCCCACGATATTTCACCCAGCCTCCCTCTGTTTTCTTTTATAGAGCTGATAAGTCAGTCGTTTTATCATAGAGAGAGACGGACAGCTGCTTCCGTAGAGTGATACGCAGCAACATCGAATGCATCACCAATTTATTTTTGAATCAAAACCACGGCTGCACATGCAAGATCTAAGACGTACAGTTGTCTTAGCTATGGTCGGTCCCACCTTGTGAGTATTTTGGATGGTCCAGATCGTTGAACCGATCCTCATCATGACTGCAAAACTGTCCACAAAATCTGGTCTTCGGACGTGCTGTAACAGGCCACGCGTAACAGAGCTTACGCTGAAATGATGGTGGGCCCCAATTCGCTGTTATGTTGCAAAATCCATGTCGGTCACTGTGTTCTGATTGAAAAACCGTTCAGAAAGGACCAGTTTTGACTCAAGATAAGTGCGACCCATTGATTTTTAAACCTACCGTCCATTTAACAATTTGCCGCTGATTCCATTCACTCTCGTTCATGGGTCTGGAAAACCACTATATGTATGGTCGGTTTGACGTCCTGGGGCGAATGGACGGTCCAGATGGACCACATGATGATCGACGGTGGCCCACTAAGATCGTCTGATCTCTCTGTTTCGCGGACGCTGGAGACAAAAACGGAAGTTTCCGTTTTGCGTTGGCTTTCAGTGGGGCCCATTCCTCTAGGTGTATGAGGAATCCACTCCGTCCATTGATTTCAGGACGAAAAACAGACCTGGAAATAGTATTTTCGGAGTAAAATAAGTGTGGCCCATAAGCTGATTTAGTCCACCTTCCGTTTGCTTTTGAATGGCTGGAATTCCATCCCCTTTACTTCTAGAAATTCTTCCACCTAGGAAGTGTTAAGAAGTTCCATAGGGACATGATGGACGGTCTGGATCGATGATCTGGATGATAGGTGGAGCCCACAAAAATCGTCCGCATGCTCTGTTCACGGTCGCTGACGAGATGAAATTTTTGAAAAGAGATTTTCGGTCAACAGTCTCTTGGCCGATTTTGACGGTTCGGTGTAAGGCGGGTGCACTGGTGTTGTGCACTCCACTGATGTGATACAGGTCCCACCTTGATATATATTCAAAATCTGCTCCGCCATTCATTTTCCTGGATCTTTTAAGATATTGATTCCAAATTTGACGCGTATCCAGTAATTCGGTGGGTCCCAAAATGACGATTTATGGGCTGATTTGACCATTGGGCCACTTCCACAGGGATCTGATGGCTGAATTTTGACTTGTACGGTTAATTTATGATTCTTAATTCATGTATGAAGTTTCGAGCCGAACGGATGGTGAGAACCTTGTGATTTTGCATTGTGGACGTCTTTCAGGCCACTTAAGCTTCAATTTATCCGTTTTCTTGGATCTCTGGCAGGTGAATTCTTCGATCTTGGTCCCCTGGAGTCCATCCTTTGCCTTGGTGTCATCAGAGTATTAATTCCATGCTTTTAGCTGCCTAAATAATCCCGGCTCACAAATACACCTTGCATTATACACACGAGTAAAGCAGACCATTAAAGGATATCATGTTCGTAAAATCAGGTAATTACCAGGGTCTGATATACAATATTTGACCCTCAACACCACCCCCAACCAGCATTTTGCTAGTCCCGAGCAAAGTATGCGAAAATTAAGTTGAGAATTACAAAACAATTTCTATGAATTCAGGTGATCTTTGAGACACAATCTAGATAATAGAATTCTAAAATTCATGAATGTTGGGTATTACTTTCTGTCGGACTCAAGCACCTGGTAAACTTCATAATCAAGTTCAAAGTTTTAACCCATTAATTAGAAAAATTTTAAACGTTGAGTTTCATGTATAGAATAATCTCACTTACTATCATTAAGAGATCCAATCATCACTTTCCATGATAACTTTGATGATCAAAAGAGCATTCAGGATAACCTAGACCAGAACTTGCCTTACAGTTCTTCTTTTCATCATTTTTTTTTTTTTTAGCTTTTGATTTTTTTCATTGAGGGAAAGGGGAATCGAATCCGCACCTATAGGGAGCAAACCTATGGTGAAGATCGTCACCCAACCATTTTCACATATCGTCCATAGGGAATTGAATCCCCACCTATAGGGAGCAAACCTATGGTGAAGATTATTTGGCCAACCCTTTCAGCAGGTAGCTATCTTGTAACTGGGTATTTTCTTTTTGTTTCATTCTTCTTATTGAACATGATGGCCAAATTCCCCAGGTTGGTTCTTTCCATGTTTAATGATCACCAAATTATAATTCACTATCGAACTGAAACCGTAATGTGCAAGCGAGATGTGACATGTGAAATCATGATTCAATCAATGTTTAAAACTTCTAATTATGGATTGATAAGTCAAACTCAACTATGAAATCTAATAGATAATTGAATCCGAGAGTCATAGATTATCAACATCACGTATCTTGAAATTCTAAGTGCCCTAGATGGCTGTTAAAATCACTTCGAATTCACACAAAATGCTAGAAAAATTTTAAAAATTTTCACTTCACAATTTTTGCTCAAGAAAAGGAAAACTCAAGAAAAGGAAAATACTGATTAGGAAACCTAATCTCCCAAGAAAAAGAAAACTCAAGAAAAGGAAAATACTGATTAGGAAACCTAATCTCCCACCCCCAACCTAAAATCTACATTGTCCTCAATGTAAAAGGTATAAGCATGCTATGCACATGGGACAACGAAAGTAAATGAGAAGTGATGGGAAGAGAGTACCTGAATAACGAATCGAGAGAGACTTTCCAAGAGATAGCAGGTCAACAAGAGAGTGAAACCAACACAAGTAAAGCACAAATAACAAAAATAAACTCCTACCTATACCACTTTCGCAGGTGCTCTCGATTGCATTTAGCGTATGCAACAAGCCTTTAAACCCCTAAGTTGCCCCTAGTGGACGAGTTGTAGTCTCGTGAGGGTTTGCAGTAATGTTACCCACAAACATTGAACTAACTAAATAGGAAAATGAAATGAATTGAAAAGTTGGGTTGCCTCCCAGGAGCGCTATGTTTAACGTCTTCAGCCAGACCAAGGCAACTACCCTAGTCCTATGCAAATAGGAAACCTACCTATACCTCCATCAGACTAGGAGATCATTCCTGGTAAACAGGATCAGTCAGAGGCATGGACATGTCCTCTGAATTAAATTTCTCGACAAATAGCTTCAAGCGATGTCCATTTACTTTAAACTCCTTGCCATTGTCGGGGTCTCTTATCTCAACGGCCCCATGATGATATGCAGTAACAACAATGTAAGGGCCGGTCCAACGAGATCGAAGCTTACCCGGAAAGAGATGTAATCGAGAATTATACAGAAGGACTTTCTGACCTGGTGTGAATGATTTTCGTAAAATATGTTGGTCATGAAACGCCTTCATCCTGTCCTTGTAAATTCTCGAGTTCTCGTACGCGTCGTTCCGGATTTCTTCAAGTTCATTCAACTGAAGTTTGCGTAGCGAGCCAGCGTTGTCCAAATTGAAATTTAGATTTTTGATCGCCCAAGAGGCTCTATGTTCCAATTCCACAGGCAAGTGGCAAGCCTTCCCATGACGAGTTTAAAGGAGACTTCCAATAGGAGTTTTAAAAGCAAGATGCAGTGCGCCCATAAGGCATCGGTCAATCGAATTGACCAATCCTTACTACGTGGGTTAACCGCTTTTCTCCAAAATGTGTTTGATCTCCCTATTAGAAATCTCAGCTTGCCCACTTGTCTGTGGGTGGTATGGGGTGCTCACCTTATGAGAGATTTCGTATTTCTTCATTAAACTCTCTAATGGCCTATTACAAAAGTGTGAGCCCCCATCACTAATAATGGCTCGAGGTGTTCCAAATCGGGAAAGGATGTTTTCTTTTAAGAATTTAATGACCGTGCGATGGTCATTAGTTCGACATGGAATCGCTTCGACCCATTTAGTGACATTGTCTACGGTAAGCAAAATATATAAATTCCCAAAAGATTGGGGAAATGGCCCCATGAAATCGATGCCCCAGCAATCAAATGCCTCTATGATAAGAATAGGATTCAAGGGCATCATATTTCGATGGGACAATGCTCCCAATTTCTGACAACGCTCACAAGCTTTGCAAACTCATGAGTATCCCTGAACATAGTGGGCCAATAGAAGCCACACTGCAGAATCTTGGTCGTGGTCTTTTTTGCAGAAAAGTGACCACCACAGGCCTGCGAGTGACAGAAGGAGATGACACTCTGATGCTCATCGTCTGGCACACATCTCCTCAAGATTTGGTCTGAGCAATATTTAAACAAGTATGGATTATCCCAGAAGAATTTGCACACCTCGGTGAAAAATTTCTTCTTATCTTGCGCAGTCCAATGTGTCGAAATGGAACTTGTAGTAAGATAATTAGCAATATCAGCGAACCAAGGTAAATGGGAGACTCTGAACAGTTGTTCATCAGGGAACATGTCGTTGATATGGGTCGCCTCAAGGGAATCAGAGGTATTAAGGCGAGAAAGGTGATCGGCCACTACATTCTCTACTCCCTTTTTATCTTTAATTTCTAAATCAAATTCTTGGAGTAAAGGATCCATCGTATCAGGCGGGGCTTAGAATCATTCTTAGAAAGAAGATACTTCAGTGCCGCATGATCTGTATAGATAATGATCTTGGATCCGATCAGGTAGGACCTAAATTTGTCCAAGGCGAACACTACGGCTAAGAGTTCCTTTTCTGTAGTAGAGTAGTTCACTTGGGCAGGATTTAAAGTCCTACTTGCATAATGGATGACGTAGGGCCTCTTATCTTTTCTCTGGCCTAGAACCGCTCCAAGAGTATAATCAGAAGCGTCGCACATAAGCTCAAAAGGAAGGCTTCAGTCGGGTGGCTGCATGATGGGTGCAGTGGTTAACATGCCTTTAAGCTTGGTGAAAGCTTCCTGACATTGCTTAGTCCACTCGTATGGAGCATCCTTTTGAAGAAGATTACATAAAGGACGAGAGAGGAGACTAAAGTCCTTTATGAATTGCCTGTAAAATCCTGCGTGTCCTAAGAAGGATCGCACGTCTCTGATGTTCTTGGGTGGAGGTAGGTTAGAGATAAGATCGATTTTTACCTTATCTACTTCAATTCCCTTGGACGAGATGATATGTCAAAGGACAATCCCCTTATGAACCATGAAATGACACTTCTCTCAATTAAGTACCAAGTTCTTTTCTTCACATCTTTTCAACACACATTTAAGACTTTCCAAGCACTCGCTGAAAGATGAACCATAGACAGAGAAATCGTCTATGAAGACCTCTAGATATTGCCCTACCATATCAGAAAAGATACTCAGCATACATCGCTAAAAGGTGGCAGGGGCATTACATAGTCCAAATGGCATCCTTCGGTAAGCAAAGGTGCCGTAGGGACATGTAAATGTGGTCTTTTCCTGATCCTCAGGGGCGATTTCAATCTGATTGTAGCCCGAATATCCGTCAAGGAAACAGTAATAGGAATGACCAGCTAGCCTTTCTAAGATTTGATCAATGAAGGGCAAAGGAAAGTGATCCTTCCTTGTGACGGTATTCAACTTTCTGTAGTCAATGCACATTCTCCAACCAGTAGTGACTCTAGTTGGCACGAGTTCATTATTAGCATTGGCTACGATGGTGATTCCAGACTTCTTAGGAACCACCTGAGTTGGACTCACCCATTGACTATCAGATATGGGGTATATGATACCTACATCCAATAGTTTAAGAACCTCGGCCTTGACCACTTCCTTCATGTTTAGATTTAGTCTACGTTGTGATTGCCGAGCGGTCTTCGCATTATCCTCAAGATATATATGGTGAGTACAAATCGAGGGGTTGATTCCCTTGAGGTCCGCTATCGTCCATCCTAGGGCTCCTTTATGCTCAATGAGAGTAGATATGAGCATACTCTCCTGTTCTTTCTCCAGGTGGGCAGAGATCACCACCGGGCATGTCTCATCTTGACTTAAATAGGCATATTTCAAATAAGAAGGCAAAGGTTTTAGGTCAAGCTTCGGTGCCTTGAGGTTAGACGGTAGAGGCACTACATCAGTTTGTGGCAATTCTTCAAATTGTGGCCTCCACTAGTTAACTTCAAGTACCGGTGCAGTATCAAGCAAGGCACACGTCTCCCTAATCATATCATCATCAAACTTATGGGAGTGGGCCAAGCACGTCTCTAGAGGATCAGAGGATAAGGTAAGGGGTGTCCTATCTTTCACGAAAGTATCGATCATGTTAATGTCGTGGACATCGTCATCATCCTCTGAGTTGCTGTCGTTATTAAAAAAAATGTTTGACTCCAATGTCAAATTTCCAAATGACATAGTCATGACACCATTCCTGCAATTGATGATTGCATTTGACGTGGCAAGGAATGGGCGACCAAGAATGACGGGAATCTGAGTGCTCATGTTATTGATGGTTTGGTGTCCAGGATGATAAAATCTACAGGGTAGTAAAATCTATCGACTTAGACTAACACATCCTCAATAATCCCTCTTGGTACACGAACAGTTCGATCGGCAAGTTGTAGTGTAGTTAGGGTGGGTTTTAACTCACCCAACCCTAATTGTTTGTATACCGAGTAGGGAATCAGATTGACGCTCGCTCCTAAGTCAAGAAGTGCGTGATCAATTCGATGGCTCCCGATTACACATGATATGGTTGGGCTACCGGGATCCTTGAATTTCTGCGGCACGTCTTGCTTCAGGATGGCACTCACTTTCTCAGTTAAGAAAATCTTCTTTTGAATACTCTGCCGTCTTTTGGTCGTGCATAGGTCTTTCAGAAATTTTGCATATGAAGGAACCTGTTTTACAACATCAAGTAGAGGAATGTTGACTTTCACTTGTTTCAACACCTCCAGAATATCCTGAGAGTTAGAAAGACGTTTTGGTGCAACCAACCGTTAGGGGAACGGAGCAACTGGCTTCTCTAGAAGTTCCGGTTCTAATTTTTGTGGAACATCACTAGATCTATCATTATTGTCCTCTTCTGGTTCTTGAGGCTTTTCGGGCCTAACCAGAAGGGTTTTATCAATGATCTTCTCACTCTTAAGAGTGGTGATGGATTTAGCGTGCCCCATTTGATTTGAAGAGCTGGGATTATTTATCTCGTATTGCGGTTTAGGATTGGAGATCGGTTGTGCAGGAAGTATCCCCTTTTCTATAACCGTCATACGTGAATCTATTTTTTGCATAAAGTCTGTAAGTCCACGCACTGCCTGAGCCAGTTCTTGTATGGAATTTTGAACCGATTCTTCTTGAGGTTTTCCCTGATTTGGATTTTGATTGAAGAAACTTTGAGGGGTAGCAGTTTGTCCATTCTTCCAACTGAAATTTGGATGATTTCTTCAACCAGGATTGTATGTATTGGAGGTAGATCCATTGAAAGGTCTTTGATAGTTATTTACGGCATTAGCTTGCTAATTCAACACTCCTCGAAAAGCAGATATTGTAGGACAATTTTCGGTTCTGTGAATGTTGCAATCACAGATGCCGTAAACAATTTCATTAACCTTATCCTTCTTTCCTTCCATGGCCTCAACTCTTCGCATGAGATTAGTCACTTTAAAATTTACATCATCCTCTTCTTTCAGGAGATATACTCCACCTTTCTCCTTAAATTGAGTTGGCCTAAACGTGGTGTTTGATTTTGGGTAATGGTCCCAAGATTGTGCATTTTCGGCAAGTCTATCGAGATAATCCCATACCTCATCGACCTCTTTATTCATGAATTCTCTATTACACATTGTCTTGACCAGTTGGCGCATGGAAGATGTCAGTCCATCATAGAAAAAATTTGTAATGCGCCACATTTCAAAACCGTGTTGTGGGCATGAACTGACAAGATCCTTGAACCTTTCCCAACATTGGTAGAATGTTTCATCTTCCTTTTGGGCGAAGTTCATGATTGCTTTTCTGAGGGTAATCGTTTTATGGTGTGGGAAAATTTTCTTTATGAATTCCCTCTGCATATCATTCCATGTGCCAATGGATCTAAGACGCAGTGAGTGTAACCACGTCTTAGCCTTCTCTTTCAAGGAAAAAGGAAAGAGTTTCAGCCTGATTGTATCCTCGGATACATTGGGAAAGTATAAGGTGGCTATAATCTCATCGAACTCTTTCAAATGTAAGTATGGACTTTCTGATTCAAGCCCATGGAATTTAGGAAGGAGTTGGATAACTCCTGGCTTGATGTCCATCTGTCCTGTGTTTTCAGGAAAAATCATACATGAGGGCGTACTCACCCCCGCCGGTTATAAATAATTCCGTAAAGTATGAGGCAGGGGTGCTTGATGCACCTCATTCTCATCATGTACTTCCTCATCCATATGTTGAGGTAGTGCTTGAGGTTGATTTGCAGCCATAACCTCAATTAACTCAGGGGAATCCGAGCGGTGTCTAGTCCTGCGATGGACAGTCAACCCCTCAACTAATCCTCCTTCAGTCAAGAGACGTGGAGTGTCGTAACGAGCCCACTTGGGCATGAAACACTCACAGCCCTCAATCAAATTCTAAACCTAATCCTAGGAAAGAAACTGAAAATCTAGAAAGAAAGAGAGGGTTGGAAGGAAGTTACCAAATTGAAGTCCCTAAGCTAAAGACCTGCAAAACAAAACAAAATAAGTTAGTTTCTAAATAGAAGAAGTTTCTAAAGCAAACCAAATCTAAAGAGTTAGAAAATCTAGAAAATCAGAAAGAGTTTACCAAATTAGAAGTCCTATCTTAACAACCTACAGAATAGGAAATAGGTTAGTTCTATGAATTAAATAGAAAACAAAATTAAAATCAGTAAAATCCTAATCTTAAACTAACTCTAAATCCAATTAATTTCAGAAAATCGTAGCCGTCAGTCCCCGACAACGGCGCCAAAAAACTTGTTCACTCCCCAAGTATAGGGTTGTGATATAGTAATAAACTCGGTGAGACCGAGATCGAATCCACAGGGACTGAAACCTGTACGTATTCTGAAACTAAGTAGAACTAGAACTAGACTAAGATGAAATCTAAACTGAATGAAATTTAGAGAATAATTGTGAAATAATTATCTAAAACGTAGAGAAATTCAGAGATAGAAAACTAGGGATTCAGATGATTCACTTGTAGAGATCAGGGAGATCTTATGCCTGCTTCAAGAATCATGGAAATTAGACTGAACTGCCGTTGATATAGTTTTCAAGAGATAAAAGGTATATGAATTAGAATGGATTCCATCACCAAACCATGCCCAGAAGACAAAGCAAACAACAGAATTAAACTAATTACCAACCAATCAACATGCCATGAGGGTTAGGAAGGGTACCGACATCCAATCATGCCCAAGAGACGATGGTGAACAACAGGGCTTCCTGACGCCATAAACATAAAAAGGAATAGGAACATGCTCAAAGCTATCGCAGACCCATTGTAATTTTAGTCACAACAGACCATTAAAGACTAAAAACATTCCTTTAAAATCACACTAACATCAACATGAATTCAGTCTTACACAAAAGGCACAATCAATAGGTCCTCCCATCACGCTACAAGCTTCACCTCTTAGCCCTAGCTAAGAGGTTTAGCCACACATGAATGGGCTAGATCTCATAATAAAATAGAGAAAAGAAAGAAGAAAAAGAAGAAAGGAAATTAAAACCTGTCCTTTTGCTCCTCTCTCTCTCTCTCTCTCTCTCTCTCTCTCCTCCTCCTCCTCTTCACGTTCGGTCCAAACTCCCAGGATATTTCACCCAGCCTCCCTCTGTTTTCTTTTATAGAGCTGATAAGTCAGTCGTTTTATCATGGAGAGAGACGGACAGCTGCTTCCGCAGAGTGATACGCAGCAACAACGAATGCATCACCAATTTGTTTTTGAATCAAACCACGGCTGCACATGCGAGATCTAAGACGTACAGTTGTCTTAGCTATGGTCGGTCCCACCTTGTGAGTATTTTGGACGGTCCAGATCGTCGAACCGATCCTCATCATGACTGCAAAACTGTCCGCAAAATCTGGTCTTCGGACGTGCTGTAACAGGCCACGCTTAACAGAGCTTACGCTGAAATGATGGTGGGCCCCAATTCGCTGTTATGTTGCAAAATCCATGCCGTCCACTGTGTTCTGATCGAAAAACCATTCAGAGAGGACCGGTTTTGGCTCAAGATAAGTGCGACCCATTGATTTTTAAACCTACCGTCCATTTAACAATTTGCCGCTGATTCCATTCACTCTCGTGCATGGATCTGGAAAACCACTATGTGTACGGTCGGTTTGACGTCCTGGGGCGAATGGACGGTCCAGATGGACCACATGATGATCGACGGTGGCCCACTAAGATCGTCTGATCTCTCTGTTTCGCGGACGCTGGAGACAAAAACGGAAGTTTCCGTTTTTGCGTTGGCTTTCAGTGGGGCCCATTCCTCTAGGTGTATGAGGAATCCACTCCGTCCATTGATTTCAGGACGAAAAACAGACCTGGAAATAGTATTTTCGGAGTAAAATAAGTGTGGCCCACAAGCTGATTTAGTCCACCGTCTGTTTTCTTTTGAACGACTGGAATTTCATCCCCTTTACTTCTAGAAATTCTTCCACCTAGGAAGTGTTAAGAAGTTCCATAGGGACATGATGGACGGTCTGGATCGATGATCTGGATGATAGGTGGAGCCCACAAAAATCGTCCGCATGCTCTGTTCACGGTCGCTGACGAGATGAAATTTTTGAAAAGAGATTTTCGGTCAACAGTCTCTTGGCCGATTTTGACGGTTCGGTGTAAGGCGAGTACACTGGTGTTGTGCACTCCACTGATGTGATACAGGTCCCACCTTGATACATATTCAAAATCTGCTCCGCCCATTCATTTTCCTAGATCTTTTAAGATATTGATTCCAAATTTGACGCGTATCCAGTAATTCGGTGGGTCCCAAAATGACGATTTACGGGCTGATTTGACCATTGGGCCACTTCCACGGGGATCCGATGGCTGAATTTTGACTTGTACGGTTAATTTATGATTCTCAATCCATGTATGAAGTTTCGAGCCGAACGGATGGTGAGAACCTTGTGATTTTGCATCTTGGACGTCTTTCAGGCCACTTGAGCTTCAGTTTATCCGTTTTCTTGGATCTCTGGCAGGTGAATTCTTCGATCTTGGTCCCCTGGAGTCCGTCCTTTGCCTTAGTGTCATCAGAGCGTTAATCCCATACTTTTAGCTGCCTAAATGATCCCGGCTCACAAATACACCTTGCATTATACACACGAGTAAAGCAGACCATTAAAGGATATCATGTTCGTAAAATCAGGTAATTACTAGGGTTTGATATGCAATATTTGACCCTCAACAAATTCCAATTCTTCAGGCAGACCTTTAGTCTTTTCATCTTCAGGAATAGCCGGAACATGGGAGTGGCCTGCTCCTCTTGCGCCCAAGATTCGTTGACCACTGATAGGAAATGAAAAGAAGGTCGTTGGACATTGCAATCCTTTCACCTTAAAGAACTTCATAGTTCTCAAAGAAAAGAGTTCTCTGAACTAGTGTTATATTTTCTTTTTCTTTTTCTTTTTGGGTGCAATTTTAAATTACTAATCATAGAGGTTGAGAATTTTGTGAGACTTTTCCCTCCTAAAAATATGGTGATCAACACTATAGAAAAATGTTACAGTTAGTTATAATTAGATCATTTTATTAATGTGATTTTGAGACAACACAGATGTTCTGAACCATTTATTCATTGTGCCCCATGAGATGTCAAGATAGACCAAAAACCTCTATGAAGGGACAATCCTACCATTCAAAAAAATCCTCTATAACGAGATAGTCCATTCTATTCATTTCTGTAAATGGATGGTTAATAAAATAAAGCAATGATCCACAATCACGGGGCAATGTATTAGAAAATGGAGATGAAGCAAAGAAACTTAAAGGTAGGCTTTTGGTATCTTTGAAGCATTATTTGCACCATATTGATATCTTCAATCAATGTACAAGGGGTTGTAACAAATCCACTGGGAGTCACAATAAGCCTAGTTCTCTCCTAACTGTGATTTTTTTTATGCTACTTTTTTTAAAAAAAAATTAAACTGCAGCTTTTCATTCAGCAAAACAGAGCTATACAAAAGTAGGGGCAGCACAAAAGGATGGGCCACAACCCATCAGACCCACATTCGGGCGGCCAGAATGCCCTATACAAGCCGCCTATCATATCCCAAATTCACATGTAAGCTAAGAAAAGAAAAACTCCCCTTGAGAACGGGCGGAGACACTAGGGGGAAAATAAACCGAATCACAAGAAACCAAACCGAAAGAGAAACGACTACCGCGCCCAACTTGAGTGGTACGCTCGATAGCCCCTAGGCTGTCCTATCAAGAATCGAGGCCCCTCACCTCTCCGAGGAAGGGCCGCAAGGAGGAGAGAAGGATAGATTCTTGTCTCCCCGCAACCCAAATTTGCCATGCCATCCGCCGGTCCATTTCCTTATCTATGATATGTTTGAAATTCAACATTACAGAGGAATTAAGAAGCCTGATTCTCAATCCAACTCTTTCATTTCCAACCCGGAGAAACACTTCCTCAGAACCTGACCACCAACAACGAGTCGGATTCAACGATTATATTGTTGAATCCATGATTGATGCAGTGGGCTAGGCCATCATGAATTGCACGTATCTCCGCCCTGGTATTAGAGGCGATGTCGTAGCCCACATAAAAAGCAAAAAGGACCTTGCCGTCATCAGCCCTGCACACTCCTCCCCCTCCTGCCACTCCCGGATTACTCCGAGATGCACCATCCACATTAAGTTTAACCCACCCAAGTGGTGGTTTCCTCCACCTCACTACTTGGGATTCTTCATGATGGGGTTGCACCTCAAACCCTAAGGACAGCAACACCCTGTTATGGGTTGTATGGCTACCAAGATGCCAACCAGGAAGAACCCGCCTGTGAACTACTCTTCTCAGCCAACCGGAGATGCGTGCGATGAGGCTCTCCGAATCTAGCCTTCTCCCTTCAAATCTGGAGGCATTCCTGCAAACCCATAACTCCCACAAAATGAAACATGATAGCTGATTCTTAAAAGGCCCAGAGGGACCATAAACTGAACGCGAGCCCCACCAGTGGGAGAGCCACTCACCAACTAATTGAGCACGAACCATGGGGACTCCGTAAATGCGGGCAAAATGGGACCAAACTCGGCTCGCCTTAGCGCTGTGAAGAAAGACATGATCAGCATATTCCACTGAGCACCTCTGCCTGTTTAACTCGTCGCAACAGGTACACCTCGAGGTCATCTGCACCCCACGGGATTGAACGGCCTCATCCACAGCAACCGCCCCTCTGAGGATCTGCCACACTAGAGTGGACAGCTTCAAGGGAATGAATGCATCCCAGATTTTTCGTCCCCAAAGGGTTTGGGGACTGCGAGCACGACAGCTCTCCCAGGCTGACGCAACTGAGAACTTGCCAGATGGATTAGGGGGCCAGAAAGGGGTGTCAGCTCCATCAGTCAGACAATAGCCACCATGAAAAATCACATCAATCTGATGTTGAGAAAGCACGGAAAAAACAGCTGAAGGAGGGAGAGGGCCCATCTTCCCCAAGAAGTCCTTCACTCTAAACTCTTGAAGAGCAGGGGGAATTGAGTTCATCAGCCTATCTTGCAAAGGGCCCAACCCGGACCAGTTATCTTTCCAAAGGCTCAAGTTTCCTTCCCCTATTTGCCATTGGATAACATTCTTGATGGAAGGAAGAAGGGCTCTGATTCTCTTCCATAAAGGGGATACGATAGGAGAAAGAAGGAGCTGACCGTTGTGCTGAAGATCCTGACTGTACCGCGACCTCACAAACGCAGCCCATAGACCAGTCTCTGCTGTGTTCAAGACTATCCATGACATCTTAAGGCAAAAGGCGGTCATGACATCTTGCAGACTCCGAATACCCAGGCCACCTTCGCACTTAGGAAGAGCAATGGACTTCCAACTACACCAATGGAGTTTTTTCTTGCCGTCCTTCCAGCCCCAAAGAAAATCCGCAAACCGACTCTCCAAGCATTTGATAACGCCAACTGGGACATGGGTAGCAGCCAACGTGTGGACTGGAACGCTAGCCAGAACATGACTCACCAAAGTGACTCTACCCGCCATAGAGAGAAACCTTGCTTTCCAACCCTTAATGCGCCCATCCACTCTATCCACAAGTCTCTGGTAAGCGTCTTACCTCCTTCTCCTAACTGTGATTGATGCATTCTTCGATATGCAAAATCAAAGAGAAACCCACTAACACAACAATGAACAAATAATGCCCAAACATAGATAAATCTATAAATTATGTTATACATGAACATAATCACATAATATCATAAAAGGTGTTACTAATTTTATTTAACTTATGAGAGAACATACTCAAACGACCACTAACGATTAACACGCCAACAAATATTCTCCTGATCGCGTAGGCAATCCAATAATCGAATCACACACAACAGAACATGTGCATGATCGGATCCAACATACTGCACCTGATTGATAGAGAGGTACAATCCAGTGGTATGATTAACGTATGCCCATCCGAAGTTCAAATTGTGCTTCAAGTGCCCTTACGCCAATGCACACACCACGACGCCTCAACTGCCTTTTCGCCTATGCCCCTGCACATCAAGTGCAAGAACCTGGGGGTGCCCAGTACCCTATGCAAACATATAAATCCTATAAAAACAATGTAAAAAAAATAATGCTCTCTATTAATGTACAGTCTTCTCATATATATATATATATATATATATATATATATATATGTTCTTTTTGGAAAAAATAAAAATAAAAATAATGCTTTTATAAAGAAACCTTTTACAAATTTGCTATTGACCTATGTGACAATCCTTGTTTCCGTATCTATGAAAATGCCATTGAACATTAGTTTCCAAATAAACAGGTGATTTTATTGAAAAACACTAACCCAATGTACTTCAGTTAGGTGATTACTATAGTTTCAATTGTTACTGGGCTGGTTGACTGCTAAGGTTTGCAGCTGGAATCGTGCTTGAAAATGATACTTTAGAATTGTGAAGGTGGGAGATTTCAATTTTATTTAAATGGTTGCAGTGGTTTACGGAGTATCCAGAGTTTTTATCAAACCCACTCTACTTGGGGGGAGTGTCGCATTCTGGCCTCACGGTTCCTGCTGTGACTTATGGATTAGCAAGTGGTACTCTCTCTCTCTCTCTCTCTCTCTCTCTCTCTCTCTCTCTCTCTCTCTCTCTCCTTTATATATATTCATTTTCTTTTAATCTACGAACATATTGGATGTAGACATCGAAGCAGGAAAGGAACCGCGTCTCAACTTGAAGGTATGAGAATGCTCTATGTACATACGCAGGAGGATAGATACAAATATACATGGCGAATGGATATTTTATAATTTATTAGAGTTTATTAGCTATAAGTTTAATAATTTATTAACCCTAAAAATAAGGAGATGCAATGAAAATCGGGATTACTAAAAATAGTATATATATTCTGAAACTCACAATTTGAATAGGAAGCGTGCGTTTCTTATGAAAAGGACAGATGCTACCCTCCATGTGCATTGGTTAACCCCAGATGGCCCGCTACATATAGATCAATAGGTCGTGTGTCCCATAACGATACCCATATCAAAAGTTACGGCTGATTTATGATTCACACTTTGAATGGCAATTCTTCCCATCCGGAATAAATTTCTTTGAATTGGACCTGCCTGGGTCAAGTTACATCATGCCCTACATAGGTAGAACTAGGCCCAGATCTGACAGACTACTTCCGCTTCCATTTGGCCTTCTTTTGGTCCAACCATGTTAAGAATACATGTGTTATGTCCTATATCATATAGGTTTGGGTATATTTTTATTGCTTTTGGTAATTTTTACTATTTTGAAAAAGCTTTTTATTTCAAGTTAGATTAAAAGCATAGAGCCTCTTACTTATATATGGCGATCAATTATGTTGTAAATAGAACTTTTTATTCAATAATATTAAGTTTTATCCTTATTTTAGAGATTTTCTCTTTTCTTGAGGATTAAGGGATATTTTTTAGAAGAAGATGGTGATCTCCTCTTTATTCATGCAACTGCAGTGCTTGTGATCACCCGTCTAATTCAATACTTTTCCAGGGTTACATGGTTGGGAATCCATACACAAATCAAGATTTTGACAATCAAAGAATACCTTTGCCCATGGGATGGGACTCATATCAGATGAACTTTACCAGGTCAGTGAATCTCCTTATGACTATTGCTCATTTACACAACGAATAATGCATGTGTGAGAGATAGGCACGCCAATGTTGTAAATACCTACTCTATATAGCACGGCTTAGCCCTAACGCTATATATGTAGCTTATAAAAATGGTTTTAGTTTTGTGTATCCTATACTACATGTTATATAGACTACAGTATATGCTATGTAGCTCACAGTACAAATTATTTTTTAGTAAAATATTAAAATCAATTAATTCTTTTCAATGATTTGTCACACACACACACACACACATATATATATATATTAAAATCATAAGTAAATATATTATATCAGTTTTATTGTTCTTTTTTTTTTAACCTTTACACTTAATCATTGCAGTTTTTTTTTTTGAAAATTTGAAGATATATTCATGTGTGGAAAGTACAAGTGTAAGACCCGTATCCTAGTTCGTACTGTTTCGTAGGCTTCCACGGTCCTCCTGGACGAATTCTGGCAACTCTCAACCCGTATCTGACGTTTGCACGTGATCCTAAGCCGAGTCCTGTATACCGAAGTCAGCTCGAACAAAAACCTATACCTTGGCGACCGCGCCATCTCCGCGATTTCAATGCCGCGACTCGCGCACCGATCCGATACCCAGACTAGAAGATGTGGGCCCACGTTCATTTCGAGGAAAACGCCACGCGTTGTGAGTTTCGAGGGAATCTCTACAACATGTCCCATCAATCAATCAATCAATCAAGTTAAGTACACACCTACCCCAAGTACAACAACCCATCCCTTCCCATTCCCAAAGTCAACTCTCTCTCTCTCTCTCTCTCTCTCCATCCATCCCTTTCTTACATCACCCATCATCCCATCCATATCATCCCATCATCTCTCTCTCTCTCTCTCATATCTCAAACCTCCCAAGCAACCCAAAATACCACACGTCCAAGCTTCTCTCTCCCAAGCTAAGTGTGGCCCACCTTCTCATCTCCCATCTCAACCTTCCAATACCCATCAACCTCCATCATAGTTGATGGCAAGGAGCTAAGGAGGCTAAGGGACCAAGGAGGAGTGCAATAGGTGGGTGATCCACTGTTGATTCTTATTTTAGGGCCCACTTGTTGGTGAGACCCATTTTGATATATGTGATGTAGCCATGAGGGGCCCATAGTGGCGGGGTCCCTCTATTACCATCTCTCTCTCTCTCTCTCTCTCTCTCTCTCTCTCTCTCTTTAAATGGTGATGATGAGGAAGGGGTGTGTGGCCCATCTGGTGTGTGTGTCTCACCATGAACTACATATTTTATCCATGCCCTTCACCTTCACGGGACCCACCTGCCGGATGTGTTAGATCTACACTGTCTAGCCCGTTAGTGGGCCTGGATGGATGGAAAAACACAAATATCAATTGATCTAAATCAGGTGGGCCACGTCTATGTGGAACCCACCTTGATGAATGGTATATACACGTTATCCGTCTAGCATCCCTGGACGCTGGACGTGGTTGCTGGAACCTGAATAGACAGTGGGTGTTCAGGTAAAACAAAAATATTAGTTTGATTTTAAACTTTTGGGTGGGCCACTCCTATAGGCCCCACCTTGATGTATGACTTTAATCCACGCCGTCTATCCCGTTCCCCAGCTCATTTTAGGCGTTGAGTTGAAAAATGAAACTAATTCGACTTTCTGGCGGGCCATAACATATATAGAGAATAGTATTTTTACCGTTAAAATACACCCTTATATTTTTGTACACCAAAACCCATTGAATATTGGGCTTGATGGGTTTGTATTAAGCCATAAAAACCAATGGCTGGGTTGGAATTTTCTGAGGCAGGCCCCACCTAGGAAAAACCATCAGAAAAAAATACATGAGGCAGCAGCGCCTACTGCTGCGTGGATGCTGGGCGGGCACTGATCGTGGGTCCTAACCGTGGGCCCCACCATGTTGTGTGTTGAACTGCGTGGATGCTGGGCGGGCACGGATCGTGGGTCCTAACCGTGGGCCCCACCATGTTGTGTGTTGAACATCAACATCGTGCATTTGATGGGTCCCCTTTACATATGGGACGTCCTCGAAAATCAGTCATGTACGTGACTCAGGTGGCCCACGTCACAGGAAACAGTGGATTGAACGTCTGCCATTAAAACTCTTTTGGGTGTCCCAGAAGTTTTGGACCATTATGAAATTTGTTTTTCCTCTGCATCCAGGTCTACGTGACCTTAAATTAACGTTATGGTGGGCCCCACATGGGACCCACTAATGTATGTATGTATACCCACACCGTCATCCATTTGGTGGGAACCACCAATGATGTATGTGCTCTATTCGCACCATCCACAGTTTGGACGGTGGGGCCCACCATGATACATGTGTTGCATCCAAGCTGTCTAACCATTTTGAAAGCTCATTTTATGGCATGAGCTAAAGAATGAGTTAGATCTATAATTCAAGTAGACCCCACCATTTAAAATAGTGGGAATAGTGACATTCACCGTTCAAACTTCTTAAGGGCCACGGTAGTTCCGATCAAGCTGATGTTTTTGCTTTCACTTCATCTATCTCCATGAAAATTTATGAATAGGTCGGATCCTAAAACCATACATAATGGTGGGCCCTGTAGGATTTTTAATGGTGGAAATCATTGTCGCTACTGTTATTTGGAGTGTGGTCCAATTGATCTTTTGATATGATTCATATATATATATATATATATATATATATATATATATATATAAGGCCATATGATTAGGCCCATCTTGATGTATTTGTGGCCGTCTGTTGAGGCCCACCTTGGTATATATATAAGGCCCATCTTGATGTATTTGTGGCCCGTTGTTGAGGCCCACTTTAATATACACAAGGCCCATGTGATGTGGCCCATTTGAGGTATTTAGACCCCTTGGGTCGAGGCCCAACGAGATGCACATAAGGCCTATTGCAATATGTGATTCCACCATAGTTTATGTAATGATGTTCATGGCAAGCCGTGCCTTGGGAGCAATGATAGTTTAACGTCCACATTGTAAGAGAAAAGATGGTTAAATGTCAGCATTGTAACTCTCCGTAAGGCCCATTGATAGGCCCATACTTGTAGTGTATAGGTCGCCCAGGCTCATCTTCGTTATGAAAGGAGTCCACCACCATATAACATGTTTGATATAGATCTATGATTCATGCTCATACGCATCATATGTATGCTTAATATGAGGAGTGACTGATCATAGTATATGCCTTCGGGCAAATTGTTTATGAGCTCCCTGATAGGCGGAGTTGCCCTTCATGAGCGCGCGGTACGCACATGATTGCTGCATGACTGGTAGTATGATTCATGCACTTCACATTTGTATGACATGATTTCTATACATCCTATCGACATCAGGGCTATGACCTCCACAGGCACATCATGGATGACAGGATTGGACACCAAAAATATTGTTACTAAGCATCGGGGCGCCATAGATGTCCCTAAGTAAAAATTCCTAAACTCGATGGTACCAGAGGATGACTCCAATGTCGAGACCGAGTGAATATATGAGTGCACGAGGCCGAATACTAGGAGTCCGTGTCTCCCACTATGTCATGGTTGGTTGGAAAGGGGTACGGCCTTACTCGCCCGAGGGTAGGGGGAATTACTCGGCTGAGTTTGACCAGCTTGTGAATGGGTCCGCTATCATCGTGCCGAATAGATATTGGCAAACTATTGGTCAGGCGGATAGTGAGGTTTCTTACGCTCGCTTAGATTGTGCGCTTGAGAAAGGGGCAGTGCCATTTGGAGTGTACTAAACTCCAGTGAATGTCTAAAATGAGAACTGTACTAATATGTGATACTCTAGTAATGAGTTGTATTGATATGTGGATTTGGATGAGGATTGGCATGCTTGAGTTGCATCTTGTATCGCATGGTCTTGATATGGCCGATACCATTCATATCTTGCACCGCATAGCCTTGGTACGGCTGATTGCATTCATGTACCCATCAGCATGATTCCGCATTACTCTAATATTGCATTTTGAGCACGTTCTCATTACGCACATACTTACACCACCCTCTAAGCTTTCTATAAGCTTATACACGATTGATGCGTGCAAGTGACGTCAGATCGCAGCTGTAGCTTCGTCGTAGTAAGAGCGTACAGTCGAACTTCAGGATTTTTTATTAGTATTATCTTGTATTTCCCTTCATACGTATTGTACTCAAAGTTTTTTTTATTATAGTGAATTTTGTGATGATGCTCTTGTGGTTACTGTTCATGGATTATGCTTATGGTTATGCTTATTACGATCAAATCATGTTTGAAATCCTCCTTATAGGATCCCAGGATCAGAACCTAGTGTATGGGTGCTGAGAGCCGAGAATGGGGTACTATGGAGGCTGTCAGTGGCGGATTCGGCGATCAGGAATTTTATGAGCCCAGTTTCTGAGTTTAGGGCATGACAACAAGTAATTTAGGTAGGCCTCATAAAAATGGGCGAAGACCTCACCTATTCTAACGAATTAAATCCACAAATACTTACAAAGAAAGAAGAATTGAAAAACTACTAACCACCTCGACACAACCTAATGGCGCCAATTCCCACCCTATCAAGAAAATAAGAGCCCCGAGCAAGGGGCTGGAGATCAGCTGCGGTATGAAACTCAGTCCGACCTAGGACACCACCACCAAATTTGGCCAGCCCATCTGCCACTCCATTTGCCTTTCTCGGCGTGAAGGAGATCCTGAGGGTGGCCCACTTCTTTGGGCTGGATATTTTAGCCCATATATACCAATGGGCCCAACTAGGGTTGCCATCGTTGTTTAGCAGGTCCACCAACTCCTAGAGTCACTAGCCATGTCGATTTGAGAGAAGCCCTTACTATCGCCATTTACTATTGCTTTAGGTTGCACTAAATATCTTTAAGAGGCTGCAGGTTAATCAATGGGGAGGCTGCAGGTTACTTCAAATCTTCAAGAGGGCTTCGCCAGGGAGACCCCCTCTCTCTGACGCTTTTCATCCTGGCTTCGGAAGTCTTCTCTTTAGGATTCTGCCTTCTGATTGCTAGCGGCAGGAATCAGTTTTTCAAATTGCAAAGAGGGTGCCCTCTCCCGTCACACCTTCTTTTTGCAGACGAGACTTTGTTGTTCCTAAATGGCAGCAGAGCCTCCTTCCAAAAGGTTAACGATTTCCTGGCTGCGTATCAAAATACATCAGGCCAACGCATTAATCGCCAGAAAAGCTGCTTCCTTTGTTCTACAAATTTCCCTGAAAGTCGAATCAAATCCCTAGAGCACCTTTTGAGTATGAGAAGGGGCAATGCGGGGGTGCGTTATCTGGGAGTGCCGCTTCTCACAGGCAGAGCAAAGATAACAGACTATCAGTACTTGTTAGACAAGATGGAGAAGAGAGTTAGCGGCTGGAAAGCCAGGCTTTTATCGCAGGCGGGTAGAGTTACCTTGATCAAGCACGTGCTAGGGAGTATTCCTCTCCACATTCTAGCTACAGTAGTGATCCCTAAACATGTGCTAGCGAAGTTTAATCAATGCTTCTCCAGATTTTTCTGGGGCTGGTCAGATGGTAGGCGAAAGCTCCCCTGGATTAGTCAGGCTCGTGGAGGAGGGCTGTTTGGGAATCAGGAACCTCCAAGAGGTTGTGAATGCCATGAGAATGAAAATGGCCTGGAGTGTTAAATTTGGGGAGTCCAAAGGCCCCTGGGCTGAGCTCATACATCCTAACACACTTGGTTGACATTCGACAGCCTCAATTTCTGTCTTCTCACTTGGTGGCCTCCCCGATGTGGAAAAGAATTAGGGCGATGCTGCATGTGATCGATGAAAATGTGCAGTGGCATGTGGGCAGTGGCGAGGAAAGCCTCTGGAAGGTGAATTGGTCGGGGCTAGGCCAGTTGCGACATCTTGCCTCTTGCCCAATTCCTGACGCCATTCTCGACCAGCCCATAAAAGATTTTCTGGGGCCATCTGGTCCTCTCCCGCCTTCCTCGGCCTTCTCCTTTCTCCCTCAAGGAGTGCTAAATATCATATTTTAAGAGGGTTTCATCATCTCGCCGGGGAGCGAAGGCATTTTCTGGCCTCATAAGCCTTCAGTGTGTTTTTCGTTGAAATCAGCTTGGAAGTTGTGCAGGGCGCAACATGCTCCTAGAAGCTGGTCCGTTTCAGTATGGTAGGGAAATTACCACAAAAAAAATGTCCTTATTTTTGTGGCGTTTAATGCTTAAAGCAATAGCGGTTGATACTCGGATTCAAGAGAAAGGTATCTAGCTCGTGTCTCAATGTGTCTACTGTGCAATCAATCAGTTATCTCGCCCCGACGTGGAATCTATCAGTTATCTATTTCTCTATGGCCAATTAGCTCGCCATATCTGGAGCCACTTCGGGAATTTGTCGGGTATCTCGTTTATGGAAGGTCAGACAGTTGATGAGTTGCTCAGGTAATGGTGGACGACTTCCTCCATTACCGGTTTCTCTCCTTTCATCTGGAAAATTCTTCCTGAAGCTATTCTTTGGGTTATTTGGTGCTCTTAAAATGTGGCAAAATTTGATGGCAAACTGGTGAGGTTGTCTGGAAGCTTAGCTGAGATCAAGTGGACGTTGAAGTCCCTCTTGGAGATCCAAGGCGAGTCAAAGCTTTTACCCTTTTCTCGTCATTCGTGGTGGGTCGACTTGGGCCTCCCAGCAACCCTAACCCCCCGCCGCTGATGCAGCCTCGAGTGGAGATCGTCCGCTGGATTAGACCCCCCCTGCTTGGGCTAAACTTAATACAGATGGCTCTTTGACGCAGGGGAGGATGTGAGGTCGAGCACCGTCTTCCTCAAGAGGATAATTATTCCGAATCCACGGAACTTCTCTGGACTCCTCACAGAGACTTTCTCGAATCCACGAGAAAAGAGAGCAGAAAATAGAAATAAATTCTAAATAAATTCGAAATAGATTAATTAATTCATAAAAACGAATTCACAACCCTTTAAATAAGGGTACTAAGCAATGGAAAAGAAATCAGAATCAAACTACAACTAAAACTCCTAGAATTACGACTTACTATAAATAGTAAACTTACTATTTATAGACGGTCGTGATGTCTACTAGTGCGCAAGGTTTTCGGCCAAAAATAGTAAGTGTCCTATTTGGCTTCACCAAACCGTTCCCCTAATTATTCTAAGCTCTTTTCACGTTGGACGCAACTCCTAAAGCCCGACGGATGAAGAGTTATAAACAAACTAAAACTTACTATTTATAGTAAAACGAAATTGAAACAGGGAAACGACCATCAAATCAGGGGTTTCTCGCAATTCCGAGCGTCGCAACCCGGCATAGCCGGTTGGTTAACTAAAGTAGCTCGTTCTACCCCAAAATCATATATTTTTCGTCGGCTAACTCATCCCGGATTGTGAGATACGCTGATTTAAGGTCCGATGGTCCGATCACTTCTTTCGCCGACCGGGCCTTTTTCGATCCATCTTTGCCATGTAATTGTCCGCGACCCGCTCTACATCGTCTCCTCCACTTCAAAAGAACTCGTCCTCGAGTTATCATTATCTGCTTGGCTCATGATACTCAGTCAGGTCCGCGACATTGAAAGTTCGTGAGATCGCCATATCATCTGGAAGATCAACAACATAAGCGTTGTCATTGATCTTTCGGATGATTGGTACCGGTCCAATCTTTTTATTCTTCAACTTGTTGTACGTTCCTCCTCGGAAATCTTTCTTTGCGCAGATGGACCATTACTTGGTCGCCCACCTCGAACACTTTTTGTCGCCGATGCTTGTCCGCTTGCTCCTTGTACTTTTCGTTCGAGGCATGTAGCTTGTTCTGTACCTCCGCATGAATGCCCATGATTTTGTTCTGCCATATGTTCTGCTGCAAATGCTCATGCCAGGAGCTTGGGCAGAGGGGACCAAGTCTAGTGTAAGGCGAGGTACTCGTCCGTAAATAACCTGGAACGGAGATTTTCCTGTCGAGCAGTTCACCATGTTGTTGAATGCAAACTCCGCCTGAGACAAGGCCAAATCCCACTGCTTCGGTTTTTCTCCTAAAATATATCAAAAGAGGTTTTCCAATGTGCGATTCACAACCTCGGTTGACCGTCACAGTCGGTGGTAGGTGGGTGGTGCGTCGATTTCTTTGGCCGAAGGCGTGTATCGAATCGAGTCCACAAAGTCCGCCAAAAGTGGCTTATGAACTTCGTGTCACGGTCGGAAGTAATAGTTTTGGGAACCCCGTGTAGCCGCACAATTTCTCTGAAGAATAGATTCGCCACGTGTGTTGCATCGAGTGTCTTCTTGCATGGAATAAAGTGCGCCATCTTGGAAAAACGATCTACTACCACGAACACCGAATCCATGCCGCGTTGTGTTCGTGGGAGACCAAGCACAAAGTCCATAGATAAATCCTCCCAAGGGCCGTCAGGCACGGGTAACGGGGTATAGAGGCCCGTATTATGAGATTGCCCCTTGGAAGTCTGACAAATATAACAGCGTTGGACTGCCTTTCCCACATCACGTACCAATTGTGCCGCATGTCTGTTCTTCCACAAGAGCTCGCGTCTTGTCTCGCCCAGTGTCCACCGAGGCCACCTCCATGTAGCTCTTGGATTATCTGTTCCCTTAGCGAACTCTTTGGGATACATAGTCGATTTCCCTTAAAAGGAACCCGTCTTGTATATGTAAGTCACCGGGGTGACCTTCCTGACATCTAACCCACGCGTCCTTGAAGTCGTCGTCGTCAGCATATATATCTTTGAGGCGATCGAACCCGACAACTTCATTGCTCATAGTGACTAACAAAGTTGCACGACGACTCGGCCGCATCGGCTACTTTGTTCTGTTGGCTCGACTTATGCTTTAGCACGAATGTGAATTCTGCAAAAATGAGATCCATCTAGCATGCACACGGTTAATGTTAGCTTGACTATTAATAAACTTGAGGGCTTGATGGTCCGTGTAAAGTATGAATTCCCTTTGAATCAAATAATGTCGCCAAGATGTCGCAATGCACGGACCACCAGCGTACAACTCGATCTCATATGTAGACCACTTCTTGCGTGCATCACTAAGTTTCTCACTGTAGAAGGCTACCGGCCTACCTTCTTGAGACAAAACTCCTCCAATCCCGACATATGAGGCATCACATTCGACTTCAAACAATTTGTCGAAGTTGGGAAGTACAAGAACCGGGGTCGTGGATAATCTGCGCTTGATTTCAAAAAGCTCTGTCGGCTTCGTCAGTCCACTGAAACTGCCTTTTTCTTCATGCAATCTGTGATCGGTGACACAATGGTACTAAAGTTTTTCACGAACCGATGATAGAATGTTGCTAGTCTATGGAAACTTCGCACTTCGTGAATATTTTTGGGAACCGGCCACTCTCTGATTGTCTTCACCTTTTCCTCATCCACTCGAATGCCCGTGGATGTAACCACAAAACCCGAAAACAATAGGCTATCATCCATGAAGCTACACTTTTTAAATTGAGGTACAGATTTATTTTTCAGTGAGCACTTGAAGGACCTTCTTGAGGTGCTCCATATGGGTGGTTTCGTCTTGACTGTATATCAAAATATCATCAAAATAAACTACAACGAACCGCCCAATGAAAGGTTTCAGAACTTGGTTCATCAACCTCATGAATGTGCTAGGCGCATTAGAAAGACCGAAAGGCATGACCATCCATTCGTACAATCCTTCCTTGGTCTTGAAGGCTGTTTTCCACTCATCACCCGGCCGTATTCGAATCTGATGGTAGCCGCTCCTTAAGTCCAATTTAGAGAATATTTTTGCGCTCTCTAGCATATCCAACATATCATCCAACCATGGTATAGGAAACCTGTATTTTATGGTGATCTTGTTGATGGCCTGGCTGTCGACACACATGCGCCAACTCCCATCTTTCTTTGGAGTTAGCAGAGCTGGTACAGCACATGGGCTCATGCTTTCTCGAATAAGACCCTTACGGATCAGTTCCTCTACTTGTCCTTGCAGAATCTCGCACTCATTCGGGCTCATTCGATAATGAGGACGATTAGGTAAACTGGACCCAGGGACAAGGTCGATATGGTGTTGGATATCTCGCATAGGGGGTAACCCATCGGGAAGGTCCTCAGGCCAGATTTCTTGGAATTCATGTAACAAGGGCCTTAATCTTTCAGGGATAATGGTAGGCTCGAGTTCTTCCCCTTTTACAATTAATGCATAAGTCTGTCCTGTTTCTTTCGATTCTTCCACGAAGTCCCGAATGGTTAAGAGAAAACGACCCTCCACTTTAGAAGTTTCGGGTGGTCCCTCTGGATCCATAGGGGCCAATATAGTCTTCCGGCCGTCCTTGACGAAGATATATATGTTATCTCGCCCCTTATGAGTGGCGTCACGGTCAGATTGCCAGGGTCGACCGAGTAGTATGTGACATGCTTCCATGTCAACCACATCGCATACTACTTCATCCTTATAATGTTTGCCAATGGAAAAAGATATGGTGCACTGTTCAGTTACCTTTGTTTCGCTGACCTTCTTGATCCAACCGATTGTATATGGAGAGGGATGACGCTCTGTTTTCAATTGCAATTTTTCCACCATAACCCTGGAGACGATTTCTCGCTGCTCCCACTATCAATGATCACGTCACAAACCTTTCGATTCACCGTACACCTAGTGCGGAAGATGTTATGCCGCTGTGGATGCACTTCTTTTCTTGGCGCATATAATAGTCGCCTCACGACGAGCGACTCGCCTTGATCTTGCTGAACCCAATTTGAATCATCTACCTCGTCCTCGGCGATATGCTCCTGTTCTTCAACATCTGGATCTTCATAAGCGTTATCAGCACTACCATCATTAATGGCGAGGTTTGTCACTTTTCGCTGGGGACAAGTATTTGACAGGTGGCCGGGCTGGCCACAACGATAGCAGCTGTCGGGCCTTGGCCGAGCATAAGGGTTCGGAATTCTACTTGGACCAGCAGTAGTGGAGACGCCCCTTTGGGGTCTAGCTTGCCCGCTTCCCTGATCTCGGTTCTCAGACGTAAGAGGTTGAGTGCGTGCTCCTACGGGCTCCTTCCCCTTAGGTTGTGGAGCTCCCTGAGGTGGACCTGCCGCCAGTAATCCGCGCAGTAGGATAGGTCCGTGTGTTAGGACGTTCAAGTTGCGCTTCTGCCCGAGTAGCCAACTTGATCGCATCATTCATCGTCCAGACGGACTGCATCTGGACCCGATCTTGAATCGCCATACGCAATCCACCGTTGAATCGGGCGACTTGCTGCGATTCAGTCTCGACCAAATCGTTACGCGCCAAAGCAGTAAAATTCTTCTAGACTCTCTCACCGACCGACTACCACAGCCGACAATTTTGGTATTGTTGGAATAATACCTGATCGTAATCGCTAGGGAGGAATCGGGCGCGTAGTAGCTGCTTCATCCGCTCCCATGTGCGGATTGGTGCTTTCATCTGCCTGGTTCGTGCGAGTTGCAGTTGTTCCCACCAAGCCGACGCTCCTCCTTTCAACTTGTAGGCCACAAGCTTGACCTTCTTTATTTCAAGAATGTCCATATAGTCAAAAAATCGCTCAACTTCAGAAAGCCAATCGAGAAAATCCTCAATGTGTAGTTGGCCATTGAAGTTAGGAATATCAACCCGTATCTTGAAGTCTCGATCCATTCGATCTACCCGATCGCCGCCTTGCCTGGGGTGTTGGAAGATCACGTCATCGATCTCCTCTTCACTAGAGCCCCCGTCCTCAGGCATGACCCTTAAATGCACTGCCGGTACTATCCTCGCGATCGGTAGCCGACGAGTCTCGAAGGTGGCGGTGGAGGATTACCACCAAGAACACGGAGTTGCCCTAGGGTTTACGCCAAGAGATTCGCTATGCGGTCCATGGAAGCTGCTGACCCTTGCATGGCTTGCCGATTCTCTTCTTCTGCCGCTTGGAAAGTTGCCATTTGTTAAAGGCAAATTTCTGGAGCACCGCCTATGGGATTGTTGCCCAGGCCCGTCGTTAGAAGCCATCGACCCGAGGAGAAACCTCGCTCGATACCAAACGACGCAGGGGAGGATGTGAGGTCGAGCACCGTCTTCCTCAAGAGGATAATTATTCCGAATCCACGGAACTTCTCTGGACTCCTCACAGAGACTTTCTCGAATCCACGAGAAAAGAGAGCAGAAAATAGAAATAAATTCTAAATAAATTCGAAATAGATTAATTAATTCATAAAAACGAATTCACAACCCTTTAAATAAGGGTACTAAGCAATGGAAAAGAAATCAGAATCAAACTACAACTAAAACTCCTAGAATTCGCGACTTACTATAAATAGTAAACTTACTATTTATAGACGGTCGTGATGTCTACTAGTGCGCAAGGTTTTCGGCCAAAAATAGTAAGTGTCCTATTTGTCTTCACCAAACCGTTCCCCTAATTATTCTAAGATCTTTTCACGTTGGACGCAACTCCTAAAGCCCGACGGATGAAGAGTTATAAACAAACTAAAACTTACTATTTATAGTAAAAACGAAATTGAAACAGGGAAACGACCATCAAATCAGGGGTTTCTCGCAATTCCGAGCGTCGCAACCCGGCATAACTGGGTTGGTTGGCTAAAGTAGCTCGTTCTACCCCAAAATCATATATTTTTCGTCGGCTAACTCATCCCGGATTGTGAGATACGCCTGATTTAAGGTCTGATGGTCTAGATCACTTCTTTCGCCGAACGGGCCTTTTTTGATCCATCTTTGCCATGTAATTGTCCGCGACCCGCTCTACATCACTCATCTAGGGGAAATCCTTGCTTGTCCGGAGGTGGAGGAATAGTTAGAGATGTGAGTGGGGCTTTCATTTTTGCTTTTCTGGCAGGTATGGGCGAGGCTCCAACAACATGGCAGAATTGAGAGCGGTACATGATGGCCTCTTCTTCGCTATCAACAAAGGGATCTCCCTCCTTAAGATAGAATCGAACTCTAAGCTTGTCATAGACATTATCACTAGTCAGGTTTCCCCTTCTTGGCGTTGGAAGCATTGGATATCTAGAATTAGGGCCCTCGTGGAGAATGCCTCCACCGTTTGCAGACTTATTAAACGGGAAGGAAATGGCCCAGCTGACGGCTTGGCCAGGATGGGGAGCGACTTGCAGTCTTCCAAATTATTTCTCCATCCTTGTGATCTCCCGGCTCTCATCCAGGGTAGGGTCTTCCTAGACGGAGTGGGGCTGGGCTCTGTTCGGACTGCTTAGGTGGGCCCTGCTAGGAAGCCGGTTTCTATATAGTCTTTCCCTGTTTTTCTTTTTTCTGTTTGCAGCTTTCTGTGCTCCTCTTCGCTGTACAGCATAGTAGCCTTGGAGCCTTGGGTTTGCTTTGCTGGGTGTGACACGTTGCTTTTGTTAGGTTCCTTTAGTCAGGCTGTATCTTTTTTGTGATTTAATGAATATTTCAGCCATTTTTTAAAAAAAAAGTTGCACGAAATATCTTAAAATTTTATTATCAATTAATCTAATTTGGTGTAGAATGTTATGAAATTGGTGTAATTAACCAAGCACAACTTTGATTAAAAATCTGAAATTAGTACGTAGTAGTTTACGCCTCACACTTCATAAGGATAATGTTATGCAACATGAATTTACTATTTCAAACACTGGGACTACTAGAATGCCATGAGCCAGAAAATCAGGCCGAATCCATGTATCCAGGTGGTCTACACGTGATTGAATACATCAAGGAGGCCTCAGCCATATGAAAAGTTGGTGGGTTGGGAAAGCCGACCAACGGTTTAGAGTCAATGCACATGCGACCTACCTGACAAGTATACCAGCCTGTTTTCTAAGCGGCGCATATTCACACCATGCCCACTGGTGAAAGGACTAGATCACTCACACGTGTGCCACAAAGACCTCCATCAGACCCAATGCATTTTGTGATTTCTCCATCTCTCAACCTTGGTTTGCATGCCGCCATGTTTTGTTTTGTTCTGCTCATTTAACAATTCATCTAACAATCCAGCAAATAGGATATAATTCCAGCCTACTTCCTGTTTATAACCAATCCTACAAATGGGGCCCACTATTCAGACGGTTTAATTTTAATAGCATATGTAGCACGTATTCATTGTTTGAGAGGATGAATGTGAACTACCATACTCTCCCAAAATACCATTTGTTTTTCTGAACGTCAGTATTTAAGGCAGGCTGCTAATGACAGCTGCGGAGGGATGTATGAGAAGCCAAGGAGTAGGGTATGTGCTCAGAACATCCAAGCTGCTCTCCAGGTTAGTTGCTTTCGCTTGTTTCACATTATGGTAGTTCATAAGCATTTTTAAAAAAATGATAGTGACTATTCCACTGTATACATGGCATAGTTTTAGTTGAATTTGGACGGACCAAATTGTTGACTCAATTGTGGATGGAACATGAAACTTTTTTTTTTTTTTTTTTTTTTTTTTATTTATTTTTTTAAAACCTTGAATATTCATTTCAAATCTGGACAAAATTACATATTTCGGGTCTTGTTAGGAAAAAAGGACCTAAAGAAGACCTATCGTAAAAGGCCGGGACATCCGGGCCAAAAAAAGACTAAAACCCAAAAGAGAAAGGGGGCAGGTAATGTGAGGCAGGCCTTAATTCCTCCTCTCTCGAATCGCACCAAGGCCAACCTTGTCCAGGAAGAGTAAACCCCTCACCTGCTGAGGCAAATCCGCCCTTTGGAAAAAAACGACACGAGCTTGGGACGCACTTGCTTTATGGGCGAGCGCATCTGCCGACGTGTTTCCTTCTCTGAAGACGTGGCTGAACTCCACAGAGGCAAGATCCCGCAGTCTATTCGTTTTGATTCTCCAGCCATTCCATTTCCAACCGATGTTTGCTTCCTCATTGAAGACCTTAATCACCAGATCCGAATCTGATTCCACCACAATTTTGGAAAATCCTTTTTCCAAACACAGAAGAAGCCCATCATGAGCCGCACGGACCTCAGCTCCTATACTCGACATGACACCATAGCCGAAGGTGAAACCAAACATGAACTCTCCCTTGTCATTTCTACAAACGCCACCACCCCCTGCGAAGCCCGTTTCCCCTAGAGGATCCGTCAACATTAACTTTCACCCAACCGGCCGGTGGGGTTTATGCCATAAGACCACGGCCTGCTGCGGTGAATGAAGCAGCACATTCCTTCTTTTGATTTCCTCAGTGTTGATGGTGTTCAGCCACCAAGAGACGTTGGCAATAACCGATTGATACGTCATATCTTTGCCATCAAAAAAGGCCCCGTTCCTGGATTTCCAAAGCTCCCAGAGAATAAAGGCAGGTGTGAGAAGCTTGCTGACTGACCGATCTCTTCTATCTTCACAGCCCCGCCTCCACTGCATAATCCTTGTTTCCACCGTAAGGGCCTGCATGATGGAAATCCCAGCTTGCACTCCAAAGAAATCCCAGACTGATGAGGCTTGTTGACCGTTCAAGAAGAGATGGGACACGGACTCTTCAGCTGGGCCCAGCACGGAGTCATCCCTGCAGCAACCGCACTTTGAAGCCAGAGACACTCCTCTGGATTGGACTGCTTTCTCAACTGGAATAGCATTATGAAGAATTTTCCAGATAAAAGAGGAGATTTTTGGCGGAAGTTTCCCATGCCAAACCCACTGAGCCCAGCTCTTTTTAGGAGCTATCGTCCTGCTGACGTTCCAGGCTGATTTAACTGTGAAGACGCCTGAAGAAGTGAAGGGCCAAAGAGGAGTATCTGCACCAGTTGAAACACAGAAACCGCGCTGGTAAATATGATCAAAGACGTGATTGGGGAGCATGGATAGTGCCACCGACGGCGGTAGAGGACCTGATGGACCCAAAACGTGGTTAACTTGCAAGGAGAGAACATCGGCTGTGGTTTCTGACGTCAAAAGATTTTGGAGAGGGCCAAGGCCGGTCCAATTGCATCTCCAGAAACTGCAATCACCTGCGCCCACACTCCACTGTACTTAACATCCAATTTTTCCCTTAACTTGGACCACTCACTGTTTTTTTTTCAAAAGAAGAATATATATATATATATATATATGTGTGTGTGTGTGTGTGTGTGGGAAAAGGTACAATGCGCTAGAGCTGACAATCAGCTTATTGTGAGGTCGAGCTGTGTGGGCCCCACCGTAATGCGTGTCGACCATCAACACCGTGCATTTGATGGGTACCCTTTAAATTATGGGGTATCCCAAAAATCAGCCGTATACGGAACTCAAGTGGGCCATACCATCTAAAATTATGTGAAGACACCGTTAAAACATATCAAAGCACTTGGTGGGGCCCACCTGAGTTTTGAATGTGACTGGAACTTGGTCTGAACCCTCATTCAAGTGGGACACACATGATGGATGGGCTGGATTTGTAAACCACATCTCGGTGGGCCCTCAAAAATGGTTATGCATGTTTTAATGGTGTACGGCCCCTCTCCACTTCTGTATGTGGTGTGGCCCACACAAGTCATGGATTGGCTTGATTTTTGGGACCTAGGCCCACGATGGAATGGTGCATCTGACTGATTGGGTAGATGTTCGAAATGCATCACGGTGGGGTCCACATAGCTAGACCTCATGGGATGGACCCGTGAGGTCGAGCGCATAGTACCTTCTCCCTATATATATATATCCGAACGCTCACCAACGAACTACCTACAAAGTTTTTTGAGAACTCATCATATCTGATGATTCTCGAAAATTTGAACGGTTCACATGAAGCAGAGCCTCATGAAACCCCCTGGTACCAATTTTTACTTTGAACCAAAACTTCGGTGGACCATAAAAATGAAAACAATTTCTTCCCTTGATTTGAATTTCTCTTTACTATGGCCCACCAGAATCTTAGATCAGGGTGAAAATTCACCCCCCTAAAGTTTCATGGGATTCCGCATCTTATGGACCGTCCGAATTCGACACCCATGACACGTGTGGAAAGGTGCGCATGTGTGTAGGAGAGCATGCCTCTCTCTCTCTCTCTCTCTCTCTCTCTCTCTCTCTCTATATATATATATATATATATATATATATATATATATATATATATATGGGAAAAGGTACAATGCGCTCAACTGATGGGAACGTCCCATGAGGTCGAGTTGTGGGCCCCACCGTGATGCGTGTCGAACATCTACCCCATCAGTCAGATGCACCATTCCATCGTGGGCCTAGGTCTCAAAAATCAAGTTAATCCGTGACTTGTGTGGGCCACACCACATACAGAAGTTGAGAGGGGTCGTGCACCATTAAAACATTCATAATCATTTTTTGGGCCCACCGCGATATGGTTTGCAAATCCAGCCCATCCATTATGTGTGTCCCACTTGGATGAGGGTTCAGAGCAAGTTTCAGCAGCATTCAAAACTCAGGTGGGCCCCACTAAGTGCTTTTATATGTTTTTGGCATATCTTCACATGATTTTAGATGGTATGGCCCACCTAAGTTCCGTATACGGATGATTTTTGGGGATATTTCATAATTTAAAGGGACCCATCAAATGCACAGTGTTGATGGTCAACACGCATCACTGTGGGGCCCACACAGCTCGACCTGATGGGACGTTATCATGAGCTTGAGCCCATAGTACCTTTTCCATATATATATATATATATATATATATATATATATATATATATATGAATTGGAGATACAGTCACTTGGGCGGGTCCCAACAAAAAGGTAACGGACCACGCCCATCATACACATGAATACTACTCTAAGCGATAGAAAGACTGCTCAGGCCTGCTCTGCCAAAGGAAGATCAACCCACAAATCTTAGCAGGGAGGTCTTCCAAGCCCTGAAAGACTGCCCAGACCACTCACTGTTTTACTTTCAACCGTCTATTTGATAACTATCGAGTGGATGGTTAGATTTTCTTGTTCAATGTAATTTTACAGATGTTCTATCGACAGTGTGCCCCACAATTTGTATGGTTACACAGCTATAAATGAATGCCACTTGGGAGTGGATAAGTCACAAGTATTTTGAAAATGGTGGTGAACTATCACAAGAGTCTAGCACTTCAGTAAATGGTGTTTTGTTGGATAGAAGTATACCTAATTTTCTGATGTGTTTGAATTGCAGTGTGTTTCTGGCATTAACAAGCACCACATTTTAGAGCCCAATTGTGAGAACTTGGGAGCTGCAGAGGTGCTTTTTAAGGGCGGTGCAAGATATCTACAGGAGTACAAACATTATACTCATTACCCTCCATATTGCAGGGTAAATAACTCTCTCTCTCTCTCTCTCTCTCTCTCTCTCTCTCTCTCTCTCTCTCTCTCTCTGTGTGTATATATATATATATATATATATATATATATATATATATATATATATATATATATATATATGCACAAGGGGCCATTTGATAAAACTTATTTTCAGCGCCCATCACTCAAATTTGATCTTTTCAGTAATTTTCATTAATTTTAATCATTTGGCAAATTTAAATTATTAAGTGCCTAAATTACTTTTCACTGAAAATATGAATCTTTTTTTTTTTTTTCAGCTTCCCTTTATTCACTAAATGCTGAAGGTTGAATGTTGAAGGTGCATTAAAATTTCTTTTCACTTTTGACTATAATATTCCTAAAATTATTTCAAAATTAGAATTCAGTACTTTTAAGTTTTTACCAGTTTTTAGGGCATGTTTGATAACACTTATTTTCAACATTGATCATTGAATTTGGGTATTTTCGGTGATTTTCCTAATTCAAGGTGTTTGGCTAATCCACATAAATAAGTACTTAAATTTGATTTTCATGCAAAAAAAAAAAAAATTCAGTTCCCCTCCCTTCACTTAACACTTAATGTAGAATGTGGTAAGTAATTTTGCTCCCTATCAATAATTTAAAATAATGACAATGCCTTTCTTCTTCTTAAAAAATGAAAAGACTTTTGGGCCGTCTTATGAGGTTTGATCAAAGATATAACATTTATTCTCGAAGTACCCATCAAGCCCTTTGAAATGAGTGGTCACTTACCCAAAACGAAGATCAAAGCACTAAAATCTTAGATGTTGAAGTTGGCGTGTTGCTGTACATCTGAGCCACATGTGTGGTAATAACGATTTGATTTTGTAGCGTAGTTTTCCATGTGTTTCTAGACTCCTTTCACGATATGGACCATACATCTTATAGTATTCATTGATATCTTCGAAACAAGTGAGACTCATCAACCGTACGTGGCAATGAGAGGTGGGATCTGAGATTTGAATTTCAAATCTCCGCCGTTGCCCCCCGATGACCTGCTCGCTATGGCGGCCTTTACCTTCCGTTTCCTTTCTTCCATCTGGCGACGGCAACCCTCTTCCGGTTTCCCTAATCTGAACTCTGTTACGACAAATGTTCCCTGGAATTGAATGAGAGGAAGGTCTTCATCCAAAAGGGTTAGGGCCGACTCTCGTCTCCACCGTCGAGAGCCTCATCCCGCGTCCCAACACCCTACCACTATCCCGCAACCTCCACTCCAAACATCAGACTTCAGCTTGTTCGTAGGCAATATCCCTTTCGACTACTCCAGGGAATACATTTGGGGAATCTTCTGTAAGTATGGCAAGCTCCTAGATGTTTACATCCCTACTCTCCCAGGGATCTCTAAGCCGAGGTGATATGCGTTATGAGCAGGACGTAATGGCAGCTAAAGATATTCCGAATGATTGTCGGATCGATGGTCGAATCATCTCGGTTAGATGAGCAAAGGTAAGACGATTCACCACTGGAAATGTCAGGGAACCCCTTCCCCACCATCATGCTCATCTGCACGGAAAGGATAGCCCTCCGCCTCTAGTAGGGTCGTACGCGGCTGCAGCTGCATCTCGACCTATCCCTAATAACAGGATAAATAGGGGCGACCTACATTGTGATCCTCCTCCGGCCTCTCAACCAACATCCATTGCGGACCCGAAGGCGGTCACGCACCAATCACAGCTGCTGAACCTCACCCTCGTAGGCTGCACTTCCAATCCGCACATCTCGGTGTCGACGGCTTCGGCTGCTATCAGAGAGTCCAAATTTCGAGCGTCAGTGGTTGACATTGTCCGCATCTCCCCATCAAAGTTTTTAATTACGCTAAAATCTAAGATAGAGTACGAGGAATTCCAGAAGGACAACCATCTTCATGAACGGATGGGCATCATTTCGGTGCGCCCATGGTGTTCGACAGAAGTCCTAGGTGGAGAGGGCCACTAGATTAAGCTTTTCGGTATCCTAGATGGAGACGGTAATTATAGAGTTGGGAAGCTACTTCGACAAAGTTACTGACATCGATAATATTAGCAAATTTGGTCTCTTCCATGTGCGTGCCCAAATTAAGGTAATCCTCAAACCCGGCATCACCTTCAATCAGGTCCTCTGTTTGCAGGTGGCAGACACAACCTTTCCCATTGTTGCAGAATTAAAATCCTGCTATATTGGGGGGATATGCCAACCCCTCCTAGTCAGCCCCGCAGAAACCGCAAGAAGAGTTTGGAGGCATGAAAGTGTGGGTGATTAGTAGATTTCACAACCACCAAGTTGCTCCAACCCCTATCGACACCGAAGACACTGACAAGGCCTTCGGCTCAGAAGATTCAACTCAGGTCCCTTTGATCTGTTATACAGCAGATCAAGTTCTAGAAGCAGAGGAACCTCCTTCTCATAAGGAACCTATGGATAGTGCGGTCGCTACTGCTCCGGCAAAAGCAAGGCAGACCATACATTGCAGCAATAGCCTCGCTGCTGCTATTCCCTGCTTCCCCAACCTCAATGCAGCTACCTTAAAAACTCCAAGCCCAGCTGGTGCGGACCACCTATCCACCCCAAACTCTATTCAATCACCTAAGGATGATTTGAGAACCCCAATGGCAGGGGTTATGCAGAATATTGACCAGGAGAGGTGCCCGGTGGAAAATGTTCCACCAACGTTATATGATAAGCGCTGGGGAGAGGCACAAATCCGCTCACACTCTGAAGGAGGTTCGCCATTAAATGTTGAAAATAACAGTTTGGAGATGGAGAGAATTGGTTTATCTGAACTTTTCAGCATTCCTTAATTTCAACCCAAGAAGGATCAGCTGGCCTATGTTACTGTCCGGGGTAATGAGAGGCTGCTAGACCCTGGAGAAACTACTGTCCAGGGTAATGTGAGGCTGCTAGACCCTGGAGAAAAACTCGATAAATAGATCAAGGAGAGGGAAATGTAGTACTCTAATGCAGCTGGAGACCAAGACTTTATTGATGCTAAAAGCTTGTTAGGCAAAAAAGATCAAACAGGAAAGGTAACAATTGGAGTTGAAGAGCCGCTGTGGTATTTCACCCCAAAGTCTATTGCCTAGGAAAGTAAAATCGAACTTCAAGTGGAATTGTCTCCTTTTTTTGAGTCAGTGGCCAGAGATATAGAAAAAAGCACTACAGTTAACATGTCGGAGTAAGGTATCATGAACTACACAGACCAACTTCAGTTGATTCTGCACAACCCAGACCAAGGGGCAGCAGAATTGGAAACTGATCTAAGGGCTGGTAAAATGACTGACAGTATGGAACAAGATACAAGCAGGCAGGTTATTGCGAGGGGGAGACAACCTGCGAGGAAGATTAGCACAAGAATGATTCCTCTTTCAAGAGGAGAATGGGAGTCGAGACTACGCAGACAAAGGCGAAGGACTGTGAATACAGGACGTGTTACGAATGGATAAAATCATCATATGGAATGTTCGTGGTATAAGGAACCAACGATCTTTAAGAACCACTAAGAGGCTTATCAAGTATCATAATCCTTGGATTCTTGTTTTACTTGAGCTAATGCTCATTGAGGAGAAGAGAGTGGGGGTTGGCTTGTCTCTTGGTTACCACTCATCCTACTTTAATGGGGATGTAGGGGGTAAAATCTAATTTTTCTATAAATCCATAATTTCTTTTTCTATAACAAACATGTCAAATCAATCTCTATCTATTCTTATCAACATGCAGGAAGTGGCTGTCCCTATCAACCTAACTTTTGTCTATGTCAGTTGTTCGAGGATTCTCAAGCGATCGTTGTGGGATGAGCTGGCAGCCATGTCATCTTCGGTTAATGGTATTTAGGCCCTCGGTGGGGATTTTAACGCCGTGACAGACTCTTCTGAGAGAAGAAGCAGAGCCCAGATGGATAGAGCTAGTGCTACTAAATTTTATGACGCAATTAATAATGCAGGTCTTATGGATGCGGGTTCACGGGAAAAAGGTTCACATGGAGCAACAATCAAGCAGGCTTGTCTAGGGTGTGGACGAGACTTGACAGGGTCCTAATCAATGCTACTTGGGCTACTACCTTCCCCGCCTTCTAAGTGCATCACCTGCCCAGGGTAAATTCGGACCACGCCCCTTTTAGTCGCGCCCCCCCCCCCCGGAGTTCCAAATGGCCCTAAGCCGTTTAGATTTCAGCGAATGTGGACTTAACACGAGACTTTTCAGTAGGTTGTAAGCTCAGCTTGGTATAGGGCAACATCCCCTCACCCGGTGTTTTATGTGATAGCGAAGCTAAAGGCGGTGAAAAGTGATCTCAAAATCTGGAACAAAGAAGTTTTCGGAAACATCTTTGTCCAAGTTCGTCAGGCCGAGAGGGAGTTAGGAGAACTCGAAGCCAGCGTACAATCCTTGGATGCATTAGACAGGCCCTCTCCTCAGCAGCTCCTTGAAATTGGTTCAGCAACTAATTAGCTCTATAAATTGAAATTGATGCAAGAGATATATTGGAAACAAAAAGCTAGAATTGATTGGCTTGCCGAAGGGGACAGAAACACAAGATTTTTCCACACTTCTGCGGCTGCAAAACATCGCCGATCTCTTATTCATAAGATCACTGCAGATTTGGGTCAAGAAATTAAAGATCCAGTACTTATAAAAGCAGAGGCAGTAGAATTTTTCAAACATCAGTTCAGCACATCAGCAGTAGCAGACACACATTAGATTTTACAGGTGATACCATGAATGGTTTCTCAACAGCAAAATCAAAGACTGATGGCCCTTCCAACACTGCTTGAGGTGAAGAAGGCAGTCGAGTCTATTCCCACGGATGCCGCACAGGGGCCAGATGGTTTCTCTAGTGCCTTCTTTTTGTCTTGCTGGGAAGTGGTGGGTCATGATATCTAGAACGCCGTTATTCATCTTTTCTAAGGCAAAAAAATTCCCAAGGTCATTACTTCTTTTCTAATTTATTTAATCCCGAAGATGCAATCTCCAAAGAAGTTTTCAGACTTCCGTCCTATCAGTTTATGCAACTGCTTATACAAGATTTTTGCGAATATCGTGGCTTCTAGATTGGGTGCGATCATTGTTATCAAATGCGATCGCATATGCGCATATGCGATCGCATATACGCATACTTTTGATGAAATCGCATATGCCATGATGGCATATGCGATTTGACAAGTATGTCATGGCATACTTTTGTATGCGATAAATATGCGAACACATATGCGAGTATGCGATCGCATACTGCATATGTGATCGCATATTTCCCAATGCCTGGAAAGATTTTTATTTTTATTTTTTATTTTTTCAAATTGGAAAAACTCATATCCCCTCCATTTTCACTATTCTTTACTCCAGAGCTCTAATTCTCTTACTCTCTCTCTTACACCTCTTTCTTTCTTACTCTAATCTCTTTACAATTATTTCAATTATGTTTATTTTTTGTATTTTATAAGTTGTGCTTACTTTTTGTAAATTTAGTTGTAACTTGTAAGATATAACTTGTAAGTTGTTTTAAGTTATCCATTTATCATTAAAATTTCTTTCTTCGAAATTTATAATAATTAGTTATCTTTTAATGTAGCTTGTTGATTGTTTTGTTAAAATTTATCTAATATAAGTAATTAAATATATCACTTAATGAAACACATAAACTATAATGAAATAAGTAAAATAACTCAATCCAATCATGTGTACTAATGTTTTTCCCTCTTTTTTTTTAAAGATTTTTTTTTTTATAAAAAATAAAAATAAATATGCCATGGCATATGCGATTGTGCGATCGCATATGTGAATAGCATATGCTGATCGCATGCAATCGCATATGCGATTTGACAACATTGGGTGCGATCCTTCCATCGATCATTTCCATAGAACAAGGGGCCTTCATACCGGGCCGACTCATTTTAGAAAACATCGCACTCAACTAGAAGCTCTTCAGGGACATTTCCAAGAAAGTCCAAGGGGGGATAACATTACTCTCAAGTTGGACATGGAGAAAGCGTATGCTAGAGTCAATTGGCACTTCCTCAAGCAGGTCCTCCTTCGTTTCGGGTTCGGTGATAGCTGGGTGGCTTTGGTTGAGAATTGCTGGGTGAACAATTGGTTCTCGGTGATTGTCAATGGGGAGGCGACCGATTTCTTCAAATCATCCAGAGGATTAAGGTAGGACGATCCTCTCTCCCCTACGCTTTTCATTACGTAGCGGAGGTCCTTAGTAGGGGATTTAAATCTTTGTTGGACCAGGGCTGCTGAACCCCGTTCAAAACTCGCAGGGGATGCCCGCGTGTTTCCCACCCTCTCTTATTCCTTAATGGGGTTCTCGCTTCTTTGCGGGTCGTAAGAGATTTTCTCGATCATATCAGGAGGCCTCGAGCGAAAGCATCAATCTACGTAAAAGCTACTTTGTTTGCGCAGACAGGATGCGGCTTCTAAGGTCAGAACAATTGAGAATGTCCTACGAATCTCCAAGGCCTCCTCAAGTTTTACTTATCTGGGTGTCCCTATCTTGGTGGGAAGCGTAAAATCAAGCATGTTTCAACCATTGCTGGATAGAATAAAAGGGCGAATCCAAGGATGGCATGCTAGGATTCTATTTCAGGTGGGCAAAATGGTTCTCATCAAACATGTTCCAGGAAGTATCCCCATCCATTCTCTCGCGGCGGCTCATATTCCATTGCAAGTTCTGATTTCCTTGGAAAGGTGTTTCTGTAATTTCTTTTGGGGATGGTCACAGGGTAAAAGGACATTACACTGGTTGAACTGGAAGAGGTTGGCAACTCCTCTTGAGGAAGGTGGGTTGGGTTTTAGGAGGCTTCATGAGGTCATGCAAGCTTCTGGTTGAAGATGGCGTGGAGTATTCGTTTTGAAAAGAACGACAGCTTATGGGGATCATTCATGGCTGCCAAATATAGTTGTTCTCTGCTCTTAGATGATATGGACAGGCGCAGTTCCTTTGCCTCTCCTCTTTACAATCGAATTCAGTCCCAGTTCTCCCACATGGCTCCTTTTGTTCAACGTTTGATCGGGGAGGGAACATGTCTACTTTGGTCAGAAAATTGGACTGGGCTGGGCCCACTCTCGGAGCTCGCCGTCAGTCCCCTCCCAGAGGCTTTGGAGGAGATGCAGGTGAGAGATTTTCTGGGCCCTGTCGGCCCTTTGCCTCCTTCAGCGATGTTCAATTTCTTACCTCAATAGGTAGTTGATTTCATTTTCCAAGGTGGTTTTAGCCTCTCTGTCGGCCCTGATGTAAACTTATGGTCTCTGGCTCCATCAGGCAGGTTCACAGTCAGTTCCATTAGAAACATTTGCAGGTCTCCTTCTCCGCCAATGGATTGGTCCAAATTTTTGTGGAACAATGTGCTGCCTCCTAAGATCTCAATGCTAGCTTGGAAGATCCTTCAAAAGGCTGTCCTGGTGGACATCGCGGTGCAGTCCCAAGGTATGAACCTAGCCTCTGCATGCATCTGCTGCTCGTTCAACGATCCAGAACGGAAGTCTATTGAGACCATCTCCCATCTTTTTCTTCATAGTAGCAATGTGCACACCCTCTGTCGTCATGTGGGGAACATTTTCCACATCCAAATCATGCCTGCTCAGTCCTTCTCCATTCGGATTGTGTAGTGGAAGAACGCTCGTCTTATTTCAGCTACGATTTCAAAGGCGCAGAGAGTCGCCCCGTTCTTGATCTGCTGGGTGGTGTGGAAGGCTCGTAATGCCGCGAAGTTTGACAGCAAAATAGTCTCCATTTTTGCCCTGGTGGCTAAGGTTGATTGGTGGCTGAGGTATGTTTCCAACCGAAGTGGAGTTAGGTCAACTTAAAAGTCGACCCCGCCGACCATGCACGAGAATTCGGGGTCGGTCTCTCCTGTTATGCCGCATTCTATGACGAATGTGGTGCGCTGGATCAAGCCTCCTTACGACTGGGTCAAGATTAATGTCGATAGTTCTTCTAGGGGTAACCTGGGTCTCTCAAGCGGTGGAGGAATTTGTAGAGACGATAAAGGCGAGCTTATTTTTGCCTTCTCCACTGCATATGGCCATGGTACAAACATGTGTGCGGAAATTCGTGCAAATTTTCGATGGCCTTTTCCTCTACCTTCAACGAGGATTCTATAAGGTGGAGATTGAATCTGATTCGCAGCTTTTAGTGGACATTTTGAATGATAACTCAAGCTCGGGTTGGAAGTGGAGCTACTGGCTCAAGAGGATCAGAACTTTCAGGTTGTTGGGACAAACGCATATTGCTCACATCTTCAGGGAGGCTAATTTCCCGATCGATGCTCTGGCCCGGATTGGGAGAGATACTCAACGAACCTATGTCTTCTCTTCTACTGCGGAATTGCCGCAACATGTTAGGGGTCTGATCTTCTTAGACAAGGTGGGCCTGGGGGCGACTAGAGGTCATGAGGGCAGGGCTCCCCCTCTGTAATTAACATTTTTTCTATTTTTTCGTTTTCTTTGTTTTTTTGTCTCACGATAGGCTCGCCTGGGTCTTTTTTCCAGGCACACCCGAATGTAACCCGGCTTTTGTGAATGAATAGAAACATCTTTCTCCAAAAATAAAAATAAAAAAAATTCTTCGAAACAAGTGATCGCACGTCTCAAATAGATATCTAAGCACTAAGATCTTGTACATTGAAGTTCGTGTCTCTGCACATCTGGGCACCATAGTGGTAATAATGATTTGACTTTATGGCCAAGTTTTTTAGGTATTTCTAGTCTTCTTTTGATATGCGGACTACACATCTTATAGTATTCATCGATAGCTTCAAAACAAGTTTTTACCTAGAACAGAGATCGAAGTGTTGAGATCTTGGACGTCAAAGTTGGTATGTTGTTGCACATCTATGCCACATATGCAGTAATAATGATTTGACTTTGTGACCCAAATTTTAAAGTATTTTTACTCTCCTTTCAAGATGTGGACTGCACATCTTATAGTACTCATTAATATCTTTGAAACAAGTAGTCGCATATCCCAAAATGGAGAATGGAGCCCTGAGATTAAGGTATTCCATAATGGTGGCCATAATGGCCACCACCATTACCTTTATAATAGGGGGTGTAACAGCCGTTACGGAGGCTATAATGGCTGTTAGGATCTCTTTTTTTTTTTCTTTTTTTTTTTTTTTTTTCTATTAAAGACAAAACCCAAAAAAACCTATATTACCTTCATAATGGACTGTTATGAGGTCATTACGGCCTTTACAGGGGGCATAATGGGCCATTATAGAGACTGTAAGGGCTTTTACGAGTCATTTTTTTTTTCATAACAACCGTTATGGCCTTTACAACCCATAACGTGTAACGGTAGCCACTATTATCTTTATGTAATGACCTTTACAGTGCACCATGCTTGAGATCTTAATCGTCAAATTTAGTGTTGTGCTACACATCCAGGCCACATGTACGGTGATAAATATTCGACTTTGTGATCTAGTTTCCAAGGTCTTTTTGGTCTCCTTTCGAGATGTGGACTGCACATCTTGTCATACTCATTTATACCTTAGAAGAGTACTCGCACATCTTGAACGGAGATTTGACCCCCTAGATTTTGGACATACAAAATTGTATCGTCACACATGCTATTAAAAAAAAAAAAAAAGTGAAATCTAATGTTAGCTATTCGTGGCACATTTTTTAAGTCTTTTACCTCCTTTGGGAGATCTGAACCTTCCAAGACATCGAGTGCTTTGAGCTCTATGAAATCAAGGGTCACTCGCCCAGATCGGGGGCATGAATTGCAACAGAAATGGATGTTTAAAATGGCATGTTCCTTCAATGGCCAACATGAATGAGTTTCTTGATGTGTTCTTCGAGATGGTCCTATTGGATTGGACAAAACTGGACCAGATCCAGCCAAATGAGATTGTGGCCATTCAATCTTGTTTTCGATAGATCCAATTCAATTCAAGTCGGATTGGACTAAAAATCATTCTCTAGTCCAATGAATACCTACTAAGCAAATCAGATGATTCGAAATGACCAAATGGTGGCCCAATCAAGGAGATGTAGGCCATGAATATCTAGGCTTGTTGAATGGCAAGATCAAAGGATCACTTATTAGAATCAACCCAATATCTGAGAAATCTTGATTGGCATGAAACACCACATATCTGAGCTATTCATTAGATATCTTATGCAGATCTTGCATGTGCGTCCAATTGACCTTTAATGTCTCTTCATCTGCAATTCACCATTGAACATCCTAAAATAGTGAGGGTTAAAACTGATAAATTGGGTGACATTCTCTTGTTGGAGTGCATAAGGAAAAAGTATTAAAATTTTATTGATTGGGCATGAGTGCGTCAAATTTAGTAGTATGGCAATTGCAAGTCTTGTCTCATACTTTATAAAAGATAGAAATTTATACAAAACGAAAAATATAACAAATTGCTAATTTTCAGACATTTGTGGTTTGTATTTAGGAAACAAGTTTTTGTTAAAAAAATGCTTATTTTCAGATATTAAGATTTTTTTCGATAAATTACCAATAAAATTTTCAGTACTTAATTAGTACTAAAATTTAGCACTTAATTTAATTTTCAAACCTTATTTTCAATTGACCAAACGACACTTTAAATTAAATTTCAGAGCTTATTTTTCAGTTTATCAAGCTACACCTAAGGAAATATTGCTACAAAATATGCAGGAGAGCAGTTATAAATTTGTGGATATATGGGCAAACAAGAAGCAAGTGAGGGAGGCCATCCACGTCCAAGAGGTATCATCTCTTTCGAATAATATTCAACTTTAACCAAATATGAGTAACTTATCAGGTGGTACCCACTGTTAACATATCTGGGCCAAAAATCAAGCTATGATCTAATGCAATCCACGTGGGCCCTTCTATCTCGATGAGATGAGGACCACAGATATATTCCTGTCTTGGAAAAATTTAGGGTTCTTTATAATTTTGAGCTTTTGTGGGGTTATTCTTATCATTTTATTCTTTACTACTTCGGAGGTTATAAGGTTTTTATAGTTTTAAGTAATCAAGGGTAGTTGTGATTAACACACGAATAACCAAGATTAGTTAATATTATTCTATAAACACTATGTTTGAGAGATCTTAAGATGCTTTTGAAATTTTAAAAGGAAAATTTTATTTTCGCTTCTATTGAGAGAGAGAGAGAGAGAGAGAGGAAAATTTTATTTTCGCTTCTATTTAGAGAGAGAGAGAGAGAGAGAGAGAGAGAGAGAGAGAGAGAGAGAGAGAGAGAGAGAGGAATGCAATTCCTCTTTTTCGCTCTTTTTGAGATTGGGTTCGATAGTTGCTCAAGATGCTCGCAAATCATTGATCTTTGAGGTTTTCAACTGTCCATGCAAGAGCGACTCATCGAATTCAGAATCCTCACCACAAGAGGCCGCATTGTGGATTTGTCAGAGCTAGGTTTGTTCGTAGGGTTTTTGATGGATTACTAGATTCGTGCTTAGATTGGCCTAGAGAGATTGCCACAAATTCACCCACAAGTATTGACAAATTGCGAGATCCATTTCTTGCTCATCCAAAGTGTTTGTTAAAGCATTGAAACGTTATCTTGCTTAATCCAAGCTATGACCATCCCTCCATCTTTATTTCCATTTTCTTTCCCTTGCAAATCTCTACTGCATCATCCCTATCTTGGCCATTCTCTACCTAATTACAACCATAAAAGGACACGTATGATTAAAACCACAATCAACTCCTATCATCAATTTCCATTCAATAGCCATAATGACCCAATTATACCCTTCTCAAAACCCAAACCAGATCTTCCCAATTAAAAACTCACCCAACACAAGCTATCATACCAAGCCCATAGATCATATGTTTCATTGGTGCCCCTGGTTCAAAGCTGTGGAAGATAGAAACCTATTGCGAAAGACAAGGAGATCGAGTCTAAAACATACGACGTTAAGTAGAGCTATTGCCAAGTGCATTGCACATCTTCGCAATCAAAGAGTTGGTAGGTTTGACCATGATTCCAATGGCTCATGTCGCCTTCTGTTGTGTATAAACAAGCCTAAGAATTTCAATATCGTGAGTGATACCACATAGCCCAGAGCTTCGAGTGTTTTCTTGTGAGTGATATGATATGCATGCCCGCCATTCATATTGATGAGGTGAATCCCGAAAAGAATGTGATCTTTGACAAGGCACACGTCAAGTATCATGATATTGAGGGAGAACCAATCTATGTATTACTACTATGACAATGTGGATCTGTTTGAGTCTCAAAATGTCATAGGAGACCCAATCTTTGATTTAGAGTTGATTGAGTTGCCAAGCATCTTCAGAGATTCAATTTATGATTTTTATGACAAGGATGCCAACAATGAGTTTTTTTTTTTTTTTTTTTTTTTTTTTTTTTAAAGAAAATTTTCATTGCTGAATAAGATATCCTATACAAAGTGCTGCAAAACGAGGGGAATTTCGGGCCCCCTCCCTAATAGAAATAAGAGAGAGGGCCTATCGTAAGAGGACACAAGCGTCCACCTATTAACAGAGAGGCCAAGACTAAAAACACGATCTAATCGTCCCAAGCCCAACCCTGTCCAGAACTATCATCCCACGGACATGTGCAGGGAGGGATTGAGGATTGAGATGGAACGAGGATTGCTGGAGAGTGCTGCCTTGGTGAGCCAAAGCATCAGCAGGGCCGTTACCTTCTCTTAGAGTGTGGGCGAAGGAGAAATGACCCAGACGACGCAAACGGTTAATTCTAGCTATCCAAGGATTCCATTTCCAAGGACAGGTTGAACGAGATGACAGGGTATCAATCACTAGTCGAGAGTCTGACTCGACGATGATCCTGTCCAATCCCTTCTCCAGACACAGCGCCATCCCATCGTGAATGGTGTGGAGCTCCACCAGATTATTGGTTCCACTCCCCTAGGCCACGGAGAAGGCGAATAAGAGAACTCCTCTATCATTTCTACATATGCCACCCTCTCCTGAGGGGCCAGGATTACCCAAAGCAGATCCATCAACGTTTAATTTGACCCAACCAAGGGTCGGCTGATTCCATTTCACTAGGACCGGGGATAAACGCTTTCGCGGGGTGGCCAACTGCCAAGGGCTGGAACTGCTAGGCCTATCTAGGCCACCCATAATGACTTCACCAATGATCAAGTTCGCCCACCATCTAACTCGGGCTATCGGTCTTCTGACGTTCATGGGAGAATTGTCAAAAACTGCCCCATTCATGGAATGCCAGAGCTCCCAAATGATGATGATTGGGAGGACGTACCTAATTGCTATTGGAGCTGCTCTGGGAGCCACAATGTTTCTCCAAAGAAGCAACTTACTGGCAACAGAAGATTAAAACAGGGGAGGGACGCTGCACAATAGGCCGAACGACGACCAAAGAGCAGAAGCTTGGTGACCAAAGAGAAACAGGTGCTCCAAAGATTCCGATTGTGGTCTGGCAGAGTCCACTTCAAGGCAGCAGCGGCACATAAAGGCAAGGGCGACACCTTTAACCCGAACACGGCAGTCGACTGGGATTGCTTTCTGAAGAACTCTCCATAGGAAAATGGAGAGTTTAGGAGGGAGAGAAGCATGCCAGAGCCAGCTGGCCCAAAGAGGAGGAGGGGAAGCAGAATGCAGCAAACTCCAGGTAGACCGTAGGGAGAATCTACCTGTCTGCTGAGTCGCCGTCGGTAATCGAGAAACCTCCGTTGAATATATCATCGATCAACTGTTGAGGAAGAAAAGAAAACACACGAGAAGGCGGGAGGGGGCCTAGGTACCCAAGGACGTCTTTCACTTGTAGATCTATTAGTTCATCAGGGATCGGGGTGGAAACCAAACTTCGGATAGGGCCCTTGCCCATCCAATTTTCTGATAAAAAATTCAGCTCTCCACGGCTAACTTCCCATTAGACCGTCTCCACCAATAGGAGAATAAACTCCCTGACTCTTTTCCACAATGGGGAAGGATTGGGGGAGGGGCGCATGGAGGTGAGGGATAGGAGATCCCTGTGATATGTGAATCAAATAAGCTTCCCCCAAGGGCTAGTTGGTGCACCATATTTGATGACCCAACCCAGTTTTAGCCGATGAGCATCCATTACTTCAGATAATCTTCGAATCCCCAGCCCACCTTCGATGAATGGCCTCGCCATCTTGCTCCATGCCAGCCAGTGAAGTTTCTGCTTCCCTTCAACCCAGCCCCAGAAGAAATCTGAAAAACTTTTTTCAATTTTTTCGATAACCTGGCATGGTATGTGCATTGCAGACAAGATATGGATCGGGAGGCTTCCAAGAACATGACGGATCAACGTGGTTCTACACCTTGGGATATCAACTCACCATTTAACCTGGAGATCCGACTGCCCACTTTGTCCAACAGGAACTGAAAATCCGAGCATCTGATTCTACCTTTGCAAAGAGGAGCTCCCAAATAACTGATTACATCTCTAGCTTTCCGAAAACCTACGCATCGCTCCGTAGACCTGATTCTAGCTGGAGAAAATAGATCTGCACATAGAAAAACACTTTTGCATTTTTTGATTTTCTAACCTATTGCATCCTGAAAAATGGACAGAAACTGATTGAGATGGCGAAGATTCTCCTTTCTGCCGTTAGTGAAGAGCAGGATGTCGTCAGCGTAGAGCAAATGAGAGGGAACGGGGCAGTCCCGACGCATAGCAAAGGCTGACAACCTCCACTCGCCATAATGAGGTCAAGATTTAATGAGAAAGACTCCATCGTGATGATAAACAGGGCTGGGGAGAGAGGGTTCCCTTGTCTCAAACCCCTACAAGACTTGAAGAAACCCGTCAGTTCACCGTTGATAATGACGGAGAACCAGTTGTTTCCCCAGCAACTTTCCATGATTTGGATCCACCGCTGGCTGAAACCAAATTTGCACAGAATTCTTCTCAGGTAATCCCAATTAACCCCGTCGTAAGCCTTTTCAAGGTCGAGTTTTAGGATGAGATTTCCTCCCTGAACCTTTCTGTTGATGTCTCGAATGACCTCCTGGGCAAGCCCAATGTGTTCAGCAATCGATCTCCCCTAGACGAAAGCGCCTTGTTCTGGCGAAATCAGCTTCGGTAATAAAGAACTCAACCGGTTTTCTAGGAGCTTGGCAAATATCTTATAAATGACATTACACAGACTAATCGGTCAGAAATCGGAGAAGGAAGCCGTCGACTGCAATTTGGGGATGAGGCAGATAAGATTAGAAGAGAACACTCTAGGGAGAGAGACACCCCCCCCCCCCGGAAAGTCTGTCATGCAGTGTTAAGAATATCTGCACCAACAATATCCCAGTAACTCACAAAGAATGCTGCTGAAAAACCATCGGGGCCGGCGGCCCCATCTTTGGGTAACGAAAAAACAACCGCTCTGATCTCCTCCATTGATGGAGGAGCCAACAACATATCATTGTCGCACTGATTTATGGACTGCGGAATCACCTGAAGAAACTCTGCAACGGCGCTCACTGGCTCAGCTCTGAAGAGCTCTTTGAAGAATTTGATAGCTTCTTCTTTAATCCGTAGGAGACAGGAGATGGTTTCCCCGTCCGAATTTTTGATAGAAGTAATAGCCACCCTCCTAAATCGATCAATAGTTGAAGAGTGGAAAATTTTAGTGTTTCTGTCCCCTTCCTGAAGCCAAGTATTTCTGGATTTTTGTTTTCAGAAAGCCTCCTCCATTAGCTGCAATTGATTCAACTTATTTTTAATAGCTAAGAACTGACGATTTAGTTCTTCGGAAGGAGACGATTGCATCTGGAAATCAATCCCTTCTAACTCCTCTTCAGAAGACTGAATCTGATGAAATATATTTCTGAAAACATCTCTATTCCAAACTCGCAGCAATTGCTTAGTTTTTTTCAGCTTTAGCTGAACGTTAATTTGCGGTTGAGAAGAACAACCCCATCCCATGCCTTCTTGATCTGCTGGATAAAGGAATCATGAAAAGTCCACATTCTTAGAAATTTAAAAGGCCTAACCTTTGGGGGCAGTTGAGAAGGAAAGGTGAGCCGAAGAGGGGCGTGGTCGGAGCTGATCCGGGGCAAATGCTCCACTTGAAAATGGGGAAACTGAGACACCCATCTAGAGTTGAGGAGGACGCGATCCAGTCTTGCCCAAACACGGGCATTCCCTTCCCGATTATTATACCAAGTAAATCTATTGCCTACAAAGCCCACATCTAGTAGACCGAAATTATGGATCATGACAGCAAATTCCTCCATACTCAACCCATCAGGGGGGTGGGTCCCGCGCCTTTCCTCCGGAGACGCCACTACATTGAAGTCTCCAGCAATGGACCATGACCCTTGGGCTGAAAGACTGAGGGCTTCAATCTCCTGCCAGAGGGACCGCCTTTGGATCTTGCAACATCGCACATACACCACTGAGAGAGTTAACGGTTCGCACAGGGCGGTGAAGGAGAAGGACAACGAGAGCATCTGATCCGAGACTGAGACCGCCAAAGCATTCAGCTGTAGGAGAAGGATGCCAACAATGAGTTTGTGTATGTGGATGGTGACGAGATTTTGGTGTTTCACAAGAGCTCCTTAATGTTGGATCAATCTAAGTTGGAAGAACTTCCCATGTTAGTTGCACATAACCTTGGAAGAAAAACAAAAATGAGATGGATTTTATAAGAAAGAACCCTATCCTTCCTCCAATCACTGAGAAATAAAATTGACACTTGATTAGCATGGTATAGCCCAGTCAAATCAACTCAATTTATTTATTTATTGTATATCTTTTATCACCTAGTTACTGATGCCACAATAGTTCTACTGTAATCATTCATCATGATCTAAGCCTTATCCCAACTAATTGAGGTCAGCTACACAAATGTCGTTCAGTCTGGGTTCGTGATAAAAGTTTCACAATATAAGTTTCAAAAACAAACAAAATATGGAAAAACCTTTTACACTTGGTAATTTTAATACCAATATGAACCCAATTATCATTTGCAAGAGTATATTGTTATACTTCATGAATAAAATGATAAGGTTGTATAGATGTTCCTTATAAGGTATACTGCTCTTTAACTACTTTTAGTTTTACTTGTTACTGCTACCATTCGGTTTCATGAATACTTGTTACTGTCACATAGGATACTGTTGGAGAATGGCAAATGAATAGTAAAAAGTTCAACCTTACACATGATGTTTTTGACTCAATTGGGTATCATTTAAGCCTCACTACCAAGGGATATAGAGCACTAATTTACAGGTACATCCATTTTCATTTCCTTGTTGTTTCTAGACTATTAGATTTTAATTGTAAGCCCACATGATATCTATCTTGCTTCTATATTCTTACTGACAAAATCTATTATATTCCATGACACATGAATAATATTTTTCACGTGTTGGCACAAACCAGGAAAATCTTGACCGAACAATGAATTAATGGAAATAACCTTGTTTTCATTACAGTGGTGATCATGATTTTGTGGCACCTTTCCTTGGGACAGAAGCTTGGATAAGATACCTCAATTTCTCCATAGTCCATGAATGGCACTCTTGGATGGTAGATGGCCAAGTCGGAGGGTCAGTTTCACTTTTTCTTTTTCTTTTTTAAAATAAAATATTTTTTCATTCATAAACAAAGATTTTACAAGAGAGCTTTCGGGTGGACCTATCAACAAAAAACCATAGGCCCACCTATAATGAGAAAAGAAAGACAGGCTCCAAGGAAAGATTAATACTCTCCCTCAAAGTCGGAGGGTTATTTTCACTTCTTAATTCCTTTCTTTCATTTCTTGGAAATTTTACTAGAAGGTTCGCTTTATAAAAGAAACATAAATGATAGAGAAAAACATCTATACATGCACTTTTCTTCTTGACCTTCTCTTTTCTATTTACATGGATATCATTGCCCGCCCCTTTTGTTTCCAACTTATATGTATATACAAGTTCGTTATTAAGTGTTGTAATTTCAATTATTCAATGTATAGATTCACAAGACAATATGCCAATGATCTGACGTATGCCACAGTGAAGGTAAGAGTAATGAAAACTTTTCTTTTATTGATGCTATAGTTTTGAATTTTTATGACATTATGAGGTGATGGTAGTTTTTTTTTTTTTGGAAAATCAGCATATATATATTCATAGGATTTGTTAAGTACAGCTGTGTGAGTATAGACAACATTTTTTGGGAGGGCCTGCCAAGATGATGCTAAATCTTTTGCTTCAAATATTAGGCACTCTTTGGTAGACGTCTAAAAATTATGAGTTCGTCTCATCTTTAGTTAACAAGAATTGTGTATTAGAGATCTTGATCTCTAATACATAATAAGTTATATAAATTGTAATTATGTATTAGAGATAAAGATCATTACTATTTACTAAAATGAGATGAACTCAGTTTTAGGCATCTACCAAAGATAGACTGTTGATATAATGTACAATATGATGGTGGATTGTGCCTCAAACTAACAAGATAGAGGGTCATGATTACTTTTCAGTCATTTGTATGGTTCAGAGAATAAGAAACAACATAGATCAACATCCAGTGGAAAGTAGTGCCTTAGATCATATGGCTAGAATCTCTCAGTTAGATTCTTAAATGCAGTCCATTCAGGTAACGTGGATTCTTGATTAATGAACTTTACATCCTTCACTCAAGGAACTCAATTGTCGATTTACTGTTATATTCATGAATACAATAGATATATATATATATATATATATATATATATATATATATATATATATATATATATATATATATATACAGAGAGAGAGAGAGAGAGAGAGTGTGTGTGTGTGTAACACCCCGAATTTTCAATGCCAGAGTTTATACTCGTACTCGAGAAAACTGGGTGTTAATAATATAAAACTTGGATGCTTTAGAGATCGCATCTTATAATTGTTATAGATCACACCCAGATACATTCAAGAAGGTAACATTCACAAGAATAAAATTATTTATATTCCTTATTCCAAAATCAAGTAAATCATCAATGCTCTCACAATGGGAGCTTATTACAAGTTCTGATCAGTTGCGTAGCGGAATTATAAAGAAAATAAACCATAAACTAATTTTCCTAGTTTATTCAGTAAAGTCTTTTGCCAGGGTCTAGTCTTATGGGTCCTCAACCTGTACGTCATCTACAACATCTGTACGGTTGGGAGAGGGTCAACACCCTACTCATAGTGATGGTTATCCTTTAAGATTAATAGTAATTTAAGAGATTCATAAAATAATGTAAATGTTCTGATATGTCCCGTACTCCATAACTACAAGAGGTATCAATATGTACGGTTTATCACCCTTAGCGATCACCACAATGTGGAATACGATTCGAGTTATCCGACTCGCCCCACGTCCCATACTACGGAGATTCGTCGGCGTGTCCCACGTTTAACATGGATTTATGCGGTTATCCCAAGACGGATACAACACATGACCAGTTGAATCACGCAATCCCGATTAGAGCAACTAATTACGACAACCAACCCCCAAAAGAAAAGGAATTGATGTAACACATATATATAACGATTTACATACACCAACTGATGCACAATCACCTGTGAAATATGAAATTACGTGTCACCTCAGGGCCGCTACCGAAAACGTATTACGTCCACGATCGATATTTATTCGATCGCTAGAAGAGGGATACCCGACATAGTACTTGCATCAAGAGAGAAACCCTTGACTATGAGAGTTTAGGAATATCAAGACACCTGCATGAGCCTTTAAGGTAAATAAGAGATGAGTGGCAACTAGCTTAAATAAAAGGCGAGTGACAAAGGTCAACTCAACTAAGAGACGAGTGACAAAGGCCAACTCAAATAAGATTAAAGGCAAGAGAAAGGCTCGTATCTATAGCCCCCCACATGAATTCAGGAAGACTCCTTGCAATGGACATCATATCATAATCCCAAAAGGGCCAATAATTGTTTATGACAATTTAAACGAAAATTGAGAGAAAGTCATGGTAATATGAGAACAGGTAAAAGACATGAAAAATGGCACGTAAAGGCGAGATAAAATGCTTCAACTCAAGTAAAGTAAGCTTAAAGGATAAAACCCTCGCCTTTGGTTATCTTGCTCGTCTATTACCAGTGTTGGACGTCAGGGACACCTTATAGCGCAACTTTATCCTAATTCAGATGTTTTGAACTTATTAAGATTAGGCTAAGTCCTGACTCATGATAGCATTAGATCTAACTAAATCGAATGGAAATCTCGATTGAGGTATGATTGAATGTGTTGTATGCTTGTGTGTTTCGTCTAGTGACCGTGAATTTCAGTGTGTTCTTCCACTGAGTCAGCTCTGTTTGCCATGATGTAATTTTCCACTACCATTGTTATGAATGTTGGGGGCCTTGCACAAAACCATAGGATCTAGCCCTCCAGTACAAATCAGAATTATGGATAATAAAGCAATGAAATAAATCAAAGCATCAATCACACACTACACAAGAGATTTTTACGTGGAAAACCCTCAAAGAGGTAAAAACCACGGGAGCTCAACCTTCTTCACTCACGCAGGAGTGGATGATCAATGAAAGAATAAAGAAAACCAGAGAGATCTCACCAATTACGAGGACGTAGGAGTGCTAAGATATAGACTGCACCGTAGATCACCTCCACGAGCATAACCTCCCTTCTACAAGCTTCCTCTCTCTCTTTCTGCCTCTCTCTCTCACCTTTGATAGCCCTCTTGTGTTTTTCTCATCAAGACAACATACCCTAGAAAAACCCTAGGGACCCTTATTTATAGTTTTAGAAAACTCCTTTCCGCATCCTAGTTGCGAAAGGACTTTGCGCATCCCAGTTGCGAAAGGACTTGCGCATCCCAGTTGCGAAAGGACGACGGGTCAAAAAAAAAAATCCATCAATGAATAGAAAAGGTGAAAGTCTAGAAAGTAAAGGGAGGAAATCGGCTCGGACCTGACATGATCTTGAGCAGCAACTCTCCTCTGCTTCCTGTTTTTCCCTTCTCGTTTCTTTCTCTCTCTCGCTCTCTATCTTTCCTTTCTTTCTCTCTTTCTTGTATTCTTCTTCCTTTCTTTCTTTCTTCTTTTTCTGTTTCAGGACACATCCAGCCCGGGGCTGGAACTCAGCACAACCTAGCTGGCTGCGGAACCGAGTCAGCGAAAACATCTCTCTCTATTTTTTCCTCTCTTTTCTTTCTTGTTTTTTTCTTTCTCCTTCTCCTTCTCTTTCTCTCTCTCTCTCTTTCTCTTTTCCTTTCTTCTTTTCCTTTTCTTTTCTTGTGTTTCTTCCTCCAAACACTGGAGGAGAAGTCTTCTTATAGAGGTGCAGCCTTCCAGAATCTTCTTGCGAAACTCTTTACGAACCCCTGTTTCCTCATGCTTTCGCAACAGGCCTGTGTGCGGCCCTGATGAGTGGGGATATGGCCCTGGTCGAACTCATCTGATCCGTTTGGGTGAGGTCTCTTTGAAGGGAGGCCACCTAAAAAACGACTCTGATCTCTGTCTCGTCGGATTCATGTCCTGATCACGCCACTTCCTTGAGGCTTCCGGAAAACTTGCGGACATGATACTCGGAGGATTAGTTTGCGTAAAGCGTGGCGTATATTGAATTCCCTTCCTCTCAACGTCTCTTTTGGACGGCGTGGGCCTGGTCGGAAGGGCCTTTTCTCCATTTTGGATGGTCTGGATTTGTTCAGATGCCCAACGTTAGGTTCTCTTACGCAATGAGTTCGAAACGGCACCGACTTCCTTTTGCGTTGCTTGCGGACGAATTCCGGACGAGAATGCATCCGGTTTTTCGTGTCGGGTTGGGAGTGAAAACTGTTGGGGCTCGGTCGGCTACGTCCTGAGAACACTCTATACGGTTCGGAACGCTCTAAATACTCGCGATGGTGGGCCACACTGATTCACAACCTACCGCTGTCTACTAATATCTCAGTTCAGAGGTCCTCTTTCGGCCAGTAATCGCATGTACATCCATGTACAGTTTCTCGTGAGATTACTTGGGTTTGCGACGGTTTCGTCCGGGCTACCTGATGGATGGTTTGGATTGGCCATCCAATCTTTGATGGTGGGCCCAGCATGGCCCAGCGGACCCTGTCCGTTACTTGCGTGCGGAGGGAGTACTCTACTTCTCTCGTTTTCGAATTGTGTCGGGTCTGTTTGACCCGATTTCTTACTTAGTGCGCTGCCGGTGCGCATGAGTTGTGCACATGCATTGTAGGTGGGGTCCACCTGTGATGTTCGCGAGCGAATCCGCTCCGTTTATATGAAGGGAAATATCCCTCTACGGCTACTTATGAGGTTTCTTCACTCAATGAACACCAAACTCAATGGCTATAGGCTGATTCATCGATCCAACCACTTTTACAATGATTTAAGGGTTGAAATTCGTTGCGTATGATTAATTTAGGATAATTAGGCATGGTATAAAGTTTTCCATTAAAAGAATAGAGGGAACCATGTGATCTAGGATTCAGTGTATAGGTCAATGGCATTTTAATAATTATTGCTAATCTAAGAGCTTTGCGAAATCTAATGGTTTTACATGGTTGTGGCCACATTTCTAAGTAATTCTTATATTAAAGAACTTATCTCCAAATCTTTATGGATGAAGGATGATACATCGATTTAGTTCAAGGGAATGTAGATCTACTAACCCACGTGATTAACGGTCGGATGACCTAATTTATAAATGGCAGCTATTTCAAGGGTTAGATTCGCTAATTTACTAAGGGAAGTACATAAGTCAAGTCTCATGATGGATATTCTAGTCTTTAAAATTAACGGTCAGATGGCTTGATCTATGAATGTAGATCATTCCCAATGGTTATCTTCGTGTCAGGGAATAGATGTAAGGTTAGGGTGGTTAGATTAGCATCGTACACATGTACATGTTAAGTTAAATTTCATGGTAACACTCGAGAACTTTCAATACTCGGGTATTGAAAAATTCGAGGTGTTAGAGAGAGAGAGAGAGAGAGAGAGAGAGAGAGAGAGAGAGAGAGAGACAAACATGTTCATAGAGGCCTCTTATGGAGTGAAAAACAAGTAAGAAGAAATAAAACGCTCAATTCACTACAAATAATTTGTTTTTGAACAAAATGATAACCAATTTCAATTTCCTTCTTCCAGGCATGAAGCAATTGATTAGCAGCCACATATGTTGCACAGAGATCATCACAATAGAGTTGTAAAGGCTGGCAAAGGAAGATGTATTGGTTATGAATAATAAACTAAACCTAGAGAAGATGCGCTACACAATTGAAAGTTTAAGGTGCACACATCCATTTATAGGATGCTTCGTTGAGTAGATTGGATGTGTAACCACATGTTCCTGGTCCAACACATTACACCTGTGGTTTTGTGATCTCATTGTTGATCCCAATTAAGCTTGTACAAAGGAGGGTTGTGTCAGGTTGATAGCCGTTGTCAAACTTATGCCATAACTTCCATCATGAATCCAAATAATAAAGCTTACATAATGGTCATGGTGGTGGGGAAATATTTCATTTCTTGCAATGTATGTATGGTATTTGAATGATATAAACTCATTTTGGATATAATTTACCTCTTTTTACAGACAACACATGGTTTTGGCTCCTATAAAATGAAATTTAACTATGTATAGTTGTTTTCTCTTTTACAATATTTTAAATTTTATATATGTAAACATTTATTTTAATTTGTCCTAAAGTTTCACTAAAAAATTCCACCATTTTTCAATGTTTCCCTGTCCCTAGTCATCGATACCTAACAATTGATCTTCTTTTGCTTCTCTTGTCATTCATTTTATTAAATGATAACACTATCTTTAAAAGGAGATAATTATTTGCATTATTGTTGTAATTGAATTTTTACTAATACTTAGTCATTTAAAGTGAATTACTTTTATATATCATTGTTTAATTAAGACTAAACTTTCATTTATTATGTTTGTCTGGTTGTGTGATTATTCATATAGGGGGCAGGCCATTCAGTGCCCGAGTATAAGCCAAAAGAGTGTTTTGTCATGTTTTACCGGTGGATCTCTTCTCTTCCCCTATGATTACTCGAAAACATATGTAATAAGTGGTGGATCTCTTCTCTTCCCCTATGATTACTTGAAAACATATGTAATAAGTTCTGTACTGGAAAGCTATCGGACTTTCATGGTAATGTCTAGAATGATTAAATGTATTTGGTAATATGTTGAATGAAATGTTAATGCATGCCCACCTCCAACTCGAGATTGGAATTGGTTATTGTGTGCCCTCCTAAGAGGCAAGCCACAACATTGAGACCCGTTTATATGACGGGGGTTTGGATATGAAACTGAACAAAAAATAAATAAAAAATTAAGCATAGCCAATATGACAATTAAATTGTATTCATTGATGGGTGTTTTTTTTTTATTTTTTGAAAATGGTAATGCATATTTATTTATTTATTTGTTAAGGAGACAAATACGTTGTTAATGTGCTTCACAAAAAGCCATTAGCACACCCCATTCATATATTTCTGAAGAGAGACCCGATGGGAGAGGAGGGATGTTGGACGGAAGTTCAACGTTGTCGTCCACGGAGCGACTTCGTCTCTCCCCATTCTCTCTTCGTAGCAACATCCCTTTCGGCTGCTCCGAAGGAGACATCAGGCCCCTGTTTGCAAAGTTTGGTGACGTATCAGATATCTTCATTCCAAGACTCCAAAACTCGAAGAGGAACCAGGGTTTCAGCTTCGTCAGATTTAAACAAAGAGATGTCGCGGTTGCGGCCATGGCATGACTCCAAGGTTTCAACCTGATGGGCCGATCCATCCTTATTCAACATGCTCATCAGCAGAGAAGCTATCGTCATCACCAAAGCCCAATCCCCAAACCCCCTATCCCGCCCCCAATTCCAATCCCCAATCCGGCATTTAAGGTTTTTTAAAAATCTAGATTTAACTTGATTCAGGATCCTCATCTAGAATCCACCCTTGTTTATGGACAAATACAAAATTATCTATTTCTAATTCCATGCTAGAAGTAAAAAACCATTGATCTTTGTCGTTGCCGATCTCTCAACATGGGGAGTCTCTCCCAATCTATCGTAGGGGAGAAGGGATAGAGAACCACCATCTATTACCACTGTAAGGATGTGGGTTAACTTGAGTTGTCCACGTAGTGGAGCCACGCACATTTGGAGCATGTGGTCTCTCTCCCTCTCTCTCTCTCTCTATGCGCACGCGCATGCCTGCGTTGACACCCAAAGGGGACTTGGGCATCGAAGCTCTCTCACGGTAATGTCCTCCCCTATTTTGAGACAGAATCTATTTATAAGGAGGAAGCTAGAGTTGCAGGAGGTGCACCCTTATAAAATATCAACCATCTTATGGACTTCTATATGCCCTATTGTGAAGGACCTAATTCATATACCCTAATAATCCAAATCTCTCGACTTACTGTGGTCATCATTCTTAGCCAATGCCTATGCCGACCCAACCCATGGATCAAATAAATCTTAGCCATTGGACATGATTAAAACAAATCAATTGTTAAAACTAAAAATTAACAATTGTAAAGCACGGGTAGCCAATTGAATAGCTAAGAGGTGCCGACTAGCCACAATTGATTGATGGTCCAAACCATAACATCAGCTCACTTATTCATTGAATCCCTTGTTGCATCATGTGTCCTACGAGGACCCTGATGAAAACACTCAACTACAGTTACTTTTAGTAGCCACGTGTTAGCTTTGTAAAGCGACCCAAAGCATGATCAGTTAAGACATCTCCATCTACGTATCCTCAAGTCAAGAGATTTAACAGAGCTAGTACAGTACACCTACATGCTTATCTAATTAAGTTTGGGCACGACGGGTCTCCTAGACTATGCTTATCTTCGATCCTATTAATATATGTGTCTACACACTCATGTAGGGTAAGGCTAAGGTACCAACACCAACCCACCCCGCAGGTGGCACACAATATCTCCAAGCCCCTGTAGATGATCACCAAGACAATCAGGTCCAAGGATGCATGCACGCTTGAGGTTGGCATTCTCACCATTATAAACATTGACAGCCACACAACACTGGCACAGTGGGAGTTTTGCATGGCCATGGCACTAATCCAAAATGCCAGGAATGCAGCTAGCTTGCACAAGTCAGAGTAGGTCATCCGCTCAAACTCCTCTGATTCATCAAAGCAGGCCTTCTCTGCCTTCGGCATCTTCGAGCAGCATCTACTAGCTGCAAGTATTATGTAGAGCGGGTTGCATACAATTTCATGGCCTAGATGGACCAGAAAAGGCCCAATCAGAGGCGGAAGTGATCCAGACTGTTAGAACTTACAACGGGCGTATCTCGCAAACTGGAATGAGCTATCCGACGTACCATATATTGTTTTGGGGTAGGACGAACTACTTTAGCCACCTAAACCCGGTTGCCCATGCTGAATTTGAGAGATTCCATCAAATCGACGGTCGAATTTTCATTTTACTTTCGTTTTTATTATTTATAGTAAGTTTAGTTTGACTATAACTCTTCATCTGTTAGGCTTTAGGATTTACATCCAACGTGAAAAGTGCTTAGAATCCTAACTAGGAGAATAGCATGGTTGAATCAAATAAGACACTTACTATTTTTGGCCGAAAACCATGAGGTCTAATAGAAATCACGACCGTCTATAAATAGTAAGTTTACTATTTACAGTAAGTCATGATTTCTAAGAGTTTTAGTTATAGTATGATTCGGAAACTTCTTCCTAGGGTTTATGTTATTAATTATTTAAGAGGTTGTAAGATCATTTATTATCGTCAATAAACTCATTTTGAATTTTCTAGAATTAATTTCTATTTTTCCTCATGGATTCGAGGCATCTCCATGAGGAGTCCAAAGAAGCTCCGTAGATTTGGAGTAATTATCCTAGAGGAAGACGGTGCTTGACCTCTACACGTCCTTCCCTATGTTAAAGTACAAACAGATTGATAGGGATCAGTATATCAAGCACATAAGTGTTATGAATAAAGTAATTAATGATAAAAAAAAAAACAGTTTAATACTTTAACAATCGATGATGGAAGTATACGATCCACCATATGGAAACATCACTTTCTCACTGTGAGGCATCTTCCCAACTCTTCAAAGGCTCGAACTGCCCCTCAGATGTCATGGCTTATTATTCTTGTCCACGTGCTCAATCTCGGAGTTGCATGGCATGTACTCATATATAGAAAGCACCAGTGATTCAAATGTTGCAATATGACATAAGTGTTGGGGATTGGGCTGCAAAATCACACGAAGATGGATCTAGGATAGCAATCCAAGAGTACCAAGCAAACACAAGAGAACACAAAGATTTAACGTGGAAAACCCTTTTGGAAAAAACCACGGCACAAAGTAACAAAAATCCACTATAAAAGCATAAATTACAAAGAGAGAGGACTTACCCGATTCAAACAATCTCGAATCTTACCCTTGTTATACCCTTTACAAACCCTATAAACCTTTTAGAAACCCTTGGAATCTCTTTAGAAAGTCTTAGCATACCTTAGAATGGCTCTAGGGACTCCTATTTATAGTTTAGGAAACTTCACTATCACACTTCTTTGAAAACCGCCTCAAATTTATGCAGTCCGCATACAATCTGCGTAACCCTCGACTAGTCGAGCCAGAGCTTCGACCAGTCGAAGGGACATTCGACTCGTTGAGACTGTCCTTCGATTCATCAAAGATCTCGGAATTCCAAATATATAGTTGCTAGACTTCGAGCCAAACTTCCTAAGGGCTAGTCGAAGATTTTTAGATTTAAAACATCTTTTTAACAACAATCTCCACCATGTCTTCAATCTTCGAATATGTAGTTTCTTGACCTCTTCTCTTATTTCTGCATCACATCATAGCTTCAATCAATGCTTCTCGTGCACACTCCGTCTTTCTTTTACGCCATTATCATGCCTAGAGAAGTTGCACAGAACTTGAACTTCTCTATAGGAACGACCTTAGTGAGCATGTCTGTTGGATTCACGCTGGTGTGAATCTTCTCCAATATTATACCTCCTTCCTCAAGCACCTGTCGGATAAAGTGGTGATAAACATTAACGTGTTTAGTATGTGAGTAATAAACAGAATTTTTAGCCAAATTGATAGTGTTTCACTATCACAATTAACCGACACGGTCTCCTATTGAAGTCCCAACTGAGTATCATGCCTCTTAACCAAACACCTTCCTTAAACACTTCCATCACTGCCATGTATTTTACTTCGGTCATGGAAAGAGCCACCATGAACTGAAGCTTCGACATCCAACTAATTGCTCCACCCGCTAGTATAAATGAGTAACCAGAAGTCGACTTTCTGGAATCTACACTGCCTGCGTAATCTGAATCTACATATCCTACCAACTTTGTCCATGTCTTTCCAAAAGTTAAGACGTAGTCTTTTGTACCTTGAATGTATCGAAGTAGCCATCTTACCATCTCTCAATGTTGCTTGCCGGGGTATTTGTTCACAACATCGATTGCCTGAGAAATAACCGGTCTAATTCAGACCATGGCATCCACTGTCAACTGCATTTGAATAAGGCTCATGAGATATATCCTGTTTTTTCTTATCTGTTTTGGGACATTGTCTTAAGGAAAGCTTGAAGTAAGCCGCGTAGGGAACGCTCACCGACTTTGCCTGGTCCATCGCATACTTGATCAATACCTACTCAAGGTATTCTGCCTGAGATAACCAACGCCTACTCATCTTCCAGTCTCTATGAATATCAATACCAAGAACCCTCTTTACAGCCCCCATATTCTTCATCTCGAAATGCCCCACTTAATTTAGTCTTCAGTACATTGATTTCAAACATGTCATGATTGGCGATCTAAATACATGTCATCAACATACAATTCCAGGAACGTGTCATCACTTAGTGTCTTGTAATAAACATAGTGATCATATTCACTCCTAGAAAATTTTTGACTCACCATGAAGGTATCAAATTTTATACCACTGCCTAGGCGACAGGTCGTACAACGACCTCCTGCAAACCTTGTTCTCTGCCCTTTTAACTTTGAACCGCTTTAGTTACTTCATCAATATAACACTTCCAATTTCCTGTGCAAAAGTGCAGTCTCCACATTCATCCGTTCCAGTTCAAGATTGTAATGGGCAACCAGCGCCAACACAAATCTAATAGACATCTGCTGTACCACCAGCACGAATATCTATAAGAAGTCAATCCCTTCTCTCTGAGCATGACCATTCGCTACCAGCCTCGCTTTGTATCTATGTTGTATCCTTTTGAAGATCCACTTGCATCCAATCGCTTTTCCACTCATTAGAAGCTCCACCAGTTCCCATTTGTCGATCTGGTACAACGAGTCCATCACATCATCCATAATCACCTTCCACTTCTCAGCACCAGGATCACCTAGAGCCATCTGAATAGTAGATGAATCCCCCTCATTTGTAACGAGAGCATATGCGATATTGGAGTCGTCCATGCACATTGTCGATATCCTGCGATTATGTTGTGTGATTCTTCTCACAGGTGGTTGCTCCACCTGCTCTATATCTCTGTTCGCATGTCTCAGCCTTCATGCCCTACCCACTTATGTGGCTATGCCCAACATGCCACACATGTGCAGAGGTGGAATCCGCTGCAGCCACTGCAGCTCCACCTGTTGAAGTGCTCCCGATCAACCTGTAAATGTTACCGAGTCGTTGTGCTTTCATGATTACACATGCCCCCATAGATACTCTAAGGGCACCATCAATACTCGTAAACTTACACCCTATAGCCTCGAGTGCACCGAGAGAAATCAAACTCTTCTTCATGTCGGGAACGCCCTCACCTCATTTAGGGTATACTCTGTCCCATCAAACATCTTAATGCGCACCATACCAACAGCCACAACATTACAGGCAATGTCACTACCCATAACACCTATCCACCATCGCACTCTGTAGCTGGTGAACCAACTTCGATGAGGAGTTATGTGAAAAGATGCCCCTGTATCTAGAATCCACTCATCCCTATGATCATCGTATAAGTGTCTGATTGTAGACACAGACAACACATCACCTTCGCATCCACTCGTTCTTTCATCAGACGTGGCAGCATTAGCCTCCCTATACGAAGCCTCAGATTCTTCTCTCTTAGATTTAGGATTTGTACCATCCTTCTTCATGTGTCCTTCCATCCCACAATTTCAGCACTTTTAACTTGCCTTGGCCCTTGCCCATGGACTTAGATCTTGACCCTGAAGATCCTATACCTCGATCAGTATTTCTGCCCCTTGTAATTAATGTTGAGGGTCAAATATTGCATATTAGACCCCATGTATTACCTGGATTTACGGGCATAATAACTGTTTAACGGCTGTTTTAATCACATTTGTAATACAGGGGGTAATTACAAGCAGGGACTGAATAATGGTGCTGAAAGGATGGATTTGACGCTCTGAAGTCACCAGAGCAAGGGAACGACCCCAGGAAACCAAGATCAACGCCAGAGATCCAAGAAAACCGAGAAACTGAGGTTCAAGTGTCCTGAAAGCCGTCCAAGATTCAAGATCACAGGGTTCCAACCATCCGTTTAGCTCGAAACTTCATACAGAATTTGAAGACCATATATTAACCGCACATGTCGAAATTTGGCCGTTGGATCCTTGTGAAAGCAGTCTAACGGACAGATCAGCCCATAAATTAGTGATTTGGGGCCCGCCTGCCATCTGGATATGCCTAAATTTTCTACTCAACGTCTAAAGTAAGGTGACAAAGCGAATGACAGGAGCGGATTCTGTATATACATCATAGTTGACCCCACATGCACTTGAGTGTGCATAGTGTGTACATGCACTGGACGTGCACCAGATGGTCAGCCCGGTCAAAGACGGGCTGACCCGTCTTTCTTCTTGCGCCAAAACAGCGAACGCACCAGCGTCCGCTGTTTTTGTGTAGTGGGCCGCACCCATCACTCGCATCAGAGATCTGGACCGTTCATTCGTCCCTTGGGGTAGCTACAACCCTCGCCTAGGTGAACTTTTAGTCCTATGTGCGCGCACATTTGTAAATCGTGATCAAACGCAGGATGGACGGCGGAAGAATAACATCGCTGAACAGCACTAAAATTCGACCAAAACTGCCCCTTCTTACTGGTTTTTCGCCAAGAACTCAATGGACGGTGAGGATTTCCCAACCAATGTTAATCATGGGCCCCGCCATCAGCATAGCGGAAGAGATCCGCTTCCTCTCTGTTTTCGCAAGAACAGAGCCTGCGGCTGATCTCTGTGGACCACCATCATCACACGTATTGATGATCAGAACCGTCCATCGTGCAGAGGGTCTCGATCTAGTCAAACCCATGTTGATCTTGTGCATTCATGCACGCACACGTGCAAGCTACAGTAACCACAAACATGCTATCCTACAACGTCCGAAATGGTTGCAATGTGATTTCTTCGTTAGGCTGCATCAATTGACAACCAAAATTGTCCATCTCTGGTTGAAATGCCAAGGGGAAGATGATGAACGGTTTGGATTTCTCAAAAGAAGTCGTTCGTGAACCCCACAGCGTTGCAGTGCGATCAGCGATCACGCACGCACCTCGCTACACGCCCGCGAAACCCGGCCGTGGTGGGCCACTATGTGATCGAAGGGACGAACGGTTAGAAGATCTGATCCGTTCAGTGTGTAGACCGTCGAAAACCGTCCGTAGGGACGTTTCCTTTCTATGAAAACTGGACCCAATGAAGAGCAGTGGCGTCGTTTTTTCTGCTGCGAGTACGTTGCTGTGCGTAAACAGCGAGTACGCACTCCACCCTCAGTCTCTTGCGTAAAAGAGGAGTCAGTTCTCCAACTCCAGCACTGACTCCACTCCGCCCGGCTACCTATAAAAAGAGAAGAGGAGAAAGAGAGAGGGGGAGCTAGGAGAGGACGTGAACAGACAGAGAGAGGAAGAGCTTAGGGAATTTTATTTTTATTTTTATTTCTTTTCTTTTTCTCTTCTTCTATGATCATCTGGAGTTTAGTTCATCCATGTTAGGCTAAACCCCTTAGCTAGGGCTAAGGGGTGAAGCTTGTAGCAAGATGGGAGTTATTTTATGCTTTTGATTTGACCTTGAATTATGAACTTGCTTTATTCTAGTCGTTTATATGGAATGCTTTTAGTTTTCAATGGTTTGTTGTGATTGAAATTACAATAGATCTGCGGTGGCTTTGAGTATTTCTTTTCCTTTTGATGTTATGACGTCAGGAAGCCCTGTTGTTTACCATCGTCTCCTGGGCATGGTTGGATGTCGGTACCCTTCCTAACCTTCATGGCATATTGATTGGTTGGTAATTAGTTTAATTCTGTTGTTTGCTTTGTCTCATGGGCATGGTTTAGTGATGGAATCCATTCTAATTCATATACCTTTCATCTTTTCAAAACTACATCAAAGGAAGTTTAGTTGATTTTCATGAATCAAGCGTAGTTCTCCCTGATCTCTACAAGTGGATCCTCTGAATCCCTAGTTTTCCACTTCTGAATTCTCTTAAATTTTAGTTTAATTATTTCACCATTATTCTTCAAATCATAAATTGGTTTAGATTTCATCTTAGCCTAGTTCTAGTTCTGGTAAATTTCAGATAACGTACAGGTTTCAGTCCCTGTGGATTCGACCTCGGTCTTACCGAGTTATTACTACATCACAACCCTATACTTGGGGAGTGAACAATTAATGCATCAGAAGATGTTCTCATGTCGTCGTTTAGCTTTCTCATAGCCTTCCCTTGAAGGGTTGAGATAACAGTGTCGACACTCAGGATTTTATTTGCAGTGCACATTGTGTCTTTGAATGACTCATACGATGTCGAAAGGGAATTCAGCAACATACGTGCTTGTTCCTCATCTTTGATCACTTCCTCCATATCTAGCAATTTGCAAACCAATTTATTAAAGTTACTGATGTGGGCTTTTAGATCTCCACCCTTTGTTATCTTAAAGTTATACCACTGTAGCTTAAAGTATAGGCAATTTTCAGAGAATTTTTTGCATAGATATCCTCTAACTTCACCCATCAACTAGCCGTAGTTTTCTCCCTCAAAACATTGTAGAAAACCTCATCCATGAGACATAAACGGATGGAGGCTAAAGCATTACTATCGAGAGTATCCCATTCTTCATCTTTCATTGTCGATTTTTGCTCTTCAAAAGCCTTAGCTTCGTCTTACTAGGTTGATAGACTAATCATCTTAATCTTCCATAACTCAAAATTATTTTTTCTTGAGTACTTCTCAATATCAAACTTAGCATTTCACATTAATGTTAATCCTATAGATTCAGATTTGTGCCCCAACGATAGCTCTGATACCACTTGTTGGGGATTAGGCTGCAAAATCATACAGAAATGGATCTAGGATAGCAATTTAAGAGTACCAAGCAAACACAAGAGAACATAAAGATTTAACGTGGAAAACCCTTTCGAAAAAAAAAAAAAAAAAAAACACGGCACAAAGCGACAGAAATCCACTATGAAAGCATAAATTACAAAGAGAGAGGACTTACCCGATCCGAACAACCAAAATCTCACCCTTGCTACACCATTTGCAAACGCTAGAACCCTTTTAGAAACCCTTGGAATTTCTTTAGAAAGCCTTATCATACCTTAGAATGGCCCAAGGGACTCCTATTTATAGTTTAGGAAACCTCACATTCGTACCTCTCTGAAAACCGCCTCAAATTTACGCAGTCCGCGCACAATCTGTGTAACCTCGACTAGTCAAGCCAGAGCTTTGACCAGTCGAAGGGACCTTCGACTCATCGAGACTGTCCTTTGACTCCTCGAAGATCTCGGGAATTTCAAATACATAGTTGCTGGACTTCGAGCCAAACTTCCTTAGGGCTAGTCGAAGATTTCCATATTTAAGACATCTTTTTAACAACAATAAGTCCCTGATCATCTCACAAATGGGGAACTGAAAGTAATTAGTGATTTGCACGAAGCCCAAATGACGTTGGCGCTACACTCAAAGTATTGATTCATTATCTGTGTTGTGTCATACAGGCCAATGACCTGCTAACTATTGGAAATGGCAAACCATTACATCTTCCCAAACATCTGTTGGTTTCTCTAAAAAACTATTTGGCTACCCAATACCATTTATTATTATTAGAAAATTATACCATCGTTACTCTTGGTGAATGTACTAGACATGAGTAATATTGTCTTTTGTAATCACTAGTTAAGCCTATAAATACGTGTGTTGTAATCGTGTAGTAGTATCAGGAAAATGGCAAGTGCCTCTCATTACAGCAGTAGCAGTCTTTGTTTTCCTCTCATTATAGCAGCAGTAGTCTTTGTTTTAAAACATAATATTTTTTTTTCTTTCTCTCCCTTGTACATGAGCTGCACTTGTTAACATCTTAGCTTTGTAAAGCCAACAAACTGGTATCAGAGCCTAGTTTAGTAATAACAATTTTCGTCTCTTGAACCATTGCTTTTGAGGCTTTACATTCTATAACTTCCACCACAAGCTGCTTGAGCTTTGTAACATTATTAAAGTTCTAATTTAAGAGCCTTGTTTGTTGAAAAATGGCTACCATAATCCAATCGCAAATTCCAAAGTTTTCTAAGGATAACTACAAAAATTGGTGCATTCGGATGAAGGTTCTGTTCGAATCATAAGATTTCTGGGAGATTGTCACTGACGGGTACGTAGAGCCCATTACGGAGCAAGAAGCCGCCTACTTCACTAAGCAAAAAGCCGCCCTCAAAGATCAAAGGAAGAAAGACAAGAAGGCATTATTTCTTGTCTATAGGGTTGGACGAATCCACCTTTGAAAGGATCGCTGAAGCGACATCAAGCATGCAAGCATGGGAGACACTAAACACCATCTTCAAGGGTGTGAATCGTGTAAAGAGAGTCCAGCTACAAACGTTTAGAGACAAATTCGAGACCGCTCACATGAAGGAAGGTGAGAGCATCTCAGATTATTTTTCACGACTACTTGTTATTATTAATAACTTGAAAAGAAATGGTGAAAAGATTGATCACATTCATGTCATTGAAAAAGTACTTCGATCCCTCATAACTAAACTCTAGCATGTGGTTGTGGCCATTGAAGAATCAAAAGATTTAGAAAATCTCTCCATTGAAAAGTTGATGGGATCGTTGCAAGTTCATGAGCAACGAATGCAAAAGAATGCCAGATTTATGATGCTAGAACAAGCTTTAGAGTCTAAGATGACTATAAATGAACAAAAGAATTGTCATACACAATGTGGGGGCCATGGCACTCATGTAAGAAGCAAAGGGTGTGGATATCATTCAAGTCATCTACAAAATTAACAAAAGTTTATAAATTTCCGTGGAAGAGGAAATGGTAGTGGCCAGTCCATGCATAGTCAAAGAGCGTTTAATGCCACAATTGCAAGAAATTTAGTCACTATACACTAAGTATTGGCGCAAAGTGGATCAAGATGAACGATCCAACTATGCAGAAGCATCAAATCCTGAAAAGGAAGACTCCACACTTCTTCTTGCACAAGAAAAGGCATGTGACCGACTAGACGTGTGGTATCTCGATATTGGTGTAAGCAATCATATGTGTGGCAACAAAGAATTGTTCGTGAAACTTACAGGAGTTCAAGGAAATGTGAACTTTGGTGATTCATCTAAAGTCTCAATGAAAGGTAAAGGAAAAATTAAAATTTTACTAGAGGAATGGTGTGCCGAATTTCATCTCCAATGTGTATTAAGTACCAAACATGAAAGTAACATTCTCAACATTGGACAACTCTTAAAAAAGGGGTACATCATACACATGGAGAACTATTCTCTTTATATAAGAAATGCACCTGAGAGATTGATTACTCAAGTCCAAATGATGAAGAATCAAATGTTTTCACTCCATATTAATACAAGACTTGAAAAATGTCTCTATGGACCTATGAAGAATGATTCATAGAGATGACATCTTCGCCTTGGGTATCTCCATTTCAGTGGCCTTAAACTGTTGTCCTCGTCAAACATGGTATATGGCATGCTTACTATTGAAGGTCCAGAACATGTGTGCAAGGCATGCATACTTGGCAAGCAATAAAGGAACTCTTTTCCAAGTGAAGTGTCCCGAAGAGCAAAGGAACCATTACAGTTGGTTCACACTGATATTTGTGGCCCATTTGAGACACCCTCTCTTGGATGTAATAAATACTTTATTACATTTATTGACGATTTTAACTGAAAGTTGTGGGCATATTGCATTAAAGAGAAATCGGCCACCTTCAGTATTTTTAAAATTTTCAAATCCCGTGTTGAAGTTAAACGTGGCCATAAAATCAAAGTTTTCAGATCTTACAAAGGTGTGGAGTACACCTCAAATGCATTTCAAGACTATTACAGGGAACAAGGCATTAATGAGCGTCACACTACAGCTTACACGCCACAATAGAATGGAATTGCGGAACGAAAAAACCAAACCATTCTCAACATGATGAGGACTATGTTGAAAGAGAAAGGCCTACCAAAGAGTTTCTTAGCAGAGGCAGTTGCATGTACTGCCTACTTGCTCACTCGGTGCCCTACCAAGAGTGTCAAGTACATGACACCACATGAGGCATAGAGCGGCTGCAAACCGAGCATGTCGTACCTAAGAATCTTTGGGTATGTCACCTATGCTCAAGTTCCAGAGGCAAGAAGAAAAAAGCTCGATGATCGTGGTAAAAAATATATCTTCATTGAATACAGTGAAGAATCCAAGGCCTACAAGCTCTACAATCCATGAACCAAGAAAGTAGTGGTGAGTAGAGATGTAGTCTTCAGTGAGGAAGAAGCATGGAAATGGAATGATGAAGGAACGACAAAAGAAAATCAAATCAAGGTAAAAGAACACGAAGAAAAACACGAAAGCCATTAGCAGACGAGTACAACACCCACTCGAGATGGTTCACCAACACTACGCAAAAGTCTAGGAGTACATTCCATCTCCCCTCGAAGTACGTAATCAATTCAAAATTTGGCTAGCCCTTCTTCATCTAACTCTCCTTCACCCATGGCTCCTATCAAAATGAGGAATCTAAGCGATATTTATGAGCAAACAGAAGAGGTCAATCTATTATGCTTATATGTAGACCATGAGCCCCTTACATTTCAAGAAGTCGTAAAAGAATAATGCTTGAGAATTTCCATAGAAGAAGAGATTCATGTCATAAAAAAGAATTATACATGGGACTTGACTACTCTTCCCAAAGGCCAAAGGAGTATTAGTGTCAAATGGATTTACAAGATCAAACGTACAATCGATGGTGAGATTGATCGCTATAAGGCAAGGCTTGTAGCAAAAGGCTACAAATAAAACTACGGTGTGGACTATGAAGAAGTTTTTGCTTTTGTTGCTCAACTTGACACTGTGAGAATGATAATCTCACTTGTAGCCCATCACAGTTGAAAAATCTACCAACTAGAAGTGAAATCTGCATTTCTAAATGGAGTACTCAAAGAGGTCTATGTTGACCATCCTGAAGGTTTTGTTGTGCAAGGGGAGAAACACAAAGTGTACCGGTTGAAGAAAGCTCTCTATAGGTTGAAGCAAGCTCCACGTGCCTGGAACGCACGTATCAACAGTTATTTTTAAGAAACAAACTTCGCCCAATGTCCATATAAGCATACAATCTACATCAAGAAGAATGTTCATTGTAACATCCTCATAGCATGCCTATATGTTGATGATATGTTGTTCACAGGAAACAACCAACAAATGTTTCAAGAATTCAAGCATGACATGTTCCAAGAATTCGAAATGACTGATACAGGACTTATGTCCTTTCTTGGCATCGAGGTGAGGCAACAAGCTGACTGCATCTATATATCAAGTATGTAAAGGAACTTTGAAAAGTTTAAGATGACTGATTGCAATGTTGTAAATATGCCTGTAGCAATAGGCGTCAAGTTCACGAAAGGAGAAGGAAGAAGCATGAACTTGACTTTATTCAAGAGTCTGATTGGAAGTCTCAGATACCTTAGAATCACTAGGCTAGATATCATTTATAGTGTTGGGCTTCTGAGAAGGTACATGGAAGCACCAAAAGAATCCTATTGGCTTGCTGCTAAGAGAATCCTCAGGTACGTAAAAGGAACTATGGAATTCAGCTGATTCTATCCATATAACGATGAAGCATAATTGTATGGATACTTAGACATTGATTGGGGAGGTGACCAAGATGAAAGGAAAAGCACCACCGACTATGTTCCATCTCGGGTCAACGACTTTCACATGGAATTCAAAAAAGCAAAGCGTGGTCAGTTTATCCACTTGTGAAGCAAAGTATGTGGCAGCATCGTCCACAGTCTATGAAGCAATTTGGTTAAAGAACCTGCTAAAGGAACTAAAGCATTTGCAAGAAGAATCCATAATCATATATATGGATAACAAGTCTGCAATTCAGCTCACCAAGAATCCAGTACAGCATGGAAGAAGCAAGCACATCGACACCAAGTACCATTTCATAAGAAATCATGTGAAACAAAAAAAATAGTGAAGCTGGAATATTGTAATACTGCAGAACAAGTGGCAGACATTTTTACCAAGGCTTTACCAACTGATGCTTTCAAAAGACTAAGAGCAATGCTTGGAATGAAGATGTTTTCGGTTTGAAGGGGAGTGTTGGAAATGGCAAATCGTTACATCTTCCCAAACATTTGTTAGTTTCTCCAGAGAACTGTTTGGCTGCCCAATGCCATTTATTATTATTAGAAAATTGTAACATTATTACTCCTGGTGAATGTACTAGACAAGGGCTATATCATCTTTTGTAATCATTAGATAAGCATATAAATATGTGTGTTGTAATCGTATAGCAGCATCAAGAAAACAACAAGTCCCTCCATTACATCTGTAGCAGTCTTTGTTTTCTCTCCCTTGTACGTGAGGTGCACCGGTTACCATCTTGGCTTTGTAAACCTAACACAGACTGCTCTAATGCTTCTGTAGGGTTCCTTCTACCCACTTCAAGCGGTGGTTCTCGAGTCCCCAGACTCAAAACTCTCCACTCCAGATGTCCTCCACCTTCGTATGATGGAAACAATAGCATAATATCTTGAAATGGTGTGTCGAGAACACACGTGCCCAAAAACATATGGAAAACAAAACTGGAGTAGAGATCGTTGAAGCTTTACGCTACCTGAACTTTGCACTCATGATTTTTGGCCCCGTGCCTTTCTGTAGCCCATTCCACATACTCAACCCTCGTCTGAGTTAGTATTGTCTTCTTCTTCTTCTCCACGAAACCTTCTGGTGTTGTTGTGCAGTTGTGCCTTCCACCTAGAGTCCGTAGAAGGCTGAGAAGGGAATGGGTGGCCACCAACCTGAAAGTCAGTCAGGTTTTTCATCCACTCTTCCTCAATCCCATGGCATGGGCAAGCTACAATCTGATGCAAGGAGGGATGTGATGAGGTCGATCACCGTCTTCCTCAGGGGATATCTACTCTGAATCCATGGAGCTCTCTAGACTCCTCACAGAGCTTCCTCGAATCCAGGAGGGATAAAAGTATAAATAATTTCTAATGAATTCGAAATAAATTGATTGATGATTAAAAAATGAAATTAAAACCTTTACAATCCTTTAAATAATGAGCTCAAACGTAGGACAAAGTTTTAGACTCAAACACAAAAAAGGTGACTTACTATAAATAGTAAACTTACTATTTATATACCTCCATTCCTACTAGACTTCATGGTTTTTGCCCAAAATAGTAAGTGTCTAATTTGTCCTAACCACGTTGTTCTCCTAATTTTTCTAAGGCCTTTTCATGTCGGCAGGACTTCTACAACTCAAATGATCAAAAGTTATACTCAAATTATAGCTTACCATTTATAGTAAAAACAAAAAGAAAAGGAACTTTTGACTGTCGATCTGATGGAATCTCGCAAATTAGGCATGGGCTTGGTGGCTAAAGTAGCTTCTCCTACCCCCAAATCATATATGATATGTCAAAAAACTCATCCCACTTTGCGAGATACAACTGTTTTAAGGTTCTGACGGTCCGAATTATTTCCACCTCCAATCAGGCCTTCTCTGGTCCATCTTTTCCATGAAAGTGTCTACGACCCACTTAACATCACAATCTGACCCACAGTGGTTGTTAGAACATTTCGCGGCAACGTAGATGTCCGTGCAGTAGTCCACCTGCTCTGGCCGCTTGAAATAAAATATCAGTACTTCTACTGGGCCCTATTCAACAATCATGATTTCTTTAACCTGAACCTCATGGGGTGAAGCCACGAGCTCCTTGACAGTCACAACTGTCTTCGACTTCTTCGAGCAAGAGGATGAGGTTCGTTGTACCCTTGTTGGCACCTACCCGGATACATTCGATAGGTTGGACTTCACTACATTATGGCATAACAAATGCACCATTTGCTTTAGTCAGTGCTATTATCTGCAAGACGTAAGAGCTAAATCAGTAGTTGAATACAACCAAGGTTGCAAGTAAATTCGACCAAGTTCAAATTGCATTGAGTAATACTTAATCCTTGCTAACAGTTGGGTTGATTCCTCTTGCGTATCCAAAAGCATTTCACAATGACTGACAATGTCTAGTCCATGCTTAGGGCAAAATTTTCCAAGTCCTTTTGATGTTGACTGACTAAAGTTACTTCGTGCATAAATAACAAGGTCTCTAAAAAATCAATGTCCATATCGTGTTGGTTGTCCTACAGTGATGTCACACTCGCCAAAATCATGAATTTGCGATGGACCAGATCCGTCACAAAAGGCAATAATGGTCCGTCACTCTGTTTGTTGCGTCGCAAAACTTAGACGGATGGGAGCCATCGCTAATCTGCGATGGTTTTAATCTGTCGCAAATAAACGACAGATACTATCCGTCATAAAAATTAAAAATTCATCGTTGTACTACGGAGAAACCCACCAGTATTCATCATTATAAATTTTGGTGACGGATATGGTCCATCTCTGATCTTCTTTTTTTTTTTTTAATCTGTAACACCTTATATTTATGCAAAATAAAAAATAAAAAATCACACAATTGTTTAATAAGAATCCCATTCACAAAATCCAAAAGATTGGCCTAAATATGAAACTGGACTAAATATTATTTTGAGTGTTTGGATACTCAATTGGCCTAAATAGCAAACTAAAGTAAATATATAGTAAATAACCAAAATTGAAGTGTGACAGCATTCCCGTCTTACCATTTAAGTGTGTCAAACATGCATTAATTACGAACATATCTCTTTTATATTATCAAGGGACTCCGTGAAGTTCAAAGAATATGCTTGAATCTATTAGCTATACTTACCAGACCCATATCGCCATGATCATGCTTTTCGGCTTCTTAATGTTATGATTAGAAGTCATAATGACAAGACCAAAGCAAACATCCTATTGGCAAACCTCCATGAGGGTATGAGTTCTATCGAATTTCGATTTTCTCATTTGGGTATGCGAAACTCATCCACAAGTCCCTATATAGCAGCAAATCCATGAATTAATGATAAGGTTGAATTGATGAAAAGAATAATGGCTTACATCTCATAATAATATACTGACACAAAAGATACACTTCAATAAGATAATTACTTGAAGGATTAGATTTTTCTAACATGTTCTCATGTTGGCTTGATTGAAAATCTCAAATGATAAAGGTGAAAAAGAACAATAAAAACCTAACAAACTCGTTTGATTTGTTTTAATGTTATTCTATTCAATTTTAACCACAAAAGGATCTCCAACTAACAGAATTGATTTCTCTTGTTTTCCATTAATTTGTGATAATGCCGATTTAGATGAATTTGGAAGTTATCCAAATGCCATCAATGGTAGAAAATAGTCATCAATATATTTGAAAGAATTTGTTTATGAGTCTTCTTGAAAGACATCATAATACATGAAGCCCGCCAAAATAGGCATTAAAATCCTTACTTTGAAATAATTGATTATAGAGGCTTGTTGTATATTAACCATTGTGTTCTAACATTTATAATGCATTTTTAGCTGTAAAGACTTTACCTGTAATCTGAAACATGACTTTTTATCAAGTTTCATATTACAGCTAAATGTTGTAATCTATTTACAGCGTGTAAAGCCTTTACAGGCAAATACATGCATCCAAACAGTCCCTGTAATCAGATTACTTGTGATCCCTTTCCAACTTAAGGACTTTATAGGCATCCAAATGACCCCTAAAACAAAATTCAATATATTATTATTATTATAATACAAAAAGTAAAAATTACCTACTGCGTCGCTCATGACATGCTCATAGAAAACAATGAGTTTTGATCGTTTTGTATATAGAGAGTAGAAGAGCAATACGCCATGGGTGAGGAAGCCAACCAACCCAGGCACAATAAAGAAACTCTAAAGAAGATAACTAATATGATTGCCGAAGGGCTGCGACACTAATAAGAAAATTTTGAATTCAACTAAAAAAAATTCGTGCCGAGGGTGACTACAATTGCAATGTAGCACACAAGGAGAGCAAATGAGTCACTCACGAGAATATGGCCAACCTTTTCAACAATGTAGCAAGAATATGGCCAACCTTATGTTTGGACTCATGCTCTAGAATATCTATAAAAATAAAAATAAAATTTGATGATCTGTGTGGATTTGACACAAGTCATGATGGGGCCTAAGAAGTTACATACATTAAAAGTTGGGTAGCAATGCATACAATCTATCTTCGTGAGAGAAAATCGGTGTGTTTTGTGAGCAATGACATGTATCATTGAGAAGCAACAGCCAAGGAGCTCCTTGTGGGAGTGGATTTGGTGTTTTCCAAGTAACATCTTAGTAGGTGTTATCTTGACCATGGGCTCACCTTGATGATTTGTCATATATCCACATTGTCCATCAGTTTTTCCAGTCCATTTTAGGATGTGGTCCCAAAAATTAAGCAGATCCAAATCTCAGTTGGATCATACCACAGGAAACAGTGGTGATTGAACGCCAACCATTAAAACTTTCTTGGAGCCCACCATGATGTTTATTTTCCATCCAACCTGTTGAGAAGGTCAACCGGATCTGGATGGATGGAAAATACAGAGATCAGCTTGATCCAAAACTTTTGTGGCCTACAAAAAGTTCATAGTGGTCATTCACCATTATTTCCATTAGTGTGGTCCACATGAAATTTGTATCTTCTTAGGTTTTTGAGATTTTTGAGATCACATCCTAAAATGATTTAAGAAAACTGATGGACAACATAGATATATAACAAATTCATCAATTTACTAAAGATGGATACTTAAATAGATGGATTGGGAAAACAAAGCTCATAAAATGGATGTTTGGTAGTGTCAAAAGACCAATTTTGGACTGGTCAATTTGGCACTAAGAACCCATCCATGGTTTGTTGGAAATTGGTTTTCAAAAAAATTAAAAATATAACAATAGCACAAATGTGCCACAAGTACCATTTTAAATGTTAAATAAATTATTTAAGATAAACAACCATATATACACAAACACATCAAAATGTGTAAACTAAAGAAACATAGTTCAAAATATGATCATGTAGAATCAAAGTAATTAACCTAATAATCAATACTACATCTTTAGCCACATAAAAACAATATTGGACATAGTATTAATTATCTATTACATACTAGTAACATACAACCAATATTGGGGCACCATACCATAAGCTAAAAGAATATCATGCCGGGTCCTTACTCTTAAACAAGATATCCTCCATTGATAACATCTATATATATATATATATATATATATATATATATATATATATATATATATATATATATATAGTTCTATGTGGTCGAGCTCATGGGAACTTCCCATGGGGTCGAGTTGTGTGGGCTCACCGTGATGTATGTCGAACATCAACCCCATCAGTCAGATGTACCATTCCATGGTAGGCCTGGGAGTTAAAAATAAAGTCAATCCGCGAATTGTGTGGGCCACACCACACAAAAGTTGAGAGGGGTTACCCTCCATTAAAACATTCATAATCATTTTTGGGCCTCATCGAGATGTGGTTCACAAATCCAGCCCATCCATTATGTGTGTCCCACTTGGATGAGGGATCAGACCAAGTTTCGGGTGCATCTAAATTTCAGGTGGGCCCCACCAAGTGCTTTTATATGTTTTAGGCATGTCTTCACATGATTTTAGATGGTATGGCCCGCCTAAGTTCCATATACGGCTGATTTTTTGGATCATATCCCATAATTTAAAGGGGACCCTTCAAATGCACGGTGTTGATGTTCAACATACATCATGGTGGGGCCCACACAACTCAACCTCATGGGAAGTTCCCATGAGCTTGACTGCATATATATAAAGTTTTCTATTATCATTCACATTCGCAAATATATTCATCATCCAACCAACTATTAATAACATTAAAAAAAAAAAAAGATATCTAATTAACTAACTCTTTATAATAACTTACAACTTAACCTGCTGGGAACCGTCATACACTTAATGTCTTACGACAGAGCAGGTTCTGAAGAGTTATAAGTTGGACCTCTACGACAAAATATAAATAAAATAATAAAAATATAAATTAATCAAGATTAATTTAAGTTTTGAGAACTTATAGTTTTCTAAAGATTTATAGGTTCACCGAAGAGGAATGAATTGGACTTGAACGTAAACATAATTAAATATCATTTTGGTGTGTTTGTATGCTTAGTTGGCGTGAAAAGCAAATTGATCGCGTGAATAGCGAACTGAACTAAATATATAGTAAATAGCCTTAATTGAAGTGTGGCATCATTGCCATCTTACCATGAATATGGTCTTCCAATGAGAACCTCCACAAAGAATTTCCTATTTCCTTGGAGCCCATCTCCCTCCAATTGTTTTACAGCAACAAGCAACAACCTGCTCAAAGAAGCTCACATTCTCATTAGTAAAATGCAAATATTTTTCAAAATCTACATTGTATTTTGCATTGATGTTTAAGGTCAGTTCTCAAGGATCATATTTGCTGACCAAACTCAAAATTTGGCATGAGCAAATTTGTACTTTCAGTTGTCCTACATAGAAGACAAATACATGAATCATCAGATACAGGTTTCGAAAGCCATCATCCTTAAATGTTAAAGAAAGATCAGCTAACGAATATAATAAGCAAAGTTCAAACACTCAGAAATTCAACTCAACTCAATGTCTAGCAGGGTCACATCTAAGTGAATACGCACATGCAGATCAAATTCTTGATAAACAAGTTGCATTCCACCTCAGTCTTACTATCAAGTAGTACATGTTAGATTGGGCTGAATTTTATTCCCTATCCTACTTAGCACATTCCAAACATATTTGACTGTTCAAATCAACTTAAGGATGACCTGATCATAGATTTGATCAATCTCGTTATTATAAGTTATTCTTGTAATTACATTTCTATTATACTTGGCCTATAATATCAGTTTTTCAACATCTCGGCATTTTTTTTAATCTCAATTTTTCTCAAACATTTTTTTTTCAAACCTTAAAACTTTCTTTTTCAAAATCTCATTTTTTTATCTCAAAAATTTTCAAAATCTCAAAATTTCTAAAACATTGTCATTTTTTTTTTCCAACCAATTGAACTTTTTTTTTTTTTCAAAATCACAATTTTTTTGAACTACTCAAATTTCTCTTTCAAAATTTTAAATTTTTATCAAAATCTCAAGGTTTTTAAAATCTCATTTTTTTAATCATTATTTTTAAAAAAAACGTAACTTAATTTTCTTATTCAAAATGTCAATTTTCTGTCAAAATGTCCATTTTTCTAATCTTAATTTTTTTTCAAAATTTTAACAAAATATCATTTTTGTTATTAAACTTTTTAATTTTCTTTCAAAATACAAATTCTAATTTATTTATTTTTCAAAATCTCATTTTTTTCCCAAAATCTAAACTTTTTTTTTTTTCAAACTCAACAATTTATTTAAACTTCTCAAAATTTTCAAGATGTCAATTTTATTTTATTTTGAAAAGCATCATTTTGTTTTCAACTTTTCAATTTTCTTTTTCAAAATGACAATTTTTTTGTCAAAATCTCAGTGTTTTTTTTAAAATCATTATTTTTTTTCAAAATCACAATTTTTTTAACTTCTCAATTTTCCTTTCAAAATGTAAGTGCTTGTATTTGAAGCACACATGTAGATGTCAAATTTCGTAAACAAAATGCCGATTAGATTTCAAGTGCACTTCAGCCCTCTACAACACCTCATGAAAATCAACTCAACGTCTCAAGCCTAGAAGACTTGGTATGATTTCAAGTTTAAGATAAAGATCAATGTGTATGTCAACCATCAGGTTGAATGACCCTAGAAAAGACCTTAGGTTAAGTGTATTTGAAACATGGTCTTAAATGCTTAAAATGAATAATTTATAGTATAAGTTCACTTCATTCACTTACATATTTGGCTAAGTTTTCAAATTCAAAATAAGCCCAACTTTGGGTTCGCAACTTGGCATTCACTAGCCTAAATAACTTCGACTAACCCAACTACATATTCGGCTAAGTTTTCATATTCAAAATATCAGAAAATTTTTTAGTTGCAAAATTTCAAATCCTTGGCTATAAATAGAACGTTCTCATTCATTTCCACCCAACTTTGGGTTCGTCAAAACTTTCTCAAGTTAGTGGCATTATTCTTTCTCGTCGAAATCCGCTTCATCGACATTCAAGAAAGGTGTCTCAAAGGTCAAGTTTCCAAGATGATGAAACTTTCATTTGTGGTATTTCAAAGGGATTGATTTGTGGTTAGCCCGTGAAAATTATAAAAGGGGGTTTTATTGTGGTAAGCCACAAGAACCATAAATTGTTAAGGTGAACCTTTGAAAACCTCACCAAATTTTAGTTCGAGGTAGCCAATTTTTTTATAAATCTTATCCCCTGTTGGAACAAAATCGTTGGAATCTAACCAGCCGAACCTATTTTTAGGCTTACCGAATTTTTAAATCCTTGGCTATAAATAGGAACCTTCTCTCATTCATTTCCACAATGAAAATCAATGAAAAAAATCTACAAGTCAGAGAGAAACTCAGGTCCTCCCAAAGCTATCTGTGTGGTGATTCTTATTCTTATTTTAGCTTATTCAATTCCCTTTCTCAAGTTAGTGTCAAATGTAATTAGAGAATAATCTGTACTATACTTGAGAAATAGAGAATTGAATCGACTCAGACAATCCTGTAAGAGGAGGTGGTGGCGTCTCGCAGAGATCACCAGGCAAGATGATTTTTGCATTCCACAATAATAGGGTTTATATTCTTCAAAATATATTAGATCCATATATTCTTTCTAGTTGAGCATATACTACTTCATCGACATTTAAGAAAGAAGATTGATGCTCAAAGCCTTGACTTCATCTTCAAATCAACATCCTGTCTTCAGAAGATAAATATTGTTATTATTGTATTTCATTTGGGTTGTTGAGATAGGCTAGAAATCTCATTTGGGTTGATTTGTGATAAGCCTATGAAAATCACAAAGAGAGTTGATTTGTGGTTAGCCCATGAAAATCACAAAAGGGGGTTTTATTGTGGTAAGCCTGTGAAAATCACAAAAACTATAAGAGGTTGTTAAGGTGAACCTTTGAAAACCTTGATATAGTGGAAAGCCAAAATTATGAAGGTAGTAATTTTCGGAGTGGAGGAGTAGGTGTGTGTTGAACACCAAACCACTATAACTTCTTGTGCATTTGTGGTGATTGTTTTATTTGATTTCATGTCTCTTTCTGTTTTAAAAGATTGATTCCAAGAACGCCATGAAATAAGGTTGTCCTGCCTAAAATAATAGGTGAAGGTTGTCCTACAAATTAATTAAAATCAAGGTTTCAAAACATTGTGCAATTGAGAATATTATTTCTGAAAGTTTTTATTAGGAATTGGCATTTTCCTACACCCCATATGTAGTTCATCTTTCACAAAATGTCAGTTTTTTTGTCAAAATCACGATTTTTTTAATTTCATTTTTTTCCTCAAATTTTCTATTCTTTAGAACTTCTCCATTTTCTTTTTTAAAATGTTATTTCCAACTTGTCAATTCTTATCAAATTTTTCAATGTTTTTTCAAAATACAAAATCTCAATTTCTTTTTCAAAAAATATTTTTTTTCTCGATGTTTGTGGTCCTATGAGGACAAAACCTTGGGTGGGGCAAATTCTCTATGGTCGAGAAATTTTTCACAATTTTTTTTTAATCTTTTCAATTTTCTTTTTCAAAATATCATTTTTTTTCCAGCAACTACACGATCCTCATCATGGCAATATCTTTGAGGCATGGCCCCCTCCCTCATTATCTGGGAGCTTTGGCTTGAAAAGTTCGGATAAATGCGAGAGGAAGCTCATCAGAGCAGAGATGTGGTTTTCTTTTCAAGATCAGATTTGAGAATCTCCCCTTCTTACCAAGCTCAACAATCTTCAAAGTCACCAAATGGCTCCAAGAACTAGGCTCCCACCTGCCTCCATCCAATATCTCCTCATTATAGGGGAAGATTATCTTGCAGGCATTGGGCATGGATACGCATCCCCACCTATGATATGGTGAAATTGCCTAGCAAGAAAGCTTTGGCAGAAAGAAGATTAAGCGAGTAAGAATTCACGACTCTTGTGTGAATTATATGGAAGAGACATTTGCTGAGTTGGATAAAACTTAATGTCGATGACTCAGCTAGGGACAATCTTGGGATAGGAGGAGGTGGTGGCATCTGCAGAGATCACTGGGGCAACATGATTTTTGCATTCCACAATAATTATGGTTCTCGATGGTGATTTCTTACCAATTATACGATGATGACATGCTCATCAAAAAGCAATGGTCGAGTGAAGCAGTCAAGTCTTTTGTGAACTTGGGCCCGGCTGTAGGGACCTAGGGTTGTCAAACATTATAGCAAAGACAGACTCTCACGTTATCTTTGATGCGCTTCTCAATTCCAACACTTCCCGTATGAAGTTTGATGTATGTTATGTGCCCGAATATATGCGGTTGATGTTGTATCGCCAATCCCGGGAGCATTGGGCGTGCGTGAAATGGATATTCTAAGAATCTTATTGACGGTAAACCCGTGTTAGAGGGCTACACAGATGTAGATATAGTAGGTAACATAGACTCCGAAGTCTACATCGGAGTTCATGTTCACATTTGCGCTTCTCTCACACATTCCGAGAGGGCAACTCGTGGCAGATGGCCTAGCTAAAACTTAAAAGCGCCACGTGGTCTAATGGTTCCCTTGAAATAGACTCTTCCTTACTTCGATTTGGTATCCTAGATCTCTTTGGAACAGAGTTACATCGAGGAGGTCCACACGGATCTAATGGGTCAGATAAAGCCTCCTTAAGGGCAAGTTTGAGGTTTGTAAAACCAAAAAGATTTGATGGGTTTTTTTGACCCGTTGTCCTTTTCGCAACAAATCTAAAAAGGGTATAGGCCAATCATCCTAAAACCAGGCCATGGATAGGTCCCAGAAAAATTCTGTGAGAGAGTCGATGAGCGAGAGAGTATCTTGCATTCTTTGCAATTTATATCTCAACTTTCTATGTCCTCATAATCGGTTAGATCTCTTCGTTTTCTCTATTTCTCTTATTGTTTATCCACTCTCGTTTCTCTTGTTTTCTCTAGGGTCGCCATCCCATCTCAATTTTGGAAGAGTTGTTCACGTGTTGTTGATCCGCCACTTCTTCTGAGGCCCCGTTCTCTAGCAGATCTTTCTCCTTTTATTTCTTGCTTTTTATCTTTTCTTTTCCCTTTCCAAAGGTTTGTGCAAGGCATCCCAACATTGCTTCTCGGTTTCAATGGGACTAGCCATCTCAATTCTAGAAGATTTTATTCTTTCTGATCCCTCCTCTTTTTTTCTTTTTTCTTTTCTTTTCCCTTTCCTGTATTTTCCTCCGATTCAATTTTTTTTTTTTTTTTTTTTTTTTTCCGCTATATTTTCCTCCGATTCAAAATATATATATATATATATATATATATATATATATATATATATATTTTTTTTTCAAAATCTATTTTTATTTCAAATTTATCAATTTCATTCAAAGTTCTTAATATTTTTCAAAATCTAGATTTTTATTAAATAACAGTTTTTTTTTTTCAAAATCTCAATTTTTCTCAAACATTATTAATTGTTTTTTTTAAAAAAAAAACTTCTCAACTATTTTTTTCAAAATCATAATTTTTTTTCAACTTCTCAATTTTCATTTTCAAAATGTCAATTATTTAACAAAAACTCAGATTTTTTTTTATCTCAATTTTTTTCAAACTTCATTTTCTAAAATCTCGATTTCTAACAAAATAATAAAGATGTAGATTGGGATTTTTCATGTGATATTGCAAAGCATTTAAATATCGGTTTTAAAGAAAAAAATTATTAATAATTTCCACTCAATTGATATAAAAAAATTGATGCATTCAATCAATTGATACAAAAATAATCTTAGATACAAATAAATACAATTAAACCACTGAAATTCTATTAAAACAAAACTTCTTATAATATAATAAAGTACAAACAAAACTTCTTATAATATAATAAAGTACAATTTTATGCCAAATTCTACAATATATATATATAGGGCAAAAGTGAATTTACGACGGACCATGATCTGTTGCAAAAGAAAATAAAATTTGTCCCTAATTGTTTTTAAGTTGGTTTTGTGCAGTACTTTGTGACGGACCAAATCCATTGCAAATCTCATTTTAGTGACTGACTTACTTCGTCACTAAATCCCGCCACAACCGCCATAATTTCCATTAAAAAGATGCGAGCAACGGACGATGTCCATCTCAAATTTGTAATTTTCACCAACTTAGCATCCCACTCAGTGTCAGGCCAGGTAGATCAAGGTCCTAAAATTTTGAAGTCCTTACTGCACCAACCCTTGGTGGTGTGGGGCATATAGAAATCTCAATGGGGCGTGGCCAAGTAGTAAGGCAACAAGTTTTGGTCCCATTATTCAGAGGGTCAAATCCTTCCGTCCAAAACCTATTCGATTTATGAATGGAATGATTTTGAATATCGATTCATTATAATAATAATATATATATATATATATATATATATATATATATATATATATATATATATATATATATATATATATATACCTTCTCCCACTTTTGAATTGTCGAAATAAGAACTTAACGTGAGAGTAGAAGCCTCAAAAGGAGAATTGGGATTTTTTCTTATAGGAGACAGTTTGGTCTTATACATAGACAAGGAAGGTAGTCAAAAAAGAAAGTTCTTTCTTTTACCACTTAGGAGCTGTGTGAGATAAAAGTCTCATGCGTGGTTTTGAATGAGATAAACAAGTGAGGAATCCTCTTTTCAACTCTAGCTTTTATGGTAGCGTAAACAATTTACACAATAGTCATGGTATTAGCGCTTTTATTTGCAAATCTTGGAGAGACCTTCCCATATACAGGCATCTTAAAATTAGCTCTTCTAAGCAGTTAACATTGAAATTTTGACTTAGTGTTGTTGCGCCAACACTCATTAGCCAGCCCAAACCAATCCACACTCACCCAAGTGATATCACGGATCAATCCTCTGCACTAATCAAGGTCAGCACGCGCGGTCGACTAATGAAGCCGCATCTATCCCCTCCTCTTTCACTACCTAAGAGTCACATGGATCCAATTTGGACTTCCTCCTAGACGACTAAGCCCAAACAACATGAATTGTCCAAGGGCAGTGAGGTGCTTAGTTCTTTAACCAATCTTCGTTCCACGTTGAAATCCAGGGTGAGAGGCAACACCAACCCCTTAACATGCGCTAGTGAAAATTCTCGTTCCTAACCAACAGCATTGTCATGTGTCCCTAACGGCAACCGCCTCAACAACTGGTGAAATGGGAAATGTAATTGCCTCATCATATAAATACCCCTCCAAGTACTTCATTCACACTTCACTCTCTATTCACTTTGTGTAATCCCTCTCTCGGATCTCCCCAACAACTAAGGGTGCACATCGAACTGATAGAACTGTGGAACCGGATGGGAACCGACCAAATGGTCTGGTTTGGTCCAGTTCTAGAGTGCACCGGTTCCGGTTCCGGTTCCAAAAATTAAAGAACAGTTTAGTTCGGTTCGGTTCTGGTTTGGGGGTATGTAGAACCGAATCAAACCGAACCATGGATCCGAACCGTGAATCCGAACCGTGGATCCAATCCATGAAACCTAATTGTGGAACCGAACCTGGAACTGTGAGTTTATAATATATTTTAGTTGTATATTTGACTCATGATTTATGGTTTACATGCACCCTTTGCTTGTTTTCATAAATGTATTGTTTCACACCATATACAATATCTAAACCATTCATCAAGTGGATCACAACACGAATGGACATGGTCTAAATTATAAAATAGAACATACAATTGGGCTGGATTATAAAAAGCCCAAAACCGTGGATCAACAAATTGCTCGTAAGATTCTAGGGTGCTAATGGTCCGGCAATCGTAAGGAACGGTTCGGTTCTGGTTTCACCCTAAAATCGGACCGAACCGAACCGTGTTCACCCCTACCAAGAACTCTCTAAGACCTTAACTTTCTCACCCTCTCGTAGTGCTATGGCACAGATAAGATGAGGAGCCAAGCCTAAGAATTTTTGCTTTCTCACTTAAATCTGGAAAGTTCGGGTTTACTTCATGAAACATAAATCTAAAGTTTTCACTATATTCAAACAATGGAAGGAAATGGTGGAAAAACAGTCAGGGCAAAAAATAAAGTTTTAAGGACTGACAATGATGGAGAATTTACTTCCACTGAGTTTAATAAATATTGCAAGGATGAAGGGATCATTATGTACAACACAGTGCATCACACGCTCGAACAAAACAGTGTGGCTAAGCCGGTGAATCGAACTCTCTTGGAGAGGGCTCGATGCATGTTAAGTAATGCTGTGTTGGGCAAGGACTTATAGACAGAGGCCGTTAACACGACATGCTTTTTGGTGAACCAGTCTCCTTATATGACAATTGAATGTAAAACCCTAGAGGAAGTATGGAGTGGTCATAAGATGGACTACTCAGATTTACTCATATTTGGTTGTGAGGCTTACTCTCATATACCGTCAGTTGAGAGAGATAAGCTACACCATAGAGGCAAAAAGTACATCTTTATTAGCTATGGTGTTGGTGTGAAAGATTACAAGTTATTCAACAAGGTTACACATGAGGTTATCATAAGCCGTGACATCAAATTCGATGAAAGCTTTCTATTCCACAAGAATGATTAAGAGGAACCAGAAAGGTTGATCGTAAATGTCCGAATTGACACAAATGATACTTAGGCAGAGACAGATGCATAAACAGAGGTACAAGAGCAGGTGAAGGAGCTACCTATGAGAAGAAACTCACTGCGTGATCGCAGGTTACCGGTAAGATACAGGGACGATTCTAATATTTCATATGCCCTCATTTCAGATGAGAGGGGCCCATTTACTATTTAGGAGACTCCTGATGAGCCTGATGTAAAAAAGTTGAAGGTGGCTATGGATGATGAGATGAACTCTTTATATAAGAACCACACATGGGAGCTGGTGGAGCTTCCAGTGGGCCGAAAAGCGATCGGATACAAGCGGTTATTCAAAAGGAAACAAGATAAATACAAAGCGAGGCTGGTAGCGAAGGGGTATGCTTAGAGAGAAGGAATGGACTTCACAGAGATATTCGCACTGGTGGTTAAGCAAGTATTTAACAGATTCATGTTGGCGGTGGTTACCCAATATAATCTCGAGTTAGAACAGATGGATGTCAAGACTGCATTCCTATACAAGGAGTACGAAGAGCAGATCTACATGAAGCAACTAGAGGGCTATAAACTTAAAGGGGTAGAAAATAAGATTTGCAAGTGAATGAGGTCGTTGTATGGCCTAAAATAGTCGCTTAGGCAGTAGTATAAAAAATTTTAATTCTTTCATATTGAGTCAAAAATTTACTCGAAGTGAATACGAATATTGTATCGATTACAAGACACTGAGTGATTGCAAATTCATCATCCTAGTATTGTATGTTGATTGCTAGTCATAATATATATGTCTAAAATCAATGTGTTGAAGACTCGGTTATCAAGGACATTCGAGATGAACGATCTGGGGGCTGCAAAGAGGGTTCTCGGCATAGATATTCATAGAGACAGAAAGATGAACAGTCTTTGGTTATCACAAGTAGAATACCTTGAAAATATGTTGATCAAGTATGGGATGGACCAGGCAAAGCCGGTGAGCATTCCCCACGCGACTTACTTCAAGCTTTCCTCAAAACAATGTCCTAAATCAAATGAAGAAAAACAGGTTATGTCTCATATGCCTTTTTCAAATGCGGTTGGCAATTTAATGTATGTTATGGTCTATACGATACCAGATATTTCACAGGTTGTTGGTATTATGAGAATATATATGTCAAACCCCAGCAAGCAATATTGGGAAGAAGTGAAATGGCTACTTCGATACATTCGAGGTACAAAAGACTACGTCTTAACTTTTGAGAAAACATGGGCAAAGTTAGTAGGGTATGTGGATTCAGACTACACAAGTAGTGTGGATTCCAAAAAGTCGACTTCGGGATACTCGTTTGTACTAGCAGGTGGAACAATTAGTTGGATGTCGAATCTTCAGTCCGTAATGGCTCTTTTCATGACTGAAGCAAAGTATATGGCAGTGACAGAAACGTTTAAGGAAGGTGTTTGGTTGAGAGCTCGAGGCATGATAAATCAATTGGGGCTTCAGCAGGAAGCCATGCCGGTTAATTGTAACAGTGAAAGCGCTATAAATTTGGCTAAAATTTTTATTTATTACTCTCATACTAAACGCATTGATGTTCGTCACCACTTTATCCAACAGGTTCTTGAATGAGGCGTGACTTTGGAGAAGATTCACACCAGCGTGAATCTAGCGGACATACTCACCAAGGTTGTTCCTACAGAGAAGTTCAAGTTCTGTGCAACTTTTCTGGGCTTAACAATGACGTAAAAGGAAAACGGAGTGTGCACGAGAAGTGTTGATGGAGCTATGATGCAAGACAGAGATAAGAGAAGAGGACAAGATGCTACGCGTTTGAAGATTGAAGACATGGTGGAGATTATTGTATTTTATGTCTTAAATCAAGTCAGATACAGGGTCTGTCGATGCCATCAACAATATGTTCGATATCACCTTCGATGGCATCAAACAATGCTCAATCCCATCAAGATTTTCTGGATTTTCTCCGGTTAGTCGCTGACCTATCTAGGCACTCTTTCCGATGTCATTGATGGATGTTCGATCGAACCTTCGATGATATCGAACATGGATCCATGCAATCGAGATTTTATGAGAAATTGAGTTTTGTTTCTGGATAGTTTGGGTGTTAGTTCGATGCCATCGACCCGGCTTCAATGCCATCGAAGGATAAGTTTCGATGACATCGAACGTTTTGTACATAATTTGCAGATCTGCCGGATCTATGAAATTTATTTCCGATTTTGTTTGAGATTCTCCCATAGGCTACAAATATGGGTGTAAACGGGATTGGGATGTATTCCAAGGGTTTTTAAATAGTTCTAGGGTTTCAAAGGGGTGGAGCAAGGGTGAGATTCAAAATTGTTCGAATCGGGTAATCCTTCTCTTTTTTGTAATTTTTGCTTTCATAGTGAATTTTGTCGCTTTGTGCCGTGGTTTTTTTCCGAAAGAGTTTTCCATGTTAAATCGATGTGTTCTTCTTCCTTTTACTTGGTGATTTTGGATCGCTATCCTAGATTCATCTCTATGTGATTCTGCCATTCACCCAACACATCTAGGGTTAAGTCTAATTCTATACAACTAAGAGTAATTTTTAATGCCACCTTCCATTCTGAGAAGTTAGAGCCATTAATAGTAGGAAGGCCTTTAAGTTAGAAGAGTATGAATCCAATATTCATAACTGCATACAAGGTGTAATAGCTCACATTAGATAAAAGACCTTGTTAAACATTAAGCATCATAAAGAGACACTTTAATATACTAAACTTTACCTAATCAATTAGGCAATTGATTAGATTACCCAGGATGATGAACATAATCGTCGAATCCTTTTGTGAAACCTATTGCATCATTACGATCTCTTTCTTCGAGCTAAGATCTAACAAACATGCCATGTTCACAACATGAGGTTGACTGAATGTCAATAATGTAAATCCAAACGGTCCAACACCTTTATGGCAAGACAGACCATCTAATTTTATGTTATTAACATTATCCTTCCCACTTCATTTGGATCCAGCCAAACGGTAAATTCCTTTAGATCAAATACCGCTTATTTGGAGACAAACATCACCTTATTGATTTTTAATACACAACGCTTGGATTGCCCTTAAATCTAAGAACCGATAGACATCTTTAGTCATGGGCACTTTAGTAAAATGTGCAGCCAATGGTACTCACTAATTCTTAGAAGCTAAGATCCCTCCCAATTCGATTTGTTCTTATTGAATATTCACAGTACCTAAGGACAAAGAAATAAGTGAACTAAACCATAAAGGTGAATAACATTAGCCTTGTGTAACCACTTTATTGAAGTTGGATCCTTAATTTCTAGATGAACAACAACCACACATTTTTTCATTGAAATTAGCCAAAAAATTAAGCCTAATTAACTATTACCAAGAAGAAATTAACCCTACTTTCAAATTTTAGCACAAACAACTGCTTTATTTATGTTAATGGTAACGAGTTACAGTATGTTTATTGTAATTATAGATGGTATAATTACATGTAGAGAAGTTTTTTTTTTTTTATCAGGGCTGATATCTGTATTCCCTTCATTCAGGTTTATATGACCTTATGAACAGAACATCACGGTGGGCCCTAAGAAGGTTTCAACGGTGGTCACACTATCACCACTGCTTCCAGTGATGTGGCCAACATGAGCCTTAGATCTGCCTCCTTTTTCGGCTCATCCCTAAAATGATCTGGAAAAATGAATGGACGGCGTGGATTAAACACAGATATTACGGTGGCCCCACAGAGCTCCTGCCAGGACCGAGTCCGTTCCGACAGGGGTGTGACACAATCCGCTTCGGAAATCACAATCTGGCGAACGTACAGGATCAGCCCCTGAATGGAATATGCACACGCTTCACAAGTGCAGAGAATGGGACACGTGTGCCCGATTAGAACAGCTTGGCAGATCTCAACACTGGCCTGTATGATCATCGGTGGACCATACCTGTAAAAGAACGGTTAAGATCAATTGAGCCTGTGATTCAACTTCAACGTACACGTGAAGCCCCTACTCCCCCGCCATCAGCCAATAGCTGATGGTCGGTGCTCTGTGGGCCCCACCATGATGTATATGTTTCATCCATGCCGTCCATCTATTTTTCTAGATCATTTTATGATATAGAACCAAAAATGAAGTATATCCCAATCTCAGTTGGACCACATTACAGGAAACAGTGTTGAATGAACATCGACCATTAAAAAAATTTTAACCGTCATAAAAGTTTTGGATCAAGCTAATATTTGTTTTTTGCCTTCATCTGGGTCTGTATGACCTAATCAACCGATTGGATGTCAAATAAACAGTACAGTACAGTGGGCTTTAGGAGGATTTTAATAGTGGATATCCAATCACTACTGTTTTCTTGTAGTGTGGTCCACCTAAGATTTATATACCTCTCATCTTTTGGACCAACCCTAAAATGATCTGTAAAAATGGATGAACGGAATGGATGAAACACATACATCATGGTGGGGCCCACATAACACCGGTGGAGGGAGTAGCCAATCTATTTCCCCACCTTATGGTATTATATTTATGACTGATTTAAGATGCATGGAATCTACTCAGTGAGTATTAGCCTAATGAGCCGATCCGATTTTACAGAATACACGTGTAAACAAGGAGCAGTTTGAGGAGCTGACTGGAGAGACTGTAACCGTAAATGGGAGCGGATTCAGTCAGCTGCAGGCACTGACCGAGTCCGTTAAGGCCGTTACCGTGGGACCCACCTTGATGATGTATATGTTGTATATCCACACCGTCCATCCCATTTTTTCAGATCATTTTAGGACGTAGTTCCAACACTGAAGCAGATCCATATCTCAGGTGGACCATACCATAGGAAAGAGTGGTGATTGACCATTAAAAACTTCTTAAGGGATATAGAAGTTTTGTATCGATCTGATATTTTTGTTTTCCCTTTATTAAGTTCTTTTTTATCTTATCAACTGATTAGATGGTAAATAAACATTACGGTGGACTTTAGGAATTTTTTAATGGTAGGCATTCAATCACCACTTTTTCCAGTGTGGTTCAAACGAGATTTGGATCTATTTCAGTTTTGGGGAGGCTTACTAAAATGAAATGGAAAAACGGATGGATGGTTTGGATATATAATAAATACATCAAGGTGGACCCCACGAAACGGTCTGACTGGACTAGGTCTGGTCCTCAGTTGACTGAATCCGCCCCTGCTTTTCTCGGACTCGAATTGCGTAGTGTAGCACACTCCGGGAAGCGGATTGCTGGTGTACCACACACCACCGACTTAGCTGGTGTGTTGATGTCACCAAGTTTTGTAGGTCCCATTATAAGGTATGTATTACATCCAAACCGTCAGTCTATTTTACAATCTCGTCGTAAGTCTTGAGACAAAAAATAAGATAAATCCAAAAATTAAGTGGACCACACTATAAAAAGCAGTAGGAGATTGAACGTGTTTCATCCAAACCCTTTTGTGTATCACAGAAGTTTTAGATCAATATGATATTTATTTTTCCTCATCATCCAACAGTGGAACATAAATGATATGGTCCCTACTAATGTTTTAACGGTGAGAATCATTGTCCCACTGCTATTATTTGTGGTGTGGTCAAGTTGAGCTTTGGATATACCTCATTTTTTGGATCATGCTTTAAAATGATCTCGTCAAATGGATGAACGGTGTGGATATAATAAATACATCATTGTGGGGCCCAAGTAAATTTGATCTCCTTTGAACCGTTCATACCACTCGAGCTCGAGTGTCAGCGCTCGTCTTCGCACGACACGTACCGACACCAGCAAGGTCGGTGGTGTGTGGTACAGCAGCCAATCCGCTTCCATCTAGCGAGTGGGTCCCACCAGAAACAGACCAGCCCGATTCATAAGGTGATAGGTATCGGTGGCAGAATGCCGCGATGTAACGTGGTGGGTCCCGTCCATGAGGTACGGCTGATGCCGGCTGAACCGGTATAACTCCTATCCCGATTGCGGTATTGCAGTCCCCTCTAACCGGTTGCTGCCGGTACGGGCAGCGGTTTTAAGAGCGGGCAATGAGAAATTTCGATGAAGACGAGCCACCGCATCGGTTAACCCTCCGGCCGTCGCGTCTCTTTCTCTATAATGAGAGTGAAAGAAACCACTAAAGCTTTGGAGTTTTCAGTGATTAGCATCTCTTTCCTTTGTATTGCATTGTATCTGTTTGTAGAAATTCCTCTGAGAGTGGAAGATGGATATCTACGAATCAACGAAGGTTGTGTTGGCGAGAATTCAGAGCTTGGAGTCGGATCATGCATCTAAGATCATTGGTTACCTGCTTCTACAGGAGCATGGAGATCGAGAAATGATTCGTCTGGCTTTTGGCCCCGACACCGCCATCCGATCACTCATTAGCAGAGCCAAAGCCGAACTTGGGTTGTCGCCTTCATCTTCGTCATTGCTGCACCCATTGCATCAGCATCATCAGCAGCAGCCGTTCCAATTTTCGGATGTGCCGTACCAATTCTCGCCTTACTGCCCGGAAGCAGCGTCAAGGTTCCTGTTGCCTCACTGTGATTCCTTGTATCCTCCACAGCAGGACCCACATAGCTTTTTCAATCAGGCTGTCCAACAACAAGATGGCCCACCACCACCACTGCTGCAGCAGCAGCAGCAACCTCAATTGATTGGTCTGGAGGACCCATACGCAGTTGGATCGGGTGGGGAGTACTTGGGCTTGAGATTGACTGGCAGAGTATCGTCGCCTCCTTCCATGGTTGATGTCCCTGCCAGGCAATGCAACTACTTTGCAAAAGGATACTGTAGGCACGGGACCGGCTGCAGGTTCCTGCACGGCGCCCGCCAGCCAAATGGCCTCCCTTTGAGCCCCACCTCTGAGATGGTAACATCAGCAGCTGCCGATGATGAGGAGCATCAAATTTCGTCCAGCACGCTAGAGAGGCTAGAGAGTGAGCTTTTAGAGCTCCTCCGTGCCAAGAGGACTCCCGTCTCTATTGCTTCTCTGCCCCAGCTTTACTTTGATAGATTCGGGAGGACTCTGCAGGCAGACGGTTACCTGACTGAAAGCCAGCGCCACGGCAAGGCTGGTTACAGCCTCACTAAATTGCTGGCTCGCTTGAAGAACACCATCCGCGTCATCGATAGGTAAGCCAACGAGAGTCCCCATCTTGCTCTTGGGGTATAGGTGGATGCATTCAGTTGAATTATAAGTGGCTTCTTTTCTTCTTTTTTTTTGCTTCTGCTTTCTTTCTTACTTTTGTACTAAAAGGAGATTAATATTATACAATGCTTGATGCAAGAATGTCTACAGGAGGTATGAACAGCGAACATCATTCAGTGATCCAAACCATTGATCTGATAGGCCACACTGTGGATGAACAATACACCAAACAAACGAAAGGGGAAAAGGAATTCCCATGTGGGAAGTACCAAATCCTTTAATTTGTGACCAGAAGATAGACGGTTAATAAAGAAATAAGTGAGTATCTACATTCACCAGGAAAATGCCAAATATTCGAATGCCATGACCGGTCTATCTAGTAAACTTTTGGTGCACAAGGCATCCATGGTGGGGCTGATCAGATGGATATCTGATTTTACTGTACGTATCTCCTGTACTTACTGGAATTGTGAGTGATGAGCAGGCCTCACGGACAGCATGCAGTGGTTCCAGCAGAGGATGCGCCAAGGTTCACCATGTACAGAAGCCAGCACCCGAATGGAACAGTGTCAGCAGCTGGTTCTCGACAAATTTACTTGACTTTTCCAGCTGAGAGTGCCTTCTCTGAGGAAGACGTTTCAGACTATTTCAAGTATATGCTCCATTTTGCATTGGTTGAGTTGGCCAATCTGTTTTGCCAATGATGATAGTACAAACTGACATATTGCAATAATCCAGGACTTATGGGCTGGTACAGGATGTGAGGATCCCATGTCAACAGAGGCGCATGTTCGGATTTGTGACGTTCGTCCATGCTGAGACTGTAAAGATGATACTTGCCAAGGGCAATCCTCACTATGTCTGTGGCGCCCGTGTGTTGGTTAAACCTTATAGAGAGAAAGGCAAGCTTGGGGACAGGTATCTCTTTCTTTGCTACCATCCTCTGCCATTGTGCGTTCAGCATTGTAATACCTCTTTCACATATGATTAATGCTTCCTATGTTGTCTTCTTATTTATCTATTTTAGAAAGTATGTGGAAAAAATGGAGCCGCCGCTTTATTCGCCTCAATTTATAGGCCATGAAGATGAGCTTCATGCAGGTGAGCACATAACCCCAGCTCAAGCACTGACTTCAAATTGGATTGCTTATGCTATATGCTAGAGAGGAATTAAATGGTCTATAAAAGGAGGATATGCATGGTGTTGTCGAGCCTACGGACAATCTGTAAGAAGAAAAATACAACAATAGTCCACAGGGACAAAGGCCAAATATTGGACCCCTACAAGGGAATCCCCTGTCCAAGCCGAGGGTCATTAGGTGAAGGGTTTGCTCCACTGAGCCATGGACCCCATTGATAAAATCTCAAGGCTCAAGTATCATGTAATCCTCATTATAAAAAATCGCAACAACTAAGTTTTGTTGGGGAATGTACAGAGGCTCATGATCAAGCTGTTGAGCTTGAGAGACGACGTCTCTTCGAACTCCAACTTTTGTCGAAGGCACTGAACCATCAGAAGTTTCAAAATCGTTGCATGAACCCTCACCCTTCGGAAGATGACACGAAACTAATGAAAGGTGGTTCCTATTAGCTCCATGCTCATCTCAGGCATTCATCTACGAATAAATTCTCCTCTTCAACGATTGCCAACAAGATACTTTTTGCAGATCTCTATTGCTTCCCTTCAGCGGAGCATTTTGGCTATTTGCTTGAGGTCCTTAACAGTGACACCGCGCAAGATGAGAAAATTAAGAACGAAACCAATAACTTCAATGATCAGGAAAGGTAACTGCTTTGCTTTCATGATTTGCATTTTTCAAATCTTTCCATACGTAGATAGAACCTGATGCACTTCTATGTATGTGCTCTTTACGCAGCCAAGCTTATAATCTCCCTGAGAGTCCCTTCGCATCTCCAATTTCTGCAAGTAGCATTTCAATGGCCTCGTGAAATGAAACTGATGGACAAAGCTGTTGAGATAATCGTATTTACATGTGCAGATAATCACAACAATAGTACACAACTCAAATCGGTTTTCCTCCATTAACAAAGTTCGGAGATCTCGAACTGATGCATTCCACTGACCTAAAGGCGTTGAAAGCTTGTTTTTGCTGTCCTTCCATGCCCGGAGCAAGCCGAGGCAGCTAATCCTTTTTAATCTTCTTTTTTCTTTTCTTTTCTTTCTTTCTTTCTTTTTTTTCCTCGTTAAAAATAGTGGTAGTTTTGGAGGCTAAATCTGCAAGAAACATGAACAAGGCCTGATACTCCAAATTATAATCTGTACAAAGGACGAACTCGTCGTGCTCTAATTGTAGTTAGATCCCTTCAAAGAAGTTTCAACTTTCAAGTGTAAAAGCAATGCTTGCAAGGATGAACTGTGCAAACTTCAGAATTAGTACACAATGCAGTAGTTTCATACTTGTATATACTGTGGGTTCTAAAAGAGCTCTCCTCTTATCTTCTGCACTACCTACTTATGTTTGGAAACTCGCAAAATTACTCTCGTGACATGTATTTGGTGTGCATGTATGACCAACAATATCAAAAGTTTTGTGAAGAACAAAAAAAAAAAAAAAACCATGGCTATGCAGGGAACATGGTGGTTTATGGAATTAGAGATCAAAACTCCAGTCAATACTGGAGCCTTGGTTTTTTAGAGTAAAACCTAAATTGAACCTCAGAAAAGGGAAACTGTAGAAGCCTTAAACATGCAAATTGCAGCAGACCAAAGCTTTCAATCACAGGAAGAACAAATGTTTATAAGGAGAAGGCTGAGGCAAAATAGTATCCACCAAGAGTCGATGTACTCTCCTGCTAACCTGTTACGGACTTACGGTGGGTGGGAATTCTAAGATACATGCATTTCGAAGTGGTTGTTTTAAATCTTCACCTTTTAAAGTTGCATGTGAGATTCTCACCGTCTTTTAATGGCGGGAGATGATGTGCACAGCACACCTATTCTCAGTGCTCATTATGCATTAAAGTTGTGGTCGCAAAATTATGTAACTTTTTCCCCCTTCTCTTCACACTATTTTGCAATCCAAAAAAAAAAAAGAGAGTCAAATCTAACTTCTCATATCAATCAATATTCTTACTAAGTCTACGAAGTTCTACCCTAACTACTCAGTTCTAATATCAATCAATATTGCAAAATTCAGTGTTTTCATCACTAATTTCAATTCATATTTTTGAGGACATCAAGCAAATACAGTTAGTACAGATCTTGAAGAGACCTTCAAAATGATACGTTGTTTGTCAAAAAGGATGTGTACATGCAAAATCTTTGTTTCCCAAGAAGTGATTACATGGACCTCTTGTTAACTTTGAGCACCTCACTTTCCCAGCCGAGAGCACCTCCAAGTAAGATGATTATTTCAAATAAATATAACTGTTACATTAGTTGAGTTGGCCACTCTGTTTGATGCTGATGATTGATGATTGTCCAAAATGACATCTAATTGAATTGCAACAATCCAGCACTTTGGGCTCGTACAGGATGTGAGTTTCCCATATCAGCAAAGGCACATGTTCAGATTCCTGATGTTCATCCATGCTGAGACCACTGGTTAAACAGGGGAAAAAGGCAACCTTGGATACAGGTATTCTCTTTATGTTTCTCAGGCATGGAATTCTTCAGCCTGTAATATCCCTTTTCACATATGTTTCAAGCTTCCTGTGTGGTTTTCATCTTTATCTATTTTAGAAAGTATGGGAAAACCAGAGATGAACTTAATGTCCTTGTAGCAGGAGCTTCGCACAAGGATGGGCCTATAATAAATCTTTCAAGATGCTCAGAAAATATCAGTTCATCTGAGAAGAGATCTGGTTTTTTTTTTTTTTTTTTTTTGAGGGGGAATTACATTAGATCTCTGGTTCCATAAGGTATTTTTGGCGATTGGATCATGTCTGGGAGAAGTAATATCGATCAATCCTGTGACAGAAGATGGAGACAAGTTAGGTGTAGCTCGTGTCTGTGATAGGAAGAAAAGGGCTTTTGCCAACCCTACTTTTGTCGAAGTGCTGGTCAGGGAAGAATAGTTGGAGCTGCAGGTGGAAAGGAAGAAATCTTGGGGAGTTCCGCTGAGGCGGGGGAAGATCTGGACCAGGAGAGAAGCCGGACGATCACCGGAAATCTGCATTTGCAGGCAGAGGCAGGAAGACAATGCGCCATCACCATGCTCCAGTGTGTTACTGGTAAAATATGTCGATATATCTCTCTCCTTCTAGCGGTACAGGGACAGGTGAGGAAGAATTGCTTGAAGATCTGGACCAGGAGAGAAGCTGGATGATCGCCGGAAATCTGCATTTGCAGGCAGAGGCAGGAAGACAGTGCACCATCACCATGCTCCGGTGTGTTACTGGTAAAATATGTCGATATGTCTATCTCCTTCTAACAGTACAGGGATAAGTGAGGAAGAATTGCTTTCAACTATGATATGTGGCTTTGGATGCGTTGTGGGAGCACTGAGCCAAGGATGCACCTCTCCGTGCCTCTCTCTTGCTGTGGGTTTGTCTTCCGAACCTTCGGATCTGCTCCCTCCTATTATTCTTCAAAGGCAAGAGACATGTCTCTTATGGGACAACGAGGATGTAGAAGTTTGAAAGGGAAGCCAGGAAGCTCTCTACAGATATCGTTATTCGAATGTTAGCTCCCCAGTGATGGAAAGGCAATTAACCTCAGCATTCCACAGCATGATCTGATGATGGTTCATTGCAATGAGGACTTCTATGGAAGCACTCTTGAGGAAGAAAGATGAGAAGGTCACTCATCTCTTGTAAGGGATCTGAATCTCAATTACCAGAGAAATGAGAACAGTGCAGAGGGAAGGATTGTGGCAATGGAAACAATGAATTCAAAGGCAGATTTTCTAGAGGCCCTTGTCATTACGCCATTACGGGCCACAATATGAGAGAGGAAATAAAAGCTATTTGCTAGCCAGAATCAGCAGTTGTTACTCGAAGACAGGCTGTGATTAAAGGGAATAACAAATTAACCGAAGAACAGATCAGATAGTTCAAAGATATCTTGGAAAGAGTCGGAGGTATGATAGGACTCTCTTTCGAGGCTAGAGAGGAAGATGTTTTGAATTTCTTCAGTTTCTTCAAAAGAAAGGAGCTCAGTGACAGTAGAAAACTCAGCCAAGATAAGGAGTCGCAGAAAGGGTGGAGAGAGCTTCTCAGTCTTGAATGTTCAATCAGTTACGATTACATAGACAAAGCAAGTGAAAGGAGAATGGCAACGAGGGGAAGAACAGGTGATCAATGATTTTTTTTTTCTTAGAACATTAGAGGCCTGGGCTGCGAAGTTCAAGGAGCCCACATAAAGAAAATGTGTTGGAAATCGAAGGCCGACGTTATCATGCTGCAGGAAACCAAGCTCCAGTCCATAGACAGATGTACGATGGATTCGATTTGGGGTGTTAAGAACAAAGATTGCGAAGCTGTCAACGCTGTGTGCTCTGCAGGAGGTATTATCATGGCCTGGAATTCCAATTTTTGGAAGAAAGAAGACAGCTTCTCTGGTATGTATTCACTCTCGGTTGTTCTTTGGGACCTTTCCTCGGGCTTCTGTGGGTTTTTACTTCTGTTTACTGCCCTTGTATTTCAAATCAGAGAGAGCAGTTTTTGGTTTGAACCGAATTCAGTTAGATAGAAATGGACTTTGCAATGGTGTGTCAGAGGTGATTTCAATGTCAATTGGTTTGAATCATTGAGAGCCCGATGGAAGAGCGAGAGGGCGAGAGAGGCTGGACTAGGGTCCAGCGTCGCCGTTCGTCTTCTTCTCTCCATTCCCCCTTCGTGGCCAACATACCATTCCGATTTGGCTCCTCGGATCTAAAACCAGCTTTCTCCAGATTTGGAACCATCTTGGATATCTTCGTCCCTAAGATCCCTTATGTGGCCAGGAACAAGGGTTTCGGGTTCGTCAGATTCGAACGGAGAGAAGATGCCCTAGCGGCGATGGCCAAGCTGCAGGACTCGCTGTTGGGGGGTCGGCACATCATCATCCAACAAGCCCTCAGCCACCGGCCCATCTCCCATGACGAAATCGAACACCCTCCCCCCAAACCCACCTCACCTGTCCTTCACGCCTCTTCACCTCCCCCATTCCCCTCCCATTCAGCACCAGCTACTCAGGTGCATCCCAAGAGCTTTACGCTGCAGATCCCTCCCTCGATTTCAGCTGCAGGGAGAAGAAGATTGGCTTTAGCCCTCATAGGTGTTGCATCATCTTCCACCTGCTTTGTTTCCCATCTCATTGACTCCCTTAGACTCTCCCAATTCAGCGCTTCTCGGATTGACGTCGCCGGGGTCTCTAACCAATCCTTCCTCTTCACATTCCAATCCAGGGAGGAAATCCTGGCATTCATAGCTGATTCTCTCCTTCACCAATCCATGGGCCTCAGCTCCATCTCTCCATGGGTTCCTTCAGTCGTCTCCTCCAATAGGGGCACCTGAATCCGCATCCATGGCATCCCCATCCACTCTTGGTGTAGGCAATCCATCGAGCAAATTGTGAGCTTCTTTGGAGTGGTATCGAAAATCGACCAGCTTGGCCTTTCTTCAGCCTTCCTAATGTTCGCCAGAGTCAAGATTATCCCCAACCCAAGTCCGAATCTCTCAACGATTTTGGACCTCGAAGTCAATGGGCTCTCTTTCTCGGTCATTACGTTCATTGAACCCCCATCCCTAGCCCTAGCCGCCTTCACCCTATTCCCAGATTCCACCCCCTCTAGGAGTTGAAATCCTCATCTCCAATCCATCTTGCCACCCCGGCCTATGCGCAACGACTAGCAACACTTTAGATAGCTAACCTGTCCAGGACGTACCTCACCCACCAGCTGTTTGAGCTTTTGTCCCACCCACCACAGTTAACCCGGTAGCCCCCTTCGCTCAACCAAGGAGCTCCAGCAGAGCCCAATCCCCTGGTGCGCTTGGCCAGGGTCCTGTCTATCCCCAACCTGCTGGCTTGCTCATCCCTCCCTCCATCCCGAACCCCCCCACCACTCGTCAAGTGGCAATCCCGCAACACACTCCTGCCCCTCTTGTCCAAGCCTTCCCAACCACTTCAATTGCCCAATTTCATCCGACTAGCATCCCACCTAAAGCCCCTGCTATTCCACGAGACCCCCATTCCCCTCCCATCGCCAATCCTTACATCTCCCTAGATGCCATGATCCCAATTCTGTCCACCTCTCAGCCACACGGTCCCATCTGCCCCATATCCTCTCCTCTACACTCTCAGCCCCTGACCAGCCCCATCTCAGGCTAGAACCTAAATAGCCCTCTCCATTCACATGATTCAACCCCTCCTCCCGACCCCATCACCTGTTCACCTAGGCTGGAGCTTCTCAGGTCCATGCCAAGCCCTTCTCGCATTCACACCTCCCTCCCAAGATCAGCCAAGCCCCCTCCAGAGGATACCTCGTCCCAACAACAGGAAGTATTCGCCCAAATTTTCCGAACTAAGGACAACAGATATGACAGCTAGGGGAGATGGAGCTGGCCCTGCAACTTGGATCTTTTTTCTGCTGCTAGGATTCCTGATACAGATGATGAGAATTCCCTTTCGGAGTATGTTTCGGTCTCTCATTCTGACCCCCCTGATTCTCCCATCCCAGCCTACGGTGCAGAGGGGGAACCGGAGTTGTGGGTGGACTCCAGAGGACAATCAGATTTTTTTTCGGGCACCCCTTCACTGACCTTGGCTCATATCCGTTCGGCAACCAAGAAGAGGAAGGCTTCATTTAGGCGCAGCTGCCGCCTAGCGAGAAACAGGAAAAGGGCCGACGTGGTAGGATGGGTTTCCAATGCCTAGCATCCTATCCAAGAACGTGCACGGAGCTAGTAACGCCCCGACCATGCGGCACCTTAGAAGATTAGTCCGAAGCTGCAATATAGTTATTCTCCTACTCCAAGAACCCATGGTTTGACCCTCTAGAAGAGCGCAGATTGCAGCCAAGCTGGGATTTCAACAGTCCTTTATTGAGGAGTCATCTGGAGGGAAGATCTGGGTTCTTTCCTCTCCCCCTCCCCCCCGACAACCTTCAGCCCATTGCTGCTTCAAACCAATGCATCGCTATCCGAGCTTCTGTTGTCGACAACGACCTATCTATTCTTATATCAGTGGTATACGCTTCCTGTAGCAAAACCGAGAGAGTCCAGCTATAGAACGAGATTCGCACTACATCCTCTTCTAACCAAGGACCATGGCTAGTCTATGGTGATTTCAATGCTACCACATGCCCAGAAGAGAGGATCGGCAGTCGAGCTCCTAACATCAGGAGCATGGAAGACTTTAAATCAGCTATTGGGGATGCAGGACTGCTGGATGCGGGGTTCGTAGGAACCAAGTACACCTGGTGCAACAATAGGGTTGGACAGAACCGACGATGTGTGAAGCTTGATCGAATGCTCTTCAACACTGCCTGGCTTCAAACGTTCCCCTTCAGAAAGGTTGAGCATCTCCCTCAGGTTTTTTCTGACCACTCTCCCATGCTCCTTTCTCTTGAAGCCTCGAGAGGTAATGGTCCACGTCCCTTTAAATTTCAATCTATGTGGATTCATCATGACGGTTTTAGCAAGGTAGTTCAAGATTCCTGGCAGGTAGACGTGCAGGCCACTCCCATGGTCAGGTTGCACCTAAAGATGAAAAGACTTAAATCAGCCTTGAGAACCTGGAATTCCCAAGTCTTTGGCAATGTTTTCCAGAATGTCAAGGTTGCGGAAGATGAGGTAATTTCTGCCGAAGCTAAGCTCCTCTCATCCAGATCGGAAGAAGACAGGATCATTATCCAACAAGCCCAAGCGTCCCTCAAAAAGGCTATTCTCCTAGAAGAGATTTTCTTGAAACAGAAATCTAGAATTTCTTGGCTGGAAGAAGGTGATCGCACCACTCAATTCTTTCATGCCTCCATTCTTGAAAGCAAGAGGAGGGCTGCCATCAAGTCCATCCAGCTCCCCTCTAGCACCTCCATTTCTTCAGATAAGGATATCGGGGAAGAGGCAGCCATATTCTCGCTGACCTTTTCAGCTCCAGGGCCGCCCAACCTCCTCATAGTCTCCTCAATTCTATTCCCTCTCTCGTCACCCAACACATGAATAGCCCGCTCCTCTGCCCCCCTAGCCTGGAAGAGGTCAAGGAATCCGTCTTTGCTATCCCAGTCAGCAGTGTGCCCGGCCCTGATGATTTTACGGGCTCCTTCTCCTCTTGCTGGGACATTATCCATGGCGATCTCCTAGATGCTGCAGTTGAGTTTTTTTAGAGGGCTCTATCCCGAGAGCCTTCGAGTGCTCCTCCATTTTCCTCTTTCCCAAGAAGAAACATGCTTCCAGTTTTCCTGACTATCAGCACATCAATTTGTGCAATTGCATCCATAAGATTTTGTCCAAGATCTTAGCAACCAGGTTGTCCCTTATCCTCCCTCTCATCATATCCGAAGAGTAGAGTGCGTTTGTCAAGACCCGATCCATTGTGGAGAACATCTCGTTAGGCCTCAGAGATGGCTTCTGAGATAGACCGCAAAGTCCACGGTGGCAACATCATCATGAAGCTTGACATGGAGAAAGCGTATGATAAGATGGAACGGTCATTCATTCGTGAGGTTCTCCTTAAATTGGGCTTCCATTCGGATTGGGTTCAATTGGCTAGTCAATGCTAGGAAGGTTGTTGGTTCTCCATCATCATCAACGGGACCTTGCACGGTTTCTTCCCTTCCTCCAGGGACCTCCGCCAGGGAGACCCCCTCTCCCCGGCCATCTTCATTATCGCAGTCGAGGTCCTCAGTCGTGGCCTTAAGGACCTATTCAATTCGGGAAGATGCCTCCCCTATAAGCTCCCAAGGAATTGCCCTATTATTTCTCATCTTCTCTTTGCTGACGATACCAGCATATTCTTGAATGGCAAGCTTTCCTCGATCCGGTCGCTTCTTAGCTTCATCCAATCCTACGAGAACGCTTTAGGGCAGAAAGTGAACTCGGCTAAAAGTAGCTTCATCCTCCCTAAGAAATCTCCTTCGAGTAGAGCAAGGCAGATAGCGAGGATTTCAGGCTTCTAGCTTGCCTCCCTTCCTATCACATACATTGGCGTGCCAATGCTCAAAGGGAGTATCCGGTTCCTTCACATACTGCCCCTCATTCAGAAGATTGAGCAAAGAATAGCCGGGTGGAAGGCGAAGCTCCTCAACCAGGCAGTCAAAACAGTCTTGATCAAGCACGTCCTTTCCAGTTTTCCCATGCACATCCTTTCCGTTGTCAACATTCCCAAGAAGGCTCGCTTGCACATTGAGAAGTCTCTTGCGGCTTTCTTTTGGGGCTCTTCTGAGGGTACCAAATGTCATCATTGGGTCAGCTGGAACGCGATTTGCTACCCGATTGCCGAGGAAGGTCTCGAGATTCGCCGGCTAAGCGACATCATGGCATCCATCCGCTGCAAGATGGCTTGGCGCCTTCTTGAGGGAAGGTCCCTGTGGGTCAGCCTCATATCCGCCAAATACCTGACATCCTCCCTGCTCGAATCTAGCCCGTCCAAGATTAGCATCTCCAATTTATGGAAAGATCTGCGGAGATATCTGCCCTTCTGTATTCTCAACTCAAGATGGTTGATCGGCCAGGGAAATGTGAAATTTTGGCTTCACAACTGGATAGGCAATGACCTCCTTATCAGCGTGGCGTCTTCGCTCCTGCACCCCTCGATTAGAGAATCCCTCGTCTCAGACTTTTGGAGCCCCTCGGGCGACTGGAATTTATCCCAGGTAGCAAACCTCCTGCCCCCTCACGCTGTTCAAGCCATTATGATAGCGGCATCGTCAAATCTGAGAGAGCTGACAAACGCAGCTGGAACCTATCCCTGGATGGCAAATTCTCCACAAAATCTGCCTAGGCTAACCTTCATGGGGCCAATTCCAAACAACAATGGACATCCTGGGCTTGGAACAAATTCATCCCCCCCAAGATAGCAGTTTTTTGTTGGAAGGCGATGCACTCAGCTGTGCCGGTTGACGTAGCCATCCAACGCATTGGGATCCCCCTTGCATCCAGATGCTCTTGCTGTGAGCAGCCTGGAATCCCCTCTATCGCCTCGCGCTCCCCAGCCTCCTTTGGGTAGGCAGCTTCTCCCTTCTCTCCGACTAGTCTGCCAATTACAGGGCCCTCCACGCCACCCAGATCAAGCTTCCCTGCCCACCGAGATGAACAATTGTTCAGCCTACCATGCAACAGATTTCACTCCTCGATGCTTGGGCCTTCCAGCACCATGCGCAGCCCACAACGTCAAGCCAGCAACCATCCTCCCTTCTTCCTGCGTAGTGAGCTGGGACTGCCCACCTTCCCAGCAGGCCTTCAAGTCAGTCCTCTGCGACTGCCTCCCCTCCCCCTGCAATCAGTCCCTCCCGATGGCCCTCCGCCCTCCCTCTTTGCCTCCTACAGCAACCCATTCCAGGGGAATGTCTCAGCTTCATCGACCCAGCCCCCCCTGCGGCCGGTTCTTCTCAGGCCTCCCTTCCATCTAAACACCAAGTCAAGGATTTAAATCACCTTTTATGCCACGGGTGCATTGCCACCAGAGTCTGGAGCCACTTCACCCGTCTCTTTCAAATGCCCCTCAGGCAAGACCACTTGATTCAGCCCAAAACTCAGCAATGGACGCTACATGCATCCTGTTCTTCCCTTTGCCTTCTCCTTAAGGGCCTAGTTCCTTCTATTTTAATTTGGGAGATTTGGAAAGGCAGAAACAGGGCCAGATTCGAAAACCAAATCTTCAAGGCAGCCAACATCAGGGGATCTCTTCATGGCTTTTCGATATTGGCTCCCTTCTCCCAGACGTGGATATTTCAGTGTGGCAGGATCTCGTCCTCAGAGGCTTTGGCGCTACTCGTTATGCCCCCTTGCCCCCCTTCAGGGCCATCATCGTCAGATGGGCTAGACCTTTAGATCAGTGGGTCAAGCTGAATGTCGATAGTTCCGCTAGGGGCAATTCGAGAGCCGGCGGCGGGGGCAGGATATGCTGGGACAACCTAGGGAAAATGCTCTTCGCGTTTCACAACAAATATGGGGTGGCCTCCAACATGGTTGCGGAAACTCAGGCGATGGTTGATGGCCTCCTCATTTGCAAAGATAAGGGCATTTTGTCCATCATTGTGGAGACGGACTCCCGAGCTCTCTTCGACGTGGCCTCCAGCCCTACCGCTTCTTGTGGCTGGAAACTCTGGTATCACTTGCATTCTATTCATCAACTTTCAAGGGCCCTCAATCTTCGCTTCTCCCACGTCTTCCGCGAAGGTAACTCCGTCGCTGATGCCTTAGCTAACTTGGCAAGTAGCGGTGCCCCTGATTCGAGGTTCCTTCGCCCCTCAGATCTCCCCCGTCACATTAGAGGGTCTTTGCTTCTTGACAGAGGTGGCCCCCCCCCCCCATTGTCACCGGAAGGCCAAGAAAGTTTGTTGGGAAATCTCTAGCCCCGCTCATAATGGCTTCGCACCGGTCTTCCCCACCCCTTTTGAGATTTCTTTTAAAATGCTTGGTTTTTGGTTTGGGTATATGATAGTCGGGACCCGGTTAATCTTTTTGTCCATCGTGGTCCCGCCCGAATGATTGTAAATTCTCCTTCAGCAATGAAATTCTGGTGGCAATTGCCCACCTTCTCTTTAAAAAAAAATAAAATAAAAAATAATGTCAATTGGTTTTTTGTTTGAGAATTTAACAGGGGTAGAGTTACTCATAGTATGAAAGATTTCTTGGATTGGATGTTGTTGCACGAGTTAGTTGATCTCCTATTGGAAGGGGCTAAATCTACTAGACTAATAATCAGGCTGGTGTGATTCCATCGCATCTTGATAGATTTTTGGTTTCCATGGATTGTCTGCGTGGTCTTCATCTTTATCTATTTCAGAAAGTACGTGGACTTAATCGAGCTGCGACTTTATTCACCTCACTTTATTGGCCATTTCAGTGAGCTTCACGCAGGTGAGCACATAACTGAGGCTCAAGCACTGAGTTTAAATTGGATTGATTATCTTATGTCAAGTAGGAACAAGTGATACATGAAAGAAGGATGTGCACGATATTGTTGAGCCTTCAGATTGTCTATGTGGGGACCTTGACTTGGTGATCCTGCCAGTGAATCTTGTGGGGCCCACCGTGATGGAGAATTCCACAAAACACCACATGATGAAACGCTCCCATCCATCCATTGGGGTCTGCAAATGTGGCTAGGAAGAAAAACACAGCAACAGTCCACATTCAATGGGAAAAGGCCAAAGATTGGATGGGTACAAGGGAATCCTGTATCCAAATTGGGGTCCATCAGATCTAGGTTTTGGTCCACTGAGCTGTGGGCCCGACTGATACAAACTCGAGGCGTAATGATCATGTAATTCCACATTGTCGAAAATCCCTAAACAAATAAAGTTTGTTGGGAAATGTACAGAAGCTCATTATGAAGCTGTTGAGCATGAGAGGTGGAGTATATTCGAACTCCTATTGCTGTCCATAGCACTGAACCAACAGAAATTTCAGAAACTGTTGCACACATCCTTTCGAAGTTGATGTGAAGTTATTGAAAGGTGGCTCCTCTCAGCTCCTTGTTCATCTCAGCCATTCATCTACCAATAGTTTTTCTTTTGTTCGACCATTGCTGACGAGGAGCGTTAGTTCTTGCAGATTTCTACTGCTTCCCTTTAGCAGAACATTCTGGTTATTTGCCTGAGTTCCTCAATAGTGAGAATGCCAATGATAAGAAAGCCAAGCACAAATCCATTAACTTGAATGATCAGAGGAGGTAAGTGCTTTGCTTCCGTCATTACATTTTTCTAATTTTTGCTCATGTAAGCTTGACCTGATGGTCTTGTATATCTCTAAACATCCAAGGTGATACTGTCCCCGAGATCTGCATTGTATATCCAATTTCTGGAAGTAACATTTCAATGGCCTCATGAAGTGAAACGGATGGATTCAAGCTGTTGAGGTAATTGTGTTTACTTTTGCTGATGATTACAACTATAGTACACACCTTACTTGATTTTCTTCCATTAACGAATTTCGAAGATTTTGAATTGATGCATTCCATTGACCTAAGGGCCCGTTTGGGAGCTTGGATTTGGAATGCATTGGAATCCAAATCGCAATTACATTGGAATCAAGGTGATTCCGAATCCTCATTTGTGTTTGGTTGAAATGCACTTGAATCCAAATCTTCGGTTTGGAAGCTTGTATTTGGTGGGCATTGAAATTCTTCAGTATATTCATAGGACTTAGATTTGATTTACTAAATCAGCTTTCATATCCCAAATAAGTGTGTGTGTGTGTGTGTGTGTGTGTGTGTATGTGTGTGTGTGTGTGATATTTGATTGAATGATTGTAATAAGCCCATTAAAATATATACTTCAGCCAAAAAAGAGGAAATTCCGAGCCTTGATTGGGCCACAAATGCAAGGATCACAAACAGGCGACTCACCGACATTTTTTAACGGTCCATTTATATGTCCAATGTTTGGATGGTTCAGATCATTCTATTGATGTGATTTTAGTGTTGCAGCCGATAATTGAATTGTTTTGGAGTATTGCCAACGTGCCATGTGTCCAGTGGATTAGTAGCCTAGATACACCTATGGTACATGTGTGACTCTCCTACCCTAAAAAAATGAGGCAAAAAAAACATTCCCTTTGGATTACATCCAAATCGTAGCATTTTGCTGAGATTTCAAAACACACCAAAATGATAGATTTGAAATGCCTCCTGTTCCATTTACCTCCAAATCCAAGCAGCTATTTGGATTTGAAATATACCCATTTACCACCAAATCCAAGGTGTCAAACAAGCTGTAGAGGCATTGGAAGCTGTTTATGGTTTCCTTCCATGTTTGGAGCCAGCTGAGGCAGCTGATCTTTTTTTCTTTTTTAACTTACAAATAGTGCAGTTCAAGAGATTAAAACTGCTAGAAACATGAACAAGGGTCGACACTTCAAATTATAATGTGCACAAGGGACATGCACAACATGCTTTAATTGTAGTTGGACCCCTTCAAAGAAGTTTCAAATGTAAAAGCAGGCTTGCGAGAATGAACTGTTCCAACTTCACAATTAGTACACAATGCTCTCCTCTTTCTTCTGCACTACCAACTGAATTAATTATCTTTGAAACTAACAAAAATGTTCTTGTGGACCTTTGTAGGCATCCATGTACAACTGACAATATTGTGTTAAAAAAAAATTAAATTAAACTAAAAGAAAATAAAAAAGGAAATCATGATCATGCAGTGAAAATAGTAGTTAAGTAAGAAATAAAAACCACCGGATGGAGCCTTGGTTTCCATAGAGTAAAACCTAAATAGTGTTACTGCTTGGATTCAAGGAAAGGAAATTGAAGAAAACTGTCTAGGAAAGGAAAGGAAAAGAAGTTTATTTTATTTTATTTGTATTTTAATAAATTTCTTGTGAGTGGCGCTATTTTCAAATTTATTGTTTTTTTTGGTGTTTTTTTTTTTTTTTCCTTTTTTTGAAAGGCATTTCAAATCTATTGGGAAGTTTTCTTGGTAGTTGATGGCATTTGTCATGTGGTGCATGTAGGATGCTTGAAGCCTATTGGTGGCACAGTGGCGTACTTGATGATGGATGGTGGCACTTGTAGGATGCTTAAAGCTAGACAGTGGCACATGTTACATGTTGGCACACTTGGGGTGCTTGAAGATGGATGGTGGCACATATGTGAATGTGGAGCATTTCAAGATGGGCAGTGGCTTGTGGTGCATGTGGGACCTTGGCACTTGGCAAATTGGGACATGAGATACATGTGGGGTTCTTGGAGATGGACGGTGAGATGTGGCACGCATATGACATTGGCACAGTGGCAGATTGGCATGTGGCACATTGGAAATCCTCTTTCCCATGGGTGTGGCAATTGGGGTTTCCTTAAGGGGTGAGGAATGAATGATATTATGATAATGACATTGTAACGTGACTAGAGCATGTCTTTTAAGTTTCCTTAGGGCCTATTTGGATTCTGTGAAACAGGATGTGAGGAAATGAAATGAAAATGCCCAACAGGCATTAGCTCTCCCTGAAAAGGAGGTGATCCAACTACACCTTCCAACACAGATATGTTATTACGACTTTGCTCCAGTCTCTAGCCCCGCCTTCAACATCTTCCCCTTTGAAAGAAATGATGTTTTTGAGGAAATGTTAAGCAGTGCCAAACAAAAATGCCAACAAGTATTAGCTCTCTCTGAAAAGGAGGCAATCCAGCTGCACTTTCTAATACGGCTACCTTGTTACAACTTCACTCGGCTCACTAGCCCCACCTTCAACATCTCCCACCCAGCGCTTTCATATGTTTTTGACATGTCTTCACATGATTTTAGATGGTATAGCCCACCTGAGTTCCGTATACGGCTGATTTTTGGGATATCCTATTAAGGTAATAAGTTTGGACATGGTCAACTCCCATAGTGTGATATATATATATATATATATATATATATATATATATATATATATATATATATATATATAGGCAGTGTGATTTTACAAGGCCCAGTAACAAATTCACCGCTGTATAGCTGATCGGTGATGACTAACGAATATAATTTCAGGTAAGCAAGTTACAGCTTATAATCTGAACTGAGGACATGTTTTTAAATTTAGATGGTATGGCCCACCTGAGTTGTGATTTTTGTACTCCTATAATTTAAAGGACCCATCAAATGCACGGTGTTGATGGTCGTAACATCATGGGGCCCACACAGCTCAACCTCACGGGAGCTATTGCCTCAAGGCACATTGTCCTTTTATATATATATATATATAATTTCAGTTTGTCTAATTTCAATAAATGCCCTTCTTCTTTTTTCCTCATCCAGACTTAAAAAATTGGCTTTTCCAGAAAATTAGAGACCATCTCATCTCTGTGGGTTTTTAAAAACCCTTGCATGATGAAGCTCACTCCTCAGAGGAGTGATTATTCACTGATGTGAATGGATGACTACATGTAGATGAGATGCATTCCTTCCATAAGATGCCCCACCTCATGTTTGATCCTGAACTTAAGAGTATCACACGGATCCAAACCTCAGGCAGGCCTCACCATAGGAAACATTGTAAAATATATGTACGCCCGGCTAGGGCGCGCCAGAGGAGCAGCGATATTCATTGACTTGATGAATTCTTCTTCGACAGCCCTAACCTAACAAGTCACTCGAAGCCCCTATAACGCCTTTGCTTTGCCCCGTTCCCTCCAGTTGCTCAGTGAAAAACGTTGCAGTCAATTGCCCTTCCCGTTCTCATCAAACAAACCTATAAATTCACTTGGTGTAGTCCACCTGAGTTTCAGAAAAGCATGATTTTTGGAGTAACTTCACTTTTGTTGAGGAGATTCATGGGAATAGATGGCATATAAAAACTAGAATGGGCCACACCACATTGAACAATGAGGATGGGATGACAACCATAGGTTTGTGTGGGGGGTAGGCCATCATGGTGTGTATCTTTCATCAAACCCATTAATCAAGTGTATCTCATCAATATGAAAATTAAATACAAAAAATTAGCCTAATACACAACACAGGTGGGCCATACGGCGCTTATCTTTTGTATGTATGGACCAGATAATGGTCCCCACTTGATGGACGGTGTGGATTTTACATGCACAACAAGGTGACCCCTTTGTTAAAAATTAAAAAAAATAAAAATCAATCAATCAATCAATCTATGCCGTCCATCAGGTACAGGATCCCTTGCTTCGCCTGTATCCCAAAAATCAGGCTGGTTCAACATTCATGTCGGCCAACCCAAAAGAATTATCCCTAAAACCTATAAATTCACGTGGTATGGCCCACTTGAGTTTTCAAATATTATGACTCTTTGGTAATTCTTTCATCCTCGTGAGGCACATCAGAGAAGGGATCAGATGGCATATAAACATACCATTCATATGCCCTTATGGTGTGGCCTACCTGAGTTTTGGATTACCATGATTTTTGGGTTCATTGGTTAAAATGAGGCAGTGTACTAGATGGACAGGGTGGATCTCATGAAAGTTACACCCATGTGGCAACCTAACACGTGTAGGAATATGAGTTGTACATCAGGTGGGCCAACCTTCTGGATGATCTGATCCAATAGTCAAGACACTGGACTGAACGAGTGGCTGCACTTGTATGTAAACCTGAACAGTAGCTCACCCTTAAACTGTATCTGGAAACAACATGCACTAGACAGATGCTATTTTAGAAAAAAGTGTGCGATTGTGGGACATGCATGTCAATGCACACGTGTAAGATGGCCATGGATCAAAATGGGCAAGTATACCAATGGAAAATGATCACCACGAGTCAAAACATCATGAATGCTGTTTGCGCAACAATCTACCATGTCATTTATATTTTCTATAAAAAGTTGTTAGCCAATCCAGAGAAATGGAAACTAAGACCAATATCTATGAACTTTTTTTTTTTCATTTTCAATTTTTTTTTGTGGAAACAAACAAGGGCTTATTTGTTTCGCAGATTTATATGATAACGTAATATAAATCAACCATCTTTACTATTTCACACCTAATCCATAGCCCAAGTGGTAGACTGAGTGCAGATACCATAATTTCAACGATGAGGTGTCAGTATTGATCCCTAAGTGGGATGTGTGTACTAACCCAAAAAAAAAAAAAAAAAAAATCATAGTTATCATTTCGCACGATTTTACATTATAAAATTTTTATTTTTATAATTTTATCTGAATAAGAATTTATAATTATTACAATTTTACATTATAAAATTTTCATGTTTATAATTTTACCTAAATAAAACAACAATGTTATTATTGCAATTAAATGCTACTAATGTCACTAGATAGATAAAGTAATTTGTAATCATTACTTACTTCCTTTACTAAGTAATTCGTGAAACAAATATGCCCTAATGGAGATTCTATTTCATTTGTAACTAATTTCTTGAAAATATCACTTTTAAGAATCATCGTTTTCTGTTTTTAATTTCCATGAATTCCAAATAAGCCTTTAATTAACAAAAAGATCTCATGTAGGAGAAACCACAAAATCCCTAAATATGCAAATTGCAATAGCGCAAAGCTTAACAGGAAGAACAATATTTGATTTGTAAAAGAAAAGAGACTACGGGCACACGAAATGCACCAAAAGTCAACACACTCTCCTACTAACCCAAAATGGTGGTTGGAAATTCTATGATGCAAGCGACGATCTTAAACGATGGCGTCATTGTTGAAGAGCTATGGTTTGAACCCAAAAAGATGGTGTTTAAAGCCTTTGCCTCTTAAATTTGAACCCAGAAAGATGGTGGTTAAAACTTCCCCTTTTAAATTTGTAGTCTAACCAAGAAGGATAAGAACCCATATGTTTAATTAACTACAATTTTCTCGAGTCTGGATCCATTTTAGTGGGGTTCAAGCTTGGGTTAGATTGCGTTGATCTTGAGAGGATGTAGACCCAACCCATTTAGGAATTCAGGTCGTACTCCGGGACCCAGACCCTCTCATGGGTCTAAATTTTGGACCCAGGTTGACTAATTGTCAGGTCAAGTCCAATGACCATTGGGTTGACCCAACCCCATTTGCAACCCTAGTCGCATCCTAGTAAGTAATTTATTTATTAATTGAAAGGTAACACTACCAAGGATTGAACCATGGATCACTCACACACTACAGTCTACCAGCTATCTAATGAGCCGGAGACCATCCCGGTAACTAATGATTCAAGGAAACCCTAAATTTCCCTAAATTGCAAAATTCACTACTTTCAGCACTAATTTGAAGTCATGTTTTGAGGCCTTAATTAATCTAATCTTGGAAATCATACACATACAGCTAATGCATATCTTGAAGAGAGCTTCAAATAATCCATTGTTAGTCAAAAAGACATTTTTGAAGTACAGGTGCAGAATTTTTGCTTACCAAAAGTGATTATCATGGACCTTTGTGAGATTTGAACTCTCAAGATCTATTTTCTAGGTAACCATTCCTAAACAACTTCTGTTAGCCCTTCATAGATCTTACGACTACGTTCGATGCATGATCAGCATGCAAATCATCAGATTCTTGGTCTGGAAGAGATTTACTTCAGCTTTCTTGCAAAGTTACTCATGCAGATCCTCTGAGTCCCATTAGCAGTTTCTTCCATGGAAGCACCCTTGTACTTGCTACTTGCATAGCATAAACGTATCAATTGCTCGGAACTAAGTGTAATGTACTTTCAACTCATTATATTTCATTGTTAAATGACCTTACATTGTCAGTGTATTCAACAAATTCATTCTATAAAATGAAGTAGCTTGCGCATAAGAACAGAGAGAATGTTACACATGATTGGTATTCACTGAGGTTGAACTTTGAGCTTCTTAGCTATTCCGGCAACATACTTCCCTTGGTAAAATGCCTGTTGAATCTCCAATTCTGTCGGTTCACGCCTACCATCTCCCGCATAAGTGCCCGCACCATATGAAGAGCCACCCTTCACCTCATCGATCTCAAACATGCCATTCCCAAAGGTGTATCCAAGTGGCACAAACAGGATACCATGATGTGCGAGTTGGGTTATAGCCGTTAACCTGCAATAAATAGAGATGCTGGAGTCATAAACCCGCAGTAAGGAGCAATAGGGAGTGAGCCATATTATGCAGTGAAATTCAAAGCCTTTTGGCCCGGTTTGGCAGACACCTAAAAATGAGTTCATCTGATTTTAGTTAAGAGTAACTATGTATTAGGGATCTCGATCTCTAACACATAATTACTGTTAATACAAACTCATTATGTATTAATCTTAACTAAAAATGCTATGAAGTCATTTTTAGGTGTGTAACAAACACAGCCCAAGATATTCTCAAACTCCCAGTCACAGGGTTTACAAATTGCATGAAAACGCCAAGTATGGGTACAGGCAGTTGCATGTACAAAATAGATCTCTCGTGTTCTAACCGAATGTAGCATAGTGCCAATGATGTGGAGGGCCACAACATAGAATCAGAGGAGATGTTTGCCTGATTTGGAAGGACGAAATAATTTACAGGAGTCTTCCTACATATTGCGGAGGCAAGCCATTCATGTCGCAGCACGTGGATTTCATCCAATATAGTAAAATGTTTGGAAGGACCTTAATGTTCTTCGTTCTGCTAGTTTGAACAACTTCAACACTAACCACAGATTTCCAACACTAAAGAAAAACATCCTAGATGACAGATGCTAGAGATGCAACAGCTGGTCCCATGCGTGGGTAAAGAAGCAGGTTAGGTGTATAGTAGGCTGCCAGCAAATCATGAGATTCCTTTTCAGAGTTTGATGATTAACAAAATAGGATTCAAAAAGACAACCCCAAATAGCAAGAAGAAGGTTATGATGATGATATAGAAATGCTAGAAGATCACCCCTAGTATGACTTTTAACCATGAGGTATCAGTCACTATATGTTTCCAACCATTTGGGCGGAGCTATAACAGCTCTTGGGGGTTGTATAGTTGTATATTCTGGCTTTGGCCTCTTCTTTTAATAAAATTTGTTCTTATCGCTCAAAAATAATAATAATAAGCACGCATTTAATGATGCTATTCTTATCCTTTCCACAATCTTTAGTGTATTAATATTGGCATCATTCAATATATTCCTTTCTTTCCATATCTCCCAGCTAATATGTATGGAACCATTCACCACATGGTTCTTCCTTTGACCTTCAACAGCCCCAAGCCCCAGCCCCAATCCCCAACTTCTTTTGGAGCACCCAAACCATTCCAAATGTAGATAGATATTCGTTCCAGATGAATAAAGAAATGACAAACTATTTCTTCCTTTTTTTCACATGAAACATAAGCTTTGAAGCCTATGTTGTCTACTCTTAGTTACAGGATCCCTCCAACTAGGTGCCAAACCACAATCTTTCGTTTCCTTTCCAATTGTTGATGATTTCTTGGTGAAATATTATGCGTTGTTGATATTTTGCAATATCGATGGATGTTTGGATGGAAGGTTGGATGGTTGAGAGGCCGGATGAGATGGTTGGACTGATGTCCTACAAGAACACATGCTTTTAAGGCCCCATTCAATGGAAACTTGTTATGTATGCATTCGTTTTTGCAATTTTTTTATTTCTAAATATGCAAATATGTACATTTTAACATCTCCTGAAGTTTCACTGAAAATTCCACTGGTTTCCCCTTGTTTCCCTGCATTTCCGGTTATCGGCGATATCAATATTGTTTCCATATCCCTAGCCAACGAAAATTGTAGCAATACCGATACTTCGAACATCAGGTGACACTCTCACTTTGAATCGCACTCCAGACTCTCGCTCCCACTCCTGCTTCCTACCTATTTATACCATTTTAGATTGTGAGAATGCTACCTTGCTCCCGCACTCAAACCTGTCGCTGCTTCATTTCACACTTTGTGCAACTATATATCTGCTTTTGAGGTGGTCCGAGGTAAGGACCTTATCGGCCATGACCATCCATGCAATAGTCTTAACCTTAGGAGGAACCAAAAAAAAAAAAAAACCCAAACCAAGCCACAGTGGCAACTCTTCATTCAAACTTTAGGCTTTCAAGAATGATCTAGCAGAAAATTTGTCATTTGGAACTCATTTCTACAATCTGGTTTTTCTCTGGATTTACGTATGAACACTTCTTCCAAATCCCCATTATCTTTGTAAACTCATCTCGGAGATTTTTCCTAAAATGTTCCATACTGCTTTTCCTCCCAACTTCTTGCAGGAATCAAGAATGAATTTAACTTTATCTAGCCAATCTAAAGAGCCTTGTTAACTCCAAAGCAAGGGGTTCCTCTCCCATTCAAGTATCAAGCTAGAATGGCTTCTATTATATCTACCCAACCTTAAAGCAGATTCCAGGAATCTTAGCATGCATTCCAAAAATGATTTTGAAAATTCGCATTTTCAGATACTTCCTAGATAAGCCCTCCACATTGGAAATCAGAGAGGGGTGCAAGGAAACTTATGAAATTTCTCTTCATAATAATATTTCAAACAGACGAGGTTTTAAGTAGATAGGTGGTTATTGATGTCCATCATCATTAGTCAATTCATGATGGTCCCCACATAGTTGCATGATTAGATGATCAAGAACATTCATCTAGTGAGCCATGCCGATGGGACATTCCTAACTGCTCTTATTTTACACATTGAATGTGGATGGCTAACAATTTTTATTTCCAGAGGCATTGTTAGATACACTGGTAGATTAGGACTATCCATATAAATCTAAGCAACCAATATACACAACATACATTAACCTCAACCCAAATCATCCAAAATTTGGACCCTGTTGTGTTTCAGCCATATCCAAATATCCTAACTGCACTTTTGATGTTCATCCAATGGATAGTAAGAATGAAAAAGAAGTTGACAGGCCAAATTCAACGAACAAATATCCATTAATCAGAGGTTAGAATCATCCAATCAATCTGATTTTGGGGCTATGCCCACAATAAAAAAAATTAAATAAAAAATTAAATTAAATTTTTTAAAAAAAGGGAGCCACTTCAGTTTTGATTGAGGTGAATGCATGCCATGCATACAGCAGACCATTTACGTGCATCAAAATATAAACATTTTAGGCTATTGATTTGAGCCATCTCTTTGAATGCAGACCATCAAACTGATAGCATTGTTCAACCAACAGATGCCCATCAATTATAGGTCCACCATCTGGATGTTCCAATCATCCATTCATGCAGTCCCTGTCATGGGAGGAGCAAGGAATGGAATTTAAAGAGGGAAAAAAGGCGCCAACCTCATTCAGATGTTATTAGTGTTCAACGATAATTGAATTCAAGATTGAAACCATGTTTGCCTGAACGAGTTGAATAAAGAAAATGTTGCACGAAACTAGCAAACATGGAGGCTTTCTTTTGTAAGTAGAAAAGAGGGCTACTTACGCTGTGTTTTCTTGGCCTCCGCCGTGAAAGCCGGTGCTCCAGAAGACACCTGCCGGTTTACCAGCAAGCTGCTGCGATGCCCACAGCTCGTGGGTGCTAGCAAAGAAGGCCAAGAACTGGGCTGCCATCATGCCAAATCGAGAAGGGAAACCAAAGATGAAACCATCGGCCTCAATAAGCTGTTCTGGCCTGATCACGGCCACATCCTCCTCCTTGGGAGGGGCCTTCATCTTTTCCAGTACTCGTTCTGGAAGCGTCTCAGGTACCTGTTACCACCCACCACCAATATAGGAAGGGGTTAAGGTTGTATTTGGATACACAAGTGAACTGAATTGCGAACATACAGTCAGTGCTATAAATTTGAAATGACTGAAAATAATTATTATTTTCTTGCATGTGTGAGGAAGTAGCTCTCGGATTACAGTTACTTATCCAACTTGAAAGCAATGTAAACAGAATTTCGAACTATATGTCAATATGAATGGTGGGGAAGGTAAGAACAGTTTGCTATTTGCACTTTTTAGGTACTATGAATGAGATATAATACAAGGAGGAGAATAATTCCAACCCGGTTTATGCTTGATGTAAAACAGGTGGTGCACAACTTCTTGGACAGCCAGGATCGAACGAAATCGGGCCAGAAATCTTGATCTAGAACAAAAACGGCCTAAATGCACACTATGGCTTCTGACGGCCATAACCTTGCGATCAGTTTCATTTTGCATGTATATTATGTCATCGGAAAGCTATCAACAAGCTCTACATCCTAGCCAATCAACCGAGATCCATTGTCCCCTGAACGGCTTTGCAAAATTCAATCTTTTCATGGTCAAATCTGTGACTTAAGTCAAAACTTACTAGTTTTAGTAAGTTATGTTTGCTATTTTTAGGGTTTTTAAGAATCCAGTTGTGGTCCAAAGGATTTTGTTTTGGTCATCTAAAAAAAATTGTTTAGGAGTTTGGGCAGAATTAGATGTCTTTTACTATTTTAGTAAGTGTACTATTTCAGGAAATTTGTCTAGTTCGGTTGGAGTAGTAGTCTAGGGCCTATTTTACTTATATAAGGCCATCAAGCACATTGAACACGACACTTTTTATTAAATGATATCAATTATTTCTCATTTTAGACATTCTCGCCTTGTGGATTCAAGAGCTATTCTTGAGACGAAGATGGTGTTCTTCCTTTTTCCATTCACCCTCTACCCAATGCCATACACATTACATATGTATGACTATCTAAATTGTTCATTCATTTAGAGGCCTCCATAAATGGACCATACACCAAAAATTAGAATGTATAGACAATCTGTACATGTGTATGATGATCCAAACTGTTCATCCATTAGAGGCCTCCATAAATGGACCATAGACCAAAAATTACAACCAGCAGACAATCCTGACCAAGTAAGAAATATGTCGTACAAAAGTTCTAACTATGCCTTTCAGTTTTGTACACCTTCTTTAGATGATTAGATTCTCCAAACACCATGATTTTGGTCTATGAGGTTGTCCGTGAGGAGAACATAGTACACATAACATGGACAATATAGAATTAGTTAAAAAATTCAGTGGATGTGCAGTGCCAGTGACTCAAGCTGAGTTACTTGCCTACTCAGGTTTTTTTTCTTTTTTCTTTTTTCTTTTTTCTTTTTTCTTTTCTTTTTTCTTTTTTCTTTTTAATGAAAAGGAGAGAGATTGATTTTAGAACTCACAAGCTGGACTTTCCAAGTAGAGGTCTTTACCAACATGCCATGCACCCCAGAATAGTCAGCTCTTTTATATTCATTATACAATAACTATTAAGCCACCCTAAGCACCTCATGCACCAAGAGCGACATGGGTGTAACTTTCATGAGATTCACCCTGTCCATCAAGCACGCTGCCTCTGTTCATCTCAGAACCAAAAGATCATTACCATCCATATCTTAGGAGGGCCAAACCTTGCGAAAAGGTTGGGTTGGGACTCCCACCATTAGTTTTGTGTAGGGCCCACTTGGTGCTTACATGCCATCATCCATTCATCTTATCTGTCTCACTACGTTGAAAATTTTTGCCCCAAAATCACAGTATTGCAAAACTCAAGTGGGCCATACCAGGTGAATTTAGAAGTGTTTAGGTATAACTTTATATGGTGGCCTATTTGTTAACTCAGCCTGATTTTTAGGACCACGGCTAAACAAGGGGGATGCAACTGATGGGGTGGGCTGGGGCAAAGACAACAGAGCAGAAAAAACAAACCAAAGAAAAATACGCAAGGCACCCTCCCACCCCCCGAAGGGCTAGGAGTCCAATCCCCAATCAACATTTTTTTGGAAGGATTCCCCAATCAGCAAATGAACCTTCCTAACGATGGAGGGCGGAGGTTCACTATTGTTCCTAAAACATCTATTGTTTTTTTCCAGCTATCTAGACCACAAGACCGCCAATAGGGCCATCCATCAGTTAAGACAATCCCCCTCCTTTAGTGAGCTCAGTATCACCCATGGAAGACCGAATGCAGAAAGGAAACCATCCCACACATCCTTAGCAAAGGGGCAGTGGCTAAAAATGTGGTCCACTGACTCCTCGTCCTTCAAGCATAGGAGGCAGACATTCAGAAGCATCATCACCCTTCTAAAGAACTAAAAATAACAAAACCCATAACTTATTAAACATAGTAAATTTTAACTAAAAACTAAGATTTGACTAAAAACCATTAAATTGATTGAATTTTATTAAACCGTTCAGGGAAATTGCCTTTAACATTGGCTGGGATGTAGAGCTTGTTGATAGCTTTCCAACAACATATTATACGTACGAAAAGGATAACCAGACACAAAGTTATGACCGGCATAAGCTATGCTATGTGCTAGACCTTAGATTAAACTTTCTAAACTAATTTCTTTTGATCTTGGCTTTTCATGAGATTGTCCTTGACTTTGTCCTACATCATTGCTATCTTATGTGTCAGCACACTACACCCTGTTTATGGGTTTGTACAAGTGAAATCCATCATGGTTCACTAATCAACAGAGCTTTCTAGGTTCAAAAGATCTTATAGTCATACATGCTTTTCTTAGTCGTACCGGGATCGTTGGTTTTTTTTTTTTTTTTTTTTTTTTTTTTTTTTTTTTTTTTTTAACAATCTATTTTCTAGCCCCTAATTGAAGGGTTAACAATTTCCCAACAGGGAGAACATTGGTGCCTTGGCCATCAACAGTAAGGCCTATAACGTCAAACCTGGTTTGGATCACTAAAACAAGGATCTCACTTGTATAAACTGAAAACCTTAGCCCAATGTACAAACTTTCATCTGGTATTATACAATGATTGGCTGCACGAGTTTTAGGGAATGTTAGGGTTTCGAGCTTATAGAATTATGCCACATGGTTTACTTATCCAGATTATTGGTATGCTTGACCCCATTTTGGATGGCCTATGTACCAAAGATTTCCTAGATGTGAAAATCCCAACATTTTTACTAGTGGCCAACAAATAGATGGTTAAAAAAGAAAATATGACAATATCTGACATTCAACCAACAAAATATGGTAAATGGAACATGAACGATGGGGTCCACATTATCAATGGTTTTGGTCACTGAACCAAACACCCCACTTTTCCAAACCAAAAATATAATTGTCTAAAATAGAAACTCTTAGGCATAGCATTGTTAATCATCATATAAGCCATATACCAACTACCTGTTAGTTATCTATGATTTTCTAGAGTAGGGGCTTTCAGTTTGTAGAATTGGGGCCCATGGTTCGGTGATCCAAGCTATTGATGTGATAGGCCTCGCCCTTGATGGCCCACGTACCAAAAGTCTACCAGATTTGAAGATTCTGGATATAGAATATGTGGCCTTTTCTTGGTTAAAAGTGAATTGTTGCTGTATTTTAGTTGTTAACTATCTATTTGTTTGGCTGCCATAGGCCCTCCACATTCAACCACAATATAATGGGTTTGGTTCTCTGAATCACGGGACCCACTTACATGAACTGAAGTACCGTACAACCATTGGGCCGAGGATTGTATCATACCTCTTGCTCCAAATAACAAGAGGCTGGATCTTTGCAATGTTTGTAAAAAAGCTTATTCTACAACTGTTGTAGGTGGAGTCATTGTGGTGCATGTATTGCATCTAAACTATCCAAAAGGGTCACCAAACCATGAAAGTGGGACACCCCAAAATCAGACCAATCAAACCATAGCTCAGTCCACCATGTGAATTTGGAGGTTTTGGAAAGCTATCAATTATTTCCTATGGTGTGATCCACTTAATGTTTTATAGGCCTGATTTTCTTTTCGGAATCCCAACATAATGATTGCCTTCACTTGATGCACAATATGGATCACATAAAAACAACATGGTGGGCCACTGTTAGACATAGGCCAGTGGGGCCGACTGGTAGTCAATCACTAGTGGGTGGGTCCAATGTGGTTTAGCCTCTTTTCATTGATCATTTTTCTCTCTTTAGTTTGAAGTTGAATTACAAATTCAACTTATAATTGATGGTCTCATCGAAACTCCTCATCCTTCCTTGGGAAGAGGGTCTCTCTTGAATTAATCAGCAAGCAACAAGAGAGTAAAAAGAGGAAATTGAGATATTGATATTTGTCCATCTAGCTTGTCCTTTGAACGATCTAAGCAATAAATCATAATCCAAGGCCATCTATACCGTAGAATCAGAGGGGTGATTAGACCCATCTGCTCCACTAGTGGTTAGGTGGACCGCTAGATCTGGACCATTCATCCACGGCTTTGTGGAGGTCCCATACCGTGTAGACCCTCAGATCTTGAGGGCTCAACTCTTCCGCACAAACTTTCAGCCACACCATAAAAAACAATAGACAAACACCCAAAAAACCGTGTTTCGCATCGTGGAAGACTTGATGGTTGTCTCTGCCTGATTTTTATGTAGTCCCAATTAAATGGAAAGGTGACTCTTCTGTACAGGTTGGATGCCATGAAAACATGACAGTGGTCCCTAAAGTGCAATAGTTGTAGAATAAGCCAATTCAACAAACGATGCCGATGATATGCATTCTATCAAGAAATGGAATTCAATAGGGATAATTCACCCAAACACACCAAAAGAGAGAGAGAAAATACAGGAAATGAGAGATAGATAACCTGCCAGAGGGTAGCTTCAACGCCTGGAACAGAGCTAGCTCCTTTCAATATTTCCCTTGCCATCCTCACTACGTGCCCGTGCAACGAGTAGTAGCTTCATACCATACAACAACAACAACACCATACATGCATCCATGCATTCATATATCCAAAGAAAATGAAGAAGGAAGGAAAAATGAAGGAAAAATGAATAGAAGATTTTTTATTTATTTTTATTTTTTTACTTACATTACATAGACCTTGGTAGTAGCCATTACAACTTGAGGATTTTGGTGAATGGTTTTCTATTCACTTCTATTCCCTTTTCAGGGGCTGTCCTCTGCTTCAAGATTACTATCTTGGTGGGACCCATTTCTATCTTCTCTTTTGGTCCGGGCCCACCTTCTGTATGTCATTTCTCATCCTCTCTCTCTCTCTCTCTCTCTCTCTCCCCCACAGTCATTGTTTCTCTTTTATTGCCGGCAGCGAATTTCGTCCTGCTCCGGCGTGGACAGACTCGGTACAGACAAGTGTTCCGTAGAGCCCACCGTGATGTATGGGTTTTATCCACGCCGTCCATTTATATACAAGGCTCAGGTGGACCACACAACAGGAAGCAGAGGGTGATAATGACGTACTCGGTTGAGATCTTCTGGATATGCACGGTCGCATATGGGTGGATGAAGGGAAAACGAAAATATCAGCTCGATCAAAATTTATGTGGCTCTGAAGAAGTTTTTAATGGTAGAGATTCAATACCCACTTGTGGTCCACTTAGCATTGGAGCTGCTTCGTTTTTTTGGTATTTATCCTAAAATGATCTAAGAAAATGGATGGACGGCGTAGATAAAACCCATACATCACGGTTGATGCAAAGAGCGCCTGCCTTACTGTGGGTGGGACCCTTACTGTGGGGGCTCACAATGATGTATGTGTCTTAAAACCACACCGTCCAACTATTTTGAAAGCTAATTTCAGGGAATGATTCTGAAAATGAAGCTGATTCAAATATTATGTGGACCACACCACAGCAAACAGTAGTGACTGAATATCCACTATTAAAAACTTTATAGATTGCAATACATCCAACCTGTTGATAAGGTCACAAACACCTAGACGTAGAGACCACACAAATATTATCTTGATCTAAAGCTTTTGTAGCCCACAAAAAGTTTTTAATGGTTAATCACTGTTGTTTCCTATACCATGGTCCATATGGAATTTGGAGATGCTTCGTTATTTAGATGATGCTTTAAAATAAGCTTTTTTAATACAGATGGACGGCGTAGATGTAGTCACATACATCACAATGGGCCTACAGTCAGGATCACATCCACCTCGATGGATCCCGATTTCACCGAATGGATAAGGATTGGGTACAACCGTGACGTAGAGACAGACGGTCATGTCAAGGTTACGTGAGTCCCACAGAGATTTATATATTTTATCCGCATTGTCCATCTATTTTGAAGTATCATTTATGGAAAGCTGAAATGAACCACACGAAAGGAAGCAATGAGGATTGACCTCCTACCGCTGAAATCTTACTAATAGCCAACGTAATGCTTATTTGCCATCCAACCTGTTCATAAGGCTACGTAGACTCGTATAAAGGCAAATCATAAATATCAGCTTGATTTAGAATTTCTGTGTCTGCAAAAAGTTTTCAATTTTAGGCTTTTAATCCTCACTCCTTTCCGTAGCATGTTCCTCTTAAGCCTTCAATTTTCCTTACCCTTTTTTGGGATCATGCCTAAAATGATTTTTCAAAATGGATGAACGGCGTAGATTAAACATATACATTAAGATGTGCCCCAACAGGACCGTCCGTCTCTGGTTAGATACAGGTGGGGTAGTACCCTATCCACGCCCCCACCTAATCAGCCTCTCAAATGGTTGGTGAAAAGAATAGCCTACAACCCCCGTTTTACTTAGCATGGAAAACACTCGAGCTTTTTATGGCCCACCATGTTGCATACGTGGAGTTGAGAGGCCTCCTATCAAGGATATAACCTAATATATAAAGTGGATTTTTCATGTACATGCAACATGGTAGGTAGGTGATGTAAAGCAGGTCGCGGACAGTTTCATAGTCAAGATGGATCAGAAAAAGCCCGGTCGACAACAGAAGTGATCCGGACCGTCGAACCTTAGATCGAGCGTATCTCGCAATCCGAAATGAGTCACCTGACGTAAAATATATGATTTTGGAGTAGAACGAGCTACTTTGGCCAACCATCCCCGCTACGCTGGGTTGCACAGCCCGAAATTACGAAAAACCCCTGGATCGACGGTCGTTTTCCTGTTTTAATTTCGTTTTTACTATAAATAGTAAGTTTTAGTTTGATTATAACTCTTCATCCGTCGGGCTTTAGGAGTTGAGTCCAACATGAAAAGAGCTTAGAATAATTAAGGGAATAGTTTGGTGAAGCTGTAACGCCCTAAAAATTGGGGTTCGAGTAAAGCTCAACTCCCAAGTTCCAACGCATCACTTATGCAACATGGATTATGATGATTATCATGAGTGCATTCGAACATGAGTATGATTATATTAAAACAGCACATCATACTCCAAGGATGACTACATTAAGCAAGCAGAAGACTGTGATAGATATATAAAGTACATAAGTGATTTTAAAATCCCCAGAATATGAATATGTAACAAGGCTAAACATATACATGTTTTGTGTCAATTTATACAAAATACCAAAATGTAAAGTGTTCAACTAAATCATATATCCCTGAAATCCCGTCGAATCAGAACAAGGTTTACATAGACCTGCCTAAGAGCTAACGTAGGAGAATTATTCCTCTGAATCCACGAAGTCCATTTCAGCTGCACAGACTCCGCCTGATACCTGCATCCAAGCCAGAGTCTGGGTGGTGTTTTAAAAACACCGTCCCAGGTGAGAATGAGTAGCTAATTCAGTGGAACTATAACGCAAAGGTTAACATGCTATCAATTCAGTCAAGCAGTAATGATAAAGCAATATAACAAGCATTCCTAAGTACTCTGGTTAATGCAAGGATGATATGTATTAATGATGCATGCCCTCGCCTGCACTCCCTCTGCGAACTTCATCTCACGATCGCGGCATACACCCCTTCCTCTGTGCTCAACTCCAACGCCAAAGGCACATGCAGTGCGATGTTATGGTTGTGTTAATCAAGTAATTAATTAGCTTTGTTCATACAGCAGGATTGGAAAGCTAAGGTACCTCCCTTATATTATTTCCCAAACAATGATCCATCTAGGGTCGTCAATCCTAGTTAATCACATACGATAGGCAAGTTTGCGAGTTTATACCATAGGTTGCTATGAGAGGCTCGTTACCTCAGCGTAGACTTAATTCATACTCAAGGTCACTACCACCAACGCCCTACCAACTAGCAGTCCATTTTCGAAGACTCGTCACCAACCCGACTGGGGACCACAGCCAAGCTGCGCTGGGGTAGGCCTATTTTATACTCGAGGTAATTACAGAAAGGTTCGTCGCCTTAACGTAGTCCTAGAGTATACTTGAGGTCACTACGAGAGGCTCGTCACCAAATCGTAGGCCGACAGCTCGAATACAGTGTCTCATACTACTGTATTCGGCTCACGAGTTTGGGTTGCTCACTAGTCACTACGGGGAGGCTCGTCGCCCCAGCGGAGGCCGACAGCTCAACCATGGTGTCCCATACCATCATGCCCGGCTCATGAGTCTTAGCGGATCAAGGTACCAAGGTTAAATGGGCTTTTCACTGGTAAGTTTGGTACCTTAGGTTCAAGCAGTAGCGTCCATACATGGTGAACATACATTGGGCCAATCGGGTTACTTGACAAGCTCGACTAGTACGAGCGCACGTTGAATTGATCGACATGAAACGTGTAAGCACTCCATGTGGCCTAACCACTGTCGATAGCCAAAGTACGACTCAGATTCATCGAACGCGTCTTACGTAGCGAAACAACCTCAACCACTGATTCGGGAGTTATTACCGATTGCCTGGACTAAGTCATAGTCCCAATCACACTCAGTTGCAATTTATACATCACATATGATATGTATAGCAGCATTGAACAATAATATAAACATTTCAAGCATTTGAGCATTTCATGAAACACATAGTACACATGTTATCTTACATAGGCATTACATCCATCAATCGCATAGTAGTAAGATAGGTTACATAAGAAAAAATGTAATTATAGAGAAGGGGATTGAGAATCCTATCTCAGCACTCTCGTTATATACGTTTAAACAAGCGATTTCTCATTCAGGCATTTTATCAAACACTCAGATTACACCTTTCAACATACATGCATTAGACTAGTTATAATATATATTGTGGCAAGCCCTTTTACAAAGAAGTTATCACATTCACAACAAGCATATGTTCATAGTTAATAATCATGGCAAGCACAAATCCATACTCCATATTTATTCAGACATTCTCACGAACCCTTAGTCTACACACTTCAACATACATGACGTATGTTGTTATAACAGGTATTAGGGCAAATCCTTTCACCAAGGAGTTGATACACATATAACACCCATGTATTCACGTCGAATAATCATAGCAAGCATGATTCCAAATTTCATACTCATTCAATCATTTCAATAAACACATGGAATACACTATATTCGACCTAGTTCATATGTAGGTGTAAAGCGCGGGAACATCGTAACAAAGCATGTGGCAGCAAATCATGTCAATCATAAATCATTAACTGATATTGAAAGCCTTGAAAACCATAACCTAAACGTTTATAGTCCACACCTTTCACCAGTAGACTTGTAACGAACTCAGTTTAAACATTAAGTCTTTGTCTACGGCACCACAACAACTTATAACAGGGAATAGGTTAGCTATTCCACCATCTGTTCGATTTAAATGTCTAAAACAGGCTAGGGTTAGGATTTCTTACCCAAGTACGGAGTCGAATTCATCGGTATAGCGACACGGATGAGGTGATTCAGCCCGTGGAGTGGCAGGAAAGAATCCCAGGAACAATCTCCCACACTCGCTCTCACTTTCTCTCTCTTTCCTTCTCTTTTTTCTCTATTCTCTCTCTAGGGTTTGCAAATTCGTATGTGAAGGGAGAGAGAGGGTTTAAGGCCCTTATATAGGCCCAAAAATGATGGGAATGGCCCTAGGGCCATTGTATACTTAGGTTATAGCTAAATAGTGGTTGTTTCGATCCAACGGAGCACTTCTGGAGGCCCCTTTTCTGCATGCGGTCGGACTTAAGTTCCCTAGCATTGGATCTAGGTCAAGTTAAGTTTTCGGTCCGATCGGATTTGTGGATCGACCATGGCGGACCAGTTTTAGTTCAACAGTCATCGATACTCGATCAGGGCCACAAGTGCACTGACATGTGTTAGAAATTTTCCCTGATCCGAGGGTGTAATTGGGTCAGAATCTGGCAGTCTGAACCATTAAATTTGGCCTACAAGCAAACGGCCCAATTCAATTAAATCTGAGTTCATTTCCTAAAGGTATTCATGTTTCTTACACATTTCGCTTCAAGCTCAAGTTGTGCGTTTCTGGATACTATTTGGATTTGATTTCTGAGATGGTTGTCAAGCCCAGTAAGGTAGTCATAACCGTATAACTTCGTAGTAATCGGACTTTGGATGTGCGGTCCAGGTCTGATACGGAGTTTCAAGGTGCTCCCGAGAGCAATCGGGTTTAGAGATTGGTCATAAGTTTCAGAGTAGGGTAGCGTTAATGATTCTGCAAGTTTTGGGTCTTGTAGTTCATATTGAAAGTGATTCAAGATAATTTTGCAGATCATTTAGTTTAGTACTTAACTAAATCATGCTCTAATTACCACAGATAAGGTCATAGGGCAGTTCTACGTCCCTTTCTAGCACTTTTAATTAGTATATTATTTTAATTATTTTTTTAGTAGTTCGTCATCAAGTTTACTTCCTCTTTACCAAATTTTATTAGATTTCGTATTGTAGAAAAATTCTAAAAATTCTATAAGCAGCAGCTGTCCAAACTGATGATTTTCGGATAGTTGTCACAACGACCTATATTTAACTATATTAAAATTTTTATTATATTTTTCATTATTTTTATATGAAACTAGACTTATTAAGCTTCAATCTAGCTTTTGAATCATCTAAATCGGAGTTATAACGATGGAGATATGACTTTTCGAAGTCGGACGAACATTGCTGAAAATGGGGCAGAAAACGGGCCGCCAAGCCCACTGTGGGCCCATTGGCCGGCGATGCTCTCCCCGATTTGTGTCGTTTGGCCCTTTGAATCCTTTTGATGTAGTTTCGCCACCCAATATTTGAAACGATTGTATTTTTCAATCTGGAATGAGTTACGCAACATGCAACATATGATTTTGGGTTAGGAGAAGTTGCTCTATCCAAATAACTTATTTATTTCATGAGATTCCAAAAGACTAATGGTCAAAATCCTATTTTATTTATGTATTTATCATTTATAGTAAGTTTTAGTTTAAGTCTTATGCTTCATCATTTAAACTTTAGAATTAGTGTCTAATGTGAAAGTACTTAGAAAAATTTGATAGACAAGGTGGTGAAAGGTGAGATTTTGAAGGAAATGGGTAAAAAAAGGGATTTTGGACTTGAGATTTAGTTTTGAGAAGTTAATAAGGTGTTAGGATCGACCCATTACCTAAGGACGTCTAACTTCACCTTGGCAAAAAATCTGGGGCGTTATAGAAGCCAAATAGGACACTATTTTTGGCCAAAAACCTTGCGCACTAGTAGGCATCACGACCGTCTATAAATAGTAAGTTTATTATTTATATTAAGTCACGGATTCTAGGAGTTTTAGTTGTTGTTTGATTCTGATTTCTTTCCCATTGCTTGGTACCCCTAATTAAAGGGTTGTGAACTCGTTTTTAATCATCAATAAATCAATTTCAAATTTCTTAGAATTTATTTCTATTTTCTACTTTCTTTCCTCGTGGATTCGAAAGTCTCTATGAGGAGTCCAGAGAAGCTCCGTGGATTCGGAGTAGTTATCCTCATCACATTCATCCTTGCATCAATTAGTTTCAGAGCGAGAATTCCCCTCGGGCCGATGATAAATAATGAAGGTATGAATCAAAATCCTTTGGACGGTGATCCAGGGTTTTATTATCTTTCAGAAAGAATGGAAGCTTTCCATCAGGAGAGTCAGTTGACTATGCAATGGTTGCAGGCAACTCTTGACCGTCTTGCGAATGCGCTACTTCCGCCCCGAGCCCTAGGTAGTGCTCCATCACCTATGGTTGCTCCACCACCCATGGTGGCTCCACCACTCATGGTTGCTGTACAACGCAACCTCGATTTCCGTAGAGCACTACCAGTGGCAAACTGTAGGGATATACCAGATGATTTAAGTTCTAGCGATGAGAACTTTAATGAGGGTTTTGCCCGACGACCAATCCATGGAGGTGATCATTTAGATCGTGCTAAAAGAGACTATCGAGGTAAGGCTGAACTTCCTAGTTTTAACGGTTTATTACGTCTAGAAGATTTTCTCGATTAGCTAGCCGAAGTAGAGAGATATTTTGATTATATAGATGTGCCAGATCATAAAAGGGTAAAATTAGTAGCGTTTAAATTAAAATCTGGTGCTTCTGCATGGTGGGAATAATTACAACTCTCACGAGCCCGCTAGAACAAGGCGCCCATCTCATCATGGCCACGGATGAGATGTCTTCTTCGATCACGATTTCTCCCCAGTGATTATGAGCAGATATTATTACAGCAATATCAAAATTGTCGACAAGGAAATCGAACCGTCACAGATTACACTGAAGAATTCCAGCAATTGGCTACACAAAACGATCTGTCAGAATCTGAGTCACAGAATGTGACACGATTTATAGGTGGGTTGTGGCCGATAATCTAGGACCGAGTTCAAATGTACCCAGTCGGCAGCATGGATGAAGCAGTTCAATTAGCGGGTAGGGTAGAAACACAACTTGCAAGAGCTCTTGCTCATCCATATCCTTCAGCTCGACCCCCCATGATGGGTCCCATGCAGGATCCAGTGCTGGCGCGAGGAAAAGATCCAATAGGAGAACGTCATTAACCTCCTACAACCTCAGACCGTGATACCGGGAGTAACTCATCTAGACCTCAACGTGCAGCACCCACAACAACGGGTCCAAGTAGGATTCCAAATCCTTATGCTCGGCTAAGGTCGAACAATTGTTACCGTTGTGGCTAGCTAAGCCACTTATCAAACACTTGTCCTCAACGTCCCACAGTACACTTGACTATAAATGAAGGGGGTACTGAAGATGAGGCCACAGAAGAAGACCATGACTTTGATAAACATGAACAAACCACTGAAGAAATAGTAGGTGGCAATGAAGTGACGGGCGAGGATCGTAGCGAATTTCTAGTTGTGAGGTGATACTGTATGGCCCACGAAAGGAATTACATCCACAGCGACACAATATATTTCGTACTCGGTGCACTGTCAATGAAAAGGTCTGTGATGTGATCATAAACAGTGGTAGTAGCGATAACATCGTCTCAAGAGTGATGGTGGACAAGTTGCAGCTACCCCCGTACTCAATTGGCTGGATAAAAAAGGTGAATGAGACCAAGGTAACTGAACAATGCACTATCTCGTTTTCAATTGGCAAAAATTATAGGGATCAAATACTTTTTGACGTGGTTGATATGAAAGCTTGTCATATGCTACTCGGTCGACCCTGGCAGTCGGACCGTGATGCGACCCATCAGAGATGAGATAATGTCTACATGTTCGTCAAGGATAATCGAAAAATAATCCTTACCCCTATGGCACCAAAGAACCACCTTAAAGCCTTTAAAGTGGAGGGGAGTTACCTCTTGACCATTCGAAATTTCATAGAGGAATCCAAGGAAACCGGCGAGATATACGCCGTAGTGGTGAAGGGCGAGGAAGAGGAACCCTCAAACATCCCTCCAAGTTTAAGACTGTTGCTAAACAAATTCAAAGAAATCTAGCCTAAGGATTTACCTGATAAATTCCCCTAATGAGGACATCCAATATCACATAGACCTCATCCCTGGGGCTAGCCTGCCCAATCGCCCTCATTATCGGATGATTCCGAAGGAGTGCGAGATACTTCAGGGGCAAGTGGAGGAATTGATATGCAAGGGTCTCTTGAGAGAGAGTATGAGCCCATGTGTCGTACCAGCATTATTAACGCCAAAAAAATGAAAGCTGGCGCATGTATGTCGACAGCCGGGCAATAAACAAAATTACCATCAAATATCAGTTCCTAATGCCACGGTTGGACGACATGCTCGATATGCTAGAAAGGGCCAAAGTGTTCTCTAAACTAGATCTAAGGAGCTAGTACCATCAGATTCGTATCCAACCCAATGATGAGTAGAAAACGACATTCAAGACCAAGGAAGGGTTGTATGAGTGGCTGGTCATGCCTTTCGACCTATCGAATGCACCAAGTACTTTTATGCGTTTGATTAATCAAGTTCTAAAATCGTTCACTGGCCTATTTATGGTAGTATATTTTGATAACATATTGATATATAGCCAGGATGAAGTGGAGCACAGGAAACATCTCAGGCAGGTGCTGTAAGTCCAACAAATTAATAAGTTGTACCTCAACTTGAAGAAGTGTAGTTTTTTAACTGACAGCCTGTTGTTTCTAAGATTTGTAGTAACGTCCACAAGCATTCGTGTGGACGATGAAAAGGTGCGAGCTATTATGGAATGGCTGATCCCGACAAACATTCATGAGGTGAGGAGTTTTCACGAGTTGACGACTTTCTATCGTCGATTTGTGCGAGATTTTAGCACATAGTCGCGTATATAACAGATTACATAAAAAAAGGACCGTTCCAATGAACCGATAAAGTTGACAAGAACTTTTATGAGATCAAGCATCGTTTGTCTACAACACCGGTCTTGGTGCTTTCTAATTTTGACAAATTGTTTGAGGTTGAGTGTGACGCATCATACGTCGGAATTGGAGGAGTATTATCACAAGAAGCCAGGCCAGTAGCCTTCTACAGTGAGAAGCTCAGCGAAACCCAAAAGAAGTGGTCGATTTATGAGCTTGAGTTGTACGCAGTTGTTCAGGCGCTGCGACATTGGCGGCATTATCTGATTCAAAGAGAGTTTGTTCTGTACACTGACCATTAAGCATTAAAGTTTATTAATAGTTAGACTAACGTGAATCGTGTGCATGCTAGATGGGTTGGGTTTTTATAGGAATTCACGTTCGTTCTAAAGCATAAGTCAGGGCAGCAGAACAAGGTGGCTGATGTACTTAGACGTCGTGCATCACTACTTGTTACGATAAGCAACAAGGTGGTCGGCTTCGACTGTCTCAAGGAGCTGTATGCCGAGGATGAGGACTTTAAAGATTCTTGGGTGAAGTGCCAAGAAGGTCACCCCAATAACCTTCATATACAGGACAATTTTCTCTTCAAAGGAAATCGTTTGTGTATCCTCTAAAGTTCTCTGAGAGAGCAAATTATTCAGGAGCTACATGGAGGTGGCCTCAGTAAACCCCTTGGGCGAGACAAGACTCGAACTCTTGTGGAAGAGCGGTATTACTGGCCACAATTAGTACGTGATGTAGAAAAAGCCGTACAACGTTGTCATGTTTGTCAGGCCTTCAAGGGGTAATCTTAGAATACGGGCCTCTACACCCCGTTACCTGTGCTTGACGGTCCTTGGGAGGATTTATCAATGAACTTCGTGCTTGATCTCCCACGAATACAACGCGGTTTGGATTGGGTGTTCGTGGTGGTACATCGTTTCTCCAAGATGGTACACTTTATCCCATGCAAGAAGACCCTCGATGCAACATACGTGGCAAATCTACTCTTCAGGGAGGTCGTACAGCTACATGGGGTCCCCAAGACCATTACTTCTGATCGTGACATGAAGTTCATTAGCCACTTGTGGAGGGCTTTGTGGACTCGATTCAATACACGACTTCAATTCAGCAGTGCTTACCACCCACAGACTGATAGGCAGACCGAAGTTGTGAATTATACGTTGGGAAACCTCATTTGCTGTATTTCAGGAGAAAAACTGAAGTAGTGGGATTTGGCCTTGTATCAAGCAGAGTTTGCATTCAACAACATGGTGAACCGCTCGACAGAGAAATCACCGTTCCAGATTATCTATGAACGAATGTCTCACCACACGCTTGACTTGGTCTCTCTGCCCAAGCATCCAAGCACGAGCATTGCAACAGAACATATAACAGACAAGATCATGGGCATCCATGTGGAAGTGCAGACCAAGCTACATGCCTCGAACGAGAAGTACAAGGAACAAACAGACAAGAACCAGCAACAAAAAGTGTTTGAGGTGGGCGACTGCATTATAGTCCATCTGCGAAAAGAGAGATTTTTGACTAGAACGTATAATAAGAAGATTGGACCCATCCCAATTATTCGAAAGATCAATGACAACGCTTATGTTATTGATCTTCTAGATGACATGGCGATCTCACTGACTTTCAACATTGCGAACCTGACCGAATATCATGAACCAACGCAGGATGAGAACTCGAGGACGAGTTCGTTTGAAGTGGAGGGGACTGATGTAGAGCAGGACGCAGACAGTTTCATGGTCAAGATGGATCAGAAAAGGCCCCGTCTCGACGCGGCCCGACAGGCCCGGTCCAGGCGATTGGCGAGGCCTTGCCGAACCAACGATGTCATCACCAGTCTCTAGACACCTGGGCGAGGGCTCGCCCCAGGGGCGATGCCATCCCCCTGGGTACCGAAAATGTGCTGGGTCCACTTTAGGTCCCTCCGATTTGCACCGTGTAGGCCCCTGACTCCGCTTAAGTCGTTTCGGGTCCCTTTTCGCGTACTTTCACGTTTTTCAAGTTGTTTGAGGTTGGAATGGGTTAAATCATCGTCTAAACCAGTCGATTGACAGTCTAGAGTGATCTGGGATCTCCTCAAGTGATCACGGGTGTGTACGGGCCCGATCTTGGCGGTCGATTTCAATTAATTTTGCCGATTGGATAAACTGGGAATCCTATGCTTGTTTCTACATTTTATCGCACCCTCCTAGATCAAAGTACGTCAGTGTGCATCGTGTGACCATTACCCAGGTCCAGTTTAATCCAAATCATGCTCTGATACTAACTTGTAACGCCCTGAAAATCGAGGGTCGAGCATAGACTCAACTCCCGAGTTTCAACGCATCACTCATGCAACATAAATAATGATGATTAAATGTTGTCCTTATTAGTGCCTCAAACATGAATGAGATTATACCAAAACAGCATATCATACTCCAGAGGCAATTAAAGTATGCTAGCGGAAGACTGTGATATGTATATAAACTGTTCAAAAGTGATAGCAAGCCCTCAGAGTATGAATGTCACTAGGTTAAATAATTACAAGTTTAATTCAAAAATGTACAAAATCAGAAAGTGTAATGTTCTCTATTAAAAACCCTGTAGCCCCGTCAGCGTAACTCCAGGTCTACGTAGACCCGTCAGAGAGTTGCATATAGGAAAACTCCTCATCATCGTAATAGTCTGCCTCTACCTCATAAGCATCGCCATCACCTGCAGCTAAGATAGAGTCTAGTTGGAGTTTAAAACACCGTCCCAGAACATGGGAGTGAGTGATCAATTTAGTGGAGCTATAAGGTAAATGTTAACATGTTATCAATTCAATCAAGCAGTAATGATAAAGCAATACAATCAAACAACCCTAAGTACTCTGGTTAATGCAAACATGATATATATTAATGATGCATGCCCTCGCCTGCACTCCCTCTGCGATCTTCCTCTTACGGTCGTGACATGCACCCCTTCCTCTGTGCTCAACATCAACGCCAAAGGCACATGCAATGCAGTAAATGAGCGTGATTACCGAGTTCTTATTAGACCTTTTTATACAGCAGGATTGGGAAGCTAAGGTACCTCTTTTATATCATTTTTCAAACAATGATTCATTCTAAGGTTATCAGTCCTAGCTAGTCTCATACGATGTTGTGGTTCTAGGTCGCTACAAAGGGCTCGTCACCTCGATGCAAGCTTAGCTTATACTCTAGTTGCTACGGAAAGGCTCGTCGCCTCAGCGCAGTCTCAAAGTATGCTCGAGGTCACTACGAATGGCTCGTCACCTAATCATAGGCCGACAGCTTGAATACAGTGTCTCATACCACCGTATTCGACTCACGAGTCTGGGTTATTCACTGGTCACTACGGGTGGGCTTGTCACCCCGGCATAGGCCGACAGCTTGACCACAGTGTCCCATACCACCATGTCTGGCTCATGAGTCTTAACGGATCGAGGTACCACGGTTAACAGGAGTTTCACTGGTGAGTTTGGTACCTTAAGTTCAAGTAGTAGCATTCATACATGGTGAACATACATCAAGTCAATCGGGTTACTTGACGAGCTCGACTGGTACAAGCGCACATCGAACAGATCGACATGAAGTGCGTAAGCACTCCGTGTGGCCTAACCACTGTCGACAACCAAAGTACGACTCAGATTCATCAAATACATCCTGTGTGGCGAAACGACCTCAACCACTAAATCAGGACCTGTTACCGATTGTCTGGACTATACCATAGTTCCAAACACATTCCAAGTAATAGCATTCACATCTAGTAATCCAAAACAGCATGTGACAACTAAAATCATATATAAATCTTACTTGAACAATTTAACAAATACATACTACACATATTATTATACATAGACATTTCATCCATACAACACATAGTAGTAGGATAGGTTATTTAAAGGATACTATAACCGTAGTTAAGGGAATTAAGAATCCTATCTCAACACCCTCATTACATGCATTTAAACAAGCATTTTCACATTCAGGCATTTTATCAAACACTTATATTACACATATTACACACATATAATAGATTTGTTAAAACACATATTATAGTAAATCCTTCCACATAGGAATTGCCACACGTACAACAATCAGGTATTCTTGATCGATAATCATGTTAAGCACAAATCACAATTCCATACTCAATCAAACATTTCAACAAACATATGGAATGCACTATATTCAACGTGGTTCATATATATGTGTAATACACGGAAAACATCGTATCTAAGCGTGTGAGATAGTAATCAAGTCAGACATAAATTATTCCTGATATTGAAAGCGTTGAAAATCATAACATAAACATTTATAGTCCGCACCTTTCGCCGATAAACAAGTGTCGAATTCAGTTTGTACGTCAAGTCTTCGTCTACGGCACGACGGCCACCTATAGCATGAAATAGGTTAGCTATATTATCACATACACTATTTTAAACTCTAAAACAGATTATGGTTAGGATTTCTTACCCAAGAACAGAGTCGAAATCATCGGGATAGCGATTCAGAAAGGCTGATTCAACCCGTGGAGCAGCAGGGATGAATCCCTACAATAAACCCTCACTCTCTCTCACTTCTCCTCACTTCCTTCTTCTCTTTTCTCTCTTCTCTCTCTTAGGATTTCCCAAATTCGTATGGAATGAGAGAGAGAGGTTTAAGACCCTTATATATGCTCACAACTGATGAAAATGTGTCACGCCCCAAATCCAGAAATCAGATTCACTGGAATCCCAATCGCCGAATCCGATGTCGACAGCCTCCGTAGTACCCCATTCTCGGCTCCTAGCGTCCACACGCCAGATTTCAATCCTGGGATCCTGCAAGGATGATTTTCTAATGTAAATTTAACTCATAATAAGCATAACCACAAGATTACCCAATTCACAAAGGCAACATCATCATCACATATCCACTAATATAATCATTTGAGTACAATGCTGAAAGGGAAATACATAAAATGAAAATCAAGCTCCGGAAGACCGCTGCACGCTCCAAGTTCAACCCTGTTGTAACCTAACATCACCTGCACGCATCTTCGTGCATAAGCTTATAAAAAGCTTATAGGGTGGTGTAAGTGTGTGCACAAGGTAAGTGTCAAGTATTCAACGCAATGTCATAATCATACAATGTCGAAATAGGCGCAAAGTCATGAATCATATGTTATCAGAGTAAGCAAAAATACTACCAAGTCCATGAGTTAAGTAATATCAGAATGCGCGATACAGATCAACTATACAAATGAGGAGTCATAAAGAGTCAAATATCAGATGCCGTATCTAAACCATATAAATACAGAAACACAGGTAACCCAAAATACTATATGCCACGAATGTAATGCAATATGCAGTGCAAATGGAATGACCATACTGGAGTGTGAAGTCGGGATGATAGTACGTAGTATCGCAGGCTATGGGATCCATCACAAAGGACTTCTATCCAAATCAGTCTCATACCTAAATTTGGATAGTCAGACTCAATGTGGTAAACTCCTGATCTCAGGTTAGTTGCGCACCCCAACCAAAATCACTCAACTACACCTGTTCCCAATGGATGATGTGTGAAGGATCAGGAACGTATTTCTTCAGCATAGATACATGAAATACGTTGTGCACACCCGCGAGTGGTGTAGGCAAAGCGAGACGATATGCCACCGCACCCACTCAGTCAAGTATCTGAAACGGCCCGATAAACCGCGGCGTAAGCTTCCCTTTCTTCCCAAACCCAAGAACTCCCTTCATAGGGGAAACTCTGAGGAATACGTGATCTCCAACCTCAAACTCAAGTGGTCGCCGCCTCGTATCGGCATAACTCTTCTGTCTACTCTGTGTTGTAAGAAGTCGACGTCTGATAATGTTGATCTTCTCGGAGGTCGCCTGAACCAACTCTGAGCCAATCAAGTACTTCTCACCAACTTCTGCCCAGCAATGCAGTGCTCTGCAAGGGCGCCCATACAAGGCTTGGTAAGGAGTCATGCCAATACTTGCCTGAAAGCTGTTGTTGTATGCAAACTCTGCATAAGGAAGACAGTCATCCCAACTGTCCTTGAAGTCCAAGACACAGGCCCATAACATGTCCTCTAAAATTTGATTCATCCGCTCTGTCTGCCCGTCAGTCTAAGGGTAAAATGCAGTACCGCACTTCAACTTCACACCCATCACTTCCTGGATATGAGTCCAAAAGATAAATGTGAATCGCGTGTCGCAGTCCGACACGATCTCTAAAGGAACTCCATGCAGACGGACTATCTCTTTGATGTACAACCTGGCCAAGTCGTCTGCAGAGTTCGCCACTCTAATAGGGAGAAAATGAGCCAATTTGGTTAATCGATCCACGATCACCCAAATAGAGTCATAACCCTTTCTCGTCTACGATAGCCCCGAGATGAAGTCCATAGAGATGAAGTCCCACTTCCATTCAGCTATGGGCATGGGTTGAAGGAGTCCAAGAGGTCAGCGATGTTCTGTCTTGACTTGCTGGCACGTCAGACAACGAAAAATATACTCGGCGATATGAACCTTCATATTGTCCCACCAATACGATCGCCTCATGTCCTGGTACATCTTCGTGCACCAGGATGCATCACAAACTTCGATCTGTGGGCAGTCTCGAGAAGCTTCTGTCTCAAGTCATGAATATTTGGAACACATAGGCGGCCACGATATCGTAGACCCCCATCTGTGCCAACTCTCCACTCGGAGTCCTCGGCATTGCTAGCTTGCTCTTGAAGCTCAGACAACCGCTCATCACCCTTCTGGGCCTCGATAATCCTATCATCAATAAGTGGTTGCACCCGAACGTGCGTGACACACTCAAATGGCTCCTCCATAGTGAGTTTCTGCTCAAAGTCCCGCACGAACTCCAACATATCCCACTCTACTATCATTAGTGGAGCCGCAAATACAATAGCCTTCTTGCGGCTCAACGCATCTGCCACAAGGTTGACCTTGCCAGGATAGTAGGAGACCTCGAACTTGAAGTCCCTCAAGGTTTCCATTCATCGGCGTTGCCTCATATTCAAGTCCCGCTGAGTGAATATATACTTAAGGCTCTTGTGGTCGAAGAAAAGCTCGAACTCCTCTCTATAGAGGTAATGTCTCCAGACCTTCAATGCGAATATGACCGCTGCTAACTCCAGGTCGTACATAGGGTAATTCTCCTCGTGCTTCCTTAATTATCTCGAGGCATACGCAATCACCCTGTCCTTCTGCATAAGGACACAACCCAAACCAACGCGTGACGTGTCAGTGTATATAGTGTACTTAACCCCTTGCTCTTGCAATACTAGCACAGGGGCGGACGTCAGTCTGTCCTTCAGCTCCTAAAAGCTGCTTCCACATTCTCATTCTTGTCAAACTTCAGATCCTTCCGTGTCAACTGAGACAATGGTCTGGTTATCTTCGAGAAGTCTCAAATGAAGCGTCGATAATAGCCTGCCAGCCTAAGGAAACTCCTCACCTCAGTAACCGAACCAGGCTGCTTCCAGTCCTGAATGGCGGCTACCTTAGCCAGGTCCACTGTTATCCCTTCCTTGGACACTACATGTCCCAGGAACTTGACTTCCTTCTGCCAGAAGTGTCACTTCATCAGGGTGGGGCCCACAGATCAAACTGATATGTGTGATTTCCCTTCATTAGGGTCCGTCAAAAGGGTAACAAGGGTGGGCCCTGGTTGGGTGCGGTAGCAAGGTAGGCCCCCGATTTGAACAGTGGATGTGGTCCACTAATTGGGCAGCGGCATGGATAAAATGCATACATCATATGTGAGGTCCACATCACCATCCATCAAGGTGGACCATCACACAAGGAAAATAAAAGGAGAGAGAGAGAGAGGGACCCCGCCACTATGGGCCCTCCCTGTACAATACACATATCAAGATGGGTCCCACCATATGTGGGCCCTCAAATCATCCAAATCAACAAATGAAATCACCCACCTCAAGATCTCTTTGTCCTTCTTCCATCAACGCCTTCTATAGCTCCAAAGAACGTGATCCAACGGTTAAGATGAGGCTTTGACGGTGGAGATGGGAGGTAGGAAGGTGGGCCACACATGGCTTCTCTTATGAAGATAGCTTGGACGTTGGGTTGCTTGGAGATGGAGTTTGAAAATGAGAGAGAGGGATAGGATGTAAGAGAGAGAGAGAGAGATGGGTGTGATGGATGAAAAGGTGAGTGATGTGTGTACTTGGGTGTAAGAGAAAAGTTGACTTTGGGGTTGCTTGGGGATGGGGTTATACTTAACATGAGAGGTGATGTGTACTTGACCCTTGATGTGATTGATGGATTGATGGATGTGACATTTGGTAGAGATTTTCTTGAGTTTTTCAACGCGCGGCGTTTCTCTCAAACTGAACACGGGCCCACATCTCCTGGCCTGGGTATCGCCTCGGCCCGCGAGACGCGGCATCGGAACCGCAGCGACGGCGTGGTCGCTAGGGTACAAGTCTCAGATTGAGTTGACTCAGATATGCAGGACTAGGCTTAGGATCGCACGCAAACATTGGTTACAGGTCGTGGGTTGCCAGAATTCGACCGGGAGGACCGCGGAAGCCTACGAAATGGTACGGGCTAGGGTACGGATCTTATAGCTCTCCCCTCCTAATAAAAATTTTGTCCTCAAAATTTAAACCACAACATAACTAATACAGAGCTCACCAAGGGAGGGAAATCCTATCCGAACACAACATGCCCACATAATCAAACACCTACGAGATGGGGACAACGCCTGCGAATCTCAGCCCCCTGCTCCCAAAACTCCTCATCAATACTACGATGATCCAACTGAACTCCGGATCCTGGATCGGGATTATCGAAACCAGAATACTATGCAGCCTCACAATTTCAACGGAAGGGAGCTATATAAAAAAATTTCTAAGTTATTCAAACTCGGGGATCTAATCATTCTAAGTTCTCAAGAATCATACGGTGCAGGATAGCTATCAGCAGATATGTGATGTTATCTTTAGGTATTCCCAAGTTATGCTCTGATACCAACTTCTATCACGCCCCAAATCCAGAAATTGGATTCACTAGTATCCCGATAGTCGAATCCGGTGCCGACAGCCTCCGTAGTACCCCATTCTCGGCTCATAACGTCCACACGCCAGATTCCGATCCTGGGATTGTAACACCCTGAAAATCGGGGGTCGAGTAGAAACTCAACTCCTGAGTTCCAACGCATCACTTATGTAACAAATGAAGTGATGTTTGTATGTTGTCTGTATTAGTGCATGAAACATGAATGAGATTAAGCCAAAACCGCAAACATAATTCAGGGACAGTTGTGATACGCAAGATGAGTATATAAAACCTTCTAAACCAGTACAAGTCCCCAAAGCATGAATGCGTTGCCAGGTCAATAATTACATGTAAAATTTTAAAATTTACCAAATGATAAAGTGTAATGTTCAACTATCCATATCCATGTGGCCCCGGTACGCAACTTCAGGTCCACATAGACCCGCCAGATCATTGCATGTAGGAGAACTCCTCCTCACCATCATAAACGTTAGGCTCCGCTTCACGAGCATTGCCATCATCTGAAACCACAACAGGGTCTAGTTGGTGTGTACAACACTGTCCCGTAACGTGGGAGTGAGTAGCTAACTCAGTGGAACAATAAAGTATAGGTTAACATGTTATCAATTCAATCAAGCAGTAATGATAAAGCAGGAAATCACACATCCCTTAGTACTCTTGTTAATGCAAGAATGGTATGTATGTATGATGCATACCCTCGCCCACGCTCCCTTAGCAACTCCTTACGTTCGCGACATGCCACACTCCCTCAATGCTTGACCATCAACGCCAAATGCACACGTATGCAGTGCATGAATGTGATTACCAAGTTCTTTATTAGTCATTTTCATACAGCAGGATTGGAAAACAAAGGTACCTCCCTTATATCACTTTCCAAATAAGGATTCATTCTAGGGTCATTAGTCCTAGTAAATCTCATACGATGATACGGTTCTAGGTCATTGCAAAGGGCTCGTCGCTTTATCAATGCAGGCCTAGTTATACTCTAGTTACTATGGAAAGGCTCGTCGCCTCAACACAGGTTCAGAGTATACTCGAGGTCACTACACCAACGCGTCATTCGGGGCTGATGCAATCGCAACACCCCTTCAGATATTGTCCAACCAATAGGTATCAGAGTATGCAGCGGTGGTTTTGTTTGGCAATGGCCCACACGAGGCTCACGCACAACGCGTCTTCTGATCAGTGTAGGCTGACCGCTCAAATACAGTGTCCCATACCACCGTATTCAGCTCACGAGTCTGGTTGCTCACTGGTCACTAGGGGAGGCTCGTCGCCCCAGCATAGGCCGACAGCTCAACCACAGTGTCCCATACCACCATGTTCCGCTCATGAGTCTTAGTGGATCGAGGTACCAAGGTTAATGGGGTTTCACTGATAAGTTTGGTACCTTAGGTTCAAGCAGTAGCGTCCAAACATGGTGAACATACAATAGGCCCATAGGTTTATTAGACAAGTTCGACTGGTATGAGCATACGCTGAAGTAATCGACAAGGTACCATTGTCGACAACCATCGTACGACTCGGATTCATCGAACGTGTCTTTTGTGGTGAAATGACCTCAACCACAACATCAAGGCCTGTTACCGATTTCCTGGACTATACAATAGCCCCAATCACATTCAATTACAACAAAATATCATAGAAGATAATTAAAGCAGTTATGAATCAAGATTGCAAATCATATAATCAAAGGTCCAATAATGTCAGCTTTAGGGCTGTCAGGGCTGTTGCACGGAATCATTACACCACCCCCCCATCACCCGTCACGGATTTGTTTCTACACTTTATGGACTACAACTTAAACATAAATCCACACATATGCATTCTATAGATAAAACAAACGCTATAATATACGGTGCATGGAGGAAATCATACATATAGTTAAGGGAGTTAGGAATCATAGCTCAACACCCATATAAATTTTAATTTACTAACCACTTACTCATTCAATCATTTTAACAAACACTTAGACTACACATACATCAACATACATGACGTATGTTGATCACACAGGTAGTAAGCCAAATCTTTCACTAGGGAGTTGCCCCGTATACCACACGCATATACCCACGACGGATAATCATGGCATGCATGAATCCGGGTTCCATACTCATTCAATCATTTCTACAAACACGTGGGCTACACACTTAGACATATATACGTACATTAGTCATGGCGTGATTTAGGGCAAATCCTTTCGCTAAGGGTTATCGCCTATGCAACCATCATACATTCATGACTGTTGGTCATGGCGAGCACGAATGCGAATTCTATACTCATTCAGTCATTTTCACAAACACATAGGCTACACAATATAACATACACAACGTATGTTGATATAACATGCCTTAGGGCAAATCCGTTCACCCAGAAGTTAATACTAGTAAGTCTAGCATACATATACAGCAGTTAATCATGGCCAACACAATTTTAAATTTTATACGTATATGGTATTTTCTATAAATACATGGAATACAGTATATACAACATAATTAACATATAACTGAAAAACGAAATGGACGAAAATGGATATTCAACATAATTAACGATTCAACATAATTAAATGGACGAATACGATATAAAAATAATTAACGTATAATCGAAAAGAAACTAAACGACAAAGACTTGTACATGTGCAATAGCATCCAAATCATGAATCTATCATTATCTAACATTGAAAGCATTGAAAACCATAACCTAAGCGTCTATAGTCTGCACCTTACGCCGTAGAAGCGTAACGAAATCAGTTTAAACACTGAGCCTTTGTCTACAGCACCAGAACAACCTATAACAAGGAATAGGTTAGCTATTCTATCAACTGTTCTATTTGAATCTCTTGAATCTCTAAAACAGGTTAGGGTAAGATTTCTTACCCAAATACGGCATTGGAAACACTGGAAGAACTACACGGGAGTGGTGTTTCAGCAGGTGGATTAGCAGGAAAGAATCCCAGGAAGAATCCCCACTTCTCTCTTCTTTCTCTCTCTTTTCTTTCTTCTCTCTCCTAGGGTTTCCCAAATTCGTATGGGATGAGAGAGTGAGGACTTAAGGCCCTTATATAGGCCCAAAACTGATGGGAATGGCCCCAAGGCCAAGGTATACTTAGGTTATGTCCAAAACCAGTCTGTTTCGACTTAACGGAGCATTTCCGGAGCCCCCCCTTAAGCCAAAGGTCGAACTTAAGCTCACTGACCTTGGATCTAGGTCGAGTTAAGGTTTCGTTCAGTCAGGTTCCCAGATCACACGTGGCGGACCAGTTTCAGTTCAACAGCCACCAAAACTCAATCAGGGCCACAAGTACACTGACCTGTGAATGAAATTTCTCCTGATTCAATAGTGTATTTGGGTCAGATTCTGACAGTCTAATTGCTTCTATTTGGCCTGCAAATGATAAGTCTCAGATTCGAATTAATTTCTAAAGAAAACCACGTTTTCTCAAACACTTCACTCCGAGCTCAAGCGAATTACTTCGAGACACTATCTAGACTTAATTTCTGAGATGGTTGCCAAGCCCAGCAAGGCGGTCTTGATTATATAATTTCGTAGTAATCGAACTTTCGACGTACGGTCCAAATCCGATACGGAGTTTCAATGTGCTCCCGAGAGCAACTGGGTAATGAGATTGATCCTAGATTTTAGAGTAACTTAGCGTCGATGATTCTACAAGTTTTGGGTTTTGCAGATCGTATTTAAAGTGATTCAAACGAATTTCACAGCTAATTTAGTTTAACACTTAGTTCAACTTGTCTAATTTCTAAAAGATTTGAGGTTTGAGAGGTTAATTAGGGGTTAGGATCAACCCCTTGCCTAAGGACATCTAACTCCAGGTTTGCCAAAATTTGGGGCGTTACAGGGATCCTACAAGGAGGATTTTCTAATGTACATTTAACTCATAATAAGCATAACCACAAGATTACCCAATTTACAAAGGTAACATCATCATCACATATCCACCAATATAATCATTTGAGTACAATGCTAAAAGGGAAATACATAAATTGAAAATCAAGCTCCAGAAGACCGCTGCACGCTTTAAGTTCAACCCTGTTGTAACCTAACATCACCTGCACGCATCTATCGTGCATAAGCTTATAGAAAGCTTAGAGGGTGATGTAAGTGTGTGCACAAGGTAAGTGCCAAGTATTCAACGCAATGTCATAATCATACGATGTCGAAATAGGCGTAAAGTCATGAATCATATGTTATCAGAGTAAGCGAAAATACTAGCAAGTCCATGAGTCAAGTAATATCAGAATACGCAATACAGATCAACTATACAAATGAGGAGTCATAAAGAGTCAAATATCAGATGCCGTATCTAAACCATATAAATGCAGAAACACAGGTAACCCAAAATACCATATGCCGTGAAAGTAATGTAATATGCGGTGCAAATAAAATGACCATGCTGGAGTGTGAAGTCGGGATGATAGTACGTAGTATCGCAGGCTATGGGGTCCATCACAAGGGAATTCTATCCAAACCAGTCTCATACCTAAATTTGGATAGTCAGACTCAATGTGGTAAACTCTTGATCTCAGGTTAGTTGTGCACCCCAACCGAAATCCTAGCCATTGTGAGGTACACGTAACAAATAGTTGCGCACCACCAGCCCGAGTGGATAGTGAATGAATGAATGAATGAGTATACAACTCCTACTCAATAAGTCCACATATCAGTACTGTTCATCTCTGGGATCATCACTGGGGTTTAGTACACTCCAAATGCCACTGCCGCTCTCCCAGCCGCACAGTCCAAGTGAGCGTAAGAAACCTCACTATCCACCTAGCCAATAGTCCGCCAATACCTATTCGGCACATCGATAGCGGACCCATTTCTCGAGTTGGTCAGACTCAGCCTAGCAATGCCCCTTACGTTCGGGCGGGTAAGGCCATACCCCCTCCCAACCGACCATGACACAGTGGGAGACGTGGCCTCCTTGTATTCGGTACTCGGGTGCTCATGTAGCCACTCGGTCTCGACGTTGGGGCGTCCTCTGGTACCAAGAGAGTTTTAGAGATTTTCACCCAGGGTCATCTATGGCAGCCCGATGATCTAACCAAACATTTTCGGTGTCCCATCTGGCCACCCACGATATGCATGTGGAGACTACGACCCTGATGTTGCTAGGGCGTATAGTAATCACAATGCAAGATGCATGAGTCATACAATCCAGTCATGCATCAATCCTGCGCATACCGTGCGCTCATGTGAGATAACATCCGCCTATCTGGGAGTCTCATAAAAACCTGCCCAATGTCACATGCAATGGTCAACCACATCTCATAACAAACATGTTGATGATACGTATGGGCATGTATCATGATGCTATGCTGTCACATACTCATAATCGGTATCAATAACCGGCATCGACAATCGACCTCGACAATGCGGACATTTAACTAACATTGCCCCCGAGGAATGCCTCTCATAGATCTTAACATATAGTGGACCCATGAACTCACACAAGGGCCAAATATACAACACCATGGGCCTCACTCAAGAGCTTAATACACATCCGATGGGCCTTTCACATGGCCTAACATACATCACAATGGGCCTCAACTATGAGTCGCATATACACCACATAGGTCTCGACAATTGGCCTCGACAATCGAAATCAGCCTCGACAATCGAAATCGACACTTAGACTCGGCCTCGACAAATCGATCGATAATCAGAGTCGGCAAATCGGTCACATCAATCGGAATCAACAATCAGCCACGACAATCGGGATCGATCGATAATCAAAATCGGCAAATCAGTCACGTCTATTAGAATCGACAATCGGCCACGACAATCGGGATCGATTGATAATCAAAATTGGTAAATCAGTCACGTTAATCGAAATCGACAATCGGCCACATCAATCGAAATAGGCAATCTGCCACGACAATCGGGATCGATCGATAATCAGAATCGGCAAATCGATCACGTCAATCAGATCGATCGATAATCAGAATCGGCAAGTCGGAGTCGGCAATCGGAGTCGGTAATCGGTCACGACAATCGGAATCGATCGATAATCAGAATCGGTAAATTGGTCACGTCAATCGAAGTTGGTAATCGGTCACGACAATCGAAATCAGTAATCGGTCACGGCAATCGGAGTCGGTAATCAGTCACGACAATCGGAATCGATCGATAATCAGAATCGGTAAATTGGTTACGTCAATCGGAGTCGGTAATCGATCATGATAATTGGAATCGACAATCGGCCTAACCATGGGCCTAAGGGAAGGTTACAATGAGGACTTTCAACCATCATTGCCCATCAATGCGGACATCTAACCAACATTTCTCCCAAGGAATGGCCCATACAAGTGATTCATATACAATGTAATGGGCCATACGTACATCACATTGGGCCTCAACCAATGGGCCATCAAATACATCAGGTGGATCGCATTCACGGGCCACACCAATGGGCTTCATATACATCAATTTGGGCTGCATCAATGGGCTGCACTAATGGGCTTAATACATATCACAATAGGCCTTGCCCATGGGCCACGAATATATCACAATGGGCCTTACCCATGGGCCTCATATACATCACAATGGGTCACATCCCATGGGTTAAATACACATCATAGTGGGCCTCTCATACATCAAGTGGGCCACATCAATGGGCCGCCCTAATGGGCCGTCATATATATACGAAACATACATCACGACGGGCCACACAAATGGACGGCATAGATATACATTATATACATCACAGATGGCATTCCACCGTCCCAATCTAGCGGACGGTATGGATATAAAAAAAATAAATACATCAAGGTGGGTCCCACCTGAAATTTAGATCTAACACATCCTCTTTATAATGCCATAAACGATCTCTTCCGATGGTTGGACGATATAGATAAAACACATATATCATGTGGGACCCACGTCCCCGGACGGTGAGGATGAAACCCATATGTCAGGGCCCCACGATGTCTGGGCGGTACTGATCAAACATAAACATCAAGGTGGGGCCCCATGTGCAAGATCAGGACAGATAGATGTACAGTGTGGAAAATACATACATCAGAGTGATTACTCAAAGCTCCAGCCTGTCCCAGCTAAATGGATGGACGGTGTAAACTATAACACATATTTCAAGTGGGTCCCACTCTCACATGTGCCACACGTGTGGGATGGGCCCACGTCCAAACATATGGATGGTGTAATATAAGCACATACATCATGGTTGTGGGATCCATTTCCCAAACGGATGGACGGTGTATACATCCTCGTGATCAGGCCCATAGAACTACCTGATGCCAATGCAGCAACAGGGGCCACGTAGATGGGATCTGGACGGTGGGTGGATGAAATAAATACATCAAGGTGGGTCTCACCCACACGTGTGCCACGCGTGTGAGGTTGGCCCCCACACGTCCAGCGATGGAGGGCGGCAGGGATAAGGCACATATATCATGGTGGGCTACACCACCGTACCAGTTCGAATGGTGTGGATTTTAGAACACTTACATTAAGAGGGTTCCCACATCACGTGTCACATGTGCAAGGTGGGCCCCATCATCCAAATCAACGCTGGACGGTATGGATGTCCACATTCATCACGGTAGGCCCCACTGTCCACATGGACGGTGAGGATACAACACTTACGTCATGGTGATCCAGCACCTGGATGGTGCGGATACAACGCCTGTAGTGAGGTGGGTCCCACACATGGGACCCACCACATAGTATATATATGTTAATATATTATATTATATTTATACATACTAGGTGGGGTCACACCGTCCAGGAGATTGGACGGTGTGGAGTGAGGGACGTCAGCCAACCAGCTTCATCTCATCGTCCACAGATGGACGGTGAGGATGGAAATAAATAAATCAGGGTGGTCCACATCAGCGTGGCCCACCAAAGTTCTGATTCAAGCAGGTATTTGCACCTTCCTACCGTCCAGACCTGCTGAACGGTGAGGATCAGGCACATATATCACGGTGGAACCCCATGTCCGGCCACTGGACGGTGTTGGCATCACATGGAAATCATGGTGGGGCCCACGGATCAAACTGATATGTGTGATTTCCCTTCATCAGGGTCCGTCAAAAGGGCAACAAGGGTGGGCCCTGGTTGGGTGCGGTAGCAAGGTAGGCCCCCGATTTGAACAGCGGATGCTGTCCGCTAATTGGGCAGCGGCATGGATAAAACGCATACATCATATGTGGGGTCCACAGCACCATCCATCAAGGTGGACCATCACACAAGGAAAATAAAAGGAGAGAGAGAGAAGGGACCCCACCACTATGGGCCCTCCCTGTACAATACACACATTAAGATGGGTCCCACCATATGTGGGCCCTCAAATCATCCAAATCAACAAATGAAATCACCCACCTCAAGATCTCTTTGTCCTTCTTCCATCAACGCGTTCTATAGCTCCAAATAATGTGATCCAACGGTTGAGATGAGGCTTTGACGATGGAGATGGGAGGTAGGAAGGTGGGCCACACATGGCTTCTCTCATGAAGATAGCTTGGACGTTGGGTTGCTTGGAGATGGAGTTTGAAAATGAGAGAGAGAGAGAGAGAGAGAGAGAGAGAGAGAGAGAGAGGATATAAGATATAGAGAGAGAGAGAGGATGGGTGTGATGGGTGAAAAGGTGAGTGATGTGTGTACTTGGGTGTAAGAGAGAAGTTGACTTTATGGTTGCTTGGAGATGGGGTTGTACTTAACATGAGAGGTGATGTGTACTTGACCCTTGATGGGATTGATGGATTGATGGATATGACATTTGGTAGAGATTCTCTTGGGTTTTGCAACACGCGGTGTTTCTCTCAAACTGAACGCGGGCCCACATCTCCTGGCCTGGGTATCGCCTCGGCCCGCGAGACGTGGCATCGGAACCGTAGCGACGGTGCGGTCGCTAGGGTATAAGTATCGAATTGAGTTGACTCAGATATGCAGGACTCAGCTTAGGATCGCAAGCAAACATTGATTACAGGTCGCGAGTTACCAGAATTCGACCGGGAGGACCGCGGAAGCCTACAAAATGGTACGGGCTAGGTTACGGGTCTTACAAAATGGCCCCAGGGCCAAGGTATACTTGGGTTATAGCCAAAAGATAGCTGATTCAGTCCAACGGAGCACTTCTGGTAGCCCCTTTTCTGCGTGCGGTCAGACTTAAGCTCCCTAACATTGGATCTAGGTCGAGTTAAAGTTTCGGTCCGATTGGATTTACAGATCGACTGCGAAGGACCAGTTTCAATTCAACGATCAACGGTGTTCAATCAGGGCCACAAGTACACTAATATGTGTTGAAAATTTTTCCTAATCAGAGGGTGTAATTGGGTTAGATTCTGACGGTCTGAAAGCTTAGATTTGGCTCGCAAGCGAACGGTCCAAATCACTTAAATCTGAATTTAATTTCTAAAGGTATTCGTGTTTCTCACACACTTCACTCCGAACTCAAGTTGTGCGTTTCTGGATACTATCTGGATTTGATTTCTGAGATGGTTGTCAAGTCCAGTAAAGCGGTCATAAGCGTATAGTTTCCCGATAATCGGACTTTCGACGCGCGGTCCAAGTCCGATATGAAGTTTCAATGTGCTTCCAAGAGCAACTGGGTTTAGAGATTGATCCTAGATTATAGGGTAATGTAGCGTTAATGATTCTACAAGTTTTGGGTCTTGCAGTTCATATTTAAAGTGGTTCAAGCTAATTTCACAGCTAATCTAGTTTAGCACCTAGTTAATTTCGTTTAATTTCTAAAGGATTTGGTCCTGAGTGATTTCTGCTTGAGGTGGTACTCGGGTCTTTGTACGGATTTTTCCGAGACGTTATAAGGAGCAAGGACCTAGGGCATGCAATATATGTTAGTGTTTCATTCTCGCGTAAAACAGGTGTTGCAGGGTCTTAGGGCGATCATGAACGCTTAGTTTTTCTCAGCTTTATATTTTTAGTCTAGGTGATGATAGGCGTTCTCTAGATCCTTTTTTCCTGGAGAAGCTCGATTGTAAATTGTTGTTACACTGATGAAATGAAACTTGATTTTTTTTTTAACCCTATTTTCTATATCTTGTTCTTTTTACTTATAATAGGCATAGAATAAAAATACATAATTTTCTACTATATATATATATATATATATATATATATATATATATATAAAAAATATATATAAGGTTCCAAGTCAGGTACAGATATGGTGGATCCCTGGCTATGATGCCCACCATATGTATGTGCCTATCCATCTATTTTGACGGATCTACTTAGGGCATGTCGCAAAAATGAAATGAAGCATATTAAAATCTCAGGCCGGTGAACCCATTGGTACACACAACCCCACAAACTCACGCCATTTCACCACCTATGGATACTCGAACCCTTGACCGGGTGTTGAAACTCCTAATAGTCTACCACTGAAAGAGTAAAGTAGTTAACCATTAAAAACTTCATCTAAAATTTTGTAACTTCATCTATAGATTGGCCCGCGAATAACATTTTGGTGGCACTCAATAAGTTTTGAACTATGGTTATTCAATCATCACTTTTTACTATATTTGGATCTGCTTCATTTTTTGGATTACACCGTAAAATGAGTTGTCCAAATGGATGGACATGAGAATGTAAAACATATACATCATGGTGGGCCTCACAGTCAAGGACACACCATGGGTCCATTTCATGTTGGGATGCCTTGCACAAACCTTAGGATCTAGCCTCCTAAAACAAACCAGAATTATGGATAATAAAGCAATGAAAATAATCAATGCATCAATCACACACCACACAAGAGATTTTTACGTGGAAAACCCTCAAAGAGGTAAAAACCACGTGACCTCGTCCAGATCAACAATCCACTATGAAGTAGAACGTTTACAACCTTCTTCACTCACACAGGAGTGGATGAACAATAAGAGAAATAGAGAAACGAAGAGATCTAACCGATTATGAGGACATAGAAGCAACATGAGATATAAATTGCAAAAGTAGAAAAACCTCCCTAGTGTGAAAGCGTCTAACCTCTCTTCTATAAGCTTCCTCTCTCTCATTCTCCCTCTCTCTCACCTTTGATAGCCCTCTTGTATTTTTCTCATCAACACAATATCGTAGAAAAATCCTAGGGACCCCTTTTTATAGTTGGATTATTTGAAATTAGGAAACTCCTTTCCGCATCCTAGTTGCGAAAGGACTTGCGCATCCTAGTTGCGAAAGGACTTGCGCATCCTAGTTGCGAAAGGACTTTGCGCATCCCAGTTGCGAAAGGACAATAGGTCCAAAAAACCCATCAAATCTCTCCCTTTTTGACCCAGGAGGGATTCACCTTCTTTAAGCAAGCCAGGTTTCTACGAACCTCAAACTTTCCCTTAAGCAAAGCCTTGGTCATCATATCTGACCCATTATCGTCCGTGTGGACCTTCTCAAGCTGTAACACCTTCTCTCTTTCCAAAGTATCCCGATCTAGTGATCCGAATCTCTATGTGCTTCGACTTGGAATGCTTTCGACTTGGATTCTTGCTCAAGTGTATAAGCACTCGACTATCGCAATAGACCACGTGCTCCTCCTGCTTTAGGCTAAGTTCCCGTGTGGAACATTTTCATCCAAAGCATCTCTTTACATGCTTCTTGACCGCGATGTATTCGGCCTCTAGTTGTCCGATCACAATGCTACGACCTTAATGTACTAAGCTCACGTAGCTTGCTCTGCCAAGAAACCGCTCCCCCTGCAAATGTGAACATGAACCCCGATGTAGATTTCCTGGAGTCAATGTCACCTGCCATATCTGCATCTGTGTAGCCCTCTAACGCAGGTTTACCGTCACCATAGCATAGGCTCAACCTGGATGAGCCTCTTAGATACCGTAGTATCCATTTCACCACTGTCCAATGTTCTTTGCCAGGATTGGCAAGATACCGGCTGACAACACCAACCGCATATGCTATGTCTGGGCGTGTACACACCATAGCATACATCAAACTTCCTACAGTTGACGCGTAGGGTATTTTCTGCATCTCTTCCACCTCGCCTTCGTCTTGGGACACGCACGTCGCTCAATCCGAAGTGACCATCCAGTGGAGTACTTGTGACCGCTTCTCTTGCATTCATATTGAACCGCTCTAGGACTTTTTCAATATACCGCTCTTTGTGACATCCCAAAGCTTCCTGCTTCTTCTGTCACGGGTTATCTCCATTCCTAAGATCTGTCTAGCCGGGCCCAAGTCTTTCATCACAAAAGACTTGCCCAACTCCTGTTTCAGCCTGTCGATCTTCTTGATGTCTTTTTCCGTGATGAGCATGTCATCAACGTATAATAGCAGAACTAAAAAATCACCATCTGAGAACTTGCGCGTGAACACACAGTGGTCCGACTCCGTTCTGTCATACCCATGTTTCAATATAAACAAGTCGAACTTCTTGTACCATTGTCGTGGAGCTTGTTTCAGCCCATATAAGCTCTTCCTCAGCCTACACACCATATGCTCTTTGCCTTTGACTTCGAACCCCTCTGGTTGGTGCATGTAGATCTCTTCTTCCAGGTCACCATGGAAAAAGGCAGTTTTAACATCTAACTGCTCTATCTCCAAATCCATGCTAGCCGCCAACCCAAGCAACACCCATATGGATGTCATCTTCACCACTAGTGAAAATATCTCTTCGAAGTCTATACCTTTTCTCTGACCAAAACCTTTCACCACAAGTCTGGCCTTGAACCTCGTCTGTGAATTCTTCTGCTCAACCTTCTTTCTGAACACCCACTTGTTGCTCAGAGCTTTCTTGCCCTTAGGCAGTTTCACCATATCATAGGTGTGGTTCTTATGCAAGGATTCAATCTCCTCTTACATAGCTTTCAACCACTCCTCCTTATGCTCGTCGGCTAGGGCCTCAAAATAATCTTCTGGCTCTCCCCCATCAGTTAGCATAATGTACTCATGTGGAGAGTACCTCTTGGACGGCTGTCTGTCTGTAGATGACCTCCTCACCTGTGGCTCAACAGGTGGATCAAGTGGGGGCTGCTCCCCCGGTCCATCTTCTCTTCAAGGAACTCTCTCGTCCTCTCGCACCTTCTTTGTACTCCCCGTCATCAGGCACCACGAGAGGAGTAATCGGATCCATGTCCTCTAGCTCACCTGAACTAGGCTGGTTCTTCTCTGGCTTACCAATGTCTTCGATACACTGATCTTCAAAGAAAACCGCATCTTTGCTCCTGACGAGCTTCTTCTCGGTCGGATCCCATAACCTGTAACCGAATTTTTCATCACCGTACCCTAAGAACACACACTGCCTGATCTTCATATCGAGCTTGGACCTCTCGTCCTTTGGTACGTGAACGGATGCCCTGCATCCAAACACCCTGAGATGACTGTACGATGGATCCCGGTCCACACCTTCCGATGGACCTTCTCGGTACTTCTCCATTCAACGGGCCGATGGAGACCTGTTTATCAAATACACCGCCGTGCGCATTGTTTCTCCCCAGAACGTCTTGGGCAACTTCGCATGGGATAACATGCATCTGATTCTCTCAACAATTGTGCGATTCATTCGCTCAGCTACACCATTATACTGGGGGGTCTTAGGAACCGTCTGTTCATGCCGTATACCCTGGGACTTGCAGTACTCGTGAAAATCGCCAATGTATTCACCACCATTATCAGTGCGGATGCACTTCAATGATCTACCTGTCTCTCTCTCGACCATAGCATAAAACAATTTAAACACACCAAAGACCTCGTCCTTGGATTTCAAAGCATAAACTCAAACCCTCCTAGATGCATCATCTATAAAAGTAGCAAAATACAATGCCCCACCCAAGGTTTTTGTCCTCATAGGACCACAAACATTAGAATAAACCAAATCTAATACATGCACTTTATTAACATGAGAAGCAGTTTTAATAAATGAAACTCTATGTTGTTTCCCTGATAAACAATCAAGACAGGTTTTGAGAGGCATACCTGTCACGTCTGGAAGGAGCTGCTTCCTCGCTAGTAGTTGAAGCCCTTTTTCACTCATGTGGCCTAGACGCCTGTGCCACACGTCAATAGCTGAATCTTCCGCTACATTCAACCCACCCTTGCATATACTGACACTTGCCTTGTAAAGGGTGCAACACTTCTTTTCTTTGGCCACGATCAACGAACCCTTGATGAGCTTCCATCGCCCACCAGCAAACCGGCTTTCATAGCCATCATCATCCAGCCTTCCCGTCGACATCAAGTTGAGGTGAAGATCTGGGATATGCCTCACATCCCTGAGAACCAATGTGCAACCCACATCAGTTTTCACACAAATATCACCGACTCCCACGATCTTTGATACGCCAGAATTTTCCATCTTCACAGTTCCATAGTCACCTGATTTGTAGCTTGTGAAGGAGTCCCTGTGTAGAGTCGCATGAAAAGAAGCTCCCGAGTCTATCACCCAGTCGGTGCCCTGACTCGTAGTCGTGAGACATACATCGTGATCTGTAGAAAGAATAACTACAATGTCGTCATCCATATGCGACCGCATGCAAAGCAAGCGTGGAATCTCATTCATCTTCCTTCCCTTTTCCTTTCTTGTCGTTTTTCTTACCACGACATTCATGCTTGTAGTGGCCCTTCTTGCCACAATTCCAAAGATTCAACCTCTTTTCTCGTTACTCGACTTGCCTCTTGATTTATCTCGGGCCTTCCCTTCCCTTCCTCGTTCTTTCCTCTCCCCGTTCTGCCACACAAGAGCCTCTTACTTGAGTAGACCCCTGAGACTTCCTCCTTATCTCCTCATTGAAGAGACAACGGTTACCCAAGGACATCCTTCCATGGATATCTTTCGTCTGCGGCGCGGAGTTACTTAGAGACACCACAAATGTCTCCCAACCGTCGTGATCAATGAATTAAGCAATGAGTAAAGCCCGCAATTCATCATCCAGACCATCTTCATAGAGGTGAGTTGTTTCACTATATTGTTGACCTCATTCATGTGCTCGGCCACAAGTAACCACCATCCTTGAACTTGAGATTTACAAGTCGCCTTATCGAAATATCTTATTGCATTACTGTCTTCCTCTCATACTGACCTTGTAATTTCAACATTTAACCATAGGCTTGCTTGGCCGAGATTTGGACGTAGAACACATGGTGAAACACGGAATCATCCAACCATTGTCTAATAAACCCCATCGCCTTTCGGTCCATCTTCTTCCAATCATCATCAGACATATCCTTGGATTTTGCTGATATGCCTGAGATTGGAGAATATAGGTCCTTGCAATAAAGCAAGTCCTCCATCTTAGCCTTCCATATGGTCCAGTTAGAACCATTGAGGCTGATCATCCTTGAGCCACCTTCCATAATTCAAAAACCGATCCTACCCGTTCAATGAACTTAGCTTTGATACCACTTTGTTGGGATGCCTTGCACAAACCTTAGGATCTAGCCTCCCGAAACAAACCAGAATTATGGATAATAAAGCAATGAAAATAATCAATGCATCAATCACACACCACACAAGAGATTTTTACGTGGAAAACCCTCAAAGAGGTAAAAACCACGGGACCTCGTCCAGATCAATAATCCACTATGAAGTAGAATATTTACAACCTTCTTCACTCACGTAGGAGTGGATGAACAATAAGAGAAATAGAGAAAACGAAGAGATCTAACCGATTATGAGGACATAGAAGCGCTGATATATAAATTGCAAAGTAGAAAAACCTCCCTGAGCAGAACCTCCCTTATATAAGCTTCCTCTCTCTCTTTCTCCCTCTTTCTCACCTTTGATAGCCTTCTTGTATTTTTCTCATCAACACAATATCTGTAGAAAAATCCTAGGGACCCCTTTTTATAGTTTTAGGAAACTCCTTTCCGCATCCTAGTTGCGAAAGGACTTGCGCATCCTAGTTGCAAAAGGACTTGCGTATCCTAGTTGCGAAAGGACTTGCGCATCCCAGTTGCGAAAGGACTTTGCGCATCCCAGTTGCAAAAGGACAACGGGTCAAAAAAACCCATCATTTCAGTCCTATGGTTGGTGATTCTATACTGTCCATCTAGTTGGGCCCATCCAACTGCACAGATGACACTGTCATTGCTATGGCTATTGTTGGTATAGATTGGAAAGAGAAATAATGTACTAGTCATGTGCTAGTATTTTCGACCAGGTTGTTGTTTCCATCCGTTGAGCCATATGGAATGCTCCTCTCTAAACCAGATCAGATAGACTCATGTGAATCATAGGTAATGCATGACTATCTTAAAAATGTTGGTTGACTATTAAATGATACCTAAAGCATTCTTTTACAAAAATCCACATCATCCAAAAATGCTTACCTAATAATTGATAGATAATAAAGTAAATAATTAATGTGGAGATAATAGTAACCATGTGATTTTTTTATTTAAGAAGTTAGAATTTGGACCACCCATTGGTTTAGACATGGATTGCATGCGGCCCCAGCATAGAAAGTTTCTGTGGTTAGAAGATGTGTGACGCCTACATAGATGTCCGTGTCTAATCTGCTCTGTCCATCAGTTTTGCAAGACAACAATAAGACACGAGTCTAAATATCAGGCAGATTTAAAATTCATGTGGGCCACAACACTCCTAACAACATGATTGAAAACCCACCGTTGGAAACTGTGGGGGCCGGAAAAGTTTTATATTAGGATGACCCTAGTGTGGGGAGCGGCCACGCTTGGACAGAAATCCGTCTAGCTAGGCAGGGCCTCTGTGGGGCCCAACACGATGTATTGATTTTATCCACACTGTTCAATTATTATTTTTTTCATATCATTTTTAGGGTATGAGCCCAAAAGTGAGGCAGATCCAAGACTCATAAGGTTACTAGATGAATGAAAACACAAAAGTCAGCTTGACCCATAACTTCTATGACCAGTAAGAAGTATTCAATGGTGGACGATACCGGAAGCCAAGCAGGCAAGGATCCAATCCGCTTCCATACTTCACACCCCGTGACGCGGATTAGATACTAACAGATTGAGTAGCGAGTCGGCTAGTGAAGTGACGTCACCAAGTTATGTGGGCCTACTACGATGTATGTGTTGTATTCACATCGTCCATCCATTTTGAGATATTATTTAAGACATGAGCCAAAGAATGAGGCAGATAAAAAGATATATTGGACCCCACCACAGGAAAACAGTGGGGAGAGTGATTACCACCTTTGAAACTATCCTAATGCCTACTATAATTTTTAATTTGAAATCCAACCTGTTCAAAAGTTTAAAAAGATATGAAATAGGGTAAAACACAAATATCAGCTTGACCTAGAACTTTCGTGGCCTTTAGAAGTTTTTAATAGTGGGTGTCACTGTCCCCACAGTTTTCTGTGCCGGGTCTACTGGAGCTTTGGATTTAACTCATTCTTTGCATATTGCCCTAAAATGATCTCTACAGATGGATGGGAGGTGTGAATACAAAACATACATTATGGTGGGGCCTACGGAACTTAGTGACATCACTTCAGTAGGGAGTCTCGCTACTCAAGCGAATACGCGCCCCACACCCGCTCCCCACACCCCCCCCCCCCTATCCTAAGGGTCAGTTTGGGCAGTGGGATTAGAATGGATTAGGTGGGGATGGGATTCATCCGGTCGTGCGCCAATTCCACTCCACGTTCGGGGAGGATGGAAATGCTAGGAATTACATTAAATGAAATTGCATTGGGTCTTGTGCCAATTTCACTCAATGTTTGGAAAGTTGTGTAGGTCCCAATATGATGTGTGGGCTATATCCACACCATCCACCCATTTATCGAGATTATTTTCGAGCATGGGCCAAAAAATCAGGTAAATCTAATGCTCAAGTGGACCCCACCATAGAAAGTAATAGGGATTGAATACTTACCATTGAAAACTTCTTTGGTGCTACATAAGTTTTGGATCTATCTCATTTTTAGGTCCATGCCATAAAATGAGGTTACCGAACAAATGAACAGTTTAGATATAACACATGCATGTTATTCTCAGTAATTTTAAATGATGGTGAGTATATTCATTCAATGTACCACCCTATTATCAACAAAGCAGGGCATTAATCTTATCCCATGGTAATAGGGGGTTCCCGTGGTAATAGGGGACAACCCCGCCATGAGCAATAATTATGTTTTTTTGAATCCCATCCCACGCAATCCCTTCTAATCCCATCGCCCAAACTGACCCTAAATGATGTTGACCCATTATCCTTACATATATCAACATGCAAATTGCTTTTAATAAAGGATTATAGGAATATTCTCCTATGATTATGATATGGCCCTTGATTGACATGCACCTATCAATGATCGAGCCTGCAGTAGATGGGGTGAAAAACATATTTCACTCGGAGTAGTCTTTGATTTTCACTATAGACCTCATCTCAGACAAGCACATTTGCCTTGTAGAAAGGGTGAAAAAACATATTTCACTCGGAGTGGTCTTTGATTTTCACTATAGGCCTCATCTCAGGCAAGCACATTTGCCTTGTGATAGACTCATGTGCAAGAGGTGAAATCTCACTATTGTGTGAGTGCGTGGGTCTGAGCTGAGGAGGAAAGCATAGCAAGCAATGTAAAAGTTAAACTAATGTTTTAAATAGCAACGATATCGGCTAACAAATCCGACGATATATCTTATATTCCACTTGTGTGATACAAAACACATGTAGTGTTGATATGTCCCACACATTTGATTCAGTGAGTATTTTCAATTTTCTATCATTTTTTTGTTGAAATTATATTAAATCAATGTCAAATGGCTACAAATTCATTGGTTCTTCATGTTTTACATGAAACATCATGAGTTGAAGCTTTGATTTCGATATTCATTAGATCTTCATGTTCTCAATATTTAAAAAAAACAAAAAAAAAAAAAAAAAAAAAATATTCCTTCGACTAACTGTCAATTGAGACTAATTTCGAAGTATTTAGGAGTATTTGATTAAATGATCATCACATATACTCTAATTTTGAAATTTGAGTGTAGTGGCCCAATTTTGGAAATTTTGAGAAATTTTTCTAATTTTTCCTAAATTGCTTGCAATGTTGCATTCCAAACATAAAATCAAGCATGTATGAGGGTTATTCTACTGATTTGTTAAGTTTTTGTCAATTTTTTTAAAACAAAAATTATTTTTTAATTATAAATTATTATTTTTTCGAAATTTCCCTTCAACAAGTTGTCAATTGAAACTAATTTTGAAGTATTTGTAAGTGTTCGATGAAATAATCATCACATACACTCTAAATGGTATGCATTTAATTTGAATATAGTTACATTAGTTCAATTAAACAACGCATAGCTTAGGACCTTATACAAAGGAAACCTATTATATGCACATATTTTTTTAGATGTTATGATTTAAAAATATGTGTTAAAGTCTTTTTTAACAATTCATGAAGTTTTATTGAAAAATTCAACCATTTTTCCAATGTTTGCCCATGTTTCCTAAAAAGTGAGATAAATTACCCAATGTAAATGATATATCACGTGTAATAACCGATATGTATCTGTATCCCAAGAATGCGATATGTAATGCGGTACTGATATTTCAAACATTGGGTTAAACTTCCTAACCTTTAGGTTCTAGGGCAGCTTTCACCGCTAAGAAGTAAGGTCTTTTTCCTCATGAAGTACCCCACAAGGGTGCTAAGTATTCCACAATTTCTCTCCATCAATGACTTCGACTTCCTCATCGATGAAGTACTCCACAAGGGTGCTAGCTATTCCACAGTTTCTCTCCACCAACGACTTCCTCACTGATGAAGTACTCCACAAGGGTGTTGTATTTGTCATATTTTCTTCAAATCTTAAACACCTCTTAAGTGTTTTTTTTTTTTTTTTTTTTTTTTTTTATTTATCTTCTCTTACCTTTGCCAGCAATGTTAAATGCCTCACCATATTTATAGTTATAACCATTTCTCTTGATTTTGTTGGGTTTAATATTGGAAATGGCCAAAATGCCCTCTTTAAGGATAAAAAGACTTATAAGTTATGCCCATAGTCCTAGTAGCTTACCTACCGTAGTTCAAAAACTGATAACTTTTATTCAAAAGTGTTCCTTTGCCTTTCCTGCCCACCCTTAACTTTTATGTAGAACTCAAACATGCATGCAATGAGCCACATATTTTAACTATACATATAAAGAATCATCCATATACATAATCATAATTATTGTTAACTAAAATGAGATAACTCCATTTTTATGTGTCTACCAAATAAGGTTTAGTCTTTTTAAAGAATTTTTATGTGTTTCGATGATGAAGTATTTTGGTGTCTTTTGATTAGTTAGATAATTTTTAAATTTATGTTGTGCCTGAGCGTTGTAATTGGAAGTTCAACCATTGGTCATGTTTTATTTTCCAACTTGCTATACTCTTGAGAGAGAGAGGGCTGACACCCTTATTTATCCTTAAGGGTCCCAACATTCAAGATAATCTAATGTTTTGGTATGTCTTCTATTAGATTCATTTCGTTGATAATTGCTTCCTACTTGACATGTTTCAGGTCCCACCAATTGAGCTTAATATCAGCTAAAATAAGAGGAGCTTCGATTTGGTTAATCTTTCTTCTATTCTTCCTTTATTCTTTTGATAATTTCTTCTTGCCTCCAAAAGTCATTAAAGCTAGGTAAAGGGGTTGTTGCCCCATGGATGAGGATTTAACATTCGATTACAAGGATGAGATCATTGTTCTTTAAACCGAAGATTTGGCGCCAAAGGTTGAAGAAAATGCCAAACTCCTAAAGAAATTATATTTTAAAAAATGAGCTTCCCAACAAGTTTTCGATAGAATTGAGTGGTCTGTCGATGCCATTGACAAACCTAGTTATAGACAAATTTAAGACATCTGATAACAATGATGTGAGCCAAAAGTTTGAGAAATAAAAAATCATCTTCGTGGACACATCCCGTTGGTGAATGTCTATGACAAGGATGACTACACTAACCAATTCTACTATTGCACTCCACATTGGAAGCCAAATGTGAGGGCAATTCCACCCATTTGGTACTTAGATTAACATATGAATTATGGAATAAAAATAAAAATGAGTTCGATCTACAATGATTTAATCATTATATGGTATTTTGATTGTCTCAACAACATTGAGCACATCTTTGAATAATCGGGATAACTCCCGCTATCAATGGTGAAATCCACGAAATCGTATTGTAAGGAATGATGGGACGGTATATGGGATTGGAATGCTTGCGTATATGGCTGCATGACTATTTGCTGATGTGGATGGAACATTTCATGTGGATGAGAACCACATCATCCATTAGTGCACCATCCCATGTTAGGCCTTCACCCATACATCATACTAATCTAACTCGAGTTGGCCTTACCATAGGAAACAATGCAAAATATGCTTAAAACCTCTAAAATCCTTGTCAAGTTGACTAACCTTCATCTGGGTGATGGATTATATTGCATATATAAACCATGGTGGGCCTCATATACCACTAATGACCATCATCCCATCCTAACCCTTCTCTCTGCCTACCACTGAAAAATTTGTATTTCTAAAGTGAACATGAGGCAGCGAACCTGATGCATGGCATCAATCTCATAATTCCTTTTAACCCCCGTCAAGACCCATTGAATATCCTGATGAATGGCATCGATATTTAACCCCCGACAAGACCTAATGAAAATCCTGATGAATGGCATCGATATCATAATTCCTTTTAACCCCCCTGGCAAGACCCAATGAAAATCCTAATGAATGGCATCGATATCATAATTCCTTTTAACCCCTGACATGACCTAATGAAAATCCTGATGAATGGCATCGATCTCATAATTCCTTTTAACCCCTGACAAGACCCAATGAATCCCAACGAATGGCATGGATATCATAATTCCTTTTAACCCCTGACAAGACCCAATGAATCCCGATGAACGGCATCGATATCATAATTCCTTTTAACCCCTGACAAGACCCGATGAATCCCAACGAACGGCATGGATATCATAATTCCTTTTAACCCCTGACAAGACCCAATGAAAAACCACGGTGCCTTAGAGAGGGGGAGTGGGCTGACCTAACCAGCAGGCTAGTTCACCAAGGGCGTCGCTCGTGCTAACTGAGCACCATGTGTGGGAGAATTTTCATCAGGTCTGCTCTGTCCATCAAATGCACCACCACACTTTCACCATGGATCCTAAATAAACTAGTCCATCCAAGACTCGGGTGAGTTCCCATGGAATGGCCCACCAGACTTTTAGTAGTCCATTCGCCCCTATTAAGGCGAGTCATGACTCAACTCAGGGTCGAACGAGTTGGGTCGAGTTGCCGAGTCTTTTAACCATGATCTTCCCCTTTCACACGCGCACACACACAGTCCATTTCACATTTTGTAGCAATTAGGCACATATGAAGCAGCTATTCATTTCATTCTCCACTGGAATATCAATAATAACTGGTGGGAGTTATCTGGCAATGCCAGGCATTAAAAAAAAAAAAACTGAAATAAGGAAATTGAATAGAAATTATATTAGAATTCAAACTAAAAAGAGCTAGAAAGAAGAAGGAGCTGATCATGAACATATAATCCTTGAATGCTCTCATGAACCATGGCTTCCAGCTCAATCAAGATCGCTGACTTGAAATCGGTTCCAAGTCTCCTGATCCAATCCATTCCTGTATTGTATTTTAACAAGAAAAATGAAGAAAAAAAGAGGAAAGAATCAAGAATCAGAAATTGGAAGTGCATCCCAAATCATGTCCATGTCCAACGACGGCATTCTGCTCAGCAGAACGCCATCCATTTCAGCTGATATTAAGTCCTGTGTCTTCTTGTTGGTTGAAGAATTAGTATCATCCATCTGATCAAATGCACATTCTTTCTTCGGCAATCTTTGATTCCAAGAAATAACAGTTGGGTCCTCAGCAGAATTGGGTTTCTTCAATGGTGGATCTTCAACAGGCTGTGGTTTCTGAGGCAGCCCATTGAAGGCCTGCAGCTTCGCCTCAAGCAGAGCAGCTGTCGCGGAATTCAGAACGATGTTCTTGGATTCAAGAGATTTGCTGCCAACGTTGGAATTAGAATTGCCATTCAACTGGTGTTTGAGATGTGGGAAATTCAAATGGGCGTATTCCCCCCTCAGCTTGTAAGCTGCTGTATCGTATGCAATCGCCGCTTCTTCTGCCGTCTCGAAGGTCCCTAGCCACACGCGTGTTCTGTTCCTCGGTAGCCTGATTTCAGCCACCCATTTACCCCAATGTCGTTGCCTCACCCCACGGAAGAGCTTGGGCGAAGAGGATGATGGTGGTGGTGTCTTTTGATGCTCATGTAATCGCCTTCCAAAGTACTTCATTGACTCTGTCTTCGTCGTGCCAAGCCAATTACGATGTAGCCCATTCACATTTGGAACTCTGTGGTGAATTTGAAGCCATTCAAGCCCCATTTCTTGCTGTCTCTGATACATTTGAAGATCGAAAGACTGAAATTCAGAGACCCTGCTGGGGCCAGGAGATGACATTTGTTGAAATTCCTGGCCTTCTTTGTTAATAGATCCATGGAACGTTTGCGACACCCGTGCCGACGGTTCCTGCAGACAGAGAGTGAATTTTGCTGTGTTAGGCACTGTTTGTGGAGAAGAAGAAGGCGAAGAAGCTGACGAGGGACGTTGGACCCCTTCCAAATCATAGCCCTGGCTAAATTCAGTGAAAGATCCAATGAGATCTTCTGTAGTGGAAATTGATCTCCCTTTCACAATGGAAGCCGCAGTCGGCTGCAGGCCAGACTCAACAGAGAGGAATGGATAATGAACCGCCACTCCATTGAGCTCAGCCGCCTCATCGAAAGTGTCACTCACCGCCGCCACCGCCGGCTCTGTGACAGGAAACAGCCGGTCAGATTGAATTGCACCATGAAATGCAGAACCGGCAAGGGCACCCAACATGAGCGGATCGACGAGCATTCCCTTACCGCGTAAATACGCCGGCAATTCCTTATGAATGTACCTAGCCATCTCAGGAAGCTGGTCTTCCATACAAGCTTTTAAATGAAGCAGAGTCCTACCAGAAAATGTAACTACTTACAACTAGTACTTCAAAAACAGAAATTCTGAAAACATAGACAGGAAGAGTTTGAGAAGAAACAGGAAAGAGATGAAGGAAGAGAAAGACAGTATCAGATGTCCCACATTACACACTTCCTGCCTATAAATATTTCGAGTTTCACATCTGATATAGGAGTTTTCAGTCTCTGAAAATGAGGACCCACTAACTAAAAGTGCAATTATCAGAGTCCTAGTCAGAGAAAGTTCACATCCGTGCCATCCATTCTCGATGCTTCGGTGGGCCATTTGAAAAGCGACAGCTCATATCAGTTGGCATTAGAATCCTCAATCTGGTGTGATGACAGAGACTGGTACCTTAGACCACTTTCTTGTGTTTTCACATGTAATTTTTTCAGCTGTTGATGTGTTGGGGTCTTCAGTTTTTCAGTAATCTAGACCATTGGTCTGTTGGGACCCACTATGGATTTGACCATTCCTTAGAAATAATACTCCAGAGGTGAAGATCCCAGCCATCAATCTCAGGTCTTTTGTGAGTTGGGTGTGGACTGCAGCTACTTTTGTCTTGTTAACTGTCTATTTGTTACTTTGAAGGTCACAGATTTGGAAAGTTGGGTTGTCTTGGGTCCTGATCTACTCACATGGGGCCCAACAGATTAGCAGTGTGGATCACTCTACCATGCCCACATGTATGAATTTAATAGATTTTTTCCTAGCCTTGCCCATCCACACGGGAGCACATGTTCTCAAATGTCACGCATGCAAGATCTGAGCCGTTCGTTAACTGCGCCACACTAATTAGATCTTCTGCTGGAAGATCAGGCCATTTTCAATCTTTGGGTGGGCCACGATTTACTAAACAAACAACACCCGAGTAAAACTTCTTCATTTTAGGCTAGAAGATCTATACAGTGTGGCCCACCTGCTGTGAAGATTGAATCTAACACAGTGGCTCTGCCTATGGTCCTTATGCAAAACCTCTCATCATGGTGGGCCCCACATATGGTGTTGTAGTTGAAGCTTAGCCCATGAAGCTTTGTAGAGGAGCGGGCCCAACACACGGCGTTGTAGTCTTCCTAATGGAAGGTCTATGGACTTATTATTACAGGATGTAATAGCACATGGATGGCATATCATGCTTTATGCCATGTCTGTGATCGGGTATCCTCATTATCCTTCTTGCCAACGTCTCACATTGCATGACATCTGAACTGTGAAAAAGGTCAATTCCATCATGAAGATCACCTAGCATGAAGATCAGACGGATCCACTCGTTAGATGGGCCACACCATAGAAAGCAATGGAAGGCTGATAATCATACCTAACACGTTGGTTTGGCCCACCTTCCTGCTAGGTGATGTCCAAGGTGGGATGGATCATTTGCACGGCTCAGATGTGCCACATACATGACGTGTTGGCTGCCACGATTTCCTAGTGACCTGATCACTTTATCCACACTGTCGTGTTTTATCCATACGGTCAATCCATTTTTTCATTCTAAAAAATGAGGTAGATCCAAAGCTTAAGTTAACCACACTGCAAGAAATAATGGCTATTAAATGCCTACAGTTAAAAACTTCACAACTTTTAGATTAAGCTAAAATTTGTGTTTCCCCTTAATCCATATCTATGTAACCTCATGAACAAATTAGATGACAAACAAACATTATGGTTTCAACATTAGGCCACCATATCATGTGGTGGGTTCACTTGAATTTTCGATGTGCCTCATTGTAGGGCTGGAAAAACAAATGGACGACATAATAAAACACAAATATTACAGTGGACCCCATGATGTAGAGCGGGTCACAGATAGTTTCATGGCCAAGATGGATTAGAAAAGGCCCGGTCGACGACAAAAGTGATCTAGATAATTAGACCTTAAATCAGGCGTATTTCGCAATCCGGAACGAGTTATCAAGCATAAAGTATATGATTTCAGGTAGAACGAGCTACTTTAGCCACCCAACTCCGCTACGTTGGGTTGCGCAAGCTAGATTTGTGAAATACTGCCAGATCGAAAGTCATTTCTCTATTTTAATTCCATTTTTACTATAAATAGACAGTTTTAGTTTGATTATAATTATTCATCCATAGGGTTTTAGGAATTGCACAAGAAGTGTTTGGAATAATTAGGAGAACAGCTTGGTGAATCCAAATAGCTTATGCTGACCTAATTATGAACGTTTGACATAGCAATTTTATGTTCTTTTATTGTTATGGACATCATCTTAGAGGGTGACAAAACCCACATGACTATAAAAGAAAATTCCATCTAAAAAGATATAAGTTGAATAACGACATGCTAACCACTAATCTTCCTTAATTCAGTTAAAAATCACTTCTTTCATGTGACCGAAAGGTTCTTTTTTTACTTTTATTCTTCTTTAATGTGATATAAATTACTTAGGTAGACATCCAAAACTACTCTTACTTAAAATATTAATAATCTGCCTTAGTGTTTCTGTGGGCGTAAATGCATGCGTGTGTCTGTATGTTGTCTGCGTATGTTTGTAGATTTAGGACCATTGGTTCGTAGATTTAATACCATGGTCCATCTATCCAACCCATTGATCTTATCCCCTCCTAATTTAGGGGCCATTTTGAGAATATCCTCACGATTGGTTAACTGTAGCCTCTCCATTTTTGGCATGCAAATACATGGGAAGAAATGTACAACACAACCCACATTCAATGGTTAGTACACCCACTGTCAGTTCACCCTTCAGTGTAAGCCGCCCCCTCCAGAGAATTATACCATCGAAACGAGTGATATGTTGAAGTTGGGTTGGTTGGATAATAAATTACTAGCCAGTAGATAACTTCCAATCTATTAAGTACAGGTAGCATCCAACCCATCTATTAGGTTGGAAGAATCATGAAGATAATCTGGTAAAATGTCAGCCCTATTCACTTATCAAATAATCTACAAGAGAGAAAACAAAGTCGAGTGATTAATAAATAGAAAAATAAAATTGTGTCCCAATTGATAAGTGGATACGAATTGCTTTTTCATAGGTTGATCCTTGTACGAGGGCCAAGCTATTGGATGGATTGGATTTTGCATAGACTTAAAAGGATTGAAATTATCCACTTAATGGACATAAGTCATTGTCCAACTAGTTGGACTATGACTTATATGCCTCATGCGTGGTGGACGCGGATTTACTGCGAAAGCCTTTCGCAGCAGGTTCCTGCGCAAAGATTATGGGTGGGGCCTACCACCATCTTTGTAGGAAATATACTCCGTTCATCCGTTTGGAGAGCTCATTTTAGGACAAGTGACAAAAAATGAGATAGATCCAAAACTCAAGTGGGCCACATCAGAGGAAACAGTGAAGATTCAGTGAGAACCGTTGAAACATTTTTATGACTATAAAAGCTTTTTTTTTCAGATTAATTTTTTGTATTTTCATTTCATCCATGTGGTAATGACCTTATAAACGGTTTGGATGGTATATAAACATCAAAGTGGATCTCAGAAAAGTTTCAACGGTAGGTATTTCTTTTCCCAATTTTCCCTCTGGTGTGGCCCAATTGAGTTTTAGATCCACCTCATTTTTGGTGGCTTGGCCTAAAATGAACTCTCCAAACGGATGAACGGAGTATATTTCCTACAAACATGGTGGCAGGCCCCACCCATCATCCTTGCGCAGGAACTTCCAATGAAAGGCTTTTTCGCAGGAAATCCGCGTCCCATGCGTGGTAGGTTAGAGAGGCCAACCTCATGAGAGCTTTCCCACCAGATCAAGCTCTGGTCGGTCCCCTCAAGGCTACGAGAACCAATGCAACGGACAGTGTGCGGAAACCTGCCAATGCACCTAATCGTATTTGAACTTGTCGGCTCCAAAATAATCAATCGGGACCATCCGTTCGGTCCAGTCGACCTTCCTATGCACCTAATTGCATTTGGATTTGTTGGCTCCAAATAATCAATCGGGACCATCCGTTCGGTCCAGTCGACCTTCCTATGCAACTAATTGCATTTGGATTTGTTGGCTCAATCAGGACCATCCATTCGGTCCCGTCCTTCCTAAGCACCTAATTGCATTTGGATTTGTTGGTTCCAAATAATCAATCGGGACCATCCGTTCGGTCCAGTCCTTCCTATGCACCTAATTGCATTTGGACTTGGTTGGTTCCAAATAACCAATCAGGACCATCTGTTCGGTCCAGCCCTGATGGTGTGACCCGGGTAACATGCTAGCGGGTGTTTCCCTGATGGTGGGGCCCACCATGATATATGTGTTGTATATCTACACTGTTCGTCAGTTTTTCTACCTCATTTTAGGTTATGGTCCCAAAAACAGAAGCAGATTCAAATCTCAAATGGACCACACAGTAGGGATTTGAATGCTCACCGTTAAAAACTTGATGGGGGCCACAGATCAGGATGATATTTGTGTTTTCCATTCGTCCAGGTCTATGTGATCTTATCAACAGGTTCAATGGCAAATAAACATTACGGTGGGCCGTAGGAAGTTTTTCATGGTTGGTATTCAATCAGCACTGTTTTCAATGCTGTGCTCCACCTGAGATTTGGATCTACCTTAATTTTTTTTATCATGCCCTAAAAACAAGCTGGAAAAATGGATGGATGGCATGGATAAAATACATACAGCATGGTGGAGCCCACAGCACTGACCTGTACTGAAATCCGAGTCCAACCAGTTAATGACTGTATACTCTGGTCTTTTTTATTTGGGTGCTCGTCGGGATGACATACGTTGGATGTTCTCTAATTGCCCTTTCAAATTGGCAAGAGTCAGCCTCTCTATGTTTGCTGCACGATTGAAATGGGATCATGGGACCAGACCAAGTTCCAGTAGTAGTTCATCACCATTTTCAAAGACTCTGGTGACTCATCCTCCTTTCATGTGGACCACATGTGCATCAATCCAGACCATCCAAATCCTGGAGAATATAATGGACAGAGTAAAACTCAGAAAGTGACACTGATCAACAATCCCAAGCATTCCATAGGTTAGGATGGCTAAAGTTAGATATAATGAGTGGTCCACATTAAAATAAAAGATTGGATGGTTACCATTGTTGGACATGGGCCCGTAGGGTCTATTTGTGGGCAACCATTAGTAAATGGGTTCTACATTAGTTTTTCTTCTTTTTTTTTTTTTTTTTTAAAAAAAAAAATCTACTTTATTTTTCTTTAATTAATTAAAAACTAAATTTAAACTCAATAAGGATGGTTTGGAAAGAGACATGTACACAAGAGCTTATTGAAGAGAAACAAGATGAGAGTTTGTATATTGTTTTTGTGCATTGACCCACCTCTTAATACTCTTATTGATTGTAATCTGAAAATTATTTTAATAGTAGAATCAAAAGGGCTTTCATAGTAGTTATGCTGATCTTTGGACATAAGCTATTCATCTTCAGCTTTGTACATAGATTTTAAATCTTGTAGACCATCAGATCTTATAGGTCCAGTGGTCCACCCATCCAAGCCGTCTTTCAACCATTGTCTGCCCAACTCAACTTTGGCATTATGCGCCCACTGCAATAGTATTAGTGATTCACAAGATCTAGATTTACCCACAAAAGTTCCACGTGAGTGGTGGAATTACCACCAATTTTAGGGGTGTAACCCAACCTTTCATATCTACCTTAATGCAAATTATTAGAGCCTCGATGTGGTGTTGGTTTATGTGATCTATGATTGTCTCCCGTGTAACCATTGTTAGATTTTTATTGTGAAATTGATGAATCATCTATGCATCAATAATAAAGATTAAATACCATAACCTTGAAGCATACTTGATCTTCCGTACCTTATAATTTTTACGAAAACCTTCAATGGGACTAGGGCTTTTTCTCTTATATTGGTGAGGAGACCAAGACATCTATTTATAGAAAATATGGTCATAAAAGTTTACCCATTACACTTCTCTCCTCTAGGATCTCCACACCGTAACTTTCCATATTCGACTTAATAATCGTGTATAGGGATTACTAATTCAAGCGTCTTACCCCGAACCCATTTACAATAATCACAACTACAGTGGGGTCTATTGAATTACTCAATATAAATAATCTAAAAGCATATCTAAACCGATGATCATGTGCGGCCCACATTATTGGGTCTTACAACCATAACCATAAGTTAACCATAAAGAAGAATAATATGAAATGTTGATGATAGGGAATAGTGGGCCATACTCACAAATGCATTCACCATACATTTACCAATGTAATTCAATGAAGACCGTCCAAATTATACTAATCAAGCCATCTACGGTGGAGCCCAACATTTTGAATGGTGTAAATTGACTACATGCATGACACGTGTAATTATAGGTGTATGAATGTGTATGATATACTATACTCTTCCAGTACAGGGGAAAAGCTGGGAGCCCATGGAAAGATTCCAAGAGACCTTTCTCTCCAGGTTTACTTTATCAACTAGTGGTGTTGTGATGTGGTTTTGTTTAATAGCGTGCGCACATGGTGCACGCTAGGCTACATCCTTTTCAGCTGATGATTAGTAGACAGGGGCCATGTTTCTGTTGCTTTTCATCTTCTCACCCCTATTTTCTAACATATTATAATGCACGATTCGAGAACAGTCCAGTCCACAGCTTCTGCAAGTGGGGCCCACATTGCAGGGATCCAAACCATTGATATGATGGGGCCCACCATGGATGCCTGCCTTCCAATGCAAAGGAAGTTTCCACATTGGAAGGTGACAGCCGTTGAATCTTGAATCGAATATTCTTTTTCTAGTTGTCTATTACCTGGCCACCAATTGAAGGTTTTGCCCTTCTAGAGAATTTCATTCCATGTGTCAATCCATAGTGGGGCCCATCTTGTCAGCGGTTTGGATCATTGAATGGAACCTTGCTTGTACAAACTCAAAACTGCACGACCATGCTGTATATATTCTCGGACGCGGTTTGGCCGATGACGATGCCACCAGCCAGGTGGCTAGTGGTCGGTGCTATGTGGACCCCACCATGATGTATATGTTTTATCCACGCCGTCCATCAAGATAATTTTAGGTCTTGATACCAAAAATGAGGTATATATAAATATCAGGTGGACCACACCATAGGAAAACAGTTTTGATTGAATGTCCATCATTAAAAACCTCCTAGGGCCCGCTTTAATGGTTATTTGACATCTAACCGGTTGATTAGATCATACAACTTGGATGAAGGTTAAAAATATATATATCATCTTAATCCAAAACTTTTATGCCCCCGAGAAGTTTTTAATGGTGAGCGTTCAATCAACACTGTGTGGTCCACTGGAGATTTGGATAAACCTTATTTTTGGGTTCATAACATAAAATGATCTGGAATAATGGGTGGACGGCATGGATGAAACACAAACATCATGGTGGGGCCCACAGAACACAGACCACTAGCCATTGGCTAGTGGCAGGGTGAGTAGCTGATCTGTTTCCTATATTCTCACTTCTTAGTAGGGGTGTACATCGAGCCGAACCGTGTCGAGCTGGTCTTAGCTATATTCTCACTTCTTAGTAGGAGTGTACATCGAGCCGAACCGAGTCGAGCTGGCCTCAACTTGACTCTGCTCAGCCACTGGCTGACCTCAGCTCGAACTTAGTTCGGCTCTGTCCTTGAGCCTGACTAGCCACTTCGGCTCGATTCGATCAGCAACTTCAGCCAAGCTCGAGCTAAGATTGAACCGAGTTCGCCATTGAGGCATTTCCACAAACACCTGAGTTGCACCTTCAAAATCCCTTTGTATGTGAAACAGAAATAATGGTTTTATAGGTATTTTATCAAACACCTTCTAAGCATCATAAAAACCAAGAAAAATCAAGAAAAAAGAAAAGGGTATTTGTTTCATGTACATACATTCCTTGCCATCAGCCATACTTCGTTGAGGCATTTTATCAAACACTTGGTGAGCAGCATCAATGGCAAAGTAACAGAGTCACTGAACTGGTTCGATCCGAGTTCGATTCGAGCTGGATTCAATCCGAGTCAAGTCGAGCTAAGGCCTGCTCGATCTCATTTTCGAGCTAAAAAAATCCGCTCAACTCCGCTTGAACTCAGCTTCGAACCAAGTCGAATCGAGCTTTTTCGAGTCGAGTCGAGTGAGCTAACTAAGCTAGATCGGTTCGTGTACACCCCTACCTCTCAGGTTGGCATTTTATAATTGGAAACGATCTTGTGCACAATATAACTGTAATAAGTTAGTTCTCTAGTTGAATAGGAACAATTGGACATTCCATCTAGAGATCTGAACCGTCCACCATGTGCAACGTACATTTAATGTGCTACCTTTTAAAATCCACACCAATCCGATAATCCTAACCATCTAATCAATCTATACTCTATAGCAATGAAGGTAGCTTTTAGACTTTTTTTGCATGAGATTTTAGTTTTTTTTATTTTTTATTTTTTATTACCTACGCACTAACACTACAGTCAAATTTAAGCACAATGGAACCCATAACTAGGGCTATATACGAACCAAGTTATCCCAATTAGCTTGGTCGACTCCACTCGAAAAAGCTCGATTCGACTCGATTTGAAACAGAGTTCGAGTCAAGTCGAGCTGATTGTTTAAGCTCGAAAAAATTTCGAACTGAATTCAAGCTTGTTCGAGCTTAACTTGACTCAGATCGAACCCAACTTAAATTGAGCTCAGATTCAACCAATTCGGTGACTCATTACTTTGATATTGATGTTGCTCACCAAGTCTTTGATGAAATGACTCAACGAAGTGTGTGGTTGGTGGCAAGGAAGGTATGTATATGAAACAAATACCTCTTTTTTTTTTTTGCTTGTTTTTTATGTTGCTTAGAAAGTGTATGATGAAATACCTGTAAAACCACATTATTGTCGTTTTACATACAATGAGCTTTTGAAGGTGTAGTCTGTGAAAATATTACACAAGTGAACTTGACTCGAACTCAGCTCAAATTGGCCCGAACTATTGACCAAACCGAGCCGAACCAAGTTCGAACTAGGGTCAGCAAGTGGCCAAGCCGAGTCAACACCCAAATCAATTCGGTTCCACTACTCGTGTACACCTCTACCCATGACCATAATCAAAACCATTGATACCATGGGCAACAGTACGGATGGAGGATGTCCTATGATCTACAATATCTCAAGATCTCAATCCTTTGATATTATGGCCTACAAAAACGTGCTTGAGAAAAATCTTACACTACAAATAACAAATATCAAGAGAGAATATACCAAATATTTGACAGATGTAATAATTCAATCTGGGAGAATTTCAAGGCCTCCCCTATCCATGTTGTGGACCATCATATCAACGTTGGATCAACAAACCATGGGTCCCACATGCACTGAAAATTCCAACTAGTTTGCAAAATACACTACTGATGACGTGGACCTAGTGTCACTCTATATTTTTTTATTGGGCTCCATGCCTGTATACCAATAGGAGGAGAGAATAAAACGTAGCTCAATGACAAAAGCATAGTGCGACAAGAAATTAACAAAAAAAAATAAAAGTATTGCTTCTTTTTTTTTTTTTTTTTAAATTTTTATTTTAATGTTTGGCACTAAAAAAAGGGCGCCGTTTGGGTACCACCCCCGACGGTACCAGCTAGAGACGGACGGTACTGTTAAGGGCTCTGTGGAGCCCACATTGATCTATATATTTTATCTACACCGTACATTTATTTTGACTGGTCATTTTAAGGCATGATCCCAAAAATGAGGCAGATAGAAGGTCCAAGTGGTCCACACCACATGAAGCAGTTGGGATTGAACTCTCACTGTAGAAAACTTCCTAGACCCACCGTGATATTTATTTACCATCCAGCCTGTTATGTACGAAGGGAAAACATAAATATCAACTTGACCCAAAACTTCTCCGGCGCCCAAGAAGTTTTTAACGGTGGGCTTTAAATTCTAGTGTTTCATGTGGTGTGGTCCACTTGAGACTTCTGTCAACTTCCTTTTTGGACTCATATCCTAAAATGATAATTTAAAATAGATGGACGGCGTGGATAAAATATATAGATCAAGGTGGGCCGACAGGGCCCCTGACATGCCCCGCCCGTCCGTCTCTAGCTAGGTAGTACCCGATCCACGCCCTTAGATAAAAGAATAATGTTAGTATATTGTGAGAGCGTCTGTCACATGTAACTAAAATACCCGAAAAAACAATAGGAAAGATGTGTAAGTACTAGCTTACGGTACATCACCACTTCTTTCACAATGTATCACACGTGTAGGACATCCAATCCGTCAAAAAGATCAGTTCTGTCATGAAGATTTTCTCTTGCAGAAAGAAAGGCCAATCCATGTAGTTGGTTTGATCATCTGCTTTTTATTGATTTTAATGGAATGGCCGTCATGATGCTTTTATTAGCCTGATTTCTACATCAGTTGATTATTCATAATGATAGCGATCTTTACAACGGTCCAGATATCCTGCACATTCACATATGGGAAGAAATAAATGTGCCGCACGGTAAGTTTACGGTACAGTGGACGGTACCTGATTATTCTAAATAGGGAAATGGATGGACGTGATAAGCTTCATTGAGCCATTGACCAACCATTAGATGACAAATCAGGAACTGAATCTGTTGGCTTGATGGGCTGATGACGCTACTTGCGTGAATTCAAAGGCTGTCTGTGTCACACGTGTGAGGGATACAGTCCATTCATCAGCTAGGTTGAATGTGGACATGCGGTGTCCCACCATCAGGCTGGTCAAATATGAAACAGCCTTTATTTTCAGCTTACGTTACCGACGCAGGGACGAAGGTGATGAGGTCGATCACCGTCTTTCTCAAGAGGATAACTACTCCGAATTTGTTTGGACTTCTCACGGAATCTTTTTGAATCCACGCGAAAAGAAAGCAGAAAATAGAAATAAATTCTTGATTAATTAAATTAGTAAAAACGAGTTCACGACCCTTTAAATAGGGGTATCAAGCAATGAGAAAGAAATTAGAATCAAACTACAACTAAAACTCGTAGAATCCACGATTTACTATAAATAGTAAATTTATTATTTATAAACGGCCATGATGTCTATTAGTGCTTAAGGTTTTTGGCCAAAAATAGTAAGTGTCTTATTAGCTTCACCAAACTATTCTCCTAATTATTCTAAGCTCTTTTCACATTGAGCGCAACTCCTAAAGCCTAGAAAATGACCGTCGATCCAGGGATATTTCGCAATTCCGGGTTGCGCAACCCAACATAGCAGGGTTGGTTGCTAAAGTGGCGCGTTCTACCCCAAAATCATATATTTTATGCTCAATAACTCATTTCGGACCGTGAGATACGCCCAATCTAAGGTCCGACCGTCCAGATCACTTCTATGGTTGGCCGGTCTTTTTTTGGTCCATCTTGGCCATGAAACTGTCCGCGACCGGCTCTACATAAGTTATGTTCACAGTGGGCCCATCCAATGAGTGGCCCTGATCTCACCTCCTGAAAAAAAAATGATAAAAGATAGCTTGCTTGGTCGCATGTTTAAGGAATATCCGTAGGTTTTCCATTAACGGAAACGTGCGAATAGATCAAAACGGCTTTTTTTTTTTTTTTTTTTTGTTTTTCGTTCAACCCAATAATAGTACACGTGAGGCCCACCTTCCAATAATCTAAACCGTTCACCTCGTTGGCCCAATCTTATGATGGGTTTTTACTGAATATCTCCCCAATCAGATGCTCCTACCTAAGCCAGTAGCGGCTTGTATATTGAAAATTAAAGCCAATGGTCTACATTTACTGGGGCCCTCATCTAACAGGGATAAGAAACCAATGGTCTAGCATTTTGTGGTCTCTCAAATTCATGAAAGGGCCCACCATTGTGGCCTTGATTTCTGATAGATGGGCCCCACTTTGTAGAAATTGGGCCATGTTCTATATAGCTAGTAACTTGCCTTTTCATTGAAGTATCTTGCCTTAAAATAACTATCCTTTGGCAGCTAAAACAGTGGAAGATGCAATTGGAAAGTAACCGAGGGTCAGGTACAACCACCCCTGCTTTTGACTCATTACCCACTCTCACTTTTTTTTTTTTTTTTTCCAGTTATTTAAGCCGTTGATTTCTGTGCAGAGGTACTCATCTGGTGGGCCCCACCGTGGATGCAGCCTAAAGTGGACCGATCAGATGGATGGCTGAGGTTAAAACAAAATGGTTCACATTCGACAACCATCCATTTGAGGGACGATCAGCACCCTTTGATTCGCATATCTGTAAAGAAATGTCTCATCCACGTTGGGCCCGCTGGATGAACAGTTCTGATTACCACACAGTTACTACAGGTATGGTGGTCTGCGCTGTGTTCTGTGCACTTTCTTAAACACTGCTGTATATAAAGGGGTGTGTTCCGGTGGTACAGTGAAGAAATTGGGCCCACATGATGTATTAACAACATCCGATCTGTCCATCAGATGCTTCGCCTTGTATTACACTGGTGATATAAAAAAAAAAAAAAAAAAAAAAAAAGGAAACTCAGGTGGGCCACAATAGATGGGACAAGTTGAGAGGAGAAACCTACCCTTGATTTATGTGGGGGCCATAATGTTGTATATACAGAATCCAGACTGTCCAGACCCTTCATCTGCCTTGGATGAAAGGTCAGGGCAAAAATCACGCTCTTCTACAACTTGATTGCACCCCAGTTAAAATCAATGATAAGTGTCCCCTCCAATCTTGTTCCCTATTATGTGGTTCCCCAGCAATTTGAATAGAACTAATTTTCAGAACCTAAAAACAACCTGATGGGACACATCCAATGGACGGGTTGGATGTGAGGAATAAACTACATTAGCTCCACATCTACCCAGGTACTATCATAAACTTAGGGCAGTATGGGGTACCAATGGAGCGTAACTTTCATATAAAATGATATTCTTCTCATGAACAAAAGACATGGCCCACACCTATACATGCACCCCCTATGTAGTACTTTTAAGCTATTACAGCGCACTTATGACAGGAAATATTCTATCATCATCTGAATAAAGTTGTATATAAAAAAACAAGAAAAAGAAAAGATGTTTACTTTAGCTACACACCACTTAATTCCTTCTACATCTTTGGATCTAAATGCATGTGCTTGTATAGTAACATTGTCCAGCTTCTGCATCAGAATCTCTAGCTTTACACCTATCAATGGTTATGAGATTTACCTTCTAGACCAGTGGTGATGCACCATGATGTAACTTTTGAAATTAATTGATGCACCATGCATGATGTAAGTTTTGAAATTTTTGCAATTAAGGTCCAATCCAAACTCAAAAAAAAAAAAGCAGAAGCACATTCTGGCCTTGGCAGCACATGAAAATATCCATACATCTACCTTAATCCAAATAATTCAACAGTGGGATCTATCATGGATGGTGCTTAATCCAAAAATCATATTGAGTGGGTGACTCTAACCATCAAATATGTGGTTAAAAAAAATTAAAATAAAAAATATTTTACATTGAGTTTCACAATTTTCATATTTTAATTTTAAATGTGTATGATATGATACTTTGCATGTATGTGTATTTGTGTGTAGTTAAGACTATTAATATCATCAGTTTGATATCAGAATAAATTTATGAAATTTTAACCCCAAAATTACTAAGAATCTATATTTTATCAAAAGATGCTAGATGCTTTTCAGAGAATGAAATTACAAAAATATCATTATTAATCTTTTATTTAAAATGTAGTATAAAAAGGATTTGTGGGTCCCACGTGGTATGTATATAACATTCTACTCGTCCAAGGTATGCACTCCACCACGATGATAACATATCCAAAATATCATGCCAATCAGATTGCCAAACAGGCTACACTTGAATTGAGATATTTTGAATAGTGAATTTTAGCCCATCTTATGATTATATTCACTATTTCTTTTGGTTCGTCTAGTAATAATGTCGGTGTGCATATATTGGACTGGTTGAATGGGAGACGCACATCACATGGGCCTCACACAATTTCAATTCTCTACTTCATTGTAAAGAAAATAAACGAGGACAACCATATAATTTCTCTTCTAAGAAATCATTGCTTGGAATTTCTTACTCCGTGTGTCATTATTTAGTAAAATTTAACTTATGGATACACTTTGAGGTAAAAACCCAGAGAAAAAGAAGAAGAAGAAGAAGAAGAAGATGATGATGAATTACATGAAAGACAAATTAAAGGGGTCATCTGGCACCATGGATTTAGGGGGATTTGAGGGGGTTTCAAATCCCCTTGGTTGTTTGGCAGCGTAAAGTAACCGGGATTTCAAATCCTGGCAGAGATGGGATTTGAAATCCTAATGCATCACCATGAATTACTTTAATATGATAATTAATCAGCACCATCCAAACATTGTCCATGTAAATCAACGGTTAGAATCGTTGGTTAGTCACTCCGACATGATCTTTTGCCTATGGCCCATCCAAGACTTGGAATTTCATCATTTTTGGGCAAAACATATATTTCAACAGGCTTATTACAACCATTGTGTCAAACACTACATACGTCACTAATTAGAGCTATTAAAGTTGATTTAGTAATTAAATTCAAACCCTCATAAATATACCATGCATAGCTACTTTTGGATTAAAGTTGATTCTCACACAACAGGAGGATTTCAAATCCAAGGGTTCCAAATCCAAAGGCCTCCAAATCAACGCTCCCAAACAGCCCTAAGACACCCGTTTATTCATATGCATACACATACATTCATACATATACATAAACACATATACATGCATTCATATATAAATACATGAACAAATACATACACAAACACGAGTATATGCATTCATTCATACATGAATATATATAGGCAGAGAGACAACAAGTCATCCAAAAGTGGAATAGAAAAGCTTATCCTATGAAAACGAAGTTGTACTTGCCCTTTCATCAAGGGACCACCATCATCGTGCCCTCCACCATTCATTTTATTTCTATCTCATTAAAAGATTATTTCTTTTCCATTCTTTTAAGATTGTATTGTTATTGATGTCGTGTTATGATTACTTTTATCATTTTATTAGCTTAATCATAGTTTGATTAGGACAAATGATCATTCGGCCAATGGAATCAAACCACATCAGCTCAACAACAAGCAGTATTTCCAGCTGTATATAAGCGTGCCAGCATGGGGCACCCGTGTGAGATCCATCAGGTTTGGTCCTTGGTGAAAGGATTGCATACATATCAGGTGGGACACACATATTTGTTGAATTGGACCATTGGTTTTATTTTCTAGATGAGCATTTTTCTTATGGGCATGTGGCCTGCTTGATGAGTGAATCTCATTTGGATCTTTTGGATTGCGAGTATTTACTTGTGGGCCCATGTGATGAACCGCTTGGATTTCGTACATGTGTTCTGTGTAGTCGTATGTAGGACTCAAATAACTTTCCAGGATTGGGCGAAGAGGACTCAAATTGGGTAGTGACCCCTCCACTATACAAGTCTGGTGGTGGAAAAGCTATGTGGGTCCTACCATGATGTATGTGTTTTATCCACACCATCCATTTATTTTTGCAGCTCATTTTAGAGTATAAACTCAAAAATAAGGCAGATCCAATGGCCAAGTGGACTACACTATAGGAAACAGTTGGAATTAAATGCTTACCATTGAAAACTTCTTAGCCCCAAGAAGTTTTCAATGGCGGGCCTTCAATCTCCACTGTTTCCTGTAGTGAGGTCCACTTGAGTTTTGAATCTGCCACATTTTTGGGCTCATGCCTTGAGAGCAGGAAAAATGGGTGGACGGCATCGATAAAACACATACATCATGGTGATGCCCACAGAAGTTTTCAACCATGCACCCGACTTGGGCAGTGGAGGGGTCACTACCCAGAGAGAGAGAGAGAGAGCGTCCCTTGCTCGGAAACGGATTGGCTACTCCCCCTGACACCAGCCCCGGGGCTGGTGGTCGGTGCACTGTGGGCCCCAACATGATGTATTTGTTTCATCCATTCGGTTCATCCATTTTGGCGGATCATTTTATGGGTTAAGAAAAAAAATTAGAGGTATATATATCTCAGGTGGACCACACCGCATGAAAACAATAGTGGTTGGATATCCATCATTAAAATCCTCCTAAGATCCACTATACTGTTTATTTGACATCTAATATGTTGATTAGGTCATAAAGGCCCAGATGAAGGGAAAAAACAAAAACCATCTTGATCCAAAACTTTTATGGCCACAAAATGTTTTTTAATGGTCGACACTCATTCAACGCTGTTTCATGTAATGTGGTCCAATTAAGATTGGGATATATCTCATTTTTGGTCTTATATTGTAAAATGATCCGTCAAAATAGATGGACGGCATGGATGAAACACATACATCATGGTGGGTCCCACGGAGCACCGACCATCAGCCATTGGCTGGTGTCGGGGGGAGTAGCCAATCCGCGTCCCCCTTGCTCGCTTCCACGTGCATTCAGACTCCTCATACCAGCTACAACCCCTCCCTCGAATCCACCTCTTTTTTATGGCACTGGCAGCGCATATGAAGCAACGTGGCAAAACTCTGTAAAATCCAAGCCGCTCATCACGTGGGGCCCATTCCATAGATTCCTTGACTAAAAAATCAGCCAAATTCAAATGATAAGATATGATGCACACGTGTGCAGAACACACGTACGGTTAATAGAAACTCATCAGAGGGCTGCATTCAAGGTCCATATATGTGGCTACCAAATGGCCTGACTTTTAACAAATAAGATTGCCACAGTGGGTCCCACCTCATGATCGGCTTGGATCATGCACATGAGTGCAAAATATCCACGTGTGCATTGATTTCCAAGAAAGTGGAGGACGCGGGTCGGCATGTGTGAAGGCCGTGTATGAAAACCAGCTGGTTTACGGGACCTCATTCATTCCCCATTGACAGATTGGGGATAAGCTTATTTAGCTTAAGCATGTCGCACTCGTGAATCGTGACAAAACATACTGATTTAGATATTCAATTAAGGTTATTATTACAAGGAGCTTTGCTAAACATACACGCGTGTGCAATAAAGTTTATGTGCACTCCACACGTGCTAGCATGGCATGTAGACGTGAGATCCCATTCGTCCCACTGTGAAAATGCAAAAAAAAAAAAATAATAATAATAATAATAATAGAAATTGGGTTTTTTTAAAAATGGACAATCCCCCCTCCTCCCCTCCCTACACACACAATCATATCCTAGCCCTCACCCCACTCTCTCCCTCCGTTCGCCTAACCCCCCCCCCCCCTCTGCACTCTTTCTCTCGTGGCTCTCTCGCACTCTCAATGCTCTAACGACATTCTCTTCCTCTCGGCTCACTCCCTCTCTCAGTGCTCCCTATATCGCAGTAATCCCTAACCCTTGCAGGTGAGACCAATGTACTGTATGTGGAGTATACTATAGGCCTAACCATAATGCATGTGGGGTCTATAGTGGACCCCATTGTGATGTAAAATTAACTTATTTGTTGTTGATAGAAGTTTGAAGTATTGTTTAATTATATATGTAATCTGTTCACTATTTTAGATTTCACATAATTTGTAAACTATTTTAGATTTCATGTAATCCATACATTATTTTAGATTTCATGTGATTTGTAAACTATTTTGGAGTTCATATAATCTATACACTAATTTGAATTTCATGTAATCTATCCACTATTAGATTTTCTGTAATATGTACATTATTTTGAATTTCATGTAATTTGTACACTATTTTAGAGTTCGTGTAATCTGTTCACTGTTGGATTTCATATAATATGTACACTATTTTGGAGTTCATATAACATGTCAACTTTTTTATTTCATGTAATGTCCACTTTTGGATAGATTTTATTTAATATGTACACTATTTTGGAGTTCATGTAATCTCTCCACTTTTAAAGTTTATATAACTACTCACTTTTGGATTTCATGTCATACGGCCATAATTTTAGATTTTATGCAAGTTATATATAATTTTAAATTTCATGTAATATGTACATTACTTGGAGTTTATGTAATCTGTCCACCATTGGATTTCATGTAATCCATACATTATTTGGAATTTCATGTAATCTGTACAGTTTAAGTATGCACAAATCATGCATCATATGTATCGATTGTTGTCCACAAATTATACATTTTAGCCTTAAATTTATGCCCACAAATCATGAAAACTTATTCTAATTAGTTGCCTTGATTTGTTGGGTGCCAAAAATCAATTGCTTCTGAAACTCAGGTGGGCAATACCATATGAAAATATGAAAAATCATGCCTAAAATATCGAAAAGCACTTAGTAGGGCCCTACCTGAGTTTTGGAATGGCCTACCATTTGGTGTGACCCCTCATCCAAGTGGATCACACACAATGTATGGGCTAGATGCCAAAACCACATCTCAGAGGGCCCTATGCACAATATAGAAGGTTTTAATGGGCAAGCACTGACTCTCAACTGCTGCCTATGGAGTGGCCCACCTAAGTCAAGGATTAGCTTTTTTTAAGTCCATAGCTCATCATTGAAGGTTGCATTTAATTAATAGGATAAATGTCCCCCACACATCATGGTGGGGCCCACACAACCCAACCAAATTTCTACCTCTTGTCCTCTCTCCCTCCGTTCGAACCCTAACCCTAGCATCTCTTGCTTCGTTCGAACCCTAGCCCCAGCATGGCTATGCCTCTCTCTCTCTCTCTCTCTCTCTCTCTCTCTCTCTCTCTCTCTCTCTCTCTCAGCTCTATCTCCCTAAGCTCTCTTGGTGCTCTCTCTCCTCAAAGCTCTCTCGGCATGCTTGCTGTCGGTGTTCTCTCCCTCTCGACTCACTCCCTATCTTGATGCTCTTTGTATCACGGTAAGCCCTAATCCTAGCAGGTGGGACCAATTGTAATGTATGTGGCGTTTAATGTGGACCACATTGTGATGTTAAATTAACTTATTTATTGTTACTGGAAGTTTGAAGCATTGTTTAATTATATATGTAATCTATTCATTATTTTGGATTTTATTTAATCTGTACACTATTTTGGATTTTATGTAATCTGTACACTATTTTGGAGTTGACTAATTTGGATTTTATATAATATGTTCACTATTGGATTACATGTAATATGTACACTATTTTGGTTTCATTTAATTTATATACTATTTTGGAGTTCATGTAATTTGTCCATTGTTGGATTTTATGTAATTTTTACACTATTTTGGAGTTCATGTAATATGTCCACTATTAGATTTCATGTAATCTGTACACTGTTTTAGAGTTCATGTAATATATCAACTTTTGGATGGATTTCATGTAATCTGTACACTATTTTGGAGTTCATGTAATTTGTCCATTGTTGGACTATGTAATTTGTACACTATTTTGTAGTTCATGTAATCTGTCCACTTTTGAATTTCATGTAATCTATATACTATTTTGGATTTCATATAATATGTATTATTTTGGATTTTATATAATCTGTACACTATTTTGGAGTTCATATAATCTATCCACTTGTTTGATTTCGTGTAATCTTTACACCATTTTGAATTTTATGCAATGTCCAATTTAGGCATATACACAAATCATGCATTCTATGTATTGATTGTTGTTCACAAATTATGCATTTTAACCACAAATTTCTACGTATAAATCATGAAAAATATTATAATTAATCGCTTTGAGCTGTAAGGTGTTAAAAATCAACTGCGTCCGAAACTCAAATAGGCGATACCATATGAAAAAAAATGAAAAGTCATGCCTAAAATATTTAAAAGCACTTGGTAGGGCCTATCTAAGTTTTGAAATATCTTAAAATTTAGTGTGACCCCTCATCCAAGTAGGTCATGCACAATGTATAGTGCATGACCAACTAATACGCTTACTGAGATAAAATCATAGGGTACATGACTGACAATCCAAAGAAATTGATAATTAGAGCATATTTATAAGAGACTTGTTAACCATCTAATTTATCTCATCATTACTCGTCTTGTTATCACTTATGCAATTGTGATTGTGACTTGTGAGTTAATTTACACAAAACCATGTCATCGTCATGAAAATTCACCTGTGGTGTAATGGTTTAGTATAGTTGTGTGTGCGAAAGCTTGACGGAGCTAAGGAATGAATAATAGTCCTGGAATGGGGTGATTATGATCAATTTAAAATTATGCATTTTAAAAACTTAATTTCCTACTTAAACTAATTAACAATTAAACTATGGCAATTTAACTCTAAGGCTTCCAAGCCATTAAAGGGTCTGATCACATATACTACAAATAATATGCAGATAAGCAACTAGTCTATAACATGATAATGTACATATGTATGTGGGATGTGTTAACTATTATCACCTAGCATTCATCTAATCATGCATGCATATAATTAAACATTCAATATATAAGCATAATTAAATAGATGTACTAATAATAATCCCAAACGCAATAATATATAGTGGTTTGGCTACTTGCCTGCTTCACTTCCAGCGGACACACTTAATCCATGAGTGTACCGAATTTCACTATCGGAGGTTTTAAATTAGGTTAACCTCTAACCTTTACAGCCCTACACAAGGACTCTAAAATTTAGGTCTTACACCAGAGCTAAGGTCCTACACAAGAACCTGAAATTTAAACCTTACATAAGAGCCAAGGTCATACACAATAATTTAATTACGTACGCTTCGGCCGGAAGCTACCACAAGAGATTTTAGTTGGTTTTCCTTAAGTTAACCAACAACCTCGTTCCTACACAAGGCCCTACATTTACTCCCATCGGAGGCTCCCACAGAGACTGACACGCAAACACTCGTGTCGAGTAGCCTACACAAGGATTTGATTTATACCCTACACAAGAGCCAAGGTACTACACAAGAACCTAAGATTTAGGCTCTACATAAGAGACAAGGTCTTACATAAGAACCTGATCGTGTTGCGGTCACAGTCTCTTACCCTCAATCTACACAAGGAAATAGAGTACATAAATTCCTATACTTGACAACTTATTTGTTGGATTGAACCCATTTTGCATTACTGTCTTGGGTTAGCTTAATTGATGCTCTCCCGTGCTTCGATCAGTTCTCATTTACTCCCCGATTATGATGTCAATGCTTTGTCAAGGCTTTAGCTCTAAGATTAAATACCTTGCATGTAGTACTCCTTTGATGTGACCAAGGTAATGAGAGGTTGATTGAATCTCTTACGACTAATGTGAAGTTGTATTTCCTAGGGGATTCACCTAGATGAGTCTTTTAGAGGATTTAGACAATAATATGCTTATAAGGGATAATTCTAATGAAACACCCCGGATTTTGCCAACCTGGGATTAGACGTCCTTAGGCAATGGATCAATCCTAATACAGGTTTAACTTCTTAAACGCTCAATTAAAGCCTCAAATCTCTTTTCAAACCATTTTCTTCACAAATCCCACCCTTCACTACCTTGTGCTTTCAATTTCTCAAAGCACCTTCACCCTAGACACTATCTTAAACTAGCTAAGTAGTATAACTTGGATCACTTTAGATACAAACTGCAAAGGACTAAATACTACCTCAGACGGAAATCACTTAGGATTAAATCCTTTAGAAATTTGACAAAGTTAACTAAGTGCTAAACTAGATTAGCCATAAAATCCATTTGAATCGCTTTATACGATCTGCAAGACCCAAAACTTGTAGAATCATTGACGCTAGGTTACCTTAAAATCTAGGATCAATCTCATTACCCGGCTGCTCTCGGGAGCACATCGAAACTCTGTATCAGATCTGGACCGCACATTGGAAGTCCGAATAACTCGAAGTTAAGGAATTAGGACCGCCTCACTGGGCTCGACAACCATCTCAGAAATCAAGTCCAGACAATGTCTCACGGCCATTCGATCGCGTCTGGAGCGAGAGTGTGTGAAAAACACTATTCCCTTTACAAAATAAATATCTAGAATAGTGATCTGGCATCATTTGTTTGCGGATCAGTATTAAGCAACCAGACCGTCAGAATCTGACCAAATTACACCCTCGGATCAGGAAAAATTTCATACACATTTACATGTACTCAGAATCTCCGATCGAGATCCGTGACCGTTGAACTGAAATCGGTCCGCCACGCGTGATCTCTGAATCCCGACCGAAATGAAAACTTAATAGAACGTAGATCCAAATAGTGAGCTTAAGTCCAACCTTTAGCTCAAGGAGGCCTGCCGAGAAGTCCTCCGTTGAGTGAAACAGTCCGCTTTGGTTATAACATAAGTATACTTTGACCTGGAGTCTGTTTTGGGGAAGTCTGAGACTATATAAGGACCTTAAACCCTCTCTCATGGCAGCCATACGAATTTGAGATTTGAGAGAGGGAAAAGAAAGAGAAAGTGTGAGAGTTGTGGGAAGATCTCCTCGCCGCTCTACCCTGCTACTATCGGTGCTTAACCACCTCATTCTTGCTTTTCTTTTAGGGATTCCGCGTCATTTCTAGGTAATAAACCCTAACCCTAACCTGTTTGGGGGATTAGACAGTTGTAGGTTAGGAAATAGCTAACCTATTTCATTTTCTAGGTTGCCAAACTCCCGTATACGGAAGCTTAGTGAACCTATCGACTTCGTTACGATTCTACGACACAAGGTGCGGACTTTAGGTGTATAGGTTATGGTTTTCAACGCTTTCAATGTCAGATAATGATAGATTCATGATCTGCATGCAATTGCACATGTACAAAATGCTTTCCGTTTTCTGTTTCGATTAGAATTGTAGAATTTGGAAATTCACATACTCTAGGTATTCGTATAAAATACTGTATACGTATTTTTTTTGAAAATTTGTTTGACATGTTTATTTGACGTATGGATAAAATACTTATTTGGCGAAAGGATTCGCCTAAATACATGTTTACTAATAAACACTATGTATGTAGAAATACGGTATTGTAAGAAGTACCGTATACATGTATATTTTGGTGATGTGTTTGTCATGATTAATTGTCGTATAAATATATTATGTGCGTATAAAACATTTGCTTGGCAAAGAGAATCGCCGTAATACATGCTTGCTTGTATACACTATGTATGTTGAAAATGCGTATTCTAGAAAATACTGTATACGTATAAATATTGGGAGATGAATTTATCATGATTATTTACTGTAGTAATATATTATACATGGATAAAATACCCACTTGGCTAAGGGATAGCCCTAATACATGTTTTACTAACATACACCATGTATGTTGTAATAGTGTATTCTAAGTGTTTGTGAAAATGATTGAATGAGTACCGAATTCTCATTCGTACTCGCCATGACTAGTTGTCATGGATTCATGATTGTTGTATTGGCGATACCCCTTTTGACGAAAGGATTTGCCTAAATCACGCCACGACCAATATACACCACATATGCTAAAATGTGTGGTCCAAGTGTTTGTGGAAATGACTGAATGAATATGGAACTTGGATTCCTGCTTGCCATGAATTCCGTCGTGGGTGTACGCGTGTTATGATTGGGGCAACTCCTAGGAAAGGATTTGGCCTAATGCCTATGTGATCGACATATGTCATGTATGTTGATGTATGTTTGTTTAAGTGTTTCTTGGAATGTCTGAATGAGTAGTAGTTAACAAATTGTAATGTATAAGGGTGTTGAGATGTGATTCTCAACCTCTTTTAACTATGTGTATGATCTCCTTGGATTGTTGTATGATTAGGAATTGAACATGTATAAACTCATGCTTGTGTTGTGATTCTTAACATGCTCAACTGCTTTATGATTATAACTATATAATGCATATGTTTAAATTTATATTTACGTTTATGATCCGTCATGGGTGATGGGGAGCGAGCAACGAGTGTCTGGTAAAGTACTGGCACAGCCCTAAACGGATAATACCATACCTTGATTGTATGAGTGGAATCTTAATCCATTATTGCTTTATCTATCCGCAAGTTATCATGTTTGGGGCTATGATTATAGTCCGGACAATCAGTTCAAGCGCGATTCATTTGCCACGTGAGATGTGTTCGACGAACCCGAGTCGTATTTCGGTTGGCGATAGTGGTTGTACAAGTACTTACGCACTTCATGTCGTTCAACTTGTTGTCGCTCGAGCTAGCCGAGCTCGTTAAGAACCCGATCTGTCTTATGTATGTTCACCATGTTTGGTCGCTTGCTTGAACTGGGGTACCAAACTTACCGGTGAAATCCCTTTTAACCATGGTACCTCGATCCGCTAAGACTCATGAGCCGGGCATGGTGGTATGGGACACCGTGGTCGATGTCGGCCTCTGGGGGCTACGTGTCTCCCCGTAGTGACCAAGGTGAGCAACTAGACTCGTGAGCCGATTATGGTGGTATGGGACACTATATTTGAGTTGTCGATACTTACGGCGAGAGCCGAGCACGTGAGACCCGTACTCGTCTCGACGGGCGACGAGTCCTCTCCGTAGTATCTTCGAGTATACTCCAAGTGCATGATTGACGACGAGTCTTTCACAAAGAATGAGTATGAGTTGAGCCGAGTACGGTGAGACCTATTCGGCCGACGGCTAGTGATTGAGCCGAGCACGGTGAGACTTACTTTCGAGCCGACGGTCGCATTGAGCCGCATACGGTGAAACCTGTATCCGTCTTTGACGGTGTGACGAGCCCTTTGTGATGCCTTCGCTACGCCTCTCAAACCATAATAGCGTATGAGATTAACTAGGGTAACCTTAGAATGGATCATGTTTGGGAATGATACTGAGGAGGTACCTTAGTTTCCCAATACTGCTTTGTTTGAAATGGACTAATAACAACTCGGTAATCATGATCATCATCGCACCGCATGTGCTTAGTAGATGTGGCGCACCGAGGGAGTTAAGCATTCGCGACGTAAGATGATGTCGCATGAGGGTGGTTTGGCAAGGGCATACAACATCATGTCATTTCATTCTCGCACTTAATAAGAGTAGTTATAATTGTTTGATTTGTCTTTTCTTTATCATTAATCTTGCTTAATTGAATTGATAACATGTTAACCTATGCTTTCTCGTTTCATTGAGTTGATCACTCACTCCCACGTTACGGACGGTGTTGTACACACCAACCAGTTTGTTGACTTTCGGATGATGGCGATGCTTATGAAGCGAGCGGACTACTTCTATGGTGATGAGGAGGAGTTCTCCTATCATGTAACTCTCGACGTCTCTGAAGACCTGATACTTGCATTGACGGGGCTATGGTACTTGGGATAGAAGATATTACACTTACACATTTGATATATTTTAGAACTGTACTTGTAATTATTTAACCTAGTAATGTTATCACACTCTGGAGACTCATCACAGTTTATATATTTTATCTATCTATCATCGTCTTTCGCTTGCAATTTAACTGTCTCTGGAGTATGATATACTGTTTTGGCTTAATCTCACTCATGTTCAATGCACAAATACAGTCAACATTCAATCATCATTCATTTTGTTGCATAAGTGATGTTCTGGAACTCGGGAGTTGAGTTTATGCTCGACCCCCGATTTTCAGGGCGTTACATCTAATATCTAAAAAATAGAAGAGTTCAAGCACATCTTCAAGGTGGAGGTTGGAATCCTCATTAGAGTGTTAGTCTCAAGGGAGATGACTTAGAACTCAATGGTATAGAGGCTTGGGATGATGAATATGACCATGATTCACCTAAGCTTCTATTGCACCAAAAACTCATCAAAATGCCTAAAAACCGAATGCCCTTTATAAGAAGTTTGAATTCCAACGGTCAAAAAGCGACTATATCGATGTCATCGAACTGACCTTTAATGACATTGAGAAAATCAAATATTATTGCTGGACATATCTAACTCACTCGTTCGATGTCATCGACGAACCTTCAATGCCATCAAGAAAATAATATTTTTTTTTCAAATGTAATTTCTTGCTGAACATTTCTAATTCTCAATTGATGTCATCGAGGGAGTCTTCGATACCATCGAAGGCCCTTTGATGGCAGCTCGATGGGATCGAGCAGCCATCGAAAGATGTTGTTTTTTGGGTGATGTTTTCATAGCAGCTTCGCACATCTTCTAGCCTCATTAACTATATTCCAATTATATTTCTATAGCTAAGGATAATCAATTAGGTATACATATTAAGTCAAGATAATCTAGAGATACATGGATTGTTTTGGGTCAAGGGTTAGGATCATCAAGGCACTTAATTTACCTGTTTGTTGTTCCTTGATGCTCAATCTTCACTTGTGTCTTCGATTTTTAAGTTTCAAGGGATTAACTGACTACTTGACACAAAGACTCACGTGATTGACAAATATGGTGCAAAATTGAATGCACTAACCGTCATCATCTCGAGGCCGTACACAAGTCTCTGGCATTTAAAGGTTGCTCCTAGTTGAGGTCTTCTTTATTCCAATAATGTTTGGTAGAATTTCAATGGCTTATGCTATGCTGATCGAACTGAATATACATTTGATGCTTGTTCTACAACCTTTTAATGCACATTTGTAAGTGGCAATCTTGTCAAATGGAAAGCGAAAAAAGCAATTGGTTGTGGCCCATTTTGCCAATGTTGAAAATCATGCAATGGCCTTGAATATCGGGTAATGGCTTAAGCGGCCTGAATTAATTTGGGTCAAATCAATTTTGCAAGGTGATTCAACGTCTTTTTCACTTTGCTACATTGTGACCATCAAATAGTCATACATGTATAATGCATGGACATTTTCACACAGAGCTCGATTGGAGTGGCCTGTGAGATACAAGGACACACTTGGGTGGGCAACTCGTGTGAGGCAGGTGACTCGGGTGAAGTGGAACCCATATAAAGTGGAGCCCACGAGGGAGTTCAACCGAGGTCCTAATCCATGGGATGTGGGGCCTGGGTTATGAGATAAATGAATTAATTCGTCATGCTTTATTAGTTTGAACTTTTTGAGCAAGTAGTTAATTATCCCGCATTAAAGTAATATCAGAGTAGGTCTCATGTTCAAGACTCTTCCAATTTAGTTTTTCATGAAAGAATTAAACATATGAAAGTTGATTGTCATTTAGTTTGCGAAAAATTGGTGGTCAAGATTCTCCGTAGGATGTATGTATAAGATATTATCTTTGTAACAATTGGTTCGTATAAAGGTTTGTGTATAGGATTGATTATCAAATTCCGTACCTTTCTTCTTTCTCACATATTTCTCTCTCCTCTATTCTCATCACTTTCTATTATAATTCGATTTTAATATCATTCCCATCCATTACGAGTAAAAGAGAAGAAAAATGAAACATATTCCCCCTAATTATGTTGCATTCTTCTAAACATGACCCTGCAAAAAAAAAAGAAAAAAAAAGAAGTAGAAATCCATAATGAGATTACCGCCGACGTGGTTTTTTTTTTTTTTGTATGCAGTCTCATGTTTCCATATATAATAAATATAATATCAAGGAACTACAGGTGAATATTAATTGTTAAATTCTCTCAGATGGTTCCCCCCGCCAACCAAAGGCTATAAAAGTTCAATGCCTCTCGTGGTTTGTACTCTGGAACTGTATGTCCGGCTCCCTGCACCATCCACAAACCAAAAAAGCAAAAGGAATTATAGATAATAAACAAGTATATGAATTTATTTAACAAAAAAATTAAAAATTAAAAAGCGAGGTTGGTATAACCAAGCAATAATAAAATGAATGCCGGTAGCTCAAAAAGTTTAGGATGTAACCATTAGAAAATTAATGGTATTTCATGAAATGTAAGGAGGTTAGTAACCTTTATGGTGAGGAAGGTGAGGTTGTGCTCATAGCCTTGCGTGTATCTGCAATGATCCAAGAAGAAAACATGTAAAAATGGAAAGATCAGTAAATGCTACTAGTAGAAAATGCATTACTGAATAGTATTTATTATACATTTGGATGCTTTCTTTTCATAAAGTAAGCATAAATGGCACTCCAACAACATGTGGACTGACTGAATTAGAAGCAATTTTATTTTGGTATCGATTCCCTAGTTGGGGTGGCTAACAGAGGAGTGTGTACTGACAGTGTTGTGTACTAACAAGCTAACAAAAAAACAAAAAATTATTTTATTATATGGTGAGCAAAGAAAATGTAATAGTACCTATGCACCATTCACAAAATAGACTCCCTATTTACTAAACAGTTCTAATTGTTCAGCAAAATGGCAAGAACCTACAACCAGTGGATAGGGCTGTCAACAGGCAGGGCATGAGTTGTTTCTTTATATTTATATTTGAGCTGGTTGGGCTGGGCACGTTAAAAATATTGACTTTGCTGGGCCAATGTCCAACCCATACTCATGACTGACAGAGAGGCGGTATAATAGAATTCACCCAAGATATGATCAGATCTTAATGTTCACCTTCCAGGAATGGCTACTAAGGGTGTGTTTAAATGTCATGAAATTTCGTAATATTGTATGATAAATCAGTCTATTTTGGTGCCAAATTTCTTGGTATTTCATCAAATTTGGTGCAACCAAACACGCGCCTCAAGAAAATCACAGTAGCAAGACGGCTATAGTTTACCGTTCTCCTGTTCATTAAATCGTAGCAACCTTGAGTTGGACAAGTGTTGCTTGAAGACATTTTTTGTGGCATTGCTAAAATTTACACGTGCAGGGCATGGGTAAAACTGACTATTTGGACCCAAACAATCTAAATTGAGAAATGCAAAGTGCACTCGCTCCAGTGCACTTTTTGCTACTCGTAGTTTCCAAGTACCAACTTGGCAGACGTGTGTGGCATCATTTCTTTGGTAGAACATTGAGCCTGTCTGACCAGTATGCTACAATTATACACGGAATGTGAATGGCTGTCAATTTATTTTAACCGCCATCTGTTACGGGATAAGCTGTTCCATTGTGGCATGCTTGCACATATACTGTAGCAGCTTCTTTGTAGATATCCCTAGAGATCTGAGAAGCTGTATACTTACAAGCAATACTGCTATAGTATATTTATGAGAATTTCCACTACAGTAAATTTATAAGAACGCCATAAACGGCTCCAACTTATCCCTTACCATGGTCCAATGGATGAGCAGATCAACCTGTTTTTTAGGCGAGATTCATTTACATAGTGAAGCCCACTGATCAGTAATCTTGATTTTGAGAGTGTGTGCCAAATTGGCACTTGCTAGTGCAAGTGCCAAAAATTGCACTCACCAAGTGGAGTTAGCTGGTCTCATTAATGAATTGCAAGCACATAAAAAGCTTCCTTTCCTATTAAATAAGTCCAAAATCGGTCTTTTCCTATAAGATGGCAAAATGATCACTTTTATGACTTGACCACTTGCAACCAAGAAAGAGAAATTGTTATAACATACCCTGATACTTGTCCGTTGAAATACCAAGGCCTCCATTCATCGATGATTTGATAGCCCATCGATCTGGTCCATGCTTCACTCCCAGTATATGGCACACACATATCATGGTCACCACTGCCAGCAAAATTGCACGTATTAGATAACCTAAGCTAAGAGAACTCTCACCTTGCAATAAAAGACACTCCTGGATGATTTCTTTAGGAACTATTTTTATAAAAGTATCTTATACATAACTATGAAAAAGCTTTTTATGCATTCACTCTATCTCCTCAAAATAGAAGTCAGTCCATGAAAGAGGTTTAGTAAATCTAAGCTGCATTGCAAGTTAAAAGCAACCTCTAGCCCCAGAAAAGAGTCCATAAAGCACAATGAAAAATTATGGTCTCAAACCCTTCTCAAATTAAACAAAACAGTTAATACCGTAAATATTACTTTTGAAGTGGCTTATTAGTCTTTAATAATTTGATGCAATCCATTTCAAGGAGCAGGTGTTTACATAGGGAAACTAAAATTGAGACTGAAACACAATCATATGAATTACAAGAGCTAGGTGCATGTGAAAGAGGGATAAATACTGTGGAAAGAAATATGCAAAATAAAGATGCATTACTGAATTAAAACAATGACATAAGTAACATCAAAATGCAGGTTGGGAGATTACTGAATGTCTTCACTGAAAAAATAAAGAAAAGAAGAAGGATCATGTCAAATATGAAATGACAGAGTAAACCACAAAAGGGGCAGAAAATTCCAAGACCGCAACCGTAGAGAGGATGCATGTCAAAGTGACTGTAGAGCTTCACCCTCGGAATAAAGAACAAAACAAGAATGACTTTGATATGTGGTTTATCCATTCACTTATGACACCAATTCCAAGGGTGGTTGTGGTCTTGCACATTGAGGATGCTTCATGTGGGTGGTCAACTAGACTCCAATGAAAAACAAAAAAATAAAACAAAAAAATAAATAACTACAATGAGATGCCAAGTGCCAAGCCAAGATCCTGTGAAAACTAGGCTCATGCTTGATGATTTCACTTCCTTCCAGGCCTGCAGGCCGAACTTTCTATTAGCTTTTGTATTAATGCGACACAAAGCTGCATGCCATTAGGTTTCTAAAAACACCTTGATTCTCAACTCTTTAGCGAAAGGACCAATTAGCATTTGTATTAATAGGAAGTACATTATCTGTTCTCTTATTTTGACCACAATCTGCATATAAAGATCTGCTTCAGTATATTTCAAGAGGTAGACTGTATCTCAGTTCCTTATCATGAAGAATTGAAGCTCCATTAATGCAAAATGCATCACCATCTACGCCTTTATCCCAATTAATTGGGGTCAACTATTCATGAGAGAGGTTGTGGCCAAAGTGTGCCGGCTGCCAACCTGACACTGCCCTCCTTTATCCAGGCATGGGATTGGCAATGAGTACAACTCCCGATGGAGGAGATCTACAAATGCCAGATCAGAAATTTCTTGTGATGAACTACAGCTTCCATCTAGTTACACAGAGTACAAGGTTTTATCTTTCACCACAAGAGACCTCTTCTAGTCTTCACCAATCACCACTATATTCTCAAAGTGGAACTAGAATAAAACACCGTATTGTAGTTTCTTTGTATAGAAAGGATCTTCTTGGCAGTGATTGCATTCCAATGTCGCTTGGAGAAAGAGCCACCTAATGCATTGGAGAAAGAGCCACCTCATGCATGAAGCACAGGTCAGCATGAAGAAGCATGGCATTACATAATGCTTAGTAAAGACTGACCATATGGTTTCTCGCAGATGGTTGCTGATTGGTGGGAAGGTTTTAAGGTGGAAGGTTTCACTGGTTATAGGTTATCATGCAAGCAAGCTGCTGAAAGAGAAGCTCAAGGTTTGGAAACAGTCCGCCCTCTGTAATAGGGATTCAGAGTCGGATGCCTTGCTGGAAGACCTTCAAGCTCTTGATGCTGAAGCTGAGTCGGGTGACCTGCCTTCAGACTTCCTTCACAGATGAATTCATTTAATTCAAGCGATCTCAGCTAGAGCTCTGGAAAAAGAAATGCAGTGGAGGCAGAGATCCAAGGTTAGATGGCTAAAGGAAGGGGACTGCAATTCTAAATTTTTTCATGCCGTTGCAAGTATGAACGCAAGAAGGAACAGAATCAATAGCATGGTGATTGATGGAATTCGGATAGAGGACAGGGACAAAATTGCAGAAGAGGCGGTCAGGTTCTTCCAAGCCCAATTCCATGGTGAGGGAGTCAGCAGGATAACCTCCAATTTCCCTCTATTTCTGCAGCCGAGGCCAATTCGCTGGAAATTCCGTTCACTATGGATGAAATTTGGCAGGCTGTGGTTTCTCTTGGTGGAGATAGGGCCCCAGGCCCAGACTGTTTTCCCATTTCCTTCTTCCATAATTTCTGGGATTCTCTCAAAGGAGATCTGTGGGACTTCTTCAATGAATTCCATCGAAGGGGCAGACTATCTAATGGTCTAGGGGCCTCTTTCATTACGCTTATTCCTAAATCTCCCGGCGCAGCTGCTCTGAAGGATTTCAGACCAATCAGCCTCCTTGGCAGGCCGTACAAAATTCTGGCGAAGGTGTTAGCCACCAGATTGAATTCGGTCATTGGGAAGCTTATCTCTGGAAATCAGTGTGCTTTTATTCCAGGCAGGCAGATCGTGGACGGGGCTCTCATCGCTAATGAATGTCTTCATTCTGCTCACAAATCCGGATCCAAGTTTCTTATTTGTAAGCTTGACATTGAAAAGGCATATGATCACGTTGAGTGTGATTTCCTGCTCTATTTGTTGAAGAGAATGGGTTTCGACTCCAAATGGATCCAGTGGATAGGAGAGTGTATTAGATCGGCTCACTTCTCCATCCTCCTGAATGGCTCTCCTAAAGGTTTCTTTAAGAGCTCTAGGGGGCTGCGCCAGGGAGACCCATTATTGCCCGTGTTGTTCCTTTTTGTTGGAGAGGCTCTTTCCAGATTATTGTCCAAAGGTGAAGCGGAAGGTCTCTTTCAAGGAGTTAGAATCAGAGGTATAGAATCTTCTATCTCGCATATCCAATATGTGGACGACACACTGGTGTTTTCTGAGGCTCATTCGGATTTTGTGGACAACTTGCATGTGGCTTTTCGTTGTTTTGAAGCGGTTTCGGGATTGAAAGTGAATTTGGCCAAGTCTAAGCTGTTTGGGGTCAATTTGGAGGCGAAGGAGCTGACAGACTGCGCCTTCAAGCTGGGCTGTTCCACGGCGAATCTCCCCTCTTCTTTTGTGGGGCTGCCCATGTATTGGGGTGCCCCCAAAATCTGCTTGGGATAAAGTGATCGGGCGGTTTGAATCTTATCTCGCCAAATGGAAATGTCGCTTCCTTTCCCGTGGTGGTTGGCTTACTCTCGTTAAGGCGACTCTCTTGAATCTGCCTGTGCACCTCATGTCCATCTTCAGATGTCCCGTTAGTATTATGAAGGCAGTGGATAAATTGCGACGTGAATTTTTGTGGACCGGTAAATCAGAGACAGCTAAGTTTCACCTAGTCAAGTGGAAAAGGGGGGGGGATGGGTTGGCATCAAAGACCTTAAGATCATGAATTCAGCTCTCTTAGAGAAATGGATTTGGAGGCATCAAGTGTGTTGTAGCTTTCCAGGGGGGGGGGGGGGATGGTTTGGCATCAAAGACCTTAAGATCATGAATTCAGCTCTCTTAGAGAAATGGATTTGGAGGCTCGGGTGTGAAGATGGGTCCCTTTGGAATTAGGTGATCAAGAATAAATATGGCACTACTCTGGGGGGCTGGTGGTCTAAGTAGAGAGAGACCACCTTATAAGGTTTCTGCCCTGTGGAAAGGAGTTCTCGCCATGCAAAAGCAGGTGTTAAATGGGGTTATGTTTATCCCAGGCAAGGGTAATCGTATCCGTTTCTGGTTGGATACTTGGTTAGGTGATCGGCCCCTAAAAGAAGCTTACCCTAATATCTTCCGTTTAGCTGAGTGCAAAGATATCTTGCTAAATAGGTGCGTCTCTATTTCTGGTGGGGAAGCGGTTTGGAATGTGGTTTGCAGGCGGCATCTTTTCGACTGGGAGGAGTTTGAGTTCATTAATTTGTTGTCCGCCCTCCACTCTCTCAAGTTCCTCCCAAATGACGCCGACTGAATTTCCTGGAAATGGGACAAATCAGGTGTGTTCACGGTGAGATCCTTTTATCGAAAGCTGGCAGCTAACACTGCTAATTCTCCTGCTTTTTCGCCTCTCATCTGGAAATGTGGGGCCCCTCCAAAAATCAGGATGTTGGCTTGTGGGTCTGAAGAAAATTCTCACAATAGATAACCTTAAGAAAAGGGGAATGTCGTTGGTGAACATCTGCAGCTGCTGCATGAATAGGGAGGAATCAATTGATCATCTCCTTCTTCACTGTCGTTTCATGTCCTCCATCTGGTCGGAATTCTTGCTCTATTTCAAGATAAGCTGGTGCAATCTTGATTCGATGAATAGCATGTTATTAGCTTGGTTTGGGGTCTCCATGTACAAATCTAAGAAATGGCTGTGGAGAATGGCGATCTTAGCTATCTGGTGGACCGTTTGGACTGAGAGAAACAATCGTTGTTTCCTCAACCTCTCCAACTCTGTTTCCAATTCCATCGCTGGAGCGAAGCGGCTGCTGATTGAGTGGGCTGTGGTCGATTCGAAGATTAAGGAGTCTCATCTGTTTTGTTTCAAAGCCTAGTGTGGTCCGCTTTCTTAGTGGACCGCCGCTGTTCAATCTTTTTTCCTTTGTGCTTTGCTTTTGTTTTTCTGTTCCCTTCTCTTTGTTTTCTCCTCTTCTTTTAATGATATTTGGTTATCTTTCAAAAAAAAGAAAAGAAAAAGACTGACTATATGGTATATCGTCTCTTTCGAAAGACCAGTATCATCTCGTGGACACATAAGTGGTCTAACTCCTGCCTTCATATTTACAGTATCCATGGATTTATATCATCATCATCATAGCCTTGATCCAGCTATTTGGGGTGGCTTTTAAGAATCACAATTGATTAGTAGAAGTTCAACAACCAGCTGCTACCTAACACCAACCCTCCTTTACTGGGGTCCGGCTCCATGGCTCAATGGTAACAGACTCTGTTTCAACACTAAGATCATGGGATGAGTGCCCATGTGGTGTGGGTGTGAGTGTGTGGGGAGTCGGTGTGGCTGTGGAAAAAAAAAAAAAAAAAACCTCCTTAACTGGGGCTTGGTACCCGCTAGTGCATCAAAGCTAGATTTAAAGGATAAATAAATAAAACAAAAATGTATAAATTAGTTTATATTAGCATAAACATAAAACTTATTAAATGCCATACAAATTGATCAATATGAGATTAAGGTGAGATAGTCCGTGTCTTGAAAGACTCGAGTTGGCTCATCGTTATTAACTTGTTGGGTCAAATTTGACGAATCAGACCTGACTTAACCATATCAAATGGTGTGCATGTCATATGTAGATATGTAACAACATAGCGTAAGAGAGAGATTCTCTTCAGAATTTGAGCTAAGAAGATAATGAATGGAAGGGTTATGCCCCTTCCATAGAGGTTACTTTAAGAGAGAGAGAGAGAGAGAGAGAGAGAGAGAGAGAGAGAGTGAAAAAATTCTTCTTCCAATGTTGAGCTGGAGCAAGATTGACAGATCAACCAATGGGATTCAAATGTTTAAAGTTTGAACCAAGGCTTCCCCCCATTGATTCACTGACATATGGGATAAAGTGGTCAATTTGCATGATTTGTATGGACCAAGTGTTCAACATGATGCCTCACACATGAATACTTGAAAGTTTTGGATTCCCAAGGTCAAGTCCACAAAAAACCATACAGATGTCTATTTAAGAGAATGATACTTATGGGTGGCTCAAAACTATCTGAACCTGGAATTCACTTTTTGATGCACAAGTCATGACAAGCAATTAGAAATCTCAGATCTGGTAGCGCCAGAATCTGTAGTAATCATGATGCTTCTCTTCACCTTTCAGTGTTGTTGTTGTTGTTTTTTTTTTTTTTTTGTTATTTATTTATTTTATTAATATTATTATTATTATTTTTTTACAACACATGGTATCCCTGCCCCATTTTTGAGGCAAGACTATTCCCTGCGGATGCACGCAATTACCCGCGACCACGTGCATCGGGTAATGCCGGGGAGGGGAATCGAACCCACGTCTGTGGGGAGCAAACCCATAACGCTGGCCGTTCGCCCAAACCTTGTCGGGTGCTTTACTTTCATATCCTTATTGTGGATTTAGATGATCCCCTAAAAAATTTCTATGATGTTGATCCATAAATCAATCCTAGAAGTCGCATGGGTTGATGAACATCATAGGCTTTCAAAGAAAGAGGTAAATATATCCTTGCACCGTAGCCGCATATCATTAACGTTTTGGATTATTACTGATCTAACGACATGATTACAGCATCTCTCTCTCTCTCTCTCTCTCAACCATCTCCCCCCCCCCCCCCAAAAAAGCTTAGGCAGTAGTTTATTTTTAGATGTGCAAGTATCCTGAATTCCAGAATAAACGAAAACATATCTGCAAGATTTCTAATATCATTACTTCTTTCAAGACCATTATGTACGAATGCATAGATGCTAGCTGCTGCATATCTTGGATGTTGCGAGGTTTCACTACTACCTTTGACCTAGAACAAGAACAATTGGACTAAGAACTTCAAAATATGAATGAAAGAGTGCAGTGCAGTAGTTGAAGTACCTGAATATAAGTGCACGGTATCCTTTGGCAGTGAGGTTCTTGTGATACTTTATCATACTTCCAGCATCATGGTGAAAGACAATATTGTCTGTGCATAATTCCCAACTACCAATCACATTTTTCTGAAGATATTGAGAGAGAGAGAGAGAGAGAGAGAGAGAGAGAGAGAGAGATTAGATCCACCACTTTCATTGTCTCAGGAATGAAATAAAGTTAGCCACTAACTGTACCTGTTGGGCATGGATCGCAGTCCTCACTGTATCATCATTCAGCCACAAAGTTGCAACATGATCATCCTGGTATTACAAATAAATAAATAAATAAATAAATAAAAAGAAAAAGAAAAAAAATATTCATGTCACATGTTATGAATAGCCCAAATCAGATGACTATTTACTTGACATGATAATGTAAAACTTCCAAAATTCTTTTAACCATAGCTTTTGAGAATGCAGAAAATGACTAATATGAAGAGAAATGTTAAAAAAGGCCACTTCAGCTGCTTCCATCTTTAAGTCCCTAAATATCACCGAATGTCAAGGATTCAAGAAATCCATTGTCCCAAAGAACAGCACAAGTAATATGGCCAATGCACATCCATGCACAAGAAAGTGCTGTTGAGTGCAGGTGAGGCATTTCACAACTTCGGACTTTTGAGGAGCCAATTCCTAGATTTTTAGTTATGTCGCAGTCTGAGGGTTAAACCCCTTGTAATTGAAGAATGAGGTGATCTAGGATACCCACTTGTATAAGTTTGGCATATCAGTACAACAAAATAAAAACTTTCCGGGGAATGAGAGTTTTCGAACAAATTACGTATCTAAAGTTTTATATAAGCAGGCAAATGATGTTGCACAACAATTTTAATATTTAACCAAGGTAAGAAATATATTAAAATGATGGAAAATAGAAAATAGAAAGATTTTCTTAATTGCATTTTAAATATAAAAAATAATAACAATCTGTCCATGCGTAACCATAGGTGATGTGTTGTATATAATATTGCAGTCACATATAATAATTAATATACATTTAATACGTTTTATAGATGAAACATTAAATCTGTAAAGGAATTTTTCGGATAACATGTATGAGATATCGCACAATAAAAGTATATTAATATACACTCAAGCATGGTATATTATGCATGAGGCTTGCTAGCAGCACATGCACCTTTTCAGTAAGAACATCTGCCAACCTTGCAAGTGTGCAGGACATCTCTACAGGACCTAAGGTGGCCCCAACTATGAAAGCATAGTAAAACATCGATATGGTCCACCCATCAATGGGCTAACTCTATATGAAAATAATGGACGATTAAAAAATAAGCTGAGCAGATGTTGACATTCAACATGCACGTGGTACACCTGATAACAGAACCAGTCTTAGCGCCACTTGGATTCACATGTGAGTAAACTGTGAAGGTGCATTTCATACAGACACATATACACGCACACATGCACACAAAGATACAAAGAGAGACACAGGCAAAAAGTGAGATATGAACACACACACATAGATAGATAGATCAGTAGGTAGGTAGATAGGTAGATATATGTATTATGCATGTATGTATACATCCAGACACACATACATATTTATTTAATTATATATGTATTATGCACGTATGTATACATACATATGTAATTATGTAGCTGGTACATATGAATGTATGCCTGTGTATGTTGGAGCATGCGTGTGTACATGTGTGTAAACCTAATGTCTTAAGTGACTGGTTACTTGAATAGTTTCATTGTATCATGTGTCTATCACACAGTTCCTTACCAATGCTCATCTTATGGTGTTAGTGTTGACGTGCAACACAATTGAAATTTTCTGAGAATTAAAACATACGTTTCTTCTCAGTATGGTAGCCACCTGTATTAAACCATCTAATCTTTAAAAGGTAAAAAAATAAAAATAAAAATAAAAATAAAAATCATCAGATAAATGTATTTTGTAACATTACTCACTTTCTGAGGTCTGCTAGTCCCATATGCATGTAAAATGCAGCCCCCTAAAGGCCGTCACAAGTGCCACGCTGGTAAATGTCCCATATATCTGAGATGGCCATCAGTTAGGGTCCAACATTTAGATGCCCAGCTCACACATCAGGTCAATCCACACATCATGTAGGCACAGTGAACAAAACCAATGGACAGAACTTGTGCAAGTTATTCTAAGCCATCCATTAGTTTCAAACACCATGGCCCACCTGGTGAGTAAATTAGTTGGACATCTGGTCCAGGGCATTTAAATTGTGGGACCCACCTGATGGATGGCCTGGATCTCACATATGTGCCACATTGGCATATGTGGTGAAGTGCAGAGAGGCAGCCTTATGGATGCATTCCTGCAACATTTTCATTATTGACAAACAAACTTCAAGCAGCATTTTCCAGTTTACTAAAAAGAAGTGATTAACACTTTTCAAGAAGCAGACACTGAATTCTGAAGCAATATAAGCTACAGGTGGCTCCTATGCGTGTAAATTAGAGAGTCATAATTGTGAAGGAATGCGGCAGTCATCGAGATCACCGTGTGAGTTAGTGAAGCCACTGACTATCATTCCATATTGATAAACTCTTTAAACAAATTCAGTTGGATGCTTACAGTGCAGGGAACTGAGCTCCTCCCAAGCTGGGGCCAGGTTGGAACGATTCCTTCTCTTACTGGAGCTCTAAGAGGCCATGCACGCCCAAACATCCTTTTCCTCACAGCAAGGGGCCTCTCCGTCTCACCCAACTGCCTGAAACTAGATGGCAGCCTGCTGTCGCTGCTTGCAATGCCTCTTATTTCTGGGCTGTGGTAGCATGGCTCAAGGATGTCATAGATGTTTAGGCTACCGATGTCCTGAGAGGAGTAGATCAGATTGAAAGAATTTTAGATTTTGTAGGACGATGTGAAACTCCTGGATAGCGGTTTAGATAGATATCCATCTTACATCATCAACTTTGTTCAGCTTGTTCTCACATCTTTCATCGGCAGGATTCCAGTAACTTCCTTGACAAGCAGCAGTAACCTCCTACAATATGTGCATCTCACAACATGCTCAGATTCTGTTCAACTTCCAAAATAATTGCTAGGGCAATCTTCCCAAGAAGACATTGAAGAGGTTTTTGCCGCTCAGATGCAAAACATGCCTTATGTGCTAGATACAAGCCACTGATTCAGTGGAAGCCATCATGAGCATGCCTTAAACCAAAAAGAATCATGCTGGTCCACTTGTCACATGGTCCACACAAGAAAAAAAAATAGAACATTGGAGCATGTGTGGCCCACTTGATAAGGTGAGGCTTCCTGGGCTTCAGGCCAGGGGATGTTCACACTGTCCCCAACCTGACACATGGCCAAGATCTTGCACATTGATCCCACGTGTGCAAGTGTGCGACAAATTGCATTGGCATCTCTCATCTTCTAAATATGCATCCTTTTTATATGCATCAAATGAAAGGAGACAAGTATCATGGTATGACAAAAGCAGCAAGTCTTTTCAGAAAAAAACTCCGAATAGATATTAAAAGATATTACTCCAAGATTGCTGAAATTAGCACAGAGTTTCACAGTTGAATATTGAATTTGCAGTATGCAAATGGGTTGCATACCTGAAACAGATCGTCTGATATCAGGCCCATCCCATGTGCAAATGGTACAAGAGCATTGCCATCAAATACTGTGTCAGTGACTCCATTTCCTACAATGTATCCCTGGATGGGAAAATCCACATTCAAACTAAGCACACTGGCATCACTCATATGTATATCATTATTATCATAAATTTATACTGGAAACAACACAAGCATCTTAGACAATACTCAACACAAGAATTATCTAATATGAGCAGTTTTCCAGTTTTTACAAGTGAGGCCCATGGTTGTGTCACAGACTGTTGATGTGATAAGCATCACTGAGGATGGTCCATCACCCGAAATCTCCTAGATGGGGAGATCCTAACTCTTCAATAGGTGACCAGCAAATAGATAGCAGGCCAAATTCAACCATATATAGGACAAAGCTTCAATGGGCAGGATCTCATAGTTGGGTGAATGGGGGGCATCTGTTTGGATCACAGAAGCATGCATCTGTTTGGATCACAGAAGCATGGATCTTGCTTGTACAAAATGAGAATAGGAGCCTACTATAGATGTTCTCATGTCGAGCATTGTATAAAACCCAAAATACAATCACCAAGAAGTCTGACCTTAAAGTTCAGAATTGGCTTCACACCAGCTTCGATACCTGCAAGAGACCATCGAGTTATGCACAAACATCCCATTACAACATAAATATTCTACTCATATCAGCTAATGAAATACCTTTGACCACTTCAGAAGCAAGAGTTGGCACATAAACTCCAGCATAAGACTCTCCAGCTATAAAAAATGGATTCACCAGGAACTCCGGATATTGCTCAAACCACTGCTTGCATGACAAATAGCAGAATACATGTCTTGAGCGTAAATAACAGTGAGCAGTACCCTATGTTTGAACAGCTATGCATCACATAAGAATATTACAGGTATACACCGCATGAGTGGATATGGAACTCCTGAAAATATAACAGTTAGATACAAGATTTGCTGCCTCCATGTGCCTTTACAGTGGCACAGTTGCCAATCAACATTACCAAGCCATGTGCTTGTTCTGTTATGAATCATGAAATCCGGATGATGTTAATATTTTAGTGACCCAAAATTATGGTTACATACTCTTTCTATTGATCAAGTTCTAATGTGAGACTTTGCTAAGCAGCACACATGTGTGTGCAATAAAGTCATGTACACAACAGACATTTGCCAGCATGGAACATGGGTGCGAAATCCAATCCATCCATCAGTTTGGTCCAACCATCTACATGTTTTCCAAAAAATAGATATGGTACACAGTCCACTCGGTATGTGAGTCCCAATATCGGAAAGAGGTGGATGGTTTAGAAAACTTCAGCCATGTTTTCAGAGCCATACATTTGTTTTGAAAACTGTGCATCACGTGACCAGTGCATCAGATCAGCCTGATTCTTGGGCTGGGGTGTCAATATAGTGGTGCCATTCTGATGGATGGATTGGATCTCGGACCTATCGTGCCATGCTGGCACACATGTGGCAACTGGCATGTAGATGAGCTTTATGGCACATGTGTGTGCGCTAAACAAAGCTCTCTAATGCAAATTTATATTCACAATGTTGAGATTTATACTTTGCTATTTCGGCAGCATGAATAAAATATGATATGCATTCGGTGTCTATAATAATAATATTCATGATTGCCTTTATAAACTTCATTATGAATTCATATGTACAACATTATTGCATTACTTAGTGTGCATGTTGCAGTGATCCGCACATGGTTCTGAATGTTGGTATCGGTCGGCGTACCGGCCCGGTAGAAAAATGTTATGATATGGCGTCGCGCATCAGTATTGGGGCATGTCGGCCAGAATTCTTTTTAAAGCAACACACACACACACACGCACACACATACATATAAATATATGCATATATATTAGAAAATTAGGAAAAATGAGATATCCAAGAATCTATCATTTTTTCTTGTGTTTTGACTATGCATCAGACGGTGTATCGGACCATTCTTTGATAAGAATGTTGTCCGTCGGTTTGACTTATTAAAGGTCAACTAAATGGGCCCTAATTGAACACAAATCAAGCATGATTTGGTGAACTAGGGCCCATTACATTGAAATACAACAAAAAGAAGATGAAATTATTTTTATTTTTTTTTAAAGTGAAGGTTTACCCTTCTTTGCAATCTTCCCGTAATAGTCCACTTCACTTCGATTTGTTGTATCCTATTCAAATCATTTCTTTTGATCCCAAAATAGGTCTAGATCTAGCCTAAAATAAGTTTTTAAGCTTCTTCCATGATTTAAGTGGAAAAAAAAATTGGAGATACGAGTGGAATTAAAAAAAATATATATCAAAATTGGGCTTTTATGGGTGTATCGGCTTGTATCGGTCCCATATCAATGCCAATACGCCTCGTATCAACCGATTCGGGCCAATATAGGTCTCTTTTTTTTTTCCATATAGGGCTGATACGACCCCATATCGCATATCGGCTCATGAAAATATGGATACAATACGGCCGTATTGGCCGATCTGATACGGATATTCATATCCATGAACCCACATGATCTAATCCCTAGCGTACCATATATTCTAGGAAGTAGCGTACGGTCTCGGTGTACTAGTTCCTGTACCACATTACCGAACACCCGCAGTCCACGTAACCTTGGTGCCAACATGGCATGCTTGTGGGACATCAAAACTGGGCCCGATGTGGACCCCACCATACAGATGATGTGGCACCAAAATCAGGCCAATAGAATCATCAGGAGCACCGCACTATGGTTGTTGTGTATAGTTGGAAATTTCACTGTTCATTGATTTCATATAGGGTTGGCATGCCTAAGTATCAGATGGCATGATATTTTTTCCAAGTTATCATCGCAATGCCTTATGCATGGCTCAGATGTCCCTCACACGTGTCCATGTCAGCACGTGGGCCATATCCAAGGGTGCATTTGGGGCTAGCAAACATCTTTTAGATACTAGGGATCATGCTTTTGTGATAAGATACCTTGAGAAGAAATGTGTGACTATCTGAGGCAGTCTTCAGATCTCCTGTATTGTAATCATCTCTGAAATTGGAGTAAGATAGTCCAACACCAGCAGGGGAGTCCAAATAGATTATGTTTGAAACCTGAAACGAGAAGTGCATATGTGATGCAGAGATTTTAGTTCAATATGGTAGAAGAAAGCAGTGGATCCAAATGGTAAATCTTGTGCTTAAATATTTTATCATATCTTCGCTGCTTCCATCCATCCTACACAGAAGCTTTGAATGGATATGATAGTTGTTGGTGGACAAGATCACGAATGTTTTCTTATCTTACCTTAGACCAGCTGTATGGATTGAGATGCAATTGCGGCAAGCTTCCAGCTTTTCCCACTTGAAAATTGAATGGGCCTGCCAATTCAGCAGAAAACATTGAATCTAATGTGATCTACACGAGTGGGATAGTAACTCTATTGACTAATAGGTATCTTCAAGAATGGAGATCCCCTAAAAGTGAAAATAACTAGGTTTCTAATTAGTCTTAGACCTGATCTTTTCTACCATTCAATTGTTTGAAAGGTGAGTTGCAATTTTAAGATATTATAAATATGCCGAACAAGTGGTCATAATTGCTAACAGAGTAAATTTTTGCACAGGGATATATTATTTATATAAGTTAGTATTTGTACAATGTCTTTACTTAAGTGACCAAATATATCCCTCTATGGTGGATGCAGTAGTGGATCATTGACCATTTCATCAAAAGAAGAATACTGTCCTTTGCACCGAGAGATCCTCTTCTTACATCACTTCTGATAGTGTTCTCTTTACATTTTCCTTAATATTTTTGTCCTTTCCTACCCTTCGTCCTCTCTAATCTTCTTTCTTTTACTACAATCCTAAACCTTTTCTTCATCAAAGTCTTATATTCTTTCATATAAACTTCTTATTCTTTCCTCCCCAAAAGAAGTTTCTCTGCTTCAGACATTTCCAACTGAGAGGTATCCTTGTGGAGAACACTACTCTCTAATGCCATTTTAAGGAGTATTTGTCAGAAAAGAAACAAAAGAACCATCAAGGCTATATTCATGCCTGTCAACATGTTGAAAGAAGCAACCAAGAACTGAACCATCAAGGCTATATTCATGCCTGTCAACAAGTTGAAAGAAGCAACCAAGAATTTTCTCATAGAATGGGATAGAGCAGCTGAAGCTTTCTTCAAGTATGTCCCTAGTTCTAATATGATGAGAAGCTGGAATGAGGTAATGAATAACCATATCAAAAGGCCAAATATGAAGGTCCCTTGGATTACTACTCCTAGGGGCTAGTGGAAACTTAGCTAGTTGAGGAATCCAGTCCCTTCCAGAATGAAGGGAGGGGAGGTGCTGTTAGGGATAATTGAGGCCAATGTTTTAAATATCAACAATATCGGCCAATATATCCCACGATATATCTTGTATCCCACCTGTGCGATACAAAACGCATAGGGAGTGCCGATCTATCCCACATGTTCGATCCGGTGAGCATTTTCAATTTCCAATCCATTTTCTTTTGTTGAAATTATGTTAAATCAGTGTCAAATGGTAAGAAATCGATTGGTTCTACATGTTTTGCATAAAAAAATCATGAAGTTAGAGCTTTGATTTCGATATCCATTGGTTCTTCATGTTCTCCATGTTTTTTTTTTTTGCCGAATTTTTCCTACAACCAGCTGTCAATTAAGACTAATTTCAAAGTATTTAGGAGTATTTCATAACATATACTCTAATTTCGAAATTTGAGTATGGGTGGTCCGATTTGGGGAAAATTCTAAATTTCCCCAATTTCCCCTAAATTGCTTGCAATGTTGCACTTCAAACATGAAATCAAGCATGTATGAGGGCCGATTGATGGGGACATCATGCGCACGCCCCCCACCTACGCACATATTCAAGGAGGAGGCGGGCCCCACTTTCGATCTGGATCGACGACGACATCTTTGGAGGGCCTCACAGTTAGGGGCTGCTATGGGGCTTTGGAGTGGACCCGATCATAACATAGATTCTACTATCGGATCTCATGATCGTGGCCCACTAATTTAGATGATTTAGGATTTTGAGTTTTGATTACTTTTGTTATTAGAAACTTTATGAACGGTTTTGATTACTTAGTATTTATTTGCTTTAAGTTTTGGTATTAGAGCGCGCACATAGCGCAAGGGTAAAATTGTCTTTTGGGGTTTAGGGTTTTCTTATAAATAAAGCAACCCCATGCAGGTATTGGTATGAAGTTTATGAATAAAATTCCTGCATTTTCCTCTCTATCTCTTTGGGTTGAAGAATCAAAGTGGGTGTGAAACCCTCCCTTCCTCGAACGGCTAACTACCGTGGTGTGAAGCCACACCCGTTCCAAATCACCTCCACCTCTTTACACCCCACATCCATCATCTTTTACATCCCTTCCATCTTCAGATTCACCCTCTCTCGTACCCAAGTTCTCTTCTACAGCAGTGCACAACACATTTCCAGATTCTGGCCCATCAGGGGGGGCTGAAACTTCGGCGGAGTACCATGCACTTGTCTGGCGACGGATTGATGCGAAATTTGGCATGGAGGCAGCCCTACCCTGGCCGATCCTAGCCTAGAAGTCAGTTCCTGACTTTGTGGGCCCCACACACGTGCGGACTGTTGGGAACGCACGTGCGCCCAGGGTCGTCTGCTGTCCAGCAAATGTGACTCATCTCAGGTTCTATTTTCCTTCTCTTTAAACTTAAATCAAACCCCTTAATCTAGATCCCTAACCCTAAGAGTCTCAAATCCTAATTATTCCCAATTTTCGAACCCTAGACTTTCCCCCAAATTGAAACATGGTGAATCTCTTGAATTGGGGAACAATCCTTTGCAAAAATGGATGACTCTTACAATCCTTTGGGCTTGTTTGGTTTATAATTTTAATTTGATCTAGCCTTAAAATTGTGTACGCTTGGACCCTCATAAATTCCCCTTTTTGAATATTTGATTGTATGTAGGATGTGGAATTTTGTGATTGTTTAAAATTAGTATAATTTAAAGCTTGAGCTCTTGCATGTCATATTTAATTTCATGTCCTACATCAAATTTAGTATCAGAGCACAAGGTTTTCATAGGGGAATACAATGCATGATTAGGGGTTAGTTCATATTTTATTATTATTATTTTTTTTATATGCACTGCACCCATTTATTTAGGGTTGTTTAGAAGTCCATAATTCATGATATAGGCTGCTAAAATTTCTGTTATCAGAAAGTTAGCGATTCACATTGCTGAATTTTCTGTTATCCATTTATTTTGATAGCTATATTGCTAGATTTTTATAGAGTTGCGTAATTTCGTTCATATAGCGTCATATAAGTTCATCTAATGTCATTAGGGTGCATATAGTGGAGTCTAGGAGCATATAGTTGCATCTTAGGACCCCTTGAGCTGTGTAGTGCATGCCCACACGTACTGGACGCGACTTTGGTCTGCGCCCCATCATGAACATCGAGCAACTTACCGCGTCTCTTAGGAGAATAACCCAAAAGTTGGACGCCATGGATGTAAGCATTAAAGCATCTTCGCAACAGGTTAATAATCGCTTGGACCAATTAGATGCGCACGTCCATCAAGTTGAAACCTCCACCCGAGCGAACACCACTATTGGTGAAGATACCCAATCTTAGGCAGGTGGTCAGGAAGATAGACAAGGGAATGGGACTGGCCAAAGAAATGGGAGTGGGCGCGCAACTGTGCACCCACCCCGCGAGGGGCATCGTGATCATTATGACCTAGATGCACAACTCCTCAAGGGAGTTAGGGTAGAGGCCCCTACGTTTAATGGCCAATTGGACCCTAAGGCTTTTTTAGATTGGTTGGTGGATATGGACTACTACTTTGAGTGATACGACATGTCAGATGCTCGCCAAGTCCGATTTACCAAGATGAAGCTTGTGGGCCAAGCAAAGAGGTTTTGGACTACTGTGGAACGGAAAAAAAAAAAAAAAAAAAAAAGGTTGAGGGAACCCCCAATAGTCCATTGGGAAGAAATGAAAGAAATTCTAAAAGAGAAGTACCTCCCTTTCTCTTATTACTTGAGGTCGGTTGAAGACTGGCAATCTCTTCGACAAGGTTCCATGAGTGTGGCTGAGTACATTGAGAAGTTTGAGGAGTACTTGACCCAGTGTGAGGTTGAGGATGATCCCGTACTCACTCTTGCTCGATTTAAGACGGGCCTTCGTTCTGACATTAGGAGAGAGTTGCTCGTCAAAGACATGGATACTCTTGAACAGATGTATCAAGTGGTGTTTGAGGTCGAGCAATACCTCAAGGCATCTATGGGAAGGCGGTTTGAGCCCCGTGATTCTGGCGCTAAGGCCAACCCTTCTAGGGCTAAGCCTAGCACTGGAGATCAATATAAGCCTTCCAGTAGTTCTCAATGTAGGCCAAAGGATGATAAGGGTAAAGGAGTTGTTGGGTCTAGCTTGCGTAGAAGCGATGCGACTAGGTGTTTTAGATGTCAGGGGTTTTGTCATTTTGCTCACCAATGTGGCACGAGAGGGCACTAAGGTGTTCCTTATTGATGGGCAAGTAAAAGTAGTGCCCCCAGAAAGTGACAGTGAGATGGAAGAAGATGAGCCAACGGAGATCCCTAGCGATGAGGAAGAGGGAGCGCAAGAGACTGCGCCACTTGCAATTGTTCATTGCGCCTTTGCACGAGTAAAGAATACCGACAATTGACACCACAACACAATCTTTTATACCTATGCAAAATATGGTAATAAGAGTTGCAAGATGATCGTGGATAGTGGTAGTTGTGCCAATGTGGCATCCACTAGCACTGTGAGTCATTTGGGCTTGAAGCTTAAAACCCATCCCCAACCCTATAAAGTGTCTTGGGTTGATGAGACTTCCATTCCAGTCTTACACCGTTGTCTTGTTCCTATTCAGTTTGGATCATATAAAGACACTCTAGTGTGATGTTGTTCCCATGGATGTTAGTCATATCATTTTGGGTAGGCCCTAACTCTATGACAGGGATGTCACCATATTTGATCGTTCGAATGTATGTACATTTTGGTTTGAGGGCAAGAAAGTCAAGTTAAATCCACTTCCACCCAAGAACATGACTGGAAAGGAGTCCACCACATAGTGGTGCGAGCATGTAACAGCCCGGATTTTTGCTAACCTGGAATTAGACGTCCTTAGGCAATGGGCCGCTCCTAACACCTTATTAACTTGTCAGAACTCAACCCCAAAGTCTAAAACTGCTTTTGAACCCATTTCTTTCACAAATCCCACCCTTCACCACCTTGTTCTTTCAATTTTCCTAAGTACTTTCACCCTAGACACTATCTTAAACTAGTTAAGTGTTATAACTTGGATCACTTTATATACAAACTACAAAGGCCTAGGTACCACCTCAGACAGAAATCTTATAGGACTAAATCCTTTAGAAATGAGACAAAGTAACTAAGTGCTAAACTAGATTAGCTACGAAATCCGTTTGATCCACTTTAAATACAATCTACAAGACCCAAAACTTGTACAATCATTGACATTAGGTTACCCTAAAATCTAGGATCAATCTCATTACCCGGCTGCTCTCGGGAGCATCTCGAAACTCCGTATCAGTTCTAAACCGCACATCGGGAGTCCGAATAATATGAGTTAAGGACTTGAGACCGCCTCGCTGGGCTTGACAACCATCTCAGAAATCAAATCTAGATAGTGTCCCACGGCTGTTCGCTTGAGTCTGGAGCGAGAGAGTGTGAGAACACTTGTTTCTTTCCAAAATAAATATCTTGAATAGTAATCTGAGACTCGTCGCTTGCGGATCAAGATAAGTTGAACTGACCGTCGAACCGACCCAAATACACCCTCGGATCAGGAAAAATTTCATAAACATTTACATGTACTCGGAATTTCAGATCTAGATCCGCTGACCGTTGAACTGAAACTAGTCCGCCACGCGTGATCTGGAAATCCGACTGAAATGAAAACTTAACTAAACATAGATCCAGTGTTAGTGAGCTTAAGTCCGACCTTTGGCTCAAGGAGGCCCGCCAGAAGTCCTCCGTTGAGTGAAACAACCCACTTTGGCTATAACCCAAGTATACCTTGACACCTGAGTCTATTTTGGAGACTTTTAGACTATATAAGGACCTTAGAATCCTCTCTCTCACAGCCATACGAATTTGAGAGAAACCCTGAGAGAAAAGAGAGAAAAGAGAGAGAAAGTGTGAGAGAAGTGGGCAATCTCCCTGCCACTTTACCCCGCCATTGCTGAGCTACACCACGCATTTCTAATCGCTTTCCTGCGATTTCGACAAATCCGTTTCTAGGTAAGAAACTCTAACCCTAAACTGATTTGGGGTTTTAAGAGTTGTAGGTTATGAAATAGCTAACCTATTTCATTCTATAGGTTACCAAACTGCCGTATTCAGAAACTTAGCAATTTTATCGACTCCGTTTCGATTCTACGACAAAAGGTGCGGACTTTAGGTGTATAGGTTATGGTTTTCAACGCTTTCAATGTCAGATAATGATAGATTCATGACCTGCATGCAATTGCACATGTATAAGGTGCTTTCTGTTTTCCGTTTCGATTAAAGATGTAGATTATGGAATTTTAGATATTCTAGGTATTCGTAGAAAATACCGTATACGTATAAATTTTGGAAATGTACTTGACATGATTATTTGTTGTATGAATATACGATATATGGATAAAATACTTATTTGGCGAAAGGATTCACCCAAATACATGTTTTACTAATATGCACTGTATGTAGAAATACTGTATTGTAGAAGGTACCGTATACATATATATTTTAGAGATGTGTTTGCCATGATTATTTGTTGTATAAATATATTATATATGTGTAAAATATTTGCTTGGCGAAAGGACTCGCCCTAATACATGTTTGTTAACATACACTAAGTATGTTGAAATAGTGTATGTTAAGTGTTTGTGAAAATGCTTGTGTGAGTAAGTGTTTGGATGTTGATGCCTTAGGAGGGTGATGGGATTCTCAGCTACCTTAGAGACATGTATGATTTCCTCCATGAGGTTGTTTACTTAAACCACTTGTGAAATATATGTGTTTGTATTCCTATTTATGTAGTGCTTTATAACATGCTCTATAATATATTGTATGATATGCTTGTTAACATGCTCAACTGCTTGTATGACTTTATTTATGTAATGCGTATGTTTAAATTCATGTTTATGTTGTATGATCCGTCATGGGTGATGGGGGAGTGGTGTAACGATTCCGCAATGTACTGCAAATGTACCTAAACGATAATATCATACTTTGATTTTATGATTTGAATCTTGATCCATTACTGCTTTAACTATCTGTAATTGAATGTGATTGGGGTTATTAGTTATAGTCCAGACAATCGGTAACGGGATTGAATTCGTGGCTAAGATTTATTTGCCACGTGAGATGTGATCGACGAACCCGAGTCGTACTTCGGTTAGCGATAGTGGTTGGCCACACGAAGTGTTTTTGTGCTTCATATCATTCAACTTGTTGTGCGCTTGAGCTAGCTGAGCTCATCAAGTAACCCGATCTATCTAATGTCTGTTCACCATGTTTGGTCGTCGTGCTTGAACTGGGGTACCAAACTTACCAAAGGAAATTCCTTTTAACCATGGTACCTCGATCCGCTAAGACTCATGAGCCGGCATGATGGTATGGGACACCGTGGTCGAGCTCGGCCTCTACCTGGGGCCACGTGCCTCCCCGTAGTGACCAAAGTGAGCAACCGACTCGTGAGCCGATTATGGTGGTATGGGACACTATATTCGAGTCGACACTATTTGATGGGTGATGGGGGAGTGGTGCAACGATTCCGTGTAATAGCCTCAGCGTGCACTGACCGTATCCAAAGTAGTGACCTCGAGCATACTCTAAATCTGCGGTGAGGCGATGAGCCTTCCCGTAGTAACAGAGTATAAACTAGGCCTGTATTGATAACGTGATGGGGGAGTGGTGCAACGATTCCGTGTAACAGTCCTGACAGCCCTTGCAACGACCTAGAAACACACCATCGTATGAGATTGTCTAGGACTGACGACCCTAGAATGGATCATGTTTGGGAATGATACAAGGGAGGTACCTTAGTTTCCCAATCCTGCTGTTTGAAATGGACTAATAACAACTCGGTAATCATACTCATCATGCATTGCATCTGCCTGGAAGATGTGGAGCACTGAGGAAAGAAAGCATGCCTCGAACGAAGATGGTGTCGTATGAGGGAGTATGTCGGTGAGGGCATACATCATGACTGCATTCATACTTGCATTAATAAGAGTAGTTAGAATTGTTTGATTGTACTGCTTTATCATTACTGCTTGACTGAATTGATAACATGCTAACCTATGCCTTATTGTTCCACTGAGTTGATCACTCACTCCCACGTTACGGGACGGTGTTTGCAACACCAACCAGATTTGTTGAGTTTCAGGTGATGGCGATGCTTTGAAGCAGAGCCGGACTACTACTATGATGTTGAGGAGGAGTTCTCCTACATATAACTCTTTGACAGGTCTATGAAGACCTAGTAATGTATTGACTGGGCTATGGTACTCGGGATAGAAGACATTATACTTCCTCACATTTGGTAAAATTTAGGATTGTACTTGTAATTATTTAACCTGGTAACATTATCACACTCTGGAGACTCACTATAGTTTTTATATTTTATATGTCTATCACAGTCTTCCGCTTGCAATTTAACTGTCTCTGGAGTATGATATGTTGTTTTGGCTTAATCTCACTCATGTTCAATGCACGAATACAGTCAACATTCAATCATCATTCATTTTGTTGCATAAGTGATTTTCTAGAACTCGGGAGTTGAGTTACTACTCGACCCACGATTTTCGGGACGTTACAGAGTAGCTCGAAGGAAATGAAGCAATCGAAGTCCAAGTCTAAGCCTCTTCATATTCTAAATGTCAAAGACTTTGAGCGAGAGACTGAGTCGGACTCATGGTGTACACTCTTGTAGCTAGGGAGAGTGCATTAGGCTAGTGTAGAGTTACCCACTGAGGCCATTTCGATAGTGGATGAGTTTCGTGATGTCTTTCCTAATGATCTACCAGATGAGCTTCCCCCTATGAGGGATACACAACACGCCATTGATTTAGTCCCTGAGGTGACTCTACCAAACCTCCCTCATTACAAAATGAACCCAAAGGAGCATGCAGAATTGAAGAGGCAGGTTGACGAGCTCCTAAAAAAGGGTTTCATTCGATAGAGCATGAATCCGTGTGTCATGCCCGCCCTTCTTACACCTAAGAAGGATGACACATGGAGGATGTGTGTTGATAGTAGAGTCATCAACAAAATCACAATCAAATATCGGTTTCCCATACCGCGTCTTGATGACATGTTGGACATGATGGCCAATGCTACTATCTTCTCAAAAATTGGCCTCAAAAGTGATTATCACCAAATCCTTATACCCCCTAGCGACGAATGGAAACAGCCTTCAAGACGAAGGATGGGCTATACAAGTGGTTAGTTATGCTTTTCGGGCTGACTAATGCCCAGACTACCTTCATGCGTGTGATGACCCAAGTGTTGAGGCCCTTTATAGGGAAGTTCCTGGTTGTCTACTTTGATGATATCCTGATTTATAGCATAACCAAAGAACAACACCTCAACCATTTGAGGCAGATTTGTGGGATCCTTAGAACCAAAATATTGTACACTAACCTAAAGAAGTGTGCATTTATGTCTAACAGTGTTATCTTCTTAGGTTTTATTGTGTCGTCTGAGGGAGTGTCGATGGATCCCGAGAAGGTCAAGGCCATCATCAATTGGCCTGAACCGCGCAGTATTAACGAGGCACACAACTTTCACGGCTTAGCCACCTTCTATAGACGGTTCATTCGAAGCTTCAGTTCCATTATGGCTCCCATCACGGATTGCATAAAAAAGGAGAGTTTCAATGGACGAAGGCAGCCTTGAAGGCCTTCAAGGAGATAAAGGTCAAGATGACCGAAGCTCCAGTCACGTGACTTCCGGATATTTTAAAAGTTTTTGAAGTCGCATGCGACGCGTCAGGAGTCGGAATAGGAGTACTTAGTTAGGAAGGGCACCCTGTCGCCTTTTTTTGTGAAAAACTGAATGAGGCAAAACAAAAATACTCCACCTATGACAAAGAATTATACGCGGTAGTGCAATCGTTGCACCACTGGCGTCATTATCTATCGCCGCAAGAATTCGTCTTGTTCTCAGATCATGAGGCCTTGAGATATCTGAACTCTCAGAAGAAATTAAACCCTAGGCACGCCAAGTGGGTTCAGTTCCTTCAAGAGTACACTTTTGTACTTAAGCACAAGGCCAGTGTAAAGAATAAGCCTGCCGACACGTTGAGTCATCAAGTCGTATTACTCAATTCCATGAATGTCGAAGACATGGGGCTCGAGCGTGTCAGAGAAGAATATTCTGAATGCCCCGATTTTGAAGTTGTGTACGCATCGTTGTTAGAAAGTCCATCAGGAGCTAGCAGTAGTATTTAATATTAGACGGATATTTGTTTAGAAGTGACCGTTTGTGCATACGTCGCACCTCCCTCTGCGATTTTCTTGTCTAGGAGTTACATTCAGGAGGAGTCGTAGGTCATTTTGGTCAATACAAGACCATTGCCCTGGTGACGAATAAATTCTATTGGCCAAGCCTAAAGCGAGAAGTAGCCAAAATTATAGAGCAGTGTCGTACTTGTCAACTGGCAAAGCAGAAAAAACAGAATACGGGGCTATACATACCTTTGCCAATTCCATTCGCCCCTTGGCAGGACATCAATATAGACTTCGTGCTTGGGCTTCCCAAGACTATTCGAAAAGATTCCATATTTGTTGTCGTGGACCGTTTTTCTAAAATAACCCACTTCATCCCTTGTTCGAAGACTTCTGACGTATCCCATGTTGCCAAATTGTTCTTCAGTAAGGTTGTCAAACTTCATGGGTTACCCAAAACCATAGTGTCTGACCGTGATGTGCGGTTCATGAGTTATTTTTGGAAGACACTATGGCATATGATGAGTACTAGGCTCCAATTTTCTTTTGCCTACCACCCTCAAACTGATGGTTAAACTGAGGTGGTTAACAGGAGCCTAGGAAATTTACTCAGGTGTTTAGTGGGGAGCACAACAGGACGTGGGACACTGCACTACCTATGGCCGAGTTTACATTTAATAGTTTTGTCAATAGATTCACGAATTTAAGTCCTTTTGAAGTCGTTACTGGTTATAAACCTAGGAAGCCTATTGATCTTGTCCCAATGTCTCTGTCCCATAAGCCATCAGAGTCTGCAGAGCCCTTTGCATATCATATTCATTCATTGTATCAAGAAATCAGGCGAAAGATCAATACTAGTAATGAACAGTATAAATTTTCTACAGACCAACATAAACAATTCAATGAATTCAATGTATGGGACTCTGTGATGGTCCGTATCAGGCTAGAGCGGTATCTTCAAGGAGCCGTTCAGAAATTACACGCGTGTAGTGCTGGACCATTCAAAATTATAAAACGAGACCGTCTATTTGCGTATATGGTAGATCTTCCACCTTCCATGGGAATTAGTTCCACATTCAATGTGGAGGATCGAGTTGCATTTCAGGGGACCACTGATACATTGTCCGGCCTTTCACCTAATCATCCTGATTCCCCAGACCTTTCCCTTAACCCATGGCCCTTTTCCAACCCATCTTCTCAGCCTCTACCTCCCATACCTACCCTTCCCACACCCAGAGAGGAGATAGGGGATATTCTAAACCATCAGATAGTATCGACGTTGGACGGCGGCTTTCAAAAGTTCATCGTCAAGTGGAAGTCACGCCCAGCTTCAGATAGTACGTGGCTCATGGAGGAGGAGCTTCATAGACTTGATCCAGACATCTTGGAGCAGTTCAGGAGTTTTGTTTCGCCAGTGGCAAACCTTCACAACTGGGGAGAGTTGTGAGGACATCATGCGCACGCCTCCCACCCTACGCACATATTCAAGAAGGAGACGGGGCCCACTTTCGATCTAGATCGACGACGACATATTTGGAGGGCCTCACAGTTAGGGGATACACTATGGGGCTTTGGAGTGGACTCGATCATCACATAGATTCTACCATCGGAACTCATGATCGTGTCCCACTAATTTAGATGATCTAGGATTTTGAGTTTTGATTACTTTTGTTATTAGAAGCTTCATGAACGGTTTTGATTGCTTAGTATTTATTTGTTTTAAGTTTTGGTATTAGTTCGCACATATGGCACAAGGGTAAAATTGTCTTTTGGGGTTTAGGGTTTTCTTATAAATAAAGCAACCCTATGTAAGTATTGGTATGAAGTTTATGAATAAAATTCCTGCGTTTTCTTCCTCTCTATCTCTTTGGGTTGAAAAATCAAAGTGGGTGAGAAACCCTCCCTTCCTCGAAGGGCTAACTACCGTAGTGTGAAGCCACACCTATTCCAAATCACCCTCACCTCTTTACGACCCCACATCCATCATCTTCTACATCCCTTCCATCCTCAAATTCACCCCCTCTCGTACCCAAGTTCTCTTCTACAACAGTGCACAACAGATTTCCAGATTCTGGCCCATCAGGGGGCTGAAACTTCGATGGAGTACCACGCACTCACCTGGAGACGGATTGATGCGAAATTTGGCATGGAGGCAGCCCTACCCTGGCCAATCCTAGCCTAGAAGTCAGTTCCGGACTTTGTGGGCCCCACACACGTGCAGACTGTTGGGCACGCACGTGCGCCCAGGGCCATCTGTTGTCTAATGCATGTGGCTCATTTCAGGTTCTGTTTTCCTCTATTTTCCTTCTCTTTAGACTTAAATCAAACCCCTTAATCCAGATCCCTAACCCTAAGAGTCCCAAATCCTAATTATTCTCAATTTTCGAACCCTAAATTTTTCCCCAAATTGAAACATGGTGAATCTCTTGAATTTGAGAACAATCCTTTGCAAGAATAGATGACTCTTACAATCCTTTGGGCTCGTTTGGTTTATAATTTTAATTTGATCTAGCCCTAAAATTGTGTACACTTGGACCCCCATAGATTCCCCTATTTGAATATTTGATCGTATGTAGGATGTCGAATTTTGTGATTGTTTAAAATTGGTATAATCTAAAGCTTGAGCTCTTGCATGTCATATTTAATTTCATATCCTGCATCACTGATCTACTGATTTTTTAAGTCTTTGTCAATTTTCAAAAAATAAAATCATTTTTGAATTAAAAATTAATAAAAACATATATTAAAATATTATTATTTTTTTGAAATTTCCCTTCAACCAGCTGTCCATTGAGACTAATTTCAAAGTATTTATGAGTGTTTGATGAAATGATAATCACATACACTCTAAATGTTATGCATTAAATTTGAATATAGTTGCATTAGTTCAGTTAGACAATACATAACTAAGGACCCTATACAAAGGAAACCTATTATGTGCACTTCTTTTTTGAGATGTTATAATTTAAAATTTTGTATTAAAGTCTTTTTTAACAATCCCTTAAGTTTCATTGAAAAATTCAACCACTTTTCCCATGTTTCCCTAAAAGTGCGATAAATTACCCAATACAAACGATATATCTCATGCGATAACTGATATGTATCTGTGTCCCAAGGGTGCGATACATATCATGATACTGATATTTCGAACACTGATTGAGGCCAATGTTTCCTGCATTGGTATCGACAAATTCATCGCACTCTTGGTATACGAAAACATATCAAGCATCACCTGGGAAATATCGGATATATTGCGAAATGTTTCGCTGTTTTTGGAAAGCATTGGGAAATCGATAGAATTTTTCAATGAAACTTCAAGGGATGTTAAAAAAGATATTAATACACACTTACAAATCCAAATATTACAAAAAAGAAGTACACATAATAGGTTTCCTTTGTATTGGGTCTTAAACTATGCGCTATCTAACAAAAGTGATGCAACTATATTCAAAATCAATTCATATCATTTACCAGTCTAAGAAGACATGTATAAAAACACAAGCAATTTCCCTCATTTTCCCCAAATTCCCAAATAGGATGTTGAAATTCATAATTGGGCATGCAAAATCATGGATTTCCATCTTATTTCTATTGATACCAAGTGATTTACACACAAAAGGAAAAAATCATAATAATAGTATTAAAAAAAAAAAAAAATAAATAAATAAAAAAAAAAAAAACCCTCAACATTTTAAAATTGGGCCCACCCATTGTCTGATCATTATTTCCACAAAAAAAAAAAAAAAAGAACCCAGTTTCTCCTCCACGTATTCAAAGGTACTTGGTCAGATTTACCAAGGAAGGAAATAGACTGGAAGAATTGAATGAAAAATAAAATTGTGAATTTATAGAGTTTTTTTTGGGTTTTTTTGACAAGAAGGGGAAGAAGGGTCAATATTGTTGTTAGTATCAATAATATCAACAATACATTTATCGTCGATACAACCTTATATATGTCAATGATATTTTGAAAATATCGCGCGTCGATACAATGAGATATATTGTGATGCTATTGTCGATACACTGAAAGGGACATATTTCAGTGGCGTTTCATATCATTGTGGTGTGATACCGATATCGCAAACACTAGCACCAATCAATTACGAATAAACTCAAATGGATGATTTCTATCTCTATCGTTTCTTTTAGTTTAAGATCAAATTGGTTGCATGGATGTCTTACCCCAAGGAGTTGCGCATAATTTGGCAATCATCGGTTATACTCATCCATTGTCTTAAGCAGCTTCTATTTTAAAATTGTGCTATTTATTATAATAATTAAAAAAAAAAAAATCAAATTCCATTTTAGGTACTAGTCCATCCTAGATTGTTGTATATATAGGTTGATATACGGACCATTTACCAGAGTAAAAGCATTCTTCCTTGCACTAGGAAATCCACCTCATAAACAGAAAATGTCACAAAATGGATCACACTATCCGAATGTAAAATCAACCCAATCTAACTCCAATGATGTGAAATTACCATCAATTTCTCTACATAAACTTTCCATATATTAAGTATTAACTGATATCTCAATTAGAAAAGGAATAGCTGTATTTTACAGTAGCGCTTTCATCATTATCAAAAACAGTGCTTCCACAATTCACAATAAGGGCCCGTTTGGCCAGTTGGATTGGAAGGGATTAGATGGTAGTGGAAGGGATTGGATGGTAAATCCTGGGAATCGCCGGGCGTGCCAAACAGTGTAGGTGATTTGATCCAAATCCGATGGATCTTCAGACAATCCACTGACAACACCATCATTACCTTTAAATCCCATCCAATCCATCCTAATCCATTCAAATTAGCCAGCAACGTGTTTGGTCCATGGGATTGGAAGGGATGGGAAGCTTTAATCTCCAGATTGGCCAGGCGTGCCAAACGGACTGGATGTATCAATCCAGGGAAATAGCAATCCCATGGATCTCAAGACAATCCGCTGACAACACCATCATTACCTAGAAATCCACGCCATCCACCCTAATACCATTCACTCCCTTCCAATCCACCCGGCCAAACGGGCCCTAAACAAGCAACCTTTAGAAAATATGAAGTTGCATTTTTTTCCCCACCAAAATTCATAGTTATCTCCATGATCAGCATACCTATATTTATTGTATAATGCACCATTCACATGCAAAGGACCTTCTTGGTGGATTGTAGTTCACATATTTTCTACAAAATCAAGTAATCAAACCCGATAAATGCATAAAATGAAAAGAAGAAATATTGCTGAGAATCCATACCATGCTCATACACAAACCCATCAAAGCTGGAGCAGCCCGGCCCACCATTGAGCCAGAGAACAACAGGGTCCTTTGACGGGTTCCCTTCCGAAACAACAAAATAGTAGTAAAGATTCTTTCCATGGCTTTCATCAATCGTCACATACCTTCAAAACCAGGATAAAAAAGATCACAAATCCATATAAGAAAATAACGAAATTTTCAAAAAAATAAGAGAAGGACGGGCTATGGTTCACATTTGCCCCCATTGATTAGTGGCAATGGACCACCCTACATGTGGCACACTGTACATTAATCCAGGTCATCCTACTCGTGGGCCTCATTCTAGATGAAGCATTGCTCAAAGATCAAACTGATACAAATGATCGCAGCAATCTCACACATTGAATTTGGATTGCTGACCAGTTTTCTTTTTATCCATTTGATGGACAACAATTAGATGGTTGGGATCATATTGTACCTATGCTTCACTTCAGATGGGACGGCCGGTTTAGAAGATTTTTATTGACATGGATGTATGAAATGTGTCCAACAGATGATTTATCATTGTTTAACAAATTCCATAATCAGTCCCATTAGACCAAGAAAATAGAGAGAGAGAGAGAGAGAGAGAGAGAGAGAAAATTAAGAGAATGCAAAGTAGGCAAGGCCAATGCTGTGGTTCTGCCCCATCACCAATGATCCAGACTGTCCATCTACAAGGTCCAATGTATGCAGGCCCCAAATGTTAAAAAGCTCAATGATCAGAGATCCATACAAAGGTGACTAGAAACTCTCTCTGGACCATTGATTCTCTGCCATCAATGGCAAGACTTCCTAATCAAAGGGTCTTGATTACCCATTGGAGGGACAGAATAGGGGGAGAGCCACACCTCCTTAGCCCTCTTTTGGACACATAAACAAAACCCAATTGCAAACTTCAGTTCAGTATCATCAACCCAGAAGCATCCCTCACACTACAGTGCTACTTCATTCAACTCCAACTCCAAAGCAAACTAACCACTAATTCCTAACGAAACAAATAACACAATTCAACCCAACAGTGCATCCAAACGTGCCCAAATAGGATTCCAGGTTAATGAAGAAATCAGCATACCCAGCATAGTGTTTGGACGGCAAAGTCCCGGTGAAACCAGGAATCTGAGTGACGAGAGCAGACTCGGGAGCTGCTTCATAGATTGGGAAAAGAAAGAGAAAAGCAAAGAAAAAGGAAATCAAGAATTCAGCAGACATGGCTGAGGAGTTTGTGTTTCTGTGAAATTCCAAGTCAAGAATCTCCAAAATGAGAGTGAAATGAATCTGAGAAAGAGAATCACAAGTAGAAGCAGAGGGTAGTCACGAAATAAATCCTCTGTACTTCCAACGTCGAAAACGGAATTTTATTTATAGGAAAAAGACAGAAACCGAAGTCCGGAAGAAAAGCACGGAAAAGGTAATATGATTACAAAAGGGCGGTTTGATTTCCTTACAAGCCAACCTATCCCCATGATGATGGAGAATTGAGAAATAGTTTGGTACTCTACAAGAGTTTGATCGATCATACTCAGGCACTTGAAATAGAGCGCTCTCCAGTTGTACGAACTATGTGGGGCCCACCGTGATTTTTGTAATAAATCCATCCTGTATATCTGTTTTGAAATATCATTTTAGGACATGATACCAAAAGTGAGGCAGGTCTAAAACTCAAGTGGGCCGCATGACAGGGAATAGTGAGGATTGAACGTCTACCGTTCAACGTGGGCCGCAGAAGTTTTGGATCAGGATAATATTTTTTTTCAGTTCATCCCCGTAGGAATTACCTTATGAACGGTATGGATGGAATATAAACATCACAGTGGAATCCAGGGAGTTTCAACGGTAGGAATTTTCGTACCAACTTTTTCTTGTCGTGTGGCCCATTTGAGTTTTGGATATATCTAATTTTTGGGTTTACAACCTATTATGATCTTTAAAAACGGATGAACGGGGTGGATTTCTCACAAACACCACGGTGGAACCCACATAGCTTCCGAGAGCATACAGGGTGCTGGCCATCCACGCCCCAGACGCACGGGTGTACTGGCCAGATGTGGGGCCCACGTGATGAATTCAAACCATCCGATGCATCACTGCAAGAAAACCCAAATGCCCAATACTCAGCTGGATTGTAAAATGAATTGGGCCATCGCACTTGAAACAAGCTGGGAGGCGTCGCTCACCCTTGAATTTTACAGGAGTAGATGGGAGTCGTAAACAGCCTGATTTTAGCCTGACCGCTCATCTGAGCTGAATGAATGATCTAAACGGACTGGATTATATACATATGATACGATAGGCCCCTAGTCTAATCAATGTTCGTTGGTTCCTCTCAATATGTTCTATTAGTTATGGCCCATCTGAATTTCTGATTGAGATGATTTTTGGGGATAATGGTCTTTTGAGGCAACGCATCTGATGGACGGTTTGGATTCTGTGATAAGATCACTGGCCCACATCTGACTGCTACCCCTACGTTAGGGCGGTATACCACTGGGCTGCTCACTCTTACGGCGTGTTTAGTGGTGTTTGGGTAATTTTTTACTATAGGCACGACTTTTCACCTATTCGACCTAACGCGAGCGACCACAAACTTAGATAACCAAAGTAGGCCACCGATCATAAGGAGAACTTATTTCGGACGGAAATAACCTTCCTTTTTCACCTGCTTCTTACCTTAACCTAAGATATTTTGGTCGTCCGTTTAAAAATCCGTGGAATTTGCTAATTATTTCGTATTGAATTTGTATTAAATTGATGATAGGATTAACGTTATTATTTTACAATAATTGATGTTTGGAAATTCCATGCTTTTGTAGCCACCTAGTTCCATGATTAGAATTAAAATATTTGTTACTGGCAAATACCAAACTAAGCAAAATCATGTTTGGTAGACCATGGGATGTCATTCACTTGTACACATATAAACACAATGTCATGTGTAAACAGTGTATGTGAATGGATAACATGGATAAACGCATGCATCAATGTGAGGCCAACGTGTGTAGTGGATTTCAAAATCCATGGATATCCGATACAGACCAAATGCAAGTCTAGAAGACTAAATGAAATTCCATCCCACCTAATCCCAACCTCTCCAAATGCATAGAGTGGGACAATACCAAATGCAATTCTATCCCAGCCTATGCAAGTTTAGACCGGGACAATACCAAATGCAATTTTATCCTACCTAATCCCACCTAAGTCTAGCCCACCTAATCCTATCTAATATCCTGCGCCAAACGCTTGTGAGACATATCCAAAGCATAAGTGGACTATACCATAGATAGCAAGGGGACAATGATTTCTCATTGTTAAAACATTTATAGGTTCCATTATAGTGTTAATTGTCATGCAGACGTAAATGAGGAGGAAAATTAAATATCATATTGATCTAAAACTTCTGTGACGTAGAAAAGGATTTTAGTTAAATTCCCTGTTATTTTTTATAGTGTGGTGCAGTTGATCTCTGAATGTGTCTTATTTTTAGGCTCAAGCCTTGCGACAATGTTGCAAAATGATGGGCAGTTTGGATATAACACATATCTCATGATGGGACCCACAGAGCTTGGTGACGCCAACACATCAGCCAGCTGGGTGGTGTGTGGTACAGCAGCCAATCCACTTCCATCAGTAGTCAGAGTAACCTACTGTGTAGATTCTGTCAGGTCAACATGGAAGAGCGGTACGGAGAAATTAACCAACGGTCCGAATTTGGTGTGTATGTGTCTCTATCTAATGGCTATGTGGGATGCTCTTTCAATGCATAGTATCTACACAGTAGGATTGACTGATGAACCGATCAGATATTACTTACGTATATATCGCTTACACGTGTTATTAGTGCATGGAGCACCATTTCTGGTGCTAACGAGAGCGGAAACGGATTGGCTACTCCCCCTGACACCCGCCAGTGGGTAGTGGTCGGTACTCCTTGGACCCCACCATGATGTATGTGTTTCATCCATGCTGTCCATCTATTTAAACAGATCATTTTACTGTATGAGAACAAAAATGAGTTATATCCCAATCTTAAGTGGACCACATTACAGGAAACAGTGTTGAATGAGTGTCGACCATTAAAAAATATTTTGGGGCCATAAAAGTTTTGGATCAAGCTGATTTTTGTTTTTTCCCTTCATCTGGGGTTGTATGACCTAATCAACCTATTGGATGTCAAATAAAAAGTACAGTGGACCTTAGGAGGATTTTAATGATGGATGTCCAATCAATTTTTTTTTTCATGTGGTGTGGTCCACATGAGATTTATATACCTCTCATTTTTGGAATCAAGCTATAAAATGATCTGTGAAAATGGATGAACGGAAAGGATGAAACACATACATCATGGTTAGGCCCACATAGCACTGACCATCAGCCACGGGGCTGGTGTCAGAGGGAGTAGCCAATCCGTTCCCAACGAGAGCATACATACCGCAACATGATGATTAGCTGAAGGCGTGAACGGGAACGGATTGGCTACTCCCCCTGACACCAGCCCCGTGGCTGGTGTTCGGTGGTCTGTGGGCCCTAACATGATGTATGTGTTTCATCCATTCTGTTTATACATTTTTAAAGATCATTTTAGATCTTTATCCTAAAAATACAAGAGATATAAATCTTAGGTGGACCACACCACAGGAAAACAATAGTGATTGGATATCCATCATTTAAATCCTCCTAAGGGCCACTGTACTGTTCATCTAACATCCAATCTGTTAATTAGGTCATAAAGACCCAGATGAAGGGAAAAAAAAAAATATCAACGATCAAATACTTTTATGGCCCCCAAAAAGTTTTTAATGGTTGACATTCATTCAACACTGTTTCCTGTAATGTGGTCCACTTGAGATTGGTATATATCTTATTTTTTTGTGTAATATCATAAAATGATCTATAAAAATAGATGGACGGCATGAATGAAACACATATATCATGGTGGGGCCCAAAGACCACCGAACACCAGCCATTGGCTGGTGGCAGGGGTAGTAGCCAATCCGTTTCCGACGTGAACCCGTCGGTATTAGAAGCGGCCTGCGTCCTTCGGCTGCTGGACAGAAATCGGTCCAGGCAGGGGATCTTTCGGGCCCACCGTGTGATGTATGAGTTTTATCCAGGAGGCCGTTCATCCATTTTCAATATAATTTTAAGGAATGAACTAAATAAATGAGATAGATACAAGGCTCAAGTGGACCACACCACAGGAAGCAGCAGTGATAATGATGAAACTTTCCTGGCCCACTGTGATGTTTGTTTACCATCTAACTTGTTCATAACATCACGTATAACCGGATGAAGGGAAAACACAAACGTAAGATTGATTCAAAACTTCCTTAGCCTCAAAAAGCTTTTACCGGTAGGTATTCAATCCCCACCATGTGGTCGAACTGATCCTCGGATCTAGCTCATTTTTTTTTTTTTTTTAATTTGGTTCCTAAAGTGGTCTTTTAGCATGGATGAACGGTTTGGATTAAATAAATACCTCACGGTGGAGCCACACAGCCCCTTCCGAACCAATTCTGATCAGGCCGGGCAGGATGCAAATTGGTCAAATAAAAACAAAAATGCTTAAGAGGACAATGACAAGAGAGACCTTGTACATCTAGTCGAACTGAGTCGAGCTAGTCTCGTCTTGACTCGGCTCGGGCACTAGCTGACCTCAGCTTGAACTCGGCTCGGCTCAATCCTTGAGCCTGACTAGCTAGCTCGGCTCGGTCCAGCTCGGGCCAAGTACAAGCCAAGATTGAGCCGAGTTCGCTATTAAGGCATTTTCATGAACACCTGAATTGTACCTTCAAAATCCCTCTGTATGTGAAACAGAAACAATAATTTTACGGGTATTTTATCAAACACTTTCTAAACAACATAAGAACCAAGAAAAAAAAAAAGGTATTTATTTCACGTACATACCTTCCTTGCCATTAGCCACACTTCATTGAGTCATTTAATCAAACGCTTGGCGAGCAACATCAATGGCAAAGTAACCGAGTCACCGAACTAGTTCGATCCGAGTTCGATTCGAGCTAGATTCAATTTGAGTCGAGTCGAGTCGAGCTGGGGTCTGCTTGAATTCATTTTCGAGCTCAAAAAATCAACTCAACTCAGCTCAAACTCAACTTTGAATCGAGCCGAATCGAGCTTTTTCGAGTCGAGTCGAGCAAGCTAACCGAGCTAGCTCGATTCGTGTACACCCCTAGAAACGGATTAGCTACTCCCGTGTCACCAGCCTCGTAGTTGATGTTTGGTGTTTGTGGGCCCTACCATAATGTATGTGTTTCATCCATGCCGTCCAAATATTTTTATATATCATTTTATCATATGATACCAAAAATTACGTATATCCTAATCTCAGGGGAACCACACTACAGGAAAAAAATCGTGATTGGATATCCACCATTAAAATCCTCCTAAGGCCTACTATACTGTTTATTTGACATTTAATCTATTTATTAGGTCATACAGGCCCAGATGAAGGGAAAAACAAAGATCATCTTGATCCAAAACTTTTATGGCCCCCAAAAAGTTTTTAATGGTCGACATTCATTCAACACCCGTTCTATAATGTGGGTTGAGATTAGGATATACTTATTTTTTGTCTCATACCATAAAATGATTTAGAAAAATAGGTGGACAAAATGAATGGAACACATACATCATGAATCATGATTAGCCCACAGAGCACCGGCCACTAGCCATTGGCCGGTGGCAGGGTAGTAGCCAATCCGTTTCTGTTGCACAGGCACCAATAACTTGCTGACGTGGCATGAAAGTAATGTACCTTGAACCATTGTGCATGCCTTGTAAAAGGAAATTTACATTGTTGTACCTAATTTCTGGGTGTTACGAGAAAGCCATAAAAAAGTCACGCCTGGCGTTACATGAGAAATATGAAGCCCATAATCCTTAGACTACATTTTACGGATTACAGCTTTCACAGAGCTAGTTTGGCTACATGTGGGTCCTTGGAGTGCCTTAGTAAACGTACCAGAAGCAGGACTGAGCTGGTTACGATATAAAAGGTGAATGAGGATAATAAAATCTTGACCAATAGAAAAAGAACTATAGTAAAGAAAAATGTATTAGAAAAAGAATTTAGAGAAGTTCTTAGATTGTTGTAACCATTGGAGTAACGAAAGAAATTTATAAATAGAAAAAGAAATTTACAGAGGAAAAACACCCAAGTCTCACACAATCAAACCAAACAAATTTATTAATTAATCTTTTATCTTAGTTTATCTTAAAAATAGCAATAATCAAGTAACAATAATTTTTAAGTATAATCTTTAATTGTAATTCAAGTTTATGCTCATATACTAGATTTGTTCATTAACCAATATCAAATAGTTTTAAGAAAAGACGCATTCTTACGATTGCTATTAGTGACTGATTGTGAGTTTTACTTTTTATTTGATTTGCACTAATATTAACCTGCCATCTTTTTTTTTTTTTTAGCTTGTTAGTACACTCCACTGTTAGCCACCCCCACTAGGGAATCGATATCAAGACTTCGGTGTTGAATTGAGGTATCTTCACTCACTCCACCACTTAATCTACGGATCAGGGTGTAAAAAATAAAATAAAATAAAAAAAATAAAAAAACGAAAAAAAAAACCGAACCATCTGATTATCACCTAATCATTATCAAATTCTGCAAGTGTTTGAGTAAGTGATCAATCTTCTCAAAATCTGTTTATATACATTCATATTAGACATATATGCTTATTTTGGCACTTGGGGTCAAAGTTGATCGGTTTGGATCAAGTCGTTACGTCGATTCTAGCACACCCACACAACAGAAAACAGACCGAGTGACTAACATTTTTTGATATGCCCAGTGGAACTACGAATTACTTGGTTAGCATAAATATATTTACCGGTGCAGTAATCATTCGAAATCATGAGCCGAATGAGTGGGCATAATACTTCAACAGACACTATTGTGGATAAACGAGTCTCCTACTAATGATGAGAAATTGCAAGTCCAATAACTGCATGAGCAAGGAAATCCATCACCTAGTTCGGTGCCTATTCCTTTAAATCTAAATAGGTCATCGACATCTCAAGTTGAACCACTTGAGATTATGTCAGCTAGGATGGTTGATATGCAAAGGGAGATTTACCACATCGCAGAACTATCGCGAGTTCAAGCAAAGCATTCGCGAGTTAAGAGTACCGAGGCTTTCAATAGGTGGATAGTCGGCCACACCGAAAGCATGAATTAGTTAGTGGCTTTGTTCACTGATAGAGCATTTGTTGCGCCTCAGCAACAGACCAATGCAAGTTCTATTGGAAATCAAGCACATGTACCACTAGTTCAACTAATGCCACATACACTTTCATTACAGTGAAACACACCACATGTTCCTATCCTTGGTCCAATCCAAGATGTGTGAAATTCACCAATACTAGTAGATTTCAGATATCTTGAATGTATTCCTATCCAAGACATGTAAAATTCACCGCTGTTCGTAGATTTTAGACGTACTGAGCGTGAAAATAGGAGCGTAATTCATGAAGCCGGGAAATCAAATGATACATTGGGGGGGGAGGAGGGGGGAACCTTGTCTAGAAATCAATTGTTTAATGAAGAACAGTACTAGGATGCCCCTGAAGTACCTTCAGTGACTCCACAATAATATTGATAGCATAACCAAATTGTTTAACTGGTTCAATAAGTAGTAGGTAAGTTCTTGGTTGAATTGGTACTCCAGTTTATTATTTAGGCTTGTAAGTAGCTTTGGAGCATGTACTTTATAAAACGTGTTGATTTTTTTATTGGGGATAAACATAATGGTATTAAAATTTTAGAAATACTTTTATACATTTTAAATTTAGGATCTTCGTTTATGAATCAAATCATGTTTCAGAGCATAAAACTAATCACACAACGGTATTTGTGTGTGGATTGATTCGTTGTTTCTATTACTAAGGATCTCTCAACGTAGAGAGCTCCTCCCTGATCTATTGCATGTTTAAGGAGAGAAGAACCCACGACAATTTCTCTCTCTGGTAGAAGGAGAGATTTGATATTGAGCCATCTGTAGAGTGAACCAGACACTCAAGAAAGACTGCACAAGTGTGTGGTGGGTAGCAAATGCGATGTGGTGGGGACCACCAGCATTTCTGGTGCTAATGAGAGTTTTCATCCCGCAGCCATAATGATCAGTTGAAGGCGTGCAGGGCGTGGGTACCGGTTACACGGGACAAAACTACTCACGAGAATAATGAAAAGAGAGAAACTTTGGTACGCTGGCTGAGTGTTGTAGTTGATACACAGGCACTAATAACTTGCATACGTGTATTTCAAGTAATGTAAATCAAACCGTCATCGTAATCTTGGCTGTCCTTTGCATGGCTTGTAAAACGAAATTTACAGCTTCATGAACCTATGATGGACCATTGAAATGAAACAAATTCAACAGTCTGAATTCAACGAATGATTGATAGTTAATCAAAGGTTAGGATTACTCAATCACTATGGATCGCGTAGGAGCACGTTAACCTGGGAACTCAAGGGGAGTATAGGGGTGATGACCGAATGACGGATGTATGCTTGAGCAGCAACGGAGATTGTGAGGCCCATGATATTCAAAGGGAGTAAAGAGGTTGTTGGGCTACATCATTACTGCATTTAATGCGATAGGTGCACTAGTACTGATGCTATTATTTCTTTGAGGAACCGTGCATCGATGGAATAGACCATGTGAAATCATGGTCCACTTAGCATTTGAATTTCCTATCTATTTCTTAGGTGATGATGGCGTTGGAATTTTAGATCTGTAAATTAGTTATTATAAAAATTTGGATTAAAACAAATTAAAATAGAGATTAGAAATTTGAGTGAGGAAGAATAAAAAGATTTATAATATTTGAAGCACGGTGAAAGTCATTTTGATTAATGTTAATTTGTCATTCTTTAGAAGTTGTCCATGGTGTAATAAGAACACCTAACAATCAACCTCCAGGATATCTCGAATATTGTCTGGTCATGCCGGCGCACTCGAGGTATGAATATCCGCTGGATGTATGAAGATTTGAACTGTCACTATTTGTCTAACCAAGACAAAACCAAAACGAATCAGAGAGAAAACACTTCGTACTATTTCTAAAATTCAGATTGCAGATAACTGAATGTTATGCAAATTGGAACTGGAGAATTCCATTTTATAGACTTTGGATGAAATGAATGGGTGCAGAAACACCCTTGCCTATAGACATGGCTGTTAGATTTTTATAAAAAATAGGGAATTGCAAAAGCAACAAAATGTTTAGGCTTTGACAAGTATGTTCATGTGACACTACACCACCGTGCGGCCTCACCCGGTGTACACGTGGTGTTCATGGTATAGATTGGGGTTGTTGGCATAACTCTTCAACAACCAAATTCACGCCCCTAAAAGAAGTCTAAGCCCTGTACAAATTCCTTCTTTTATAAACACAAAGTATTTTATAAACAGAAAGTATTCTACTTGCCTTTTCGACATGGGACTAAATCCATTTCACATCGAGTCAAAAGCCTTTGTTGCTTCTTTTTTTTTTTTTTTTTTTAAAAAAAAAATACAAAGAAAATTTCAAACCATTTTAAAAAATAATTTTTATTTATTTTGAAACACTAAAAATACAACAGATGATGTGTCCTCAAAAGATTTCAACAATGACATCATTAACACCACTATTTCCTATGGCGTGCACTTGAGCTTCGGATCTAAAATCATAGGCTGATGTTCTAAAATAAGCTGGAAAAATAGATGGACGCCATGGATATAAAACACATCACATTTAGCCCAACACATCAACACACCACTTAATCGGCATCTGCCATGCAAAGCACATTTGTTTGAAAGCATTTAGGTGGAGTGCCTACTTGACCGACCTCACAAGGACTAACCACATCAAATCTGGCCACGTGAGGGCACCAACCTCACCTAATTTGCTCCCCTGCATGCCTCACGCCTTGAAATGAGGCGCACTTGCATAATAGTGATGATGTCAAGTAACCAACTATATATGAATCTAGATCTCCGCTTGCCATAAGCAGAAATTTCTTACTTGTTGTAATGTCATTGGTCGACGTCATCATTGACATTGTCAGCACTGCTGCATTAAATACAATCAATGATGATGTGGCCTAATCACATTACAACAAGCGGGGAATCTTGCTTGTGAAAAGCGGAGAATAGGTACTCACTATGTAGATTCTGTGTCTCAAAGGTCAGGTCAACATCATCACTGGGTGGTTCACGTTTTTTAAGAACTGTCTGGAGAGTACGTATGTGTCCCTATCTAATGACCTGGTTAGAATGATCTTTAATGCATAACAACCACACATTAGAGATTAACTGGTGAACAGTTCACATATTACGTACGTGTATATCATTTACACGTGTTGTTAGTGCACCAAACACAATGATTAATGAGAGAGTACATCTCGCAACCATAATAATTAGTTGAAGGCGTGCACACCGTGGGTACATTTCAGTTAAACAAGAACAGAAATTCTTGCTAGAATAATGACAAGAGAGAAACTTTGATACACTGGCTGAGCATTATAGTTGATAAACAGGCACCAATAACTTGCACACATATCATACAAGTAATGTAAATTAAACTGTCGTAATCTTGGGTGCCCTTTGCATGGCTTGTAAAATGAAATTTATAGCTTCATGTATTGATGGACCATTGAAATGAAAGATGTTTGACGAATGATTACCAATTAATCAAAGGAAGGAATTATTTGGTCGCTATGGTTCGCATTTGAGCATGTTGACCTTGGGACTTATTGTGGAGCATCCGGCGAGTGATTGTTGCTTGCTTCTGTAGTTTATGCTTGTGCATGGTGTCAGAGCATGCGAGCGGGGAGTATAAAGATGTGAGTATAAAGATGATCGAACGACGGTTGAGGACGGTTGCTTGCTGCTGTAGTTTATGCTTGTGCATGGTGTCAGAGCATGCAAGTGGGGAGTATAAAGATGATCGAACGACGGTTGAGGATGGTCAGAGCGTAATGCTGTCGTAGTTTAGGTTCATAAGTAATTTTAAAGCATATGCTTTATGACGGTATCTTTTGAGGAACCTTATACCGAAGCGATGTTCGGCCGAGCCTGAGGTAGGTCTCGGCTTGGATTTTGAATTGTTTCGGGTCTTTTCCCATTGAGTGCGTCAAGCCTTGACGAGGCAATTGCTTATGTTTTGATTGTCAGTGAAGGATTCTTGTAGTACTGCAATACTTGTAAACTGTAGTTGAACACTACTTTAGTTATGTAGAAAAGCTAAGGGGCAAGTCGCTTCATTTTTTAAATGGTGTGCTTTTCCTAATGCTAATGTGCCTTACCATATATTATTTTTGAAATTTGAGAAATACAACGGACAAGGATGCTTATTTGGATAATGAATTGCAACGGTATTGTAAGGTAAAATCTTCATTATTATGATTTTACCCTGTTTTTTAAATATATAATTCAGTAGTCAAATGCAAATGTAATAAAAAATAGGTAAAAGAATTTGTAATCATTATAAATTTATAATACATTACAGAAATATCTCATATTCAAATATGAGAATTAATGTAATTTTTCAGTTAATTTTACATCTAAATAATATAAAAAGTATCGTCATTATACTTCTATCATGTAATCCAATCACATGATGTGCTGGGGGTGACATGCACTGACTCATATGAGGTGCTGGATTTTAAGCATGCATCATGTGGGCCCTATATCTGCCTGGTAACAGTAGCACTGGAGCACACCCTATTTCACACACCGGTTTTGGGCATCAAAGCTCTGGACAGTTTAGTTTCAGTCACTTTCCTTCTACCAATTCCAACACTGACAATATGCCCTTGGATGGTGGTCGTAATGACGATGACGACAATGATGCATCAGTGACTTGCAGAAAAATAATGATTCAGAAGAAAAAAAAAAAGGCATTGAAAGTTCTAAACGATACAGGTTCCTACCTGGTATTTACAGACCGACTAAATGTATCTTAGACAGCATTGCAAGGAGTGAACAGATCTTACGCACTCTTAAGGTTCTTGGCAAAAAGCAAATTCCTTGATCATCACCATCTCATCTCAGGCTGCCCCACTGCTACAATAATCAACAACAGCTCCATTCTCCTCAAAGTCTCCAGTCCTTGAAAGGGAGAGCACCTCCTGCTTGATACCAGCTCCACCTTTACTTATTAAAGCTATTTAAAGGTCTATAACGGGGCATCAGATCATAACAGAGTTGAGTACCTGTAGGTTGTAATCTCCGTGGTACGTACGGATGACATCAACTCCCGTCTTTCCGTGGAGATGGCAGTCAATAGGAACCAGATTTCTGTATAGAAGGATAACCAAACGAGGCCTTGTCTCCCATTTGATTCGAAGGGCCTTGATATTGGCATCTCAGCTTCTTAACTACAATCGTATGGTTTTAGGAGCTTTCTTGGACTCCCCAAGACATGCTTCGACAACGCCGTTTCTTTGAGTTTGCCTGAAAATTGAATTATCTTCTAATTAGCGATGCTTATGAGGGGGAACAATCATGCAGGATTGTTTTAGAAATACGAAAGGCACAGCACATCTTGCAGTCCAACAATGCAACATTGCTTATAAGATTCATGCTATTCGACAAGGTATTGAGTTTCAAGCGTGCAGCATGGAGGAGAATACATTTATTGAAGTATATAACAAGGGCACCACACCTTCTTATGACACACCATCTTTCACATGCTACCATGAAAATGGTGGGTCCCACCATGAAGATCACATGTCACAAAATCAGGCCAGTCGGCTCAGGCAACTGACAGTCTGACTCGACATACTGGTGTGGCCCACCTAGTGACTGGATCAACCTGAACTTCAAGAAGTATGGATGATGTTTGTGGTAGGTTCACTGTTTCCATAGTACAATGTCCTACCTACAAAGTGGTATGTTAGCAGGGAAGGGGGAATATCACCACAAAGTTGTGGGGCCATTGCCAATAGGTGACCGACCACTTCTCCATTACTTTTGTGCCATCTTCTGTGCATACCATCTTTCCCGCCAAAATGCCACTTGTGTTGACATCGATACCATCTTTTGGGCCTGCCTTCCCTTGCCCTTGTATAGGGCCTGTTTGAATGCACGCTAAATTCATGTAGTTGGCAAGTTTTTAATCACCAAATTCATGAATTTGGCAAATAATGTGTTTGGGTTGGCATTAATTGATAAATTCACTAATTGCCTAATTAGAAAAAGGGGCATAAATCTCGAACTTGGTATTAAAAAAACTAAAATTCTCCAATTCAAAATAAAGGGCTACTGAAGGTTAAGATTGAGAATGTTCCCAACCCTATAAATTTATTTATTTTTTAAAATAATTAATTAATTAATTAAAAAAAAAAAACCTATAATCATTGGTCTGATGGCTATGATCATTTGATCGAATTGATGTTTGACATAAATAAGCAATCAAAGCAGATCCCACATGATCAAAGGTCTAGTCAATGACCCTTGTAGTACAATCAATATGGACCATCAAATTTCTAAGCCATTGATCTGATGGTTAGCATCATCGGATCAAAGTATTTTGAGAGGGATGGACAATAAAAGGTGGACCCCACATCACAGATAATAATTAAACCTGTGTCATGTAATAAATATGGATCATCAATTTCTTCGCTGTTCATCTAAGGATGGTTAGGATGATCTTATCAAAAATGATTTTTGGTAGATATCAATAATGTAAAGTAGGCCCCACATGGAGGGCCCTGATCATATATAGGGCATGTCCTAGCATAATAAATATTGATCATCCATTTGCTATCAATTGATCGAATGGTTAAGATCATTAAATCAAAGATGATTTTTCAGCAGTTTGGGAATAAGTCGTAGGCCCCATGTCAGGAATGGTCTAGATCAACAATTGAACCTTTATTATAATCAATATGGATTGTCCATCTTCCCAACCACTGGTTGGATGGTTAGGATCATCCAATCAAAGTGACTTTTGAGAGGGATGAGCAATCAAAGGTGGACCCACCATGGTGGATGGTCTAGATCAATGATCGGAATGTCTTAATTACATCACTTGAACAATTAAAATCATCCTATCAAGGTGACTTTTAAGAGGGATTAACAAGCAATCGCAAGTTCCACATGATGGACGGTCTAGATCACGTATAAGAGGGATGGACGATTCAAAGGTGGACCCACATGATGGACAATGACTAGATGTGGGTTATCCATTTCCTAGGTATCGATCATATGGTTTGAATCATTTGATCAAAGATATCTTTTGGGAGGGAATAACAACAAAAGGTGGGCATACTCAATAGGACCTCTTCTAGTACAACAAATATGGACAAAGAGGTTCATAACCATTGACTAGATGGTTACGATCATCGTATTGGAGTGGTTTTTAAAGGGGCAATCAGATGCGGGCCCCACATGTTGGATCATTTGAATAATCCAACCATGTGATTTCATGGACAAATTTCCTATCTCATTTCCAAAATCACTCGAGCCCTGTGTGAAAATGCCCCTACATTAATCACCCCTGGTGAGGAGTCTCGAACACGAGACCTCCCACTCTGATACCACTTTGATGCAAGGCAATTAACCACTTGCTCTAAAAGCTCGAACTGATAGAGCATGGCGAATTAATCCCTTTATCTCATAGCCCAGGCCCCACATCCCTGTGTGAAAATGCCCCTACATTAATCACCCCTGGTGAGGAGTCTCGAACACGAGACCTCCCACTCTGATACCACTTTGATGCAAGGCAATTAACTACTTGCTCTAAAAGCTCGAACTGATAAGCATGGCGAATTAATCCCTTTATCTCATAGCCCAGGCCCCACATCCCATGGGTTAGGACCTCGGCCAAACCCCTCTCGTGAGCCCCAAATCACATGGGTACCACCTCACACGAGCCACCCGCCTCACGCGGGCAGCCCGCCCCCAAGTATGCCCTTGCATCCCACAGGCTACCCCACTCGAGCCCGGTGTGAAAATGCCCCTGCATTAAAACCCCAAACAACTAATTGGCTAGTTAATTAACTCACGATTCATGACTATCACTCAATGAACTTTCAAAATAATCATCATCATCATCTAAGCATGGTCCCATGTGATTGGGGTCGCTACATGAATCTTGTTCCACCATTCCTAAACTCTCAAATTAATGAATTGACTAATTTCATGCATCAAAGGCCCATAGCGTCAAACTTGAACTCACTCTCTCCTCCTAACCAGTGCAACTCTTGGTTCTAGATACACATGGTCAAACCATCTAAGTCTAATTTCCATCATCATCATCATTTATTTATTTTTGAAGATTTCATAATCATCATCATCATCTATGCCTTGCATGAATCCTATTCCACCACTCCACTTTGTCAAGGGCCATACCTTTAGTTAGACCATAGGTCATGTCTTCTTTTATTGCTTCCATCCAGTGTTTTAAATATCGACAATATGAGCCAATATATCCCACAATATATCTTGTATCCCACCTGTGCGATATGAAACACACTAGTGTGATATATCCCACATGTTCGATCTGGTGAGCATTTTCAAATTTTGATCCTTTTATTTTCTGTAAATCATGTTAAATTAGTGTCAAATTATTACAAATCCATGATTTTTCATGTTTTGCATGAAAAATGATGGATTGGGAGCTTCGATTTTGAGATTTGAGGATATGGGCTGAGTTGCGGAAAATTGAAAAAAAAAAAAAAATAAATAAATAATTCAAAATTTCCCAATTTCTCGCAAATCGTTTGCAATCTTTGTGTCCAGAAATCAAATCAAACAAGTATGTAACCTAATCTAGTGATTCTTCTTTAGCTTTTGAAAGTATTGCTTGTGTTTCTACACATCATCTTACATTTATAAATTATATGAATAGACATTGAATATACTTGCATCAAGACAACTCATAGATTAGGACCCCATACAAAGAAAACCTATTATGTGTACTTGTTTTTTGTAATGTTCTGATTTATACGTGTGTATTGATGTCTTTTTTAACAATCACCAAAGTTTCATTGAAAAATTCGACGAATTTCCCGTGTTTCCCCATGTTTCCAACAACATCGATACATTACACGATACAACCAATATATCCCATGCGATAACCGATACGTATCTGTATCCCAAGAATGCGATACGTAATGTGATATCGATATTTTAAACACTGCTTCCATCCACATGTAGTTCTTGGTTTAGGTACACACAGCCAAACCATCTAAGTCTACTTTCCCTGACATCATCATCATCTAAGCCTTATCCTAATTAATTGGGGTCAGCTACGTTAATCATATTTCGCCATTACACTTAGTCAAGGCCATACCTTGAGTTAGACAACAGGTCATCAAGTTGTTTCTTACCACTTCCACCCATGTCCTATTGGGCCTTGCCCTTGCCCTTTTAGAGCCTTTAACTTGTACCAACTCACTCCTTCTAACCAACATGGTTATTGGTCTTCGTTGCACATGACCAAACCATTTAAGTCTACTTTCCCTCATGTCATTACCCATTGTTTCTCCTCCTAAGTTCCATGAATGCATTCATATCCCTTTCCCTCATGTTATTACCTATTGATTCTCCTCCTAAGTTCCATGAATGCATTCATATCCCTTTCCCTCATGTTATTACCTATTGATTCTCCTCCTAAGTTCCATGAATGCATTCATATCTAATTCTATCCTTCCTAGTCCTACAACATCTTCGTTGCACATGACCAAACCATTTAAGTCTACTTTCCCTCATGTTATTACCGATTGTTTCTCCTCCTAAGTTCCATGAATGCATTCATATCTAATTCTATCCTTCCTAGTCCTACCACTCATCCATCTCAACATCCTCATTTCAGCTACACTCATCCTATGAATATGTTGTTCCTTAATTGCTCAACATTTTTGTCTGTAAAGTATGGCTGGTCTTTTTGCTATCCTGTAAAATTTCCTTTTCAATTTAAGTGGTACACGAGAGCACATAAAACTCCAGAGGCACATCTCCATTTCTTTCACTCAGCTTGAATTCTATGGGCAACATCCTTCTCAATCTCTCTACTCTCATGAATTAAAACTCCAGAGGCACATCTCCATTTCTTTCACTCAGCTTGAATTCTATGGGCAACATCCTTCTCAATCTCTCTACTCTCATGAATTAAAACTCCAGAGGCACATCTCCATTTCTTTCACTCAGCTTGAATTCTATGGCCAACATCCTTCTCAATCTCTCTACTCTCATGAATTAAAACTCCAGAGGCACGTCTCCATTTCTTTCACTCAGCTTGAATTCTATGGGCAACATCCTTCTCAATCTCTCTACTCTCATGAATTACTGACTCAAGATATCGAAAGTAGAGATTTTGGGAAACTTCTTGATCACCAATCTCAACTAATTCTTCATTTTCACTACTATTGTTACTAAAATTGCACTCATTATACTTTGTTAAGTCTGAATAATTTTAATCCTTTATATTCTAAAGCATTCCATAAATCTAGCTTTGTGTTTACGCCCTGTCGCCCTCCTCTGCCTTGACGAGCAAAACTATGTCATACGTAGACAACAAACACCATGGGATCTCTTCCTACAAATGCCTCGTTAGCTCATTTGTAACCAATGTAAAAAGGTAGGGGCTCAATGTCGGCCCCTGGTGCAAGCCTATAGTAATTGGAAAGCTCACTTGTCCCTCTGCTAGTTGTCCTCACATTTGTTATTGCTCCCCCATACATATCCTTAGTCATGTCAATATATCCCTATGCTCTCAGAGTGGTTGTCATTTAACAAGTTTTGAAAATAGCTTTTCTACCTTAATTGATCTCATTGTCCTTTATTAGTATCCTCTGGTTATTGCTCTTAATGCATCTAGCATGATTTAGGTCCCTACCCTTACTCTCTCTCATTTTTGCAAGTTTTAAGACATCTTTCTCACCTTCTCTTCTCTAACCTATTATTAAGATCATCATAAGCCTTAAATTTAGCCCCACTTACGACTTTCTTAGCAATCTTTTTGGCATTTCTATATTATTCAAAATTTTCATCATTTTTAGTCCTTTGCCAAGAAACATAAAAATTTCTCGTGAATAGCTTTATCTAAATCGTCATTCCACCAGCAAGTTTCCTTACATGATTGGTTTTTCCCTCTAGTTACTCCTAAAACATCCTTTGACACTTTCCTAATGAACTCAACAATCTCATTCCACATAACATTTACTTTTCCCCAACATTCCACTTCTCTTCTTCCATTAATTTATTTCTAAATTTTTTTAAAAAAAATTCTCCTTTTAAATTCGACAACATAGTTTTAGACACCTATTAATCACTCCCTGTCTTCCATCTCTAATGTAAACATCCAAAAGAATTCCCCTAAATTACATAATCAGACCCTCCCGGTATAACCTTGCAATCCTTATATATTGATTGTTATGTTTTCCTAAGTAAAAAGAAATTTGTTTGGCTTGTATATGATCCAATTTCAAAAGTTATTAAATGTTCATCTTTCTTTTTAAAATATGTATTTGCTACAGCTAAGTTGTATGCCATTGTGAAATCAAGGATAGCATCCCCCACTTCATTTCTTCTCTCAAATCCATAATCATCCATGTACGCTCTCATATCCTCTACTTTCTTTTCCTACATCAGCATTTAAGTTTCCTCCTAAAAATATCCTCCGTTCGGAATTCCTTGCATTAGTCCATCCATATCCTCCCAAAATTGTTTCTTGATTCTATCCATTTACCATACCTGCGACACATATTCACTAATAACATTGATTATCTTCTCTCCTAACGGAAGTTTTATCAATAAAATCGTATCACTTATTCTCCTAACATCTACAACTTTATCCTTTAAATCTTTATCTCCCACTATCCCTAACCCATTTTTATTATTGTCCTTTTCCATATAACAAAGTTTATATCCATCAATTTCTCTAGTTTTGGTCCCTTTCCACTTGGTCTCTTGAATGTAAGCTATGTTAACTTTCTTTTGTTTCAGCATATCTAACTCTACACTCTTACCTATCAATGTTCCTATATTCTTTGTGGCAAGACAAATCTTATTGTCGTGGACTAGCTTCTTTACCCACGCACATCCAAAATGATGCGGAAACCCTTGCCTACTTCTCATAGCAACTGCGCATTGTTGTGGCATGTCGCTTTTGAGGGACACCCTAGTCAACCCATGCCCATTTCTCACTACACATGGGTTCCAATGCAGTTTACAATGTCATATTATTCAGATTCATGATGAAAGTTATGGCATAAGTTTGATGCCGGCTACCAACCTCACATAACCATCCTTTAATTTTTTTTGAAAGATGACGATTTTATTTTATTAAAGAAATGGCTAAGCGACCAAAAAATTACAAGGCACCCCATCCATTATAGGATAATTTGTGTCCAATTGAAGCATCAAACACCGAAGCCCACTCAATTATATTCATCTTTGCTCTACTAAAAAACCCCCCACTATTCTCATTGTGTTACGGAAGTACCAGTTATTCCATTCTCCCCATATTGCCCATAAACCCGCAAGCATTGCCAATCTCCAACCACAACAGTCCCCATGACCTGAAAAAGTCCAAAATGGTTCACACAGGCCACCCCCAAAAATTTGCAAGTAGCTTTCCCAGACCCCCTTTGTAAACCCACAACCCTCCACTATCTAGGCATGACCAACAATGAAAGCACAAAACTCCACAGCCGCAATGTAATAGACTATTACATATGTTGATTAAAATCAAGCACTATGATGCTATCTAATGGTCTATTACATTGGTCGATTACAATCAATGAGTTCTACTTATTGGGACTACTCTTAAGCTTCCTTAGATATGTTCATTTCTAATTCTACCCTTCTTAGTCTTGCCACTCATCAATCTCAACAACCTCATTTGTACTTCATTAATTCTATGAACATGTTGTTCCTTGACTACCCAACATTTCATCCCATAAAGCATGGCTTTTTTCCCTTTATGTCTTATAAAATCCCCCCATTGATCGGTATACGGGATCACATAAAACTCAAGAGGTACATCTCCAACTCATCCACCTAGTTCTAATTCTATGAGCAACATCCATCTCAACCTCTCCGTTCTTATCAACCTAAGATATCAAAAGTGGTCATTTTGGGGTACTTCTTGCCATCAATCTTTAACTAGCGCCTCATTTCCACTCGTATTATTCCTAAAATTGCATTTCACATACTCTATTTTGTCGGGCTAATTTTATAAGCATTAGATTCTAAAGCATCCCTCCATAGTTCTAGCTTTGTGTTTACCTCCTCCCTTGTCTTGTCAATCAAAACTATGTCATCTACGAAAAAGATACACCATGGGACCTCTTCTTACTAATGCCTAGTTAGCCATACATAACCAATGCAAAAAAGATACAAACTCAACACCAAACCCTAGTATACACCTAACATAATTGCATTTTCAAACTCCTTTCTCTCCACTAGTCATCCACACATTAGTTACCACTCCCTTGTACATTTCCTTAACTATGTCAATATATCCTCTTAAGTCTCCTTTATTTTCCAGCACCTACTAGATTACAAGGAAACTATCAATTTGGAGAAGGTTCTGTTACTAACATGTTTACTTCCATTGTGAGTAATGTTTTTGGGTTCAAGGCCCTATGAGTTGAGAGAGACAAATTCCTCCTTGTATCAAAAATTTTCAAGGCCCGCCCCCATAGCATCAAAGTTGAGAGAGATAAATTGAACAAGTACGGCCATACTATTAAATCAAAATTAGGGTTATCAACCAAGAAGTCAATAAAGACCATGTGGAGATCTTTTTTCCTCGCCCTAAACTTCTTCATCAACTGTCTAAGTAAGAAATAGCTAGCTACAATGGTTGACCTCCTGTACATACATCTAAACTGATTTTCAGATACATGTCCTGTTATGGGTAAAATGAAGCTAAACAAATGTATGAGACAGATGAGCCGAGCAGCTAGACTCAATGAATATGGATTGCTTGAGGGCCGAAAAATCACCCTGACCTTTGGTGTTGGCTACTTTCTACCTCAGCCTCAATTGTTACTTTGGCGCTCGAGTATCGACCTCAGGTACCGACCTCAGTCTCAAGGGATGACCTCGACCTCAGATGCCAACCTCAACCTCCAGTACCAACCTCGACCTTATCGACCACCACCTCAGCATAGAAATATCCTTACAATATATAAAGAAAGGATTACCCTCCAAGATCTTTGTCGAGGATCTCGCCGAGAAAAGCGCGATATACCCAGTGACAGGTCCACTTTGTGATACGTAACTATCCATCATTGCCATCTACGTAAATGATGTCAAGAGATTATAAATAGAGACCCTCACCATGGAACAAGGTACAGAAAAATATACCGATTCTACTACACCTGTTGTGAGTCAATACACCTGACTTAAGCATTGGAGGGTCCACGGCTTTAACCGGCGCCCCTAGTGCATTCTCTTGTTCTCCATTAATTGTAGGTACTCAACAGCCCACAGGAGGTGAAGTAGGATCGACCAGATTTCTGCATCAACAATTTGGCGCCATCTGTGGGAATGACAGCAAAGCCACCTAAGAAGTTCCCTTTACATCAAAACAATCATCAGCCTTGTCTGCTCAACAATGGCTAAAGGAAGAAAGCAGGTTTTGGCCACCATTACCGCACCAATCCCCGCACCAGATGAGCAACTTGAGAAATCATCTTCGGAACATCATACTGATCCCATTCTGGCGGTGGCCTCGGGTAAGCTCCACAACAGAGCTGGTCAACTCATCTCCCTGAATAATCAAGTCGAGGCCCTAACCGACAATGTGGATCGAATAATATGGATATTAGAGAGACAACAACAGTTTCCCGACCAAGGCATGAAAGTAGAGGCAACAACCGAGCAATCTCGACCTCCACAGGTACCTCACAGTTCGTATGCGGTAAAGGACTGACTAACGCGATGCATGCGAGTCTCCACACAAACAATGGGAACAACCGAGCTCGCTGAGTCCCGCCTACGCCACACTCTAGAGAAGAGAAGGTGTGGGAAGACTCCTGAGGTCGTCGCAAAGAGTGAGGTCCCGTGGGGGGCGGAGTTGAAAGAGATCCGAGAACAACTCGACGACATCCAGCGAGCAGGCCAAGCAAAAGCTCCGGCCTCCGTCGAAGCGGTGCTCGAGGAAGCCAAGCCCCCATTTACTGACAAAATCATGAGATATCATGAGATATCAGCTATAGTCTAGGTTCCGGATGCCCCAGATCACCCCCTACTCTGGATCTGGGGACCTGGCCAAACACCTGAAATCCTTTAGAGCTTAGATGGAACTTCACGGTGCCTTTGAGTCTATGATGTGCAGAGCATTTTCCCTGACTTTGTCGGGGATTGCACGAAAATGGTACAAGCAATTAAAGCTGAAGTCCATCAGCTCCGGCCTTAAACAAGGAAAGTTCCTCTTCTCTATTGGTAAGAACCCCCCGAATAGCCTCGCCGACCTACTTAACTGAGCTAAAAAATATTCCACTGCTGAGGAATTCTTTAGTTCATGAAGAGCTACTCGAGAAGGAAACAACTCGGCTAAAGACAAGAAGGGGAGGGAAGAAGGGGAGCCCTTTACCGCTAACACTAAAAGAAAGAAGGAGAATGAACAAAACCGAGGCCATATACCAACCAACATCCGGAAAGTCGCTTCCATTGGTACACTCCCTTGAACACCAAGTCGGAGCAGGTACTTAAAGAAGTTGGGCCGAGCAAGAAAACCTGGTGACCAAGTTGAACCAGTCAACCAAATTTAGTAATAAGGCTCATTGGCTGACCTCGACCTCGACATCAAGTACTGAAGGACGTACCAACTAGAAGGCATGAAGGGTAAGCTCTTACCTCACCCACGGAATGCTGATCGTCTAAAAATCTACTATCCGTGAGGAACTTCGACATGTGAAATGACTGTGCTCGACTAATTGCTTCGATAGAAGCTACTCGTGTTCGACTATGAGAAATCTCCCTCAGTTAAAGGGAAGAAGGTTCTCCCCTTCATTTTTATTGTTTTATCTACCGTTTTTATCTACATATTCGATTGTGAGTGACTTCCTTTTGTAAAAGGGAAAAAGGTGCTCGTGATATTGCTATCGTTTCTCCTCTACTATTTTACTAATTCTACAAGGAAAGAACTTCCCCAAGTCAGGGAAAGAGAATTTCTTACAAATCCCGACTACCCGAGTTGTACGATCGACCACAAGGACTTCCCTCAATTTAAGGGAAGAAAATCCTTAGTGCTCGGCTTACTATTACGTCTACTATTTGACGATCGACCTATTGATTCTACCATGCACGACCTATCACAACATGCTCGACTATCGTATCTATTAAGTCATCATACATGACCACCCACACATAAAGGCAACAAAATCGAGGAACATACATTGAACGAGCTGACCTTCTCATACATTAGTTCAAAAGTTACTTCTCAAGCTCATAAAGTATAGAGCTCGGAAGTAGGACGGCTACTGTTATGGGTAAAATGGAGTTAAACAAATGTATGAGACAGATGAGCCGAGCAGTTAAACTTGATGACTATGGATTGCTTGAGGGCCGAAAAATCAACCTGACCTTTGGTGTCGGCTACTTTTAACCTCGGCCTTGGTTGTTACTTTGGCCCTCGGGTACCGACCTCGGTCTCAAGGGACGACCTCGACCTCGGGTACGAACCTCGACCTCGGATATAGACCACTACCTCGGAATAGAAATATCCTTACAATATATAAAGATAGGATTACCCTCTGAGATCTTCACCGAGGATCTCGCCTAGAAAGGCGCGATATACGCAGAGACAAATCCACTTTGTGATACGTAACTATCCAGCAGATTTATTGCCATATACGCAAGTGACGTCAAGAGATTATAAATAGAGACCCTTACCATGGAAGAAGGTACAGACAAATATACCGATTCTACTACACCTACTATGAGTCAATACACATGACTTGGTCATCGGAGGGTCCCCGGCCTTAACCGGCGCCCCCAGTGCATTCTCTTGTTCTCCATTAATTGCAGGTACTCAGTGGCTCGCAAGAGGTGAAGCAGGATTGACCAGATTTTTGCATCAACATGTCTCATCTTAATCTTTGCTCAATTACTCTCTTCCAAAATTCCATAATATCGCTCATAAGCTCAATCCCATGACATTTAACACAACCTCGTATGTCTCTATTATTAAAAATAGGTATCACAGTAATTTTCCTCCATTTGTCAAGCATTTTCTTCATTTTGACAATATTTTTGAACAACTTGGTCAACCAAAATAAGATCTTCCATGCACTTCCAAACCTCTACTGGTTAATACCAATTGGTCCTAAGTCTTTTTTCGACTTCATATTTGTCAAAACTTCTTTCACTTCAGATATCTTTAATCATATGAAAAAAAATCCATGATCTCCAACCTCATTTGAGTTTATGATTCCTAACATCCCTAAGCTCTAAGAGTGGTTGTTATTTAACAAGTTTCATAAATAACTTCTCCACCTTTCATTAATATCTCTATCCTTAACCAATTCTCTCTGATTATTGCCCTTAATGCATCCAACATGACCTATGCCTCCCTCATTTTTGCAAGTTTGAAGACATCTTTCTCACCTTCCCTTGTCGTCAATCTATTGCACAAATCATCATATGCCTTAAGCTTAACCTCACTACTTCCTTAGCATTCCTTTTGGCATTTAAATATTCTTCTTCTTCTTTTCTCGTTTCTAGCCCCTTGCCAAGCCTTGTAAAGCCTTGTATCATGACTGCTTCCCGCTAAGAGCCTTTCGGACCTCATCATCCCACAACTAAGTTTCCTTATAATTGTGACTTTTCTTTTTACATACTCCTAGAACTTCTCTCGCCAGTTCCTTAATGCATTTAACCGTCTCATTCTACATAACATTAACTTCATTCTACATAACATTAACTTCTTCATGAATGCTTTACTGATGCAAGGCATGAAATTAACCATGGAGTGTAAGAAATCAAGTTTGTGATTATGCCAATATTAAACAGTCACAAAATTCCACATCCTACATACTATCAAACATTCAAGAAGGGGAATCTATGGGGGTCCAAGCCTACACAACCATTGGACCCCCACAACCATTAGGGTTGGATCAAATAAAATTATAAGCCAAAGAAGCCCAAAGGAGTGTAAGAATCACCCATTCTTGCATAGGATTGTTCCCGACTCAAGAGATTCACTAAGTTTCAATTTAGGGGAAAATTTAGGGTTTCAAAATTGAGCAAAATTGAGATTTGGGACTCTTTTGGGTTATGGATTTCGGATTATGGGGTTTTCTAAATGACGGTTAGGGATCGGTCAAGGTATTCGAGGGTACAAGGACTGATTTAGCAATTTTTAGAATTAACAATTCCTTTGTACCACATGTTGATCATGTTTAGGAGAGAATATTAGGGGTAGATCTAAGGGGGTTTAGGTAGAGGATTAATGGGGGATCCTATGGATAGGGTTTAAGCAAATAAAAAATAAATAAATAAATGAAAGAAACAGAGAGGAAAAGAGGACCTGGGATGGACCACGCACGTTGGACAACAGATTGGACTAGATACACGTGTGTGACTAGACGTCCATACGTGTGTGGGGCCCACAAAATCGGGAAAGGACTCCTAGCCTAGGATTGGCCAGGGGTGGGTTGTTTCCATACCAAAAATCACTTCGATCCGGCACATGGTTTGTGCGTAATACTCTGCCGAAGTGTCAGCCCCGTAGATGCGCCAAAATCTGAAAACCTTCTTGTGCACCGCTGTAGGAGAGGATTTTGATGCGAAAATTGATGAATCTAATGGTGGATGGGGTGTTGAGGATAATGGATGAGATGCGGAAGAAGATGGTGAGGATTTGGAGCGGGGTGTGGCTTTCGCATCACGGTAGTTAACCCTTCGAGGAAGGGAGGGCTTCGCACCCAATTTGATCCTTCAACTCAATGTGAGAGAGAGGAAGAAACGCATGATTTTTTATTCATAATATCATGATAGTCCATACGTGGGATTGCTTTATTTATAAGAAAACCATAAATCCAAAAAGACAAAACTACCCTTGCGCCATGTGCGCACACTAATACCAAAACTAAAATAAATAAAATAACTAATCTAAGCAATCAAAGCCATTCATGATATTTCTAATAATAAAAATAATCAAAACTCAAAATCCTAAATCATCTAAAGTAATGGGCCACGATCATGAGATCCGAAGGTAGGATCTATGTGATGATCGGGTCCTCCCCAATGCTCCATAACGCAGCCCCCTAATTATGGGGTCCTCCAAAGATGTCATCGTTGATCCAAATCGAAAGTGGGGCCTACCTCCTCGAATATGTGCATAGAGGGGGGGTGTGCATGATGTCCCCATCGTTTACTTTCCTTTTTTTTAAAACCAAGTTATTCCTGAAGTAACATTGGTATCTCCTATTAAATTTCACTACCTTGTCCTTGGACACCAATAAATTTAACTCCCCAAGGGGCCATTTGGGGAATTGGGAGTAAATGAAGGTAAATGACATTTGAAGTGTATTTGGATGGGAGTAAATGCATGTAAATGAAATGAAATGGGTGTAAATAGGCTTGCAAATGAAATCCTCTCTACGAGAGAGGATTTGAAAGTAAATTGGGTGAAATGCCTTTTTTTGAGCTCCTTCGAGAGTCACAGAAGAAAACAAAAGTGACGCTATGTACATGTCCGACATACATGTGGAATGCTCATGATACTCCAAAACAATCTAACTATTGGCTACATCACTAAAATCACACCAATAAAATGATCCAAACCATCCAAAGATTGACCATCTAAATGGACGGTTAAGAAAACATTGGCTAGTTACTTGTTTGTGATCCTTACGGTTGTGGCCCAACCGAGGCTAAAAAAATCCTCTTTTTTGGCTGAAGTATATATTTCAAAGGGCTTATTATAATCATTCTATTAAATATTACATAGGTACACTGATTTGAGATATTAAAGTTGATTTGGGATATCATATACTTTCCTGTGAATATATTGAAAAATTCCAATGCATTCCAATTCCTCTCATTGACTCCCATCCAAACACAACTGAGTAAGTCATTTACCTCCAATTCCATTTCCAATTTACCTCCATTTACAAGTTCCCAATCGAGCTCTAATGCAACCAAGAGGGAATGTAAATGGATTAAAGAAAGAAATGCAAGATTGTAGGAAAGAACCAAAGAATCCTCTAGCCAACTGGTGGATATCACTAAATATCCTATTCCAAATCAAGCACCAAAGAGAACTAATTTTTTTTTACCAAATATCATCCTTCAAATGACCATCATGGCCTTATATATGACTAAAATAAAAGAACGAAAGCCTAATAAAATAGAAAATGACCAAAATTCCCTTTAATCCCATCACTATCATATGGGCCTTATGTAAATTGGTCATAACTCACTCAAATGACATTGGAAATGGAATTACATGATCTTGGGCTTGTTTGAGAGCTAACTCGATAGGCAATTAAATGACCAAATTTGCATCATTCTAACACCGTCTAATGCCCCAAAAAAGGCCTAGCTAAAGAGTGACAAAAATACAAAAAGGGAAATTATTAAAATCCTTGGTTAAAGTAACTATAAAAAATATATTAATACTATGAACGGTGAGATCCATCTGATTGATTCCCTCAGCCCCAAAATGCAATCTGACTATTGATCTCATCAGATTTATCATTACACCATGGATCCGATCCAGATGATCAATCAAGACAATTGAATCAGTTGGATTTTTCAAATCTTTGATCAATTGGCTTGTGTGGCCGTTTGGTTGCATCAATTCAACTTGGCTTCGAAGAGAACTCATCCTTGAGTTAAAGCCAATAGTTGCCAGCGTGCTGATCCACCTTTGTAACTCATCTTCCTTGACTTTGGCAGCAATTGATGATGAAGCCCTAAATGATGGATTGGATTATCATTCATAAGATGATGGTTCATGTAACACCAATCCTTCTTTCGCTTCTTCGGACCCTCCAAGTTCGAGGAATTGAGTTCCACTTCTGCAAGAACGTAGATCATGGCTTCATTTGTTGTTGCCAATCAACTCCTGGTCTGCTGGTCATCGCTGTGGCATCTTTGTATTAGGAATTCCTCCCCTCTTTCATCTCTAATAGAACAATGGATAAAGTATGTTCTATCAGTTGTTGAGGGGAAAAGGCGGGTTGCCGGTTTTTTACAAAAGTATGGTAGGGGCAGCTGTTGAATGTGATCAGGACTGGATGTCGGTTGAAATAGAACACTAGTCGAACAAATGGAATATCTTTTGAACAATAAACAATTAATCAGAACCAAAAATCCAACGGCTATGCTAACTGGATCTGGAACTGGAATTCCCAGAAACTGTCTCGAAATAGATCTCAAGCATAATATGATAAACAGGATCAAACAGATTGCAACCGCCAAAAATATACCCAACTTTCAAGAGAAACATGATCTGAAATTTGTTGATGGGAATTGGTTAATTCAGTGATCAGAACTTGTCCACAGGAGCTGAAGCTGCTATGGTCCGAATTGTCAAAGGAGACTGAGAAACTGTATATTCTGGAAACTATAATTTGGGTTACATATGTGCATAGAAAATTGAAAATTCCAGTCATGATGCATGAAGCATTTTTAAAACTGTATGTCTCACCAGAAACAAGTTTTAAAAAAATTAGCAAGCCAAATATGGAGAAGCACCAAATCTGAGTTTCCAAGAGAAGTACTGTTTTAGGCATCTCAGCAAAAACAATCTTCAAGGTGTCGTCACACCACCAGTGTAGAAGAATTTTTCTTCTAAAACAATCTCACTAAGGAAATTGAGAAATTTTTATTTCAACTATTAAACTTTTCAAGAAAGAATCTTGTTGCACGCACATGCACGCACTCAAGCACCCACACACGTGCATGCACTCGAGCACACATGCACACACAAACAGTCACGAGCACACACACCTTTTCCCAAAGTGGAAGAACCCCTTGTCTAAATCCTAGTCATTTGTATATTATAAAAGTAACGTTATGGAGACTTGCACAAAGCGATTTGCCCTCCTTATCCAACACTTGTCCAGCCGCATTTAATGTGAGCCAGAATCCTTTACAAGGAGTGTTGGGACCACTATGAGGTCATGTGAACTCCATTGTCCATCAGTTTCTCCATCTCATGTTAGGACATAAGCCCAAAAATCAAGCCGATCCAATACTCAAGTGGGCCACACCAAAGGGAACAGCGGGGGCGAGGAAGCCCACCATTGAAACCTTTGTTGGAGTTTGTCTTCTCCGATGTCTTCATCAGATCAGGCAACAAACATCACCACCACCTCTTATTCGCCTCTCTACCAACGTCGTACTACCGCCATCACCATCTTTGTCTATCGGAAACCCATCAGATCTAGGAGTCGTATGTCGTCACTGCCATCATCTTCAAGAACCACTATCATCCACAATCAACTAGATCCACATGAACCCACCATCCACGGGAGTCACAGCCATCATCTTCGTGCACAACCATCATCGGCTCTGATGCAGGGACATGTGACGACCTAATCCTAGATGCATGTATAATTAGGTTAAAGAATGTTCAAATAAATACACGAATCAACTAACCGTTTCCAATCAAAGGGATTAGGTAAATCTCAACACAAAGATGAGGCCATTCCATCAGGATCATGCCCCTTAGCATAAAATCATGTAAATAGTAAAAAAGGAGGACCTAGGGATATGAAGATATCCCGGATCTAGCATAAGTCAGTCCACGGTCAAGTTTGGATCTGATTCTACTGACTAACCATCCCTCTTTTCCGTTCAAACTAAAAAGGGGATATCTAGAGAGGAACGAAAGGGGTGAAAAATAAAGGGTTCGAGATGGAGAAAGTACAGGTCTTTTGTCATTAAAAGAAAAGAATGAGGATGTTTCTTACCTTTTTCCTGCACCTCAAAGATCTAGAAAGAAAGAAACCTGAAATCGGGGTGGAATCCTCAACACCCAAGGGTCAATCCTGAAACCCTAATCTCTTGAATAAAGAGGAAGAAAATATATGAATTCTATTCATTCAATAATAATGAAAATAAGTCACAACATATATATAAGCTATGAAAAAAGTAAAAGTGCACTAAAGCCCCTGAAAACAAGAAAATAACAAAAAGACGAAAAAATAAAGAAAGCGCAATAAAGCCCCTGAAACAAGGAAAAAAAATAACAAACGTCTAAAACTAAAACACCCATGTAGTAGGGTATGAAATCTAACTCATGGATCTATGGTCAGGGTGCGGTCATGCCGCTCCTACACTCGTAGCGCGTCAGAAAGTATGGGTGCACATTGAACCAGTAGAACTGTGGAATCGGACCGGAACCGACCAAACGGTCCGGTTTGGTCCGGTTCTAGAATGCACCGGTTCCAGTTCCGGTTCCAAAAATCATAGAACCGGTTACATCGGTTCAGTTCTCGATTTGGGGGTATGTAGAACCGAACCGAACCGTGAACCGATCTGTAGAACCAAACCGTAGATTCGATCCGTAGAACCGAACCATGGAACCGAACCTGAAACCGAACCAAGAACCCTTTGATTGTTTCCATAATTGACTCATGATTTATGGTTTATAATGCACCATTTAATTCTTTTCATATATGTATTTTTGCACACCTTATACAATATCTAAACCATTCATCAAATGGACCACAAGATGGATGGACATGGGCTAGATAATAAAATTAAACATGCAATTGGGCTGGATTATAAAAAAACCCAGAACCGTGGAACCGATCCGGAACCGAACCGGTTTTAACGGTTCGGTTCCGGTTCGGTTCTAGGGTGCCAACGGTCCGGTTCCGAATATCCTAGAACCGTTAGGAACGGTTCGGTTCCGGTTTCACCCCAGAACCGTACCAAACCGACCCGTGTGCACCCCTATCAGAAAGTAGGTCCGATGGACCTAACGCTCATCCACGTCAACTCCTCCGCTCCGGTACTCTGTCGACGACGCCTCCTCCTATGGTACACTCTAAAGGGTGCACCACTGATGTCCACATCAAGCTCCTATTTTCGCAACTCTTCTTTGCCAGCAACATCCATTGATGGTCAGCAAATCACATAGCAACAACACTATTAAATCACAAATGGATGGTAGCGGTCGAAGTCATCACCATCTCCGACCTTCCAATTGCCATGCGTTACCATTTTTGAAACCTCTTTTCCTTTCTTTTTTTCTTCTCTTTTTCTTTTCCTTTTGGTTGCTTTCAGTGCTTTGTGAGTGCATTGAACTATCCATGCATGCCTACTGCCACCATCCAATCAATCTATCCATCTGTTACAGTTGTTGGCTTTATTTGTCGCCTCTATGCACCTTCAACTATGTGCCTTCTCTGTATCCAGCCTTTTGACAGGATGTGTTTTTCATTTGTGCTGGGCATTTAGACCTAACTCTTTTTGTGTGCTAGCTATTTTAGATTGGACACTTTCTCTACTATCGAAACATCTAGAGCCACCAGAAGAGCAACTAATGAGGACCTCACTACACATACACATTTGCATACGTATTAGAGGAGGCAGGGCGCACCAATTTCATGTGGTTATGCGAGTACCTGTGATCGTGCTAAAGACCTCATGTGCATATGTGAGCATCTGGAAGACCCCGCACTGGGAAGATGTACATGGGCTATTTTATAGAGTGATCCAGACCATTGGATTGGATGGACATGATGATTGGACCGTTGGATCACACGATTGGGCTATTGATTGTGGATCGTCCGCACTAGTTTTTTCTTAGATTTCATCAGCTTATAGGTTTTAGTTTTGTTTATATTATGTTTGGACACCATTATGAGTGTTTTCGTTGATTTTAGTTAGACTACAGCTATTTTCGTCAAAATTCACAAAACATGATGTTTATTGTAATTTTTGAACTTTCTTGGAGCTATAAAAGAGGGTGGGCATGTGACGCCCTCTCCCTTATTGGAATTTGTGATTTTTTTTTTTTTTTTAAAAAGCTCTTGCTTTATTTTTCTTCCATCTTCATGAGATTTGAAGATATTTCCATGTGATTTGGAAGGGAGATTGGTGCCAAGCTAATCTTCATTAACGAAGGTGCGAGATCTCCATCTAGCCCCACACCATCATCTTTTTTCCCCTCCATCAAGGTATTTTCTTTAAGTTCTTCGATTCTCCCATCCTAATCCCTCATTTTCTCGTAAACCCATCTTTCATTTACCCATTTAAAATCCCAAACCCCAACCGACCTAAACCCATCCATCCCACGCCACACGTGTGACCGTACGGCCACACGTGTGAAACCTTCAGGTTGGCCTTACGGCCACACCTTGCCCCTTTTGGTTTTCTATCATCCTTATATCAAAACCCTTTTCTTTCATTCCCAAAACCCTAACTCTAAATCTAAAATCCCTAACTTTCCTACTTTCGCAAATTACCCAAACCATAATTTTTACCCAAAGTTGTATTAGGTCTTCTACTTTGAAATAGATTATACCCTATGTTAATTGGATGTCCTTACATCTATTCAATCCTAGTTTCCTTTTATTTAATGATCTAGTGTGATGATGTTAGTAACTTAGGCTAGGATTATGCATGATGTTCTTTTGGTTTTCATGATATTCGTGATTATTATGGCAATACTTTTGTCTTTTTTGTTAATTGTCTTAATTATGTTACTTGATCTCACATGTTATTAGTTCATGCATCGGTCTTGCATCAGCAATAATTGAACTCCAAACAACCAGAAGTGCATAACCACCAGAAGAACTATCGGTGAAATCCCGGCCACCGGAAGTGCCACTATATCATTCACCAGTCATTGAAAGTTTCAATGATTCACATCATAGAAGTTGTCAAAAGTGTGTCTACTCACCTCATGTTATTCGTTACCTCTCGTTGTTTCGTCGCCACTCGTCGTTCACTGCCACATTACAGTTGAATGTTTCTTTTACTTTTAAATGAATGTTTGAACCTTTCAAACTTAAGTTCATCCTTTCAAAGCACCTTGAGTTTGAGGGAGGATGTTAAAGTAGATTAGGGTATATTCTTAGAGTGGAAATCTTCTATATTTGTTAGGGGTGTATTTGTTAAGATCTCTACAGATCTTCTCTCTCTCCTATATGATATCCTCATTGTTAGTGAAATAAACAAGTTACAGTTTCACAATGTAATCTCCTATGGTTTAACGACGAGGAATCGTCTTGCTCCAAGGAGGGGGGAACTAACGTCCCAGGTAGAGTTGGGCAGAATCCGACCCGATCCGAACCGAACCAAAGGCCTAGATCGGTGCGGTTCGAGTAGGACCACTCAGATCCGATCCTACATCGGATCGAGTTCGGATCGTGGTCAATACGGACCTATTCGATCCGAAATCCGATTCGATCTAATTCAGTCGGGTACTATATAAGTAATACTTTTTATTTTCATTTTTTAACTACCCGCCTCACCCGAACAAAGCCCTAATCCCTCCCTTCTCTTTCTCTACCCGAATGGCGCCGCACCCACCCATCTCTCCTCCTTTCTCTCCCTCTTTCTCTCCCCTCCTTCCTCTCCTTCTTTCTCACCTCTCCTCCTTTCTCTCCCTCTCTCCCGATCTTGATTCAACCCAATCCGAATCGACTGGACAGACTCAACTGGATCCGACTCGGTTCGGTTTCCCTGACCAAATCGGACTCGGTTGGCCAGCAAGGATTCGGATCGGATCGAGTCAGCCCTGCTAACTCGATCCCGGATCGAATCGAGTTCGGGTCAGGTTATTGGAAAAATCAGATCGAGTTGAGTTGGACCCAATCCGGTCCGACTCGACTCGACTCGATGCCCACCTCTAGTCCCAAGATACATCAAAAGCTTCTCTATTAATTGGAAACAACTTGAGAGCATATGCCCAACAAATATGTTGTTTCTAGCATTGAGGATCAGCTACCTTGCCACGAAAAGACCTATTGTTCCTCAATGGTGTTGGCGCATATCACACCAAACATCACCCCATAACCGACTATCCAAACCATCGCCCAACTCCACAGTTGCCTTCACAAAAACTTCTGTAATGCCACATATCACCTTCCATGTCCAAGAGGTCCTATAAAGGTAGGATTCTCTAGTAAATCACCCACTCTCACTTAGACCGTACTTACCCAAGATCACTAGCTTTCACGAGGAATCACATTATATCCCAAAATTCCAAAGTCATTTCCCGATAGGGGTGTACACGAACCGAGCTAGCTCAGTTAGCTCGCTCGACTCGACTCGAAAAAATCGATTCGACTCGGTTCGAAGCTGAGTTCGAGCTGATTTTTTGAGCTTGAAAATGAGTTCGAGCCGAGTTCGAGCAGGCCGCAGCTCGAATCGAACTCGGATCGAACCAGTTTGGTGACTCGGTTACTTTGTCATTGATGTTGCTCAATGCTCACCAACTGTTTGATAAAATGACTCAACGAGATGTGGCTGGTGGCAAGGAAGGTTTGGCTGGTGGTAAGGAAGGTTTGGCTGGTGGCAAGCAAGGTATGTACATTAAACAAATACCTTTTTTCTCCTTTTCTTTTTCTTTTTTGGTTTTTATGTTACTTAGAAGGTGTTTGATAAAACACTTGTAAAACCATTGCCTCTGTTTGTAAAACAGTGGGTTTTTGAAGTTGCAGTTCAGGTGTTTGTGGAAATGCCTCAATGGTGAAACTCGGCCCGAGCTGGCCCAAGCTACTGACCGAACCGAGCCGAGCTAGCCAGCAGGCTCGAAGACTGAGCTTGAGCCGAGTTTGAGCTGAGGTCAGCCAATGTTCGAGCCGAGTCGAGCTAAGGCCAGCTCGACTCGGCCAGCTCGACTCGGTTCGACTCAATGTACACCCCTATTTCCCGAGCAGAGCAATGTTTCGGTTTGCAAACCTCAGTCCACCCCAGCAAGTGGAACTTGTGTTTATCCACTGATCCCTTCCATAGGAAGTCTCTTTGAAATTTCTCAATCTCTTAATCACACCAATTGGGCATTTGAACAATTACCTAAAATATGTTTGCATGTTTGAGAAAGCTGAATTTATGAGTGATACGTCCTTCAAAAGAAAAATATTTACATTTCCAACACAACTATCTTTCAAACCACTCGATCACTGCGTCCCAAAGGTGGATGGAAGGTTTTCCCATGTTAAGACTAAAGAGGAAGGCCGAGATAAGTAGATGGGAGAGAACCTACTTTACAAGAAAACCTACCGGTTTCTCTTCACAGCTATTCTAGGACTTCTACCTGCTAAATAAGATGGTTTTTCCTAGAAAAAATTACAAAATATCTGAAATAGTCCAGCCAAATGGACCATATTGACCCATAGATCAATCAGACCATCATCAAGGGCCCATGACTGTTCAGACCAGCTGTGAAACACATCGCTGAGCAAATAGATCATGAGACCCAATTCAGAACACAGACAGAGTGCAGGGTACATCAAATGGTCCCAAAATTCCATCTTTGATTGTGGCCCACTTTTCAGCTGCATCAGGGACACAACACATTCATACCAAAATAATATGCTCAGACGATATGTGATTGAGTGGAGAAAAAACAGCAAATAGATCTATACCTAATGAGCAGCATGCCTTCAGATATGCCTAAGTTGCATAAACTGAACCTTTCAAGGTATTCAAGTATTAGCTTTAACATTTCTAGCCAAGAGAAAACTCAGCTCACAACAAACTGAAGACAAGCATCAGGTGGGGTGTTAATCATTTTGTGAATTTGCAAATGTGACATACACAGAAGGTTCAAAATACAAATAGAACTAACAGCAAAAGAAGTATCCAATGTAGAATTACCTTTCAAAGAAAAAGAAAAGGAAAAAAACGCTATCCAATGCAGAACAAATGGAAGATCTTTTGTTACTTGTGTCATGCATAACTTTCCCCTCCAAGTTTTCTTTCTCAATGTTATCACATAAATTAACTAACAATATCCCAATTCTCTAATGTCAAAATTGCACATTCGTACAAGTTTTTCTCATCCTTGTTTTTTTTTCAATTGATAGTTTTTCTCATCCTGTTATTCCAGGTCTTATGGTTTGATTTCAAGATCGTTTAATACAGTTTATTAGCAACCATGATTATGTTTTAGAATAACAGTGTTTTAAACAGCTTACTCTACATAACATAGCTTGGCCATAACGCTACGTAGTTCATGAAAATAGCTTAACGCACATGTAGCCTACACTACATGCTAATTTACAAATGCTACATGCTACATAGCCTACGCTATATGCTACAGAGATTACACTACAAGTTATTTTTGACCAAAACAAAAATCAATTAAGGTTTTCAATGATTTATTACATTTTTCTATTTTTCAATAAAAACTAATTAATCTTTTCAGCAATTTTAGTAAAAAAAATAAAAATAAATAACAGTATTAAACCAGTTATGTTGCTCTCTTTTTTATCCTTATAGTTAATCTTTGCTCTGTTCCTCCTATTATTTTATGGTGAGCTTGGTTGCCCCAAATATTATGAAATTTCATTATTAGCCAGTCGAATTTGGTGCAAAATATCATGAAATTACATGATATTTGGTGCAACCAAGCACAGCCTTAATTCAAAATCTAGAAGTAGCATAGCTTACGCTATACGCTATGTAGCTTACGCCTCACACTTCAAAGGAGTGAACTCTATGTTGTACGCTACTCGCTATTTAAAAACATTGCATAAAACAAAGCATATATCAAGATCCTGTGATGCATTATAAAGCATCAATAAATGGAGGGGAAAATATTGCTTCAAATGCCTAGATCAAAACTTAAATACAGACCCAATGTCCAAAAATATTTCAAAGGTTTGCGCCGGGTCCAAAACTAGCATTTCATCTGTAATAAAATCAAAGCTAAGACATGACTACACCATGGATGATCCACACTCGGAGCTGTTGGAATGTCAACATCTATATTATTGTTCATATATAATATTAGAGAAAATAGTCAAGGACAAATTCACATTACTCACCTTAGAGGATGGAGGAGGTAAAGAAGCCTGGCGTGCAGCCTTTCCAGGTTCCGTTAGCGAACGGATCTCTCGAAGCTGGGATGCTATTTCCTCCAACAGCTGCAACTGGAATTTTTCCTTTTCTCTGTGCCCCACAGTAAGGGTTAGCTTCTCTCTTCCCTCTTGGACAATCCTCAACCTTTCTGTCAGCCTCCCAACCTCTGTTTCAAGTTTCAACCTTTCATAGTCAACTTCAGACAGGGAAGTTCTTCTTGAATCAGAAAACGACACTTTGCCTCGTGAACCATCCCTTGGTAGAAACCTTGCTGCCGTGTCAGAACGGCTTCTATGAATGTGTTCTTCAGTTGCTACCCTGCTTGAACTTGGATGATCACTCAAAACATCAATCTTCCTGAGTGCAGAAGATTCCAATGAAATACCACCTTCATTGGAGCTTTCTGAAACAGTAACAGTCTGAAGCAGTTCGCTTCCTTTTCCACCAACCATGTTTTGTTTATCATCAACGACATGAACATCATGAATGCTCGACTCCATGTCAAACTGAGAAGTCCCAAAATCAACTCCGCTACAAGCATTGTCACCTTTCTCTTGTGCTGCTTCTTGGGATATTGCAGGTTTGTCTTTCTGCCTATGTCCATTGGCCCAAAGAAAAGTTTCGTCATGCAAGCCACCTTCCCGAGACCCATCCATCAACTTAACAGCGATGGAATCATTCTCTAATCTTGATCCATCATCCTGTGGAGTAGATGGACCAACATCCATGGATACCATGCCTTTCTCCTGAAACTCCACGTTGACCTCATCTATGCACTCTTGTACATGTCGGTAATGTTTGTCCATGCTACCCATCCTCTGTGAATCTTCTCGTTTGATGAAGTCAACATCTTCAGCCCCATCCAAAGATGGGGATTCATTCCCAAAGACATAATGAGTACTACGATTCTCAGCAGAAGGCACACTCTGAGGAGATCTATTCACATCTTTCCCTATTTCCTTCTTGCCAATGGATTCACTGAGCTGCTGCAGCATCAGCATCATTGGGTCCTCAGATGAATCAAATGAAGAGCAAGGCCTCTCTCCTGAAATGTCCACCATATTGCGTAGATCATCTTCTGACAGCTGGTATCCTCCGCCAGAAAGTATCATCTTCCTATAAGCCTCGACTTCCTTCTCCAAGAAGTGTTTCTCTCTCTCCCGCCTCACAAGAATCTCTTTCAGAATATTCATCTCTTCCTCATCATAAGCAGATTTTTCTTCAATCAGCCGCTGATATTGCCGAGCCTCCATTTCTATCGATGCCTTCTCCTCCTGGAGGCGCAATATCATTGCCATGGCTTCATCAGCAGCTGATGCCGCAGCGCTTCTCTCTTTCTCCAACTCCACATACAAAGCAGTAGAAGAAGCGTGTTCTTCTTCAAGCGCCTGCTCCAAGACTCTAATAGCATTTGCTTCTTTTCCAAGATCCCCACACCGAGCACTACGAACTAATTCTTCAACAAAAGATGAATACTTATCCATAACCTCATTTTCACCCCCATTTGATCCGTTACTGGGCAGATCACCTTCAATCAAATTGACACCCATAGGCATATCCTCTGCATCATCTGAAACCTCACAAACCATTAATTAGCATTACCCTGCAATAAGCAACATGCACAATCCTATACATAGTCAGAAGTCATTCCCTATCCAGCGAGGCAGACAGGAAACCACATAGCATGCCATCTCCATCCGTACAACTTCAATGTGTGTACAGAGATCCAGACTGCCCATCTAATGGGTGCCAAAAAGCAACTTGCCCCAGGCTCCAGACTGCACCAACCAAATGATCCTAACTATCTGCTCAATGCAATCTGGGCAGCTGAATGCCAAAGTCACCTATTTTGGTATCAACTCTCCACTAGTCTGCCACAGATAACAGCTGACCAGGATCTGCATATTGGTGCAATTTCAGTACCGCAGTTCATTCATGGAGTGACCCAAAAGCTGGAGAGTCCAGATCACCATTCATGTGGCCATGTGTAAAGTGAATAAGATGCGGTGCCACAGGTACCTCATAAAGCTGGATCAGATGAACTAACAAAAGAATCACGGTAATTCAAATTGCGGAATCTAATCAAAGAATGGAAGAGACATCAAAATGCAGCGATTCAAATTTAAGCTTGCATGGAAGATACATATAACTAACATTTTTTTTTCCTCACAAGCCAACTGCAACATGTTCAATCCACAAGGAGAGATTGAAAAGGGGCAATCTGCAGCACATATACTCACATGGCTGGTCCATATATCCGAGGCGGCCAACGTGATTATGCACGGGTCCAGAATCAGGCCAATCCACTCATCAGGCTGGCTAAATGTGTTCAAGGAAACAGAAGGTTAGAAGCAAGATGACCACCACTCTATATTCACTGCAACAGCATGGCACACCTGATGAGTAGAACCTCTTCATATTTGGGCTGGGGAATGTTCACTGAGGCACCCACCTGATGGGTGGCCCTTATCTTCCACATGTGTGCTGTGAATTGCGTGTCTACAATCAAAATACACCAAAAACAGCAAAAATAAGGAATTGAAAATAATTTTGCTCACATTGAAGGCAATCCGCACCAGAATTCACGCGTGACAACTGCTCTTTGAATTTCTCTATCCTCCTTTCTCCAACCATCTGCAACAGCCGCGGTGGCGGAGTCGCATCGGACGAAGATGAGACAGCCGAGAACTTCCCATGCACAACAGCAGCAGAAGCTCTACGGCGACGACGGAGACCCGATGGTGGCTTCTGATGCAAAATCCCCTTCCCCTTACCATCAGACCTCCCTCTCCGCGCCGAGCAGGAATTCACGTTCACGTCCGCCTCAGACCCAACCCTCTCATCCCTCGACACCGGGCTACTGCTCACGGTAAAGCTCCGTGAATTCTGCGCCTCCGAAAACGAGCTACACGACTCCTCTCCTCCCTGAATTTCAAGAACCCCACCATCGCCACCACGGGTTTTATCGTTCACGAATTCAACAAGATGCCGGCCGTTGTAATCTGTGGTGTTGCTCCAGATAGAATCGAAGGGGAAGCGGGTCCGGACGGACATCTGTACGGACGAAATCTTGCGAGAGGGAGCATCAACGAGCAATCGCTGGAGGCATTTGGTGCCGTCGGGATCGCCGAAGAGACCGTTGCAAGGGCAAGGCAAGTAAAGACCGAAAAACCCTAAGAATTTCGCAGCGATGTATGCAAGAGCAGAGCAGCAGAGCAAGAGATATGAAAGGCCGAGATCGAGGAAGGCGCCTACAAGGGTAGAGAATGTCCAGGTATGGATCATAGCACAGGCCATCTCGTCGGTCGGAAAGGAATTCAAGAACTGAAATCGAAGAAGAACGAGGGATTTTCCAGAAAGAATCGAAATAAAGAGGTAAAACAGAGAAAAAAATGTTTTTTTTTTTGTCTTTTTTTAATTATAGTTCAAAGCTGTTGAGAGAAAAACTGATACTCTGGCAGACTATGATGGATGATACGCAGTCACTTAAACATTATCACACGTGGAATAGAAGCAGTCAAATTAACGGTCCAGATTATGATAACAAGTTTAGATGTATCATAAACAAAAAATTCAGGTTATTCAATTTTCTGACTATCGGATTGAGGGATATTTATTGGACGGTTAAAAATGAAATACCTAGTAATCCTATTTCCACAAACAAGTGTCGACAAGTCAGATGTAAGATTGTACCTTGGCCACAGCGATCTGCACCATTAATTTTTATTTGAGTTAGTATGTCGCGTGTACAATTGCCGAGCGCCCGCGCATCAAGCGTCGTACGCAGCCAGAGTATCATAAAAGCCCTCCTTTTAACTGAAATCGGCTGTTGGGGAAGATGGGCGCATTCATATTCCAGAGCCCACGGAACCTGAATGAGAGGATCCGGAATCCGGACCCGGTTTGGCTAGTGACGCTGCCACCTGCCCAGGTGGCTATTGGTCGGTGCTATGTGGACCCTACCATGATGTATGTGTTTTATCCACACCGTCTATCCATTTTGAAAGACAATTTTAGGGCTTGATGCCAAAAATGAGGAAGATCTAAATCTCAGGTAGACCACACCATGGGAAAACACTAGTGACTGAATGTCCACCATTAAAAACCTCCTTCGGCCCACTGTAATGGTTATTTGAAATCTAACCTGTTGATTAGGTCATAAAGGCTTGGATGAATGTAAAAAATATATATCAGCTTGATCCAAAACTTCTGTGTCCCGAAGAAGTTTTTAATGGTGGGCGTTCAATCAACAATGCGCGGTCCACTTGAGATTTGGACCAACCTCATTTTTGGTCTCATACCATAAAATGATATGGAAGAATGGGTGGACAGCATGGATGAAACACATACATCATGGTGGGGCCCACAGAGGACCCTGGTGTGGGGCCCACCATGTCGTATGCGTAGAATCCACTTCATCCATAACTCAGGTGGGCGATACCGTGGGGAACAACGGGAATGGGATTCCAACCGTCCGTTTGTGTGTGGGGCCACATGGTGTGTGTATCAAGTGAAAATACAAAAAACAGCTTGATCCAGGTATTAGGTGGGCCACACGAATTTAGATGTCTTATGAGCCGTTTAAATTTCTCCAATTGGTGTGGCCCATTTGAGTTTTTTTAATCTGGATGATCTTTTGTGTAGCATTTGAATAATGGTACGCACGTGATGGACGGAGTGTATTGACACGTGAAGATGGTGGCCCCACATAAGAGACGATTCCGGTCGACGAGGGTGGGTTGTGGACGTGGAGTCTGTCTGTCTCGCTGGATCGAGAAGATAGGTTCATCGCCATTGCCTGACACGTGGAAGGTGAGGAGAATCCGCGTCATACATCATGATTCATGGGGACCCTCTCAGTAAATGTCGCTTGATGGGCATTTACTTCGCGCGGATCTCGTGGCTAGACGGATTTGAGTTGAAACGCAGATCACCGTTCTTTGGGTGAGGCCTCAGAATCATGAAACGGGTCTAACACGTGGAGGGCCTGGATGCAACGAAAAGGCAGATTCGGTGGATCCAGCGACCACAGATGATGGTGGATCTGTGACTCTAGAGCTCATTAGGATGTATGTGTTTTATATCCACTCCGTCCATCCTGTTTGTCAGCTCACTTAGGAAATGGGTTAAAAAAATAAGCCAGATCCAAATATCAGGTGCGCCCAAAAACATTTAACGGTAGGCATTCAATCACTACTATTTCTATGGTGTGGTTTACTTGAACTTTGATTTGCTTCAATGTTATCATCTCATCCTCAAAATGAGCCGGAAAGACGGATGAACGGCATGGATATAAAACACGTGCACCATGGTGAGCCGCACAGCTGAGATTGACTGAATCTGCGTCACAGTAAAAAAAAAACCTGCAAGCTTTCAGCCGTTGAGAAGAAACTGGCTCCCCGATCCAGCCAAGACGGGTATGGCTCTGGACAAAACGGTCAGGTCCCAACCAGACACCGGCAGCTGGTTTTGTTGGGATTGGAATTCTCTTCAACAGCTGTATATGTTAAATCCACTCCGTCTATCAGGTTCTATAGTTAATCTTAGGTTCTAAGGCAATAAATCAGCTAGTTTCACAAATCAGCTGGGCCACACCACTTAGAACCACGGTGGTGGAATGCCAACCATACGTTTACATGTTAGGCTACCCTGGCTTGTATCCTTCATCAAACACGTTAATCATGTAAGAGAAGATTAAAAAAAAAAAAAAAAAATCAACCCGAGCCATGCAGTTTGGAAGCAATTTTACGTTGTTCTCATTGATAGGGTCCATATAAGTTTTTTATCAATTATATTTTATGTATGTACGGTCCAAATAATGGTTCTCGCCTGATGAATGGATTAGATTTCACGTATACTCCATGGTGGGCCCATGGAGCTTGGTTGAAGATGTGTTGCAGACCATTCCAGACCCTTTTCTTGGGCGTTGAAACGAATCACCCACTGGCGGCCTGTGAATTCCGAAACCCAAAAATAATAATAACAATAAAATAAAAAGATATTGAAAGTCTCACAAGTAGAAACTAATATAATATGAGATCCGCTCATCATATAATTCCAACCAGGCGTATGCAGGTGGATGCTGTTAGTGTGTAAGGGATGAGGTTATTGGGCACTTCAAAACCATGTTAGCTCTGTGAGTTACATTGTAATGTGTGTGGGACATCCACACCATTGATTAAATGTGTAATTCCATGTTAGGCTGTGGGCCTAAAAATCAAGTTCATTTATGAATAAAGTGGGCACACTATAGCTAGAAGTTAGGAGTGGATGCCCATCGATTAAACCCTTCCTAATTGTTTATGGGGCCCACTGAGATATGGTTCAAACATATAACCTCTCCGTTATGTATGTCCCACTTAGTTGAGGGTTTACACCAAACTTCTTGTCATTCCAAAACATAAATGGCCTCAATGAAGTGCTTTTAAATGTTTTAGGCACGATTTCACGTGGATTAAAATGGTGTGGCTCACCTAATTAGGATGTTTGGCTCAAATTCTGATGCAAACCAAGGAGTTGGACATGTTGATCATACAAGTGGAAATGGAGCTGAATTTGCACATGATCCTTTGTCACTTCCTAGTGGTCCAATTACAAGACTTAGAGCCAAACGTTTCAAGGAAGCACTAAATGAGCTAATCCAAGAGAATTGGGTTGATTCCAAAGAGACCAAGATGGGTTCAAATAATAATCAAGGCCTAGTCTATGTCATCAAAGCAATTGAAGAGATTTATTAGCATGCAAATTTGCAACCAGCATGGTCTGACCATTAAAGGGTGTTAATTTGTTGAGTTTCAAGGATATTAAATGGGAGAATGACTTGAGAATGGCTGGGCATGTTTTAAATACATTGAATGTAGTCATTTAGCTATTTTTTTGGGGTGTTTTTAGAAGTCCAACAACCATAAAAACATGGGGACTTGTTATGTTAATATTTGTGTTGCTTTGAAAGCTGTATTTATGACTTTTGCCTATTCTTGGAGGGTTGTTCCAAGTATATAGGTGGATATTACGAATTTTAAGAGAAGATTGGCTTTTCATAAAAACTATTATCCTTGTGAGGTCTTCTGTTCCTCTTGGTTCTTAAAAGAACTCTTGAACTTATCAAGTTAATCTTGTGTCATTCAAACAACCAAACTTACCACCTTGAATTTTTGAGAAATTCTTAGGTTTTTCTTGGTGTGGTGTTTCAATCCTGTGTAGTCTTGGTTTTCATCTGCTTAGGTGACAGGTCAAGGTTCAACAAACTTGTCTTCACAATCTTGGGGTTCCAAACCATCATTGTTATTGGGTTTCATCACATTTGTTGGTGGAGTTCATATCAAATTCAATCATTATTCGTATAATGCGTATCCGTCATGCATGCTAGAAGCTAATGCAACTTGATTTAAACCAAACGCCTTGTGATTCTAGGCATTAAGATAGATAGAACTAAGACTGTATTTAAAAAGATCGGCCATCTATTTAACCACCGATTATGCTACATTAAGTGATTGATGAATGAGAAGGTTCATCCTTATAATGAATTTTAAGAAAGAATTTTTAATTAATCTATAATAATTTACAATGTTCAATGTTAAAATAATATAACTTAAAATATATAAGTTAAACCAAAGCTAATGAAATTAATAATGTAGACATATTTACAATCGGTTGAAAATGAAAAAAATAAATAAAAAGGATAATTAATGAAAATCCATTCATTATTTGGTTTAATACTAGCCTTAGTAGGCAATAAGGTTGTTGAGCATGAAAGTTAGATCACCTACTTAGCTATTTCTTAGCAAAATGGTCATTGGGAACTATTTACATCCATCTTGGTGCATCCATGCGGACCAATGAGATGTCGCCACATGTCGATACTATGCACTAAATGATTAGTGAAATCCTAATGACAAATCAAGAATATCTTTTGCCCCATAACCTTTGGTGGCACATCGCCTACCAAAAGAAAAATTACACAGTTGTACACGAGTTGAGTTAGCTCGGTCAACTCACTCGATTCGACTCGGAAAATCTCAACTCGCCTCAGCTCGAAATTGGATTTGGACCAAGTCGAGCTGGTTTTTGGAGCTTGAAAAAATTTTGAGCCGAGTTCAAGCTTGCTCAAGCTCAACTAGACTCGGATCGAATCTCGATTCAAATCGAATCAGCTCAGTAACTCAGTTATTTTGATATGAATGTTGCTTGCCGAGTGTTTGATGAAATGACTCAATGAAGTGTTGGCAAGAAAGGAATGGATACGTTGGCTATTTGATTTTGATGTTGCTCGCCAAGGTATTCGATTTTGATGCTGCCCTCTAGGTTTTTGATGAAATACCTATAAAATATTATTATTATTTTGCATTATGTGAGAAATTAAAGATGCATTCTAACTGTTTGAGAAAATGTTGAGCAGACTCGAACTCTACTTGAATTGGCCCGAGCTATTGACTGAACCGAGTAGAGCTAGCAAGACAGGCTCGAGGATTGAGCCGAGTCAAGTTCAAGCTGGGGTTTGTTATTGGCCGAGCTGAGCAAAGTTGTGCCAAGCTCGACTCGCATATAGATCTAACTGCATAGGACTATATGCACGTTTGTGGATAAGATGTTACAATAAATGGCATAGTCCTAACACCTGTAGCACATGTAATAATAGGCAGTGTGCCCAATAAGCCTATAAAGCCCCACTGAAATAGGGATCCTATATCATAAATCAAATATGCTTGACAAGATCATGTCACACAATCCTGCCTAAAAGGGAAATCCTCACAAAGATGATCGGTGCTCTTGTAGTGATTACGAAGGTTTGAGAAGTATATTCTTTTCAAAGTGGATGGAAACCAATGAAGCTATGAGGAATCCGATCCAATGAGACTAATCTTGTAACAGTCACAAAACTTTGCAATTGTGTTGGTAAGGAGATTTGAAAACATTTCTAACCATCGAAGATCTTTGTAGCTAGACTGGAATGATCATAAAACAATTGTGCATCATGATTGCCAAGGATCCTCGGCCAGCTAGGAAACCCTTTGCCTCCTCCTTGATTATATAAGGAGCATGCAATGAAGAATTTGAGACCCACTTTTTTTTTTTTAACACATGCACACACACCCCACACACACTCACGCTAGTGAAATTTCACCACCTATGGGTACTCAAACCCCTGACCAGGAGTTGAAACTCCTGAGAGTCTACCACCCGAGCAAGAGAAGGATCCAGAATTCGAGACCCACACCCAACATAATCTCTCATACGTAGCAATGTTAGATTAGATTACTCTACTCATGTCCATCCATACGGCAAAACATTCGAAGTTCATATTAGATTAGATGACTACCTTCCAATATCATAAATGCAGTACGCTTAAGAGTATCATAAATATTCATGACTTATTATCATTGGATATCCCTCAAACAATCAAGTCCATGGAGGATTAAATCACCGGCCACATTCTGCTAACCAACACCTGTCTTAATTGTTTGTCCACACGGATACTCACATATATTTATCTTTCATTTCTCTGCATATCTTGTTTATCTGTTGGTTGTCAATTGTACAGAGCTTCAATGGAACTTGAGTTAAGTACGACTCTGACACGCCAACACCATCCTAACTTCACTTGTTTAACGTGGTGGCCCTACAAAGGGTAAGATTCGGGTTTGAGAGAGGAGTATAGTTGTGTAGTCTGTTTGTCTTGCTGGATCGAGAAGATAGATTCATTGCCCGGCCCTACCTACCACGTGAAAGATGAGGAAGAGAATCACTGTTTTACATGATGGAAGCCAATCGGTAAAATGTCGATTGATGGGTATTCACTTCGTGTGGATCTCGTGACCTATGGATTGAAGTTGAAATACATAGAGATCACTGTTCTGGTTAGACCTCACAGGATCATGAAATCGACCTGTACGTAGAGGGTTTGGGTGCAACTTAATAAAGGGCCCGGATTCGGTGGATCATGGAACTACGAGGTCAGTGGATTCAGGACTGTGGGGTCCTCTGACCCATGTGTTTTATATCCTGGCCGTCCATCTGTTTTTCCCCATGGCATGAGCCAAAAAATAGAATAGATCCAAATCTCAGGTGGACCACACACAGGAAACAGTAGTGATGGGGTTACAAAAGTTTTGGATAAAAAATAATATTTATGTTTTCCCTTCATTCAGGCTAAGTTTTTAATGGTGGACATTCAATCACCACTGTTTCCTGTGGTGTGGGGTGTATACTGACCGTCTCATTATTCAAGTCCAGACCTACCCAAAAATTGTATATGTCACGTCTAAGTATATGTGACCGTTTTTTAAAATTTTGCTTGTAAGTAATAAATATTGAATTCGATTAAATTAACGGTAGAAAATCAAACGGGCATAAATAAAAATACTTATCCAAACATCTCATGATTTATATGGATTGATGGCCACTTACAGCAAATTCAATGTGATTGAGTTGACTACTGTATATGCCTTCCATAAATAAGGCATAGATTGCCTGTGTCCCCACCACATGAAATTTCTGCAGTCACAGTCAGGCTATGTGGGGTCCACAGAGATGCCAATAAAAAATCCACTCTGTCCATTACTTTCTCAACCTCACAAATAGGACTAAACTCCAAAAATCAGGCAGATCCAAAACTCATATCGGCCACACAATAGGAAATAATGAGAACAGAAATGTCCACCGTTGAAACTTCCTAGAGCTAACCATGATGCTTACCTGCTATCCAAACTATTCATTAGGTTAGATAAACTGTAGGCACAAGTATCATCGTAATCCAAAACTTCCCTGGCTTCCACAAAGTTTCCAATGGCAGATGTTCAATCCCAGCTTTTTCATGTTGTGTGGCCTACCTGAGTCTTGAATCTACCTCATTTTTGAAATCATGTCCCACTGTGAGGCTGAAATAGTAATGGACGGAGTGGATTCTCACAGAGATATCTGTGAACCCCACGTAGCTTCCCACCACAGTTACTGTGTTGGGGGACACCGGCAATTCATCCGGATTATGCTTAGGGCCCGTTTGATTTTCCAAATCTGCTATAAATACAACGTACAAAATAAATGAGTAATAATTGTTTCTTTTGGTAATTACTGGATCTTTATTGGTGCTTGATTTGATGCTATTTTGGGACACTAAAATTAGAGCTGGGCATCGAGTCGAGTCTAACCGAGTTAGGGCTGACTTGACTTGGTTTTGAAATAGGCCTGACCCAAATTCAATTCGACTCGATAGCGAGTCCAGCATGCCTAACTCAATTCGAATCCGGTCTAGCCTGGACTAATCCTGACTGAGATCTATCTGGTCAAAAGTACCGAGTAGAGTCGAGTTGGCACCGAGTCGGATTGAGAGACGAGGGAGGAAGAGACTGAGAGAGTGGAGAGGAGAGAGAGGAGGATGATGGAGGGAGAGAGAGAGGTCGGGCTTGGAAGTTGAGGAGGAGGAGGGAGGGAGAGAGATTTTGGGATCAAGTCGGGGTAGGGTGCGGCGGGTAAGGTTAGAGAATGGCGGGTAGGGTTAGAGAATCGGGTTTTGGATCGAGTTGGGTTTAACCGGATTGAGTTTCGAGTTGTGTCGAGTCGAGTTACTAGGTAACTCAAACTCAACTCGGTTTGAGTTCGGATTGGATGAAGCCTACTTGTTTCAGACCAATTCACCCATTCAAATTGAGTCGAGTTGGATCGAAACGAGTTGGACGAGTCGAGTTAGTCGGATCGAGTCATCCGGTGCCCACTTCTAACTAAAACCGAGGGCACTGTAAAATATACATGGGGCCCATCGTGATGTATGTGGCTTATCCACACCGTTCATCCATTATTTTAGCTAAATTTAGGGACTAGCAAAAAAAAAAAAAAAAATGAGGCAGATTTGGAATCAAACACTTAAGTTAAAAACTTCTTGGGGTTGTTGTTTCCTTTAGTGTAGGCCACTTGAGTGTTGGATCTACCAAAAAACTTTTTCCTTTAGTGTAGGCCACTTGAGTGTTGGATCTATCTCGTTTTTTGGATCAGGCTTCAAAATGTTATGATAAAACAAATGGACAGTGCAGATATATCATATATACTACATCGGCCTTCACAAATTTAAACTGATCTTTTGAACTGATTTTTGAAACACAAAAACATCCCATTTTCAAAGAAACCTGATCCTCTCTTAGCTACTGACAGAAAAAAAAAAAAAAAAAAAAAACTTATTTATTGCAATGTAATTGGGCCACATCATCATAAATCGCATCTAATGTAGCGGTATGTTGGTAACGTCAATGATGATATCCAACAATCACAATACAAGAAAATAAGAAATTTCTGTTTCTCTCAATCATATATCCCATTTCGAGTAACAATTGCTTATTTGCCTGGTATTTATAGAGGGCTTGTAAAATCAAGATACACATTTTAAACTTAAATAGCGGATCCCGTCTCTCCAATCAGTGTAAATTTTGAACTGTTCACAATCCCATTGTTTCCGCCACCTACGGTCTAGATCACATCGACATGGGCAGATATGTATGGTTTTCAAGACCTGGGATATTATGTGATGATGGACATAGAAGTGGGACCACTTCCGATCATATCAAATTAAGTGAGCCAACTGGCCACATGTTGAGAAATACAACCTACCTTCCTACCAAAATTTGAAGCCAGGAAGCAAACGAGTGGATATTAAGAGAAGTGGTGTGTACGAACTACTTCAATTCAAGTACACTTTGTTACATGACTGACCTCGCACGTGGAAATGTGGCACATGCACGAAAGATAGAAGCCATTCATTAGGCTGTCTAATGATCGGAAAGAAAGCATTTCCACCGTTGGTCAACATATCTTAACCATTCATTTGTTTTCGTAGCGAATCTGATGATCATATGCGATACATACAACATGGATGGCTTGTGGAGCGCTCTGGTCTCACACACGTATGCCTCGTTTTTGCTCATGAGGTTGGTACGTAGAGCTGGGCATTGAGTCGAGTCGGACCGGGTTAGGGTTGACACGTTTCGATCTGGTTTTGAAATAGACCCGGCCTGAACTTGACCCGACTCGGTTCTAAGTCCAGCATGCCTAACCCGATATATATATACACACACATATACGTTATGGGTAAGAATGGATTGACCAAATGTATGAGACAAATGAGCTAAACTTCGACCTTAGAGGCCGACTTCAAAGGCTAACTTCGGCATTGGGTGCCGACTTTGACATCGGAAATCAACTTTGGCCTCAAAGAAGAGCCTTGATCACGATCAACACTTTAGCCCGGTTTGTACCATTCTCGACCATGACTAACAGTTCAGTTCGGTCTATAAGATCTCGACCTAGCCATCCTGGAGGTCGGCCTCAACTATCTACTCAGACCTCATCAGATCCCGACTACTCAGAGATTTTATCTAAAGAAGATCTTCCCCAAATCTTCGTCGTGGATCTCAGGGAAATAACCTCAATGCATTCGAAAGAAGATCCATTCCGCAATACGCATCCATCATAGAGAGAAATTTTTATATATGCCACCACCCCCAAAAGCCTATAAGTACACCCGTTGCCCTGAGTAAATGTACATACAACAAGTATCCTGATTATTCTACTCCTCTTGCGAAACTACCTAACTTAGGCATCGGAGGGTCCTTGACCTTAACCGGTGCCTCCAATGTCTTCTCTTGTTTTTCAATAAATCGCAGGTACTTCGGTTAACAGAAGGCGAAGTAAGATCGACCAGATTTCTGCATCAACAGTTCGTGTCGTTTGTGGAAACGACATCAAAGCCGTTCCTATCTCATCGATGTTCTACGATGGCGAAAGGAAAAAAGAGAGCTCTAGCCACCATTGCTGCAATTGCTCTTGTGCCAGCAAAACAATCCACAAACTAAGGAGATCTGACTTCCCAACTCCAAGCTAATTCTACCACCGTAAACCCTATGAAGAGGTCATGTAATTCGGGAGGTCGGCTCGTCTCTCTGAAACTTTAAGTCGAAGCCTTGACTAATAATATTAACCGGATAATGCAGATCTTGGAGAAACAAAATCCACCTTCCGACCAGGGGATAGATGAATGGGTAGCCGCCGAGGTCTCTCCGCCATTTTAAGCATCGGTCGACTCGCAGAGAACCAAGCAACATCTTGGGCAGCCGAGCCATGCGCCCACCTACACCTCTGGGACTGCCATGCCCGCCGACTCCGACTTACGTCATACGTTGGAGAAGAAGAGGCGTGGAAAGGCTCTTGAGGTCTTAGCCAAGAACGAGAGCTCCTGTAAGGCAGAACTCAAGGAACTGCGAGGTCAAATCGGTGATATCCACCAAGCCTTACTGGGTTGAGTGAATGAGCTGAACTCAAGGAACTGTCTTACGGTTGCCCGGTCCACTAGCTCTACTCTGTTTGACCTCTTGGCCTCTTCGGCGCAAGGCATCACATAGTGTCAGTCCATACTAACTTATTTTCCAAGATCCTAAAGAATCTTTGGAAGTAGAGGGTTACTGTTATGGGTAAAAATGAACTGACCAGATGTATGACATAGATGAGCCGAGTAGCTAGACTCGATAACTATGAATTGCTTCGGCCTCAGATATCGAACTCAGCCTCGGTTACCAACCTTGAGGTCGACCTCGGATATCGAACTTGGCTTCAGTTACCAACTTCGACCTCGTCCTCGGGTGCCAACTTCAGCCTTGGATACCAACCTCGGCCTCAAAGAAGAGCCTCGATCAAGATTAACACTTTAGCCCGGTCTGTACCATTCTCGACCACGGCCGACAGTTCAATTCGGTCTCTAAGATCTTGACCCAACTGTCCTGGAGGTCGGCCTCAACCATCTACCCAAACCTCCTCGGATCTCGACTACTCGGATATCTTATCAGAAGAAGATCTTTCCGAGATAACCATAATGCATTCGGAAGAAGATCCCTTCCACAATATGCAACCATTATAGAGAGGCATTGCTATATCACTACCGCCTCCAAAAGCCTATAATACACCCACTGTCATGAGTAAAGTTACACACAACAAATATCCTGATTCTTCTACTCTTCATGTAAAACTACCTGACTTAGGCATTAGAGAGTCCCCTGCCTTAACCGGACCCGCATTAATCGATGCCCCCAATGTCATCTCTTGTTTTTCAAAAAATCACAGGTACTTCAGCTAACAAAAGATAAGGCAAGATTGACCAGATTTCTGCATCAACAATACACACACGAGTCAAATTTCAAATCGAGTCGAGCCAGTATTGAGTTGGATTTCGAGTTGAATCGAGTTATTGGGTGACCCGAACTCAAATCGGTTTGAGTTCGGAATGGACGAAGTCTAATTGGTTCAGATTGTCTCACCCACTCAGTTCCGATCAAGTCTAAACGAGCCGGATGAGTCAAGTTTACCTAGTCGAGTTGTCCCGCGCGCAGCTCTACCGGTATGCACTCGAGCAAGTCCACCAGGAATTCCGTAGGGGATAACGTCCGACAAGTCAGCCGGTAACAACCTACCCACCTGCCTGCATATATATGTGGACGAAATTAAATTCGCTACCATTATTTGACGTTTGCATCCAACTGAAGAGAGAGACTACAGCGGATGTTTAATTGATACTCGACCCAAGGACATTTCATACTTGGGTTTTCTATTTGTATCAAGGGACCAATGTTCTACTGATCCAAACCATGGATCAGTTGGGCCCCACCATCTAATTGAAAATTTCAAGTTTCTCAAAGTAATGCATCCAAATCACATGATTTGTTAGATGAAGAGCAAAATCTACCCATTGGATACATACGCGTGCCTTTATATTGGTTAGGTTTTGTTGGTGATTATTTGATGTATATGGATATGAGAAAACGTGATTGTGTCATGCATTTTATCAGGGTCTTTTCTACACGTTATTTTCAATTGATATTCCTCTAGGGATGTGGGGATGTGGATTGTATACAGACGCTGCCGATAGCTGGCTGCTAGACGGTTCTCTGTGGGCCCTATCACAATGTATGTGTTTTATCTAAGCCGTCCATCCATTTTTCCAGCTCATTTTAGGGCATGAGGCAAAAAATAAAGTAAATCCAAATCTCAGGTGGACCACACCATAAGAAACAGTGGTGATTGAATGCTTACCATTAAAAACTTCTTGAGGGCCACAAAAGTTTTGGATCAATATTATATTTATGTTTTCCCTGCATTAGGTCTGAGTGACCTGATCAACCAGTTGGATGAAAAATAAACATTACGGTGACCCTAATAAGTTTTTAATGGTGAATCACCATTGTTTTTCTATGGTATGGTCCACCTGAGATTTGGATCCACATCATTTATTGTCTCATGCCATAAAATAATGATCCAAAATGGATGGACGGCATGGCCCACAAAAAATCATCCGGTAGTGAGGCAGTGTCAGTGAGCAATTGGCGTCTATCTCTAAGGAGATGACACGGAGCCAAATCCAAAAGTGGACCAGTACCAACATGTCCCATCTCCAAGTACTTATCCCATGTTAAACATCTTAAAGGTGATCACACAACGGTCTAAGATAAGTACTTGGAGATGGGACATGTTGGTACTGGTCCACTTTTGGATTTGACGTGGTGTCATCCACTTAGGATTACAAGTCCCTGAAGCCTAACATTCTGGATAAATGGATTACATGATGGATGAGTATATTTCATGTCCATGGGGTAGAGTATAAGAATTGGTATATTGATAGAAGAAAAAATTATTTTTTATATTAAGGTTTTTCTATAAATATGGGAGTAGGTTTATTTATCAGTTATGTAAAAAAAACTCTAACTCTAATCCTTTGAAACAAGAATTCTCTATCAGATATTATGCACATACATCCTACAAGAAATTGGTGTTGTAGAACAGAAAAAATAGTTATCTCTTTTAATTTATCAACGATCCTATAAGTTTTTAGAGTGGTACAATATTCAATGCGTGTTTTTTAATAAATTAGATGGTCTTATATATTTCAAAGGGTCAATCACTTTATCAAGTTTTGTTAGCACATGCTTTGTTATTTCCTTTAGCACTTGAGAGTTTTTAAATATGCTTGTTTCGTCCATTAGTTAGAGTTTGATCATGATAAGTTTAATCCTCGAGTAATAAAACATATTTTTCTTGGATATTCTCCTACACAGTGGGGTTATCATTATTATAGCATATCACTTTGAATATATATATATATATATATATATATATATATATATATATAGAGAGAGAGAGAGAGAGAGAGAGAGAGAGAGAGAGAGAGATCCAATCTCCTGCGCTATTGCACCAACCAACACAAGTAAAAAGGGTGGGCTAGGATTAGGCCCCACCATGATGCATTCATGAAATCCACCACAATCATTAGGTCTGTGATAGAAATTTAGTGTCTTAAAAAGTAGGTAGATTTGTGATTCATACGGGTCACACCAAGTGAAACTGTTTGGATAGTAGGCATCCCCTACACGGTTTTTGCTCATGTGGCCCACCGACATTGTAAATGTAGCTGATCTTTTATCTCTATGACTAAATTATTGTCACACACCTTATGGATGGAGCGGATTTCAAAAGGTTGGCCAACCTCTAGCCGACTCAGTAGTGGTTGGGATGCGTCAAAGATGTGGATTGTATGCCGACCCTGTCAGTTGCTAACAACATTGCTACTGGTTGGTGCTAGTGGGCCCAACGATGATGTATATATTTAATCCAAGCTGTCCATCCATTTTTCTAGCTCAATTTATGACGTGATCGCAAAAATGCATAAAATCCAAATTTAAAGTGGACCACTGTAATATCCTGGATTTTCACTGTTTTGGATTTCCAAAAATTCTTAAAGTTTCTTTTTAAATAACTTATAAAATCACTTAATGACCATTATTACTCAATGTTAATTTATAATGGGGTGGACCAGTCTAGTTATGATGGGACCAAGTGTGGGCCGCCAAGCCAGATGACCCGTTTACACTTAACAACAGCCCGTGTGGGCCACCCAGCGACCAAGAAGGGTCAGAAAAATCTAAAACTTTAGAAAATCATAGATCTCACTGGGCTTGTGGTCCATCGCGGACTACGGACCCAGTGGACACCCAGAACTGGGATCTGACACTAGCCGAATGCACCCCACTAATGCCAGAATTGGAATCTGGCACTTACAAATAAAACCGGGATACCAAGCGTTTCAGCCGTCAGATTCCTTCTAAATTTGTGGTGACGGTTTAATATATTTTTCTACACCCGTCCACCAAATCTGAGACCTGATCGTGGAACGGTGACCGTTGATCGTAAATCAGACCCATACGACCAAACCCCGCATCCGTTCGTTCCCAAATTTTGCAAGGCCCCTCATCGGGTCATGGACCACTTATCCTATAAATTTTATGGCCAGAGGGCCATCAGAAATGCTCCAATTACCAAAATGGCCCCCAAAGGACCACTTAAAGGTCAGAAACGCTTTCTCAGATCATATATCCGTCCATCCGTTCGTCCTCAATTTTTGAATGGGCCCTAATCGGGCCATAAGGCACCTACACGCCGAATTTGGTGGCCAGAGGGGTGTTAGGGCCACCCCAACACCAATAGGGAGTCCCATAAGTCTATTTTAGAAAATTGTGAAAGCTTGGGGCCATTTCCTTTAAATCTGGAATTATAAAAAGGGCCTCATTTGGGCACCCCTCTCCCCATACGAATTTTGCCCTAGAAAAGAGAGAGAAGAGAGAAAAGAGAGAAAGAAGAAAGGAAGAGAGAGAGAAGAAGACAAGGTGGACCCTAAATCAAGGTGGGGCCCAAGGGAATTAATCTCTCCTCTCCCTACACCTTCTCCAAGGGAAAACTCATCCGAAAATCGCCTTCTTCATCTCATGGATTGTTTAGGTAAGATCCAACCCTCTTTTTCTTTGAAAACCCTTGTAAGGAGGGGGTTTTGCTTGTAAATCTAACATGTGAAGTTGTTTTAGGGATTCCGACCGATCTACCGCAAAGCCCTCTTTCCTAGGACATTTTTTTCCAAGCCTCCAACGATCCTAGGTGCGGACTATTGATCTTAGGTGGCCTAGCACCATTTATAGTATGGGTCTAATGATTTTGGTTGCTTGGTTGTGGTATTGAAAAATCTAGAGGAATCTAGGAATGGGTGTTTGTTGAAACTACATGGATTTACATGCTTAACTCTTGTTGATGTTGATCTTGTCCCTCATATGTTATTTTGGCTTATGATGACTTCATGTTCTTGTTTGTGATTGTTTTCCACAATGAGTTACTTCATAGTGCATAGTAATCTTGACTCTTGTGTGTGGTTGATCCCTTGAAATGTTGGAAGTGCCTAGCTTCCTCTCTAACCCACGGCACACACATACACTTGTTTCTACTAATTTATCATGCTTGTTAGGTAAATAGACTTGTATGGTGGAATGTATGCAACATGACACTGGAATGTTGGTTGATAAGCTTGATGTTGGTATGCTATATCTCATCGTCAAACCCTTGGATTGTCGGGAACTCGAGGTTAGACGGTAGTCCCATTGGTTGGATTACCCTAAGACTAACCACGCAAGTCAGACGAGTGCGTATGGGCGGCAGCAGTTCGACTGCATGGGTCTAGCACCCGATGTCGTTCATCTCGTTCTCGCCTGACTCGTGCGGTTTAGTCTACTTACTAACAAATCCTGTTTATTAACCCTGTGTGCTCACATATGTATGGAACCTGAACTACCCTGCAACCATTGTAGCCCGTTGATAATCCACTTGTAACTGGTCCACAGCCTCGTGAGCCGGGCATGGTGGAATGGGACACTGTGTCCGAGCTGTCGGCCTACGCTAGGGTATCGCGCCTCCCCGTAGTGACTGCGAGCGATCCTTCCTTTTGCACTCCTCATGTGCCTGGAGTGGGGGATGAGGAACCCGACGGATCACGGATCGCGGTGCCCGGCCTCGCGCGGAGGGGTCTCGGCACCGCAACTAGTTGAGGGCATTGATACGTGGGGTGAATCGGTTTCCCAAACCTGCTGGATGAACGGAATTAACTAAGAACTTGGCTAACATATTATTGCATCGCATTAGTTAGGGTGGCGACTCGGGTCGAGGTCACTTTGAGGAGTGTTGTCATATGCGATCGTAAGATGGAGTCGCTGAGGGAGAGTTGTGGCGAGGGCATGCATCATTTCATCCATCATGCATGCACATTAATAAGATTAGTTTAATGACTGTGAATGATTGTTTTTCATTAAATCTGTAATATAACTGATGTTCGTGACAACTTGAGACTAATAGTTCACACTGAGTTGATCACTCACTCCCACTGGGACGGTGTTTTAAAACACCAACCGATTCGCTCATAGATGCGGGTGATGCGAGACGTGGAGGCTGGCGATGCGAGTGCCTCGAGGAGGAGGACGAGCGGACTCAGCTCTACTCTTGTGGACATGATGTTGTTGTGATTTTGTTGAGTAACGCCTTATGCGACCCGTTTTTTTTTTTTTTTTTGGACCTGTATATATTGATCTCTTCATTTCAGTAGACTTGTTGTGGTTGTGTTTCATGCTCCAAGAAATTTCAGGCTGCGCATTTAAATTTGATTAATCATAAAAACCATAAATGCATGATAAGTGACACTCGGGAACTCGAGAGTCGAGTCTATGCACGACCCCCGATTTTTCGGGGCGTTACAGATGGTATCAGAGCAATAGTTTGGAATCCCTTGGGCCATGGCTCATGAACTCACCAACGCGTCCGCTGACGTTAGGGTAATCACAGTAGAAACTTAGAATGGTAGGAGCCCTCATTGAATCAAAACCGGCAATCTTAGATGGATGGTAAGACTTGCAAGAAATTAGTATTGGGGAGTGAGAGAGGGTAGTGGCGATAAGAAACGAGTCTAAGAGACTTACAATACCTTGGCCCGATGGTAGGAACAAACCGAAATTGAATGATTAGACGTCACGATCATAGATCTAGACCAAATGGGCTAATGTTGGGCCGAACATGATAGTTCAAACCCATTCGGGGACAATTAAGTAGGGGTGAATGAAATTTTATAGGAAATAGAGAAAATATAGGACCAAAACTGAGGGATTAGACAGTTAAAACTATAGTCTTAGGCCAAATTTGATAGTTCCAACCCAATCTGGGATAAAGACTTGAGGGTGAATGAAAATTCACCAGAAATAGTAAAATTATAGAAAAATCAGGTTTTGACCTCTAACCGGGAGGAATCTCATGAAATAGATAGGCCCATTGCGTAGATCAGCTCGTTCTACCCCAAAATCATATATGGCACTTCCCGGGAAGCTTTTCCGACGCCCGGGAATGTCGAGGGACCTCCGAGCCAAAAATCGGGTCACCCGCCCACGCCCGCTGGCTCACCCCCGCCCGTGGCCGCCTCGCCGTGGTCCGGAGGGCCGCGTGGCCCCCGCCACTCACCGCATGCCAAAGGCGTTGTCACCCCGAAATTCTGCAATTTTAGGTTAACTTTAAAAATTCATATCTCCCTCGTTACAACTCTGATTTAGGTGATTCAAAAGCCAGATTGAAGCTTGATGAGTCTAGTTTTATATAAAAATAAGAAAAAAAATAAAATAAAATTTTTAATATAGCTAAAATTAAGCTGTTCTGTCAACTGTCCAAAATTTTTTTTTGATTTCGGACAGCTGTTGCTCCTAGAATTTTAATAATTTATTTACAACTCCAAATGAGATGAAATTTTGTGTGATGTCTTTAAACTCAATGATAAAATATTATAAAAATTTTAAAAATAATTCAGTTACAGAAAGTACAAGAAACCTTATAAGAAATAGAGCCCATTTCCCACTACTCCCACTCCAACATCTTCACTCTTCCATACTCAAACCCATCTCTTCAAAATTCATCTTCTCCTCCTACAAACTCCCCATCTCCTCTTCCTCACCTTCAAACCACCTTCCCAAACCCTTTCTTAACCATTTTCTTTTCTCAACCCCGTTCTCAAGTCCATCCAGAATCTCATTCACAAAGCCAATATCAAACCCACTCTCTCCAACTAACTCCCATTTTTTCTCATACCCAACCCAAACCCTTCAACCCCTCTTACTTGACCCTTCCCAAAACCCACCTCACACCTCATTCTCAAATGCCTTGCCAAACCCTCTCCAAATTTCCCCCACAAATCCCATTTCAAGCCCATCCACCAAGTTCCACCATTCACTCTCAAACCCACTTCCAACCCACCTTCCCATCTCTCATTCTTAAACAAATCCTCAAACCCACCTTCTCTTTCTTCCAACCACATATCACACTTCAATCATCCATTCTTCAGATCCTAAACCCATTATTCAAATCCCTCCCTTCCAACCAACTCCCACTAACATTCACACCCTTTCAACATTCTTTAAACCCCGGCCCCTCCAACTTCATTTTCACAATCCACCAAACCCATTCCTTTCTACAAGACCTTCACTCCATTTCATCCCACTCCATCACTTTCAAAACTCAACTCCAATCCCAAATCCATCAAACCCATTCATTTCTCATTACACAAAACCCATTCTCAATATTACTCTAAACTTCATTCCCAAACCCTTTTACATCAAACCCATTCTCAACACCTTTCCCTTCAACAAACCCATTGCCTTCAAAACCCATTTATAAGACAAACTCCAAACCCATTCCCACCTCATTTCTCATAAACCAATCTCAATCCCTTCTCGAATCCCATATCTTCAACTCATCTTCAAGTTCATTTCTTCAAACCCACACTCAACTCATTTTCCTCAAACCACATCCTTAAGGTTCATCTTCCTTAAGAAACCATCATTCTCCCATTTCACTTCCATCTCCCTAACCCATCTCCACCCTCTCATTTCCAAAAATCCAACATCACAAAACCTAACAACAACCATCCACATTCAAATCCATTCCTCCCCATTCTAAGACCATACTCAACTTTAAATTTCTAAAACCCATTCCATCCTCATTTCTCCAAACCCCCTTCAACAAATGCATTTCAAACCCATTTCCCTATTTGCACATTCTTAACAACTATCCATTTCCTTACCGAGGGGAATGACATTCCTAGCAACCGTTGCCTTCTTCTTCTCCATTCCGGTGATTCTTTCCCTCAAGGGGAAGAAGTACCCCCATCTTTGCCCGATCTAGAAGAGTAGTAGCGTAACCTTTTCGATAATTAGTAGTTTGCTTCAAGTCGATTAGGTCTACCTGCTTATGTTGAAGGATAGTTAGAACGTTTGCTTGACTAAGTTGTTTTTTTTTTTTCTTATGTTTGGAATGTCTAGAAAACTATGAAATCCATGTTGTATGATGTAACTAGCCATACTAATGGCACTTTGAATTTAATGTGAATGTATGGATTGTTTTTGAATTTTCTTGTCGCCTTATAAATGCTTGTATGTATGATTGCCTTACTGCGTCCATCTTAACGTTATTAGCACTCTGAACCACCAGAATATCTTAAAACTTTCGATTCTTCCTTCCCTGTTAAAATTTATGAAACCAAAGCGTGATTTACCCATAACTCATTAATCATATGATCAAAATGGTATTGTCGAGAAGAACCTTAAGTTCCTGGAAACCTTTCTAGGACAAATTTGATCATAGGCATCATGGAAACTCACCACCCACAAAAATATTATGAATGTGAAGCTTGAATGTTAAAGAATTTTGATGTCTTCCAAATGTTAAGATTGATCGGACTACGGAATCACGGGACCATACACTTGCGATGTATTCGCGGCTTGACCCAATTCTTAATCTGGTGAACACCAACGGACTCACTTTGCTTTGGCCGAAGCGAAGACCATGATCTACCAGGGACTAAGAAGAATACAACGATCTTTACATACAGTCGACAGGATGATCGACGTATGGGATCAAAGCCTACCACAACAGTCTTTCCGTATTAGCTCAATCATAAAAGAGTAAAATATACCACCATTAGGTAAACTTTACCAACAACCACTTAATACGATAATAATGATTTTGACATTTGTTTTCAAACCTCAAATGTGAAAACTTTTAAGGGGTAGAATATAATAAGGAAGACTAGATACAGTTAGTATGTACTGTATCATGCATATAAACCTCAAATCAATAAAACTTAGGCAAAAAAAATGATAATATCTTTATTTATTACCCTTAGGCAATTTCGGGACGAAATTGTTTTTAAAAGTGGGTGATAAACATCCTGGATTTTCACTTTGTTTTGGATTTCCAAAAATTCTTAAAATTTCTTTTTAAATAACTTATAAAATCACTTAATGACCATTATTACTCAATGTTAATTTATAATGGGGTGGACCAGATCTAGTTATGATGGGACCAAGTGTGGGCCGCCAAACCGGATGACCGTTTACACTTAACAACAGCCGTGTGGGCCACCCAATGACTGAGAAGGGTCAGAAAAATCTAAAACTTTAGAAAATTATAGATCTCACTGGGCTTGTGGTCCATCGCGGACTACGGACCCAGTGGACACCCAGAACTGGGATCTGACACTAGCCGAATGCACCCCACTAATGCCAGAATTGGAATCTGGCACTTACAAATAAAATCGGGATACCAAGCGTTTCAGCCGTCAGATTCCTTCCAAATTTGTGGTGACGGTTTAATATATTTTTCTACACCCGTCCACCAAATCTGGGACCTGATCGTGGAACGGTGACCGTTGATCGTAAATCAGACCCATACGACCAAACCCCGCATCCGTTCGTTCCCAAATTTTGCAAGGCCTCTCATCGGGTCATGGACCACTTATCCTATAAATTTCATGGCCAGAGAGCTATCAGAAATGCTCCAATCACCAAAATGGCCCCCAAAGGACCACTTAAAGGTCAGAAACGCTTTCTCAGATCATATATCCGTCCATCCGTTCGTCCTCAATTTTTGAATGGGCCCTAATCGGGCCATAAGGCACCTACACGCCGAATTTGGTGGCCAGAGGGGTGTTAGGGCCACCCCAACACCAATAGGGAGTCCCCTAAGTCTATTTTAGAAAATTGTGAAAGCTTGGGGCCATTTCCTCCAAATCTGGAATTATAAAAAGGGCCTCATTTGGGCACCCCTCTCCCCATACGAATTTTGCCCTAGAAAAGAGAAAGAGAGAAGAGAGAAAAGAGAGAAAGAAGACAGGAAGAGAGAGGGAAGAAGACAAGGTGGACCCTAAATCAAGGTGGGGCCCAAGGGAATCAATCTCTCCTCTCCCTACACCTTCTCCAAGGGAAAACTCATCCGAAAATCGCTCTCTTCATCTGATGGATTGTTTAGGTAAGATCCAATCCTCTTTTTCTTTAAAAACCCTTGTAAGGAGGGGGTTTTGCTTGTAAATTTAACATGTGAAGTTGTTTTAGGGATTCCGACCGATCTACCGTAAAGCCCTCTTTCCTAGGACGTTTTTTCCCAAGCCTCCAACGATCCTAGGTGCGGACTATTGATCTTAGGTGGCCTAGCACCATTTATAGTATGGGTCTAATGATTTTGGTTGCTTGGTTGTAGTATTGAAAAATCTAGAGGAATCTAGGAATGGGTGTTTGTTGAAACTACATGGATTTACATGCTTAACTCTTGTTGATGTTGATCTTGTCCCTCATATGTTATTTTGGCTTATGATGACTTCATGTTCTTGTTTGTGATTGTTTTCCACAATGAGTTACTTCATAGTGCATAGTAATCTTGACTCTTGTGTGTGGTTGATCCCTTAAAATGTTGGAAGTGCCTAGCTTCCTCTCTAACCCACGGCACACACATACACTTGTTTCTACTAATTTATCATGCTTGTTAGGTAAATAGACTTGTATGGTGGAATGTATGCAACATGACACTGGAATGTTGGTTGATAAGCTTGATGTTGGTATGCTATATCTCATCGTCAAACCCTTGGATTGTCGGGAACTCGAGGTTAGACAGTAGTCCCATTGGTTGGACTACCCTAAGACTAACCACGCAAGTCGGACGAGTGCGTATGGGCGGCAGCAGTTCGACTGCATGGGTCTAGCACCCGATGTCGTTCATCTCGTTCTCGCCTGACTCGTGCGGTTTAGTCTACTTACCGACAAATCCTATTTGTTAACCCTGTGTGCTCACATATGTATGGAACATGAACCACCTTGCAACCATTGTAGCCCGTTGATAATCCACTTGTAACTGGTCCACAGCCTTGTGAGCCGGGCATGGTGGAATGGGACACTGTGTCCGAGTTGTCGGCCTACGCTGGGGTACCGCGCCTCCCCGTAGTGACCGCTAGCGATCCCTTCCTTTTTGCACTCCTCATGTGCCTGGAGTCGGGGATGAGGAACCCGACGGAATCACGGATTGCGGTGCCTTGGCCTCGCGCATTGAGGGGTCTCGGCACCGCAACTAGTTGAGGGCATTGATACGTGGGGTGAATCAGTTTCCCAAACCTGCTGGATGAACGGAATTAACTAAGAACTTGGCTAACATATCATTGCATCGCATTAGTTAGGGTGGCGACTCGGCAGTCGAGATCGCTCTGAGGGAGTGTTGTCATATGCGATCGTAAGATGGAGTCGCTTGAGGGAGAGTTGTGCCGAGGGCATGCATCATTTCATCCATCATGCATGCACATTAATAAGATTAGTTTAATGACTGTGAATGATTGTTTTTCATTAAATCCGTAATATAACTGATATTCGTGACAACTTGAGACTAATAGTTCACACTGAGTTGATCACTCACTCCCACTCTGGGACGGTGTTTTAAAACACCAACCAGATTCGCTCATAGATGCAGGTGATGTAAAATTCGTGGAGCTGGGCGATGCGGGCCTCGAGGAGGACAAGCGGACTCAGCTCTACTCTTGTGGACATGATGTTGTTGTGATTTTGTTGAGTAACGCCTTATGCGACCCGTTTATTCTTTTTTTTGGACCTGTATATATTGATCTCTTCATTTCAGTAGACTTGTTGTGGTTGTGTTTCATGCTCCAAGAAATTCCAGGCTGCGCATTTAAATTTGATTAATCATAAAAACCATAAATGCATGATAAGTGACACTCGGGAACTCGGGAGTCGAGTCTATGCACGACCCCCGATTTTTCGGGGCGTTACAACCACACCACATGAAAATAGTGGTGATTAAATGGATTAAACGCCCATCATTAAAAATTCTTAGGTACAGTTTATCTGCCATCAAACCTATTGATTATGTCACAGAGACTTGGATGAAGGTAAACCACAAATATCAGCTTGATCCAAAACTTACGTTGGCCCAAAGAATTTTTTAATGGTGAGCTTTCTAGCAATCTTTCTTGTGGCATGGTCCACTTGATATTTGGATTTGGCTCATTTTTTGGATCATGTCATACATTCAGATGGAAAAATAAATGGACGGCTTGGATTAAACACATACATCATTGTTAGGCCGACTAATACCAACTACATGTTAGGTGGCTGATGGCCGTCACAGCATGTAATCCACAGCCCAGGGCAACGTCCCAACCAACACTGGGTCAAGTAGAGGTCGGCCTGCCTTGACATGTATGTAAAATCCACTCCAACCATGATGGGTCAAGATGATAATTTAGGGGTATTGCTTTAACTTCAGCCACATCTATAATTCTAGTGTGCCACATGAATGGAAATCGTGTAGGGAACACCCACTATCAAAATCACTTCACTTGGTGTGATCCACATACATCATGTATGGGTCTAATATTTGGTCTCCATGCATTAACCTCCACAAGCCAATTAGTGGATGGAATGGCTTTCACATGAACATTATGGTGGGCCCTATAAAAATTCAAAGGTAGGCTTCTCTTTTCCCACTGTTTTTTTATTTTATGGCCCAGTGAATCACAAATCAGCCATATTTTTTGCACCCCACAGTTCAATTAATACCACAGACTGAATTGTCTTAATGGATCATAGGAACACATCATGGTGAGGCTCACTTACAATACACTTGTTTAAGTTTGAATGGCTGGTGGTAATTTGGTGCTCAAAAGTTCTCCTACGGTACAGTGCGCAGGATACCATCACACACACTCTCTCTCTCTCTCTCTCTCTCTCTCTCTCTCTCTCTCTCTCTCTATATATATATATATATATATATATATATATATATGATGCAGGACATGAAATTTTAAACATGATATGCGAGATTCCAGGCTTTAGATCATACTAGTTCAAAACAATCACACAAAATTCCACATCCCATATAAAGTTAAGCACTCAATCAAGGGGAATCTATACGGGTCCAGGCCCACACATGCTAGGGCTGGATCAATAAAAAATATTGACCAAACAATACTCGAAGGGAAGTAAATTCATCCACACGTGCACAGAAATATGTCCCCAATCCAAGCGATTCACAGGTTTAAATTCGGAGAATCCTAGGATTAGGAAAAAAGGCAAAGAAATTGAGAGTTTAAGACAATCTAGGGTTAAAATTAAGGAAATTAGGTAAGGGAGGAGTGAAAGAGAGGAGAAAATTGAACTTGACAACAGTCGATGAGGGCGGACAGTGGGCCAGACCTGACGCACGTGCGCAGAGACCTGTCTGCACGTGCGTGGGGGCCACGAACCCGGAAGGCGACTCCTTGAGTCTGGTCGGCCAGAGGAGGACTCCAAAACTCCCAAATTTCAGCTCGATTCGATGCACGGTTTGTGCGTTGTGCTTCGCGGAAGTTTCAGCCCTCCCGCAGGGCTAGATTCTGGCAATCTGCTTTAGAGAGAAAAACGTCTGCAATAGAGGATGGATTTGAAGCCTAGATGACTGTAGGTGAAGAGAAATATGGAAAGTAAAAGGTGGGGGTAAATCGGGATGAGTGTGGCTTCACACTATGATAGTAGTCATTCGAAGAAGGGAGGATTTCACACCCAATTAGGCATTCACAGCTCAGAGAGAAGCAGGAGAATGCAGAAATTTTATTCAATCTTCAATTAAAAAAAAGACTACAAGGGGTGCCTATTTATAATAAAATCATATACCCTAAAACTTGCGCCATGTTCGCAACCTATTACTTAGAGACGAAGTAACCATAATTAACAACTAATCAAAATAATCTAAACCATCCATGATGTTCATAATAATAATAATAACTAAAACTCAAAGTACTAGATCGTTTGGAATAGTGGGCTACGATCATGAGAACCCATGGTGGTATTCACATGACGATCGGGTCCACTCCAGGGAACCAAAACGCAGTCCTCCTTGGACGTCGTCATCGATCCAGATCCATGGTAGGGCCCTCGTCCTCCTTGCATACGTGGGGTAGGGGGAGGGGGGGCATATGCGTGAAATGTCCACATCAATTCTCTCCAGCTGCAAAGGTTTCACCACTGGTGAAATAAAACTCATGAACCGCTCTAAGATGTCAAGATCAAGTTTGTAAAGCTCCTCTTTAGCGAGCCACGTACTGTCTAAAGCTAGACGTGAATTCTACTTGACCAAAAACTTTTGAAATCCGTCGTTCGATGTCGATACTATCCGATGGTCCAGAATATCCTCTATATCCTCTCTGGGTGTAGGAAGGCTAGGTATGGGAGGCAGAGGCTTGGAAGATGAGTCGTGAGGGGGCCATGGATCAAGGGAAAGATCTGAGGAATCAGGATGATTATGTGAAAGGCTGGACAATGTATCAGTGGTCCCCAGAAATGCAACTAGATCCTCCACATTGAATGTATAACTAATTCCCATGGAGGGGAAAGATCTACCGCATACATATTGAGACCGTTTCGTTTTATAATTTTAAATGGTTCAACACTACGCGCGTATAATTTACGAACGATTTTCGGATGATACCGCTCTGACCTGATGCGGACCATCATAGAGTCCCCTACATTGAATTCATTGAATCGTTTATGTTGGTCTGCAGAAATTTTGTAATGTTCATTACTAGTAGTAATCTTTCGCCTAATTTCTTGATGCAAAGAGTGAATGTGATGTGAAAAAGACTGCAGACTCTGATGACTTATGAGACAGTGACATAGGGATAAGATCAATAAGTTTTCTAGGTTTCTAACTAGTGACGACTTCAAAAGGACTTAGACCTGTGGACCTATCGACAGAACTATTAAATGCAAACTCAGCTATAAGTAGTACAGTGTCCTACGTCCTAGTGTATTGTATATCCCTCATATGGGGAAACTCATCCGGTAGATCATTAGAAAAGACATCACAAAACTCATCCATTACCCATTCCCAGTGGGTAACTCCACACTAGCCTCTGGTGCACTCTCTCTAGCCACAAGGTCATATATGTCGTACCACTCAAAATAGTGGTCCGTGTTTGCCAACCAATTTAGAAAAGCTTTAGGGTTCAAGTGACCATCAAATGTGGGGGCATCTACTCTAACTCCTTTGAGAAGTTGCGCATTGGGGTCATAATGATCTTAATGTCCCTCACGGGGTGGGTGCACGGGTGCACGCACATGTCTGTTTCTTTGGCCACCCCCATTCCCTTGTTATCCTCCTGATCACCTATCTGAGATTGGGCATCTTCCTCAATGATGGGGTTTGCCTTGGCGGAGGTCTTTAGTTGGGTAATGCCACATCAAGCTGTTCAAAGCGTTGGTCAATACGTTGTTCCAAGCGCTTATCCAAAGAATTAAACTGCTAGGTCATTTTGTTCATTGACTCTTGCAATTGCTCCATGTTTAGTGTAGGTTGCAAGCCAAAACCACGACCTGTACGTGTGGACATACAACTACTAACTCAACTTAAAGACCCTCTACACAACTATATGCGTCTAAATGAGACTTAATGATCCTATAAGACTCTATATGAGGGAAACAATGCAATGCTTCTAAAATTCCAACAACGTAACTATACAAACAGTTTGTTAACAGAAAATTCAGCAACGAAAATTGAGGAATTTTTGACAATAGAAAATTCAGCAGTCTATGTTGTGAATGATGGATCCTGAACATTCCTATATGATGAAATTTAATGTAAAATAAACGCGAGTAGACTAAACCCTAAACATGCAATGCAATCCCCTATGAAAAACCTAAGCTCTGATACCAAATTTGATGCAGGACATGAAATTTTAAACATGATATGAGAGATTTCAAGCTTTAGATCATACTAGTTCAAAACAATCACACAAAATTCCACATCCCACATATAGTCAAACATTCAATCAAGGGGAATCTATGTGGGTTCAGGCTTACACATGCTAGGGCTGGATCAATAAAAAATATGGACCAAACAATACTCAAAAGGAAGTAAATTCATCTACACATGCACAGAAATATGTCGCTAATCCAAGGGATTCACAAGTTTCAATTCGAAAAACCCTACGGTTAGAAAAAAAGGGCAAATAAATTGAGAGTTTAAAACAATGTAGGGTTAGAGTTAGGAAAATCAGGTAAGAGAGGAGAAAACTGGACCTAATGACAGTTCATACGTGCAAACAACGGGCCAAACCTGACGCACGTGTGCAGGGACCTGTCCGCATGTGCGTGGGGGCCACGAACCCAGAAGGCGACTCCTTGAGTCTGGTCGGCCAGGGGAGGACTCCAAAACTCCCAATTTCAGCTCGTTTCGATGCACGGTTTGTGCGTGGTGCTCCGCCGAATTGTCAATCCTTCTGCAGGGCAGATTCTGGTAATATACTGTAGAAAAAAAAATGTCTGTAATAGAGGATGGATTTGAAGCGTAGATCACTGTAGGAGGAGAAATATAGAAGGTAGAAGATGGGGGCTAATCGGGATGAGTGTGGCTTCGCACCACGGAAGTAGCCCTTCTAAGAAGGGAGAGTTTCGCACCTAATTAGGCTTTTACAACTCAGAGAGGAGCAGAAAAATGCAGAAATTTTATTCAATCTTTAATGAGAAAAAAGACTACAAGAGGTGCCTATTTATAATAAAATCCTATACCGTAAAACTCGCAACATGTGCACAACCTATTACTTAGATACGAAGTAACCACAATTAACAACTAATCAAAATAATCTAAACCATCCATGATGTTCATAATAACAATAATAACTAAAACTCAAAATACTAGATCGTTTGGAATAGTGGGATATGATCATGAGAACCCATGGTGGGATTTACATGACGATCGGATCCACTCCAAGAAACCAAAACGTAGTCCTCTAACTAGGGGGTCCTCCCTAGACGTCGTCATCTATCCAGATCGATGGTGAGGCCCTCGTCCTCCTTGCGTATGCGTGTATAGAGGGGGGTGCATGTGCGCGAGATGTCCACATCGATTCTCTCCGGCTACGAAGGTTTCGCCACTAGTGAAACAAATCTCCTGAACTATAACGCCCTGAAAATCGGGGGTCGAGCATAAACTCAACTCTCGAGTTCCAGAACATCACTTATGCAACAAAATGAATGATGATTGAATGTTGACTGTATTCGTGTATTGAACATGAGTGAGATTAAGCCAAAACAACATATCATACTCCAAAGACAGTTAAATTTGCAAGCGGAAGACTATGGTAGATAGATAAAATATATAAACTATGATGAGTCTCCAGAGTGTGATAACATTATCAGGTTAAATAATTACAAGTACAGTTCTAAAATATACCAAATGTGTAAGTGTAATGTCTTCTATCCCAAGTACCATAGCCCAAATCAATACAAGTATGCATCTGGTCTTCGAGAGACCCGTCGAGAGAGTTACATGATAGGAGAACTCCTCCTCATCACCATAGAAGTAGTCGGCTCACGCTTCATAAGCATCGCCATCATCTGAAACTCAACAAATCTGGTTGGTGTGTACAACACCGTCCCGTAACGTGGGAGTGAGTAGCTAACTCAGTGGAACAATAAAGCATAGGTTAACGTGTTATCAATACAGTCAAGCAGTAATGATAAAGCAGTAAAATCAAACACTCCTAGCTACTCTTATTAATGCAAGTATGGATGCAGGTATGATGGATGCCCTCACTGACATACTCCCTCATGCGACACCATCTCACGCTCGCGGCATGCTTTCATCCCACAGTGCTCCACATCTTCCAGGCACATGCAATGCATAATGAGCATGATTACCGAGTTTTTAATTAGTCCAGTTCAAACAGCAGGATTGGGAAACTAAGGTACCTCCCTTGTATCATTCCCAAACATGATCTATTCTGGGTCGTCAGTCTAGTTAATATCGACGATGGTGTGTTTTCTAGGTCACCTTTGCAGAGGCTACCGAGGCGGATATTACGCACAAAGGTTACACCACTCCCCCATCACCCCTTAAACGATTCATCACAATATAGAAACAGGCCTAGTTCATACTTTATATACCGCGGCAAACTCTAAAGCTCACTGCGATTTCAGAGTATGCTTGAGGTCACTACAAAGGGCTGCCAGGGTTGTTGCTCGCATACGTTGCACCACTCCCCCATCACCTTATCAATGTAGGCCGACAGCACGAATATAGTGTCCCATACCAGCATAATCGGCTCACGAGTCTGGTTGCTCACTTTAGTCACTACAGGGAGGCACATGGCCCCAGGTGTGGGCGACGGCTTCGACCACGGTGTCCCATACCACCATGCCCGGCTCATGAGTCTTAGCGGATCGACGTACCATGGTTAAAAGGGTTTTCACTGGTAAGTTTGGTACCCTAGGTTCAAGCAGTAGCGACCAAACATAGTGAACATACATTAGACAGATCGGGTTACTTGACGAGCTCGGCTAGCTCGAGCGCACAACAAGTTGAACGACATGAAGTGCATAAGTACTTCGCGTGGCCAACCACTATCGCCAACAGAAGTACGACTCGAGTTCGTCGAACGCATCTCACGTGGCGACATGAAACTCAACCACGATCTCCAATCTGGTACCGATTGTCTGGACTATAATCATAGTCCCAAACACAATCAATTGTCATCCATAGCATGTGGAGTAAAGCATGATAAACAAAGTAATTCAAGCATGATAAACAAAGTAATTCAAACATGCTAGTAGGCATGTTATAAGCATATTATAAAGCATGATATAAAGCATGTTGTAAAGCACTACATCAATAGGAATATAAACACATGTATTGCAAGTAAGCGGTTTTAAGTGATCAACCTCATGGAGGTAATCATACACGTCGCTAGGGTAGTTGAGAATCCAATCTCAACACCCTCCTAAGGTATCTACATCCAAACACTTACTCACTCAAGCATTTCCACAAACACTTAACATACAATATTTCACATACTTGGTGTATGTTAGTAAACATGTATTAGGGCGAGTCCTTTCGCCAAGCAAATAATTTACGCATATATAGTATATTTATACAATAAATAATCATGGCAAACACATCTCTAAAATACATATGTATACAGTACTTTCTACAATACAATATTCGTACATACATAGTGTATATTAGTAAAACATGTATTTGGGCGAATCCATTCACCAAATAAGTATTTTATCCATATATCATATATTCATACAATAAATAATCATGTCAAACACATTTCCAAAAATATATTATACGGTATTCTCTACGAATACCTAGAATATGTAAAATTCCATAATTTGCATCTTTAATCGAAACAAAATCGAAAGCACTTTGTACATGTGCGATTGCATGCAGATCATGAATCTATCATTATCTGACATTGAAAGCATTGAAAACCATAACCTATACACCTAAAGTCCGCACCTTGTGTCGTAGAATCGTAACGGAGTTGATAGGTTTGCTAAGCTCCCGTATTCGGCAGTTTGGCAAACTATGGAACGAAATAGGTTAGCTATTTCATAACCTACAACCACCCAAGCCCCAAATCAGGTTAGGGTTAGGGTTTCTTACCTAGAAATGACACCGGAATCGCCAGGAAAGCGGTGAGAATGGAGCGGTGAAGCTCGAATAGCGGCAGGGAAGAGTGGCAGGGAGTTCCTCCCACAACTCCCACACTTTCTCTCTCCTTTCTCTCTCTCAAATCCAAATTCGTATGGCTGAAATGGGAGAGGGTTTAAGGTCCTTATATAGTCTAAAACTTCACCAAAATAGACTTCTAGACAAGGTTCACCTAGGTTATAACCAAAGCGGAACTTTTTCAGCTCAACGAAGGACTTAATGGGCCTCCTTGAGCCAAAGGTCGGACTTAAGCTCACCGACACCGGATCTACGTTCTATTAAGTTTTCGTTTCAGTCGGATTTCCAGATCACGCGTGGCGGACCAGTTTCAGTTCAACGGTCAGCGGATCTCGATCGGAGATTCCGAGTACATGTAAATGTGTGTGAAATTTCTCCTGATCCAAGGATGTAATTTGGTCGGTTCTGACAGTCACTGGTTGTTAAAGCGATCCGCATGCGATGAGTCTCAGATTACTTATTCAAGATATTTATTTTTAAAGAAAACAAGTGTTTTCACACTCCTTGCTCCGACTCAAGCGAAACGTACCGTGGAACACTTGTTTGGATTTGATTCCAGAGATGGTTGTCAAGCCAATGAGGCGGTCCTAATTCCTTAACTTCAGATATTCGAACTCCCGACGTGCGGTCCAAATCCGATACTGGAGTTTGAGATGCTCCGTGAGCGGTCGGGTAATGAGATTGATCCTAGGTTTTAGGGTAACCTAAATCGATGATTCTACAAGTTTTGGGTCTTGCAAATCGTATTTAAAGCGATTCAAATGGATTTCATGGCTAATCTAGTTTAGCACTTAGTTAACTTTGTCAAATTTTTAAAGGATTTAATCCTAAGTGATTTACGTCTGAGGTGGTACTTAGTCCTTCGTAGTTTGTATATAGAGTGATCCAAGTTATAATACTTAACTAGTTTAAGATAGTGTCTAGGGTGAAAGTACTTAGAAAAATTGAAAGAACAAGGTAGTGAATGGTGGGATTTGTGAAGGAAATGGGTTCAGAAGTGATTTTAGACTATGAGATTCAGTTCTGACAAGTTAATAAGGTGTTAGGATCGACCCATCGCCTAAGGACGTCTAATCCCAGGTTGGCAAAAATCTGGAGTGTTACATGAACCGCTCTGAGATGTTAAGAACAATTCTGTGAGGCTCCTCCTCAGCGAGCCACATACTGTCTGAAGTTGAGCGTGACTTCCACTTGACCAAAAACTTTTGAAATCCGCCGTCTGACGACGATACCATCCGATGGTCCAAAATATCCTCTATGTCCTCTTTGGGTGTGGGTGTGCGAAGGGTAGGTATGGGAGGTAGAGGCTGAGAAGATGGGTCGGGAAAGGGCCATGAATTAAGGGAAAGATCTGGGGAATTATGATAGTTAGGTGAAAGCTTGGATAATGTATCAGTAGTCCCCTGAAATACAACTAAATCCTCCACATTGAATGTAAAACTAATTCCCATGGAAGGTGAAAGATCTACCACATACGTGTTGAGACCGTTTCGTTTTATAATTTTGAATAGTTTAGCACTACATGCATATAATTTATGAACGATTCCCTGAGGATACCGCTTTGGCTTGATGCGGACCATCACAGAGTCTCCTACATTGAATTCCTTGAATCGTTTATGTTGGTCTGTAGAAATTTTGTAATGTTCATTACTAGTAGTAATCTTTCGCCTGATTTCTTGATGCAATGAGTAAATGTGATGTGCAAAAGATTGCAGACTCTAATGACTTATGTCACAACGATATAGGGATAAGATCAATATGTTTCCTAGGTTTATAATCAGTAATGACTTCAAAAGGACTTAGACCTGTGGACCTATTGACAAAACCATTAAACGCAAACTCGGCTATAAGTAGTATGGTGTCCTATGTCCTGGTGTGTTATATATCCCTCATAGGGGAAAATTCATCCGGTAGATCATTAGAAAAGACATCACGAAACTCATCCACTACCCGAATGACCTCAGTGGGTAACTCCACACTAGCCTCTGTTGCACTCTCTCTACTCACAAGGTCATACATGTAGTATCATTCAAAATAGTGGTCCATGTCTGCCAACCAATATAGAAAAGCTTTAAGGTCCAAGTGGCCATTAAACGTGGGGGCATCTACTCTAACTCTTTTGAGAAGTTGCACATCGGGGTCATAGTAGTCTTGATGTCCCTCACAGGGTGGGTGCACGGGTGCGCGTCCATGTCTGTTTCTTTGGCCACCCCCATTCCCTTATCTATCCTCATGACCACCTGCCTTAGATTGGACATCTTCCCCAATGGTGGGGTTTGCCCTGGCGGAGGTCTTTAGTTAGGTAATGCGCACATCAAGCTGTTCATAGCGTTGGTCAATATGTTATTCCAAGCGCTCACCCAAAGAATCAAACTGCCGGGTCATTTTGCTATCAACTCTTGCAATTGCTCCATATTTAATGTAGGGTGTAAGCCAAAACCACGACCCGTATGTGTGGATATACAACTACTAACTCAACTTAAAGACTATCTACACAACTATATGCGTCTAAATGAGACTAAATAATCCTATATGACTATATATGAAGGAAACTATGCAACGCTCCTAAAATTCCAGCAACATAATTGTCCAAACAATTTATTAACAGAAAATTCAACAATGAAAATTGAGAAATTTCTGACAATAGAAAATTTAGCAATCTATGTTGTGAATGATGGGTCCTAAACAGCCATATATGATGAAATTTATTGCAAAATAAATGCGAGTAGACTAAACCCTAAACATGCAATGCAATCCCCTATAAAAAACCAAGCTATATACCAAATTTGATGCAGAAATTTTAAATATAATATGTGAGATTCCAGGCTTTAGATCATACTAGTTCAAAACAATCACACAAAATTCCACATCCCACATGAAGTCAAGCACTCAATCAAGGGGAATCTATGCGGGTTCAGGCCTACACATGCTATGACTAGATCAATAAAAATTATGGACCAAATAATACTCAAAGGGATGTAAATTCATCCACACATGCGCAAAAATATATCCCCAATCTAAGGGATGCACAAGTTTCAATTCGGAGAACCCTAGGGTTAGGAAAAAAAGGGCAAAGAAATTGAGAGTTTAAGACAATCTAGGGTTAGGGTTAGGGAAATTAGGTAAGAGAGGAGTGAAAGAGAAAAGAAAACTAGACCTAACGATATTCCACACGTGCGGACAGCGGGCCAGACCTGATGCACATGCGCAGGGACCTGTCTGCACGTGCGTGGTGGCCATGAACTCGGAAGGCGACTCCTTGAGTTTGGTCGACCAGGGGAAGACTCAAAAACCCCTAAATTTCAGCTCGATCCGATGCACAGTTTGTGCGTAGTGCTCCGTCGAAATTTCAACTCTCCTGCAGGACCAGATTCTAGCAATCTGCTATAGAGAGAAAAACATCTGCAATAAAAGATGGATTTGCAACGTATATGACTGTAGGAAAAGAGAAATATGGAAGACAAAATGTGGGAGCGAATCGGGATGAGTGGGCTTTGCACCACGGTAGTAGCTCTTCGAAGAAGGGAGGGTTTCGCACCCAATTAGGCTTTCACAATTCAGAGAGAAGCAGGAAAATGCAGAAATTTTATTCAATCTTCAATGAAAAAAAGACTACAGGGGATGCCTATTTATAATAAAATCATTTACCATAAAACTCACACCATATGCACAACCTATTACTTAGAGACGAAGAAATCATAATTAACAACTAATCGAAATCATTCATGATGTTCATAATAATAATAATAACCAAAGCTCAAAGTAGTGGATCGTTTGGAATAGTGGGCCATGATCATGAGAACCCATGGTGGGATTCAGATGACGATCGGGTCTACTCCAAGGAACCAAAACGTAGTCCTCTAACTAGGGGGTTCTCCCTGGACGTCGTCATCCATCCATATCAATGATAGGGCCCTTGTCCTCCTTGCACAGTGCGTGGAAAAGGGGGGAGGGGGGGGGGGGGTGAATGTGCGCGAGATGTCCCCATCACTATATATATATATATATATATATATATATATATATATATATATATACACGGTTCACATGATGCGACACCCCTTAAAACTTCACAAGCCCAACTTTTAGCTCGATACAAAACTCTAGTGGGCCATGGCAAAAGGAAACAATTTCCACCCTTGAATTGCACTTCTCTTTTCTATGGCCCGATAGAGTTTTGGATCAGGCTGGAAATTGGGCCCGTAGAGTTTCAAGGGGTACAACATCATGTGGATCATTCAGATTCTGTGCCCATGACATGTGTGCAAAGGTGCTCACATAAGAAGGTGCACTGGTGAGCATTCCTCTCTCTCTCTCTCTATATATATATATGTGTGTGTGTGTGTGTGTGTGTGTGTGTGTGTGTGCAAATGTTAATTTTTTTTTTAATATACCCTGTTTTTTCTCAAAAGGAAACAAAACTCTTAATATGGAAGTTGTCCTGATACTTATTAGGGTCAATGAAGACATCCACCATTCATCATTTAATGTATCTTTTATTCACAATGTGCCCCAGCTGAAAGTCTACTCATGACAAAAATGTCCTGATCGCAACAATTCAAAAAAGGGCCTGCGAAATGGATGTTACAGTCCATTTGGCAGACCCATAACCGTATTCCTGTGATCATCCAAAAATTCTCATTTTTGGGTGATTTGCGATCTACAGTGCATTCCACCTATACAATGGTCTTCTTGTCATTGGCAACCCTCATTCAGCCCAATAGGAATTCACACAAATTCCTGTGGAATCATAGCTCCATTGCTAATTACAGTAGTCACTTTTTCTCTCAAAAGTGTCGTAGAAGTTCATGTAGATTTGCATATGCAAACTTCCATGAACCCAGGTATAAAATGAGCATGTTCTTCAATGAATGATCAATCACCATACAATAAATAAATACTAAGAACTTTACACCAAGGAAGAATTGTTTTATCGTGATCTAATATTTGAAAGAACTAAGGTGGCCCTGTTTGGTTGAAGGCTAAAAATGAGCTCATCTCATTTTAATTAACAGTAATTATGTATTAGAGATCTTAATCTTACTGTTAACATGAACTCGTAATGTATTAGAGATGAATTTCTCTAGTACATAATTACCGTTAACTAAAATGAAATGAACTCATTTTGAGCAGATTAATAGCAAGTACTAGCTGGACTGACGTCGACGCAGGAAAAGGAATAAGGCCGTTGATGCAGCCACTGCATATGGAAACAAAGTCCATATACCCTGTACATACATTGAAGTTAGATCCCCAATTCTTCAACAATGTTTGAAGAAATGCAGAATTCTATCAAGAAAGAGGTATGTATTGTACCACGGCTGTTGCCACACTCGCAATGGCCACCAAAGGATGCTCCCTCAACAAAAATCCGATCCCCAACTGATTTCATAACAACAGAGAAAATGGCGTTAGCAATGAAGTAATCAAGGAAGATCCACATGGCAAGGGCTAGCATTTGATACAGCAACATGGAAGATAAACACAATTTCATGGTAGGCACCGATTAATGCATGAGGAGTATCCTCATAATACATTTAGAAAAATTATACCTGGTGATCTCACGCATGATAGAACTACACCTAGTGATTTGGATAGATCATTTTACATTCCCCACCATGCATTGGCAATAGCCCAGAACTGGAACCAACTGGTAGATCCGTCCTAAATATCTTAACTGGGACTTCGGCCTAGTGAGTGTACTGTTAAATCCCCCAATTATTTATGGTCTAAACGGGATCATCGTCAGGTGAGGAAAGGCCTAGAATTCAAAACTTCGGATTCTGGGGAAGATGAGGCAAAAGAAAAGGAAGAAACAAAGGAGGAGAACAACATGTAAGTTAAGTTGGAGCAGTTCTGTCTGCGCTCATCGGCATGAATAAAAGGGACACACTAGCATATACAACTCCAAAGCTCATCTTCTGCGACTACAACATGGAGTTGTGACACGGGCAGCTATAGGCACTGACAGACAGACAATTAGAGTGAGTTAAGCGCGACCCTTGGACTTGATGGCCATCTGTACCCACTTTACAATTGGGTTAAATTGATAAAGTTGAATGAGGCAAATCGACGCCCAGATCCGGGATAGCCGCAACTATTGCCGAGATGAGCATTGACATTGACAAAATTATGGCTGAAGAAGTGGGGTCTCATGATGACTCGTTTGATGCATTGATGAGGAGCAGGATCCCCGTGGGCCTGACATATGGAGATGAGCCCTCGGGATTGGGTTGTGTCATATGGAATGAGCTTAAGTGATTAAAGAGTGATGATTGGACTTTATCCCTCTAGAACTGGAGATTATGAAGGTGCTGTTGCCGATGACAAGGATGATGATAGAGTGACGAGGGTGACAATAACAACAACTATCTTTGTAAGGAGAGTCATAGTAAAAGGCCGCTTAACCTATTCACTGTTGAGAGACAATTTGGCCAGGCCACCTTATACCCGGACCATGATGCACATCACACAATAGCATGTCCTCAAGTGGCACATTGAACCAGCATTTTTTGCCTTGCAAGAAACAGTGGGCACACATGAGGAGGCTATTGCACAAAGCAGTGTCCATAAATTTTAGTGATGGGTAGGGGAGCTCCACTTACATGCTACATCATGGACACGGGTCCACTTTGTTTGGTTGCGAGATGAGTGACTTTAGTTATAACACCTTGTTAGTGCTGTGTGCCCTGAAAAGCCAATGTTGATCCTGATGGTTGATCATGGTGACCATAAGTCCTACATGGATTTTGATTTTATTTTTTTTTTTTTTAATAACATTGGATTAAATTTTATTCACAGAGGCCGAAGCCAAAAAGTACAAATATACAAGGACCCAACAAGGTATCTACAACTCGAGCCAATTAAAAGGAGAATGGTCAACAGCCTTTGATGCCATTGCTCATTTCATAACATTTGATTTGGCTTTGTGGAACACCTCCGAAACTCGCCCCGCTGATTCCGAAAGCACCAATTGTTCCTTTCCAGCCAAATTAACCATATCCCGGAAGCAAGCAAAGCCGCCACACTTTAGACTTTCTTTTTTCCAAAAACACCACCGTGACACATTAGTAAGAATTGATCAATGGAGCGCAATGAAACCCATCCTATATCAAACAACTTGATGAAACTTTCCCATAAAGCTCTTGCAAAAGAGCATTGTATAAATAGATGAAACTATTTCCTCGTCTTAGTAGCACATAGTGCAGATGTTCTGAAGAATCATCTTCCTCTTGTGAAGATTGTCGACCATTAGCACTTTGTTATATCCTACTAACCATACGAAAGCCACAACCTTTGGAGAAGCACCAAAACGCCATACATATGTGGAATGACTAATCCCCTCCCTATTAATTACGACACTTAATACCTTGAAAATAGATCTTACTGAGAACTTCCCAGATTTCTTTTTTTTCGCCAAAACATCAAATCCGACTCATTGAGCACCGGTCAAACCTTGGATAGTAGCTTTAGCAAGTCAATAAACTCTTCTAACTCACCTTCATCTAGATTCCTTCTACACAAAGGTAGCCAAATAACTTCTTCACCTTGCATGTGAAAGCAACATGCCACTATGACATTCACCTCTACTGCTTCCTTGCTAACCTTGGGAATACCTCACTCAACTTTTGATCCCTCACCCATGTCATCCCAAAACTGTATCTTCCTCCATCACCTAACAAGAGTACCCCTTCCCAGACTTATTTTTTTAAAATTTAATTTAATTTAATTATATATTTTTTTAAAATTTTATGGATGCCACCAACTTCCAAAGAAAGTAGGATCCATACAATGATGACAACTGAGTCCACCATCCCCCTCTCCCACCCCATAATTCCTACCCACCACCTCCCTCCAAAGACTACCCTCTTCAACCCCAAGCTTTCAAACCCACTTTCCCAACAAAACTAAATTCATAACCTCCATAGTCCCCAATGTGTATCTTCCTCCATTACCTAACAAGAGTACTCCTTCCCACACCTTTTTCAATGGATGCCATTGACTTTTTAACACCTTTTTCAATGGATGCCATCTATCTTCTTCTTCTTCTTCTTCTTCTTCCATGATTTGAGTTTTGTGTGTGCAATCACGTCTCTTTTAACATCTCCCGGAGTTTCATTGAGAAATTCCATAAAATTTCTAATTTTCTGTCATACGACAATACATTTCCTGATACATTTGACATCTCCCTTATCATACCAATATGTTTCCTCATCCCAAGGGTGCCCAACATGCATCAATACAGATAATGCAAACACAACCATGACAAGGCTACGATGGTGAAGATTTATATGTGTATGAATGATAGCGTATAAGCCAAAAAAAAATGGAGAACTAATTGAGATGATTTATCCATGAGCTAAAAGAGCCAGAGATGGTCATAGTAAGGCAGGGAGTTGTGATTGATGTTGAAGGGCTTGATAGATAAGGGAACGTTTAAAAGGACTTGGCACAAGATGTTAAGAAGGGACATGAGGGTCTGTACACTTAATGAGGATGGGGTCTTATGAATTGTTATTGTAATAAGGTTCATAAACAAATCCCAAACAGCTGATGTACAAGCAACACTTTGACAGTAAAAAAAATAAAATCAAAGTGAAGCATGAAATAAAATGTCAAAAGATTCTCTTCCGGGTACTGAACATGACTAACCTGAATTGGGAGAGTAAACAGGCCGCCACAACAAACACCAGCAAAAAAACAATCGGAGGATATCCCCTACATTTTAGCACACCCATCTTAATCAAGATATTGATGAGATGTAAATAGTCAATAAGCATTTGACTTTCTAGAGATTATAACAGTAAACTAGTGCTAAATATTTAAGCTCTTCGCCTCAATGAAACATGCAGGAGTTCAAGAAACAAAGATCTGATAATAAATGAAACTGTACATTAAAAAGTGTTTGAACCCATAGTGGGCATTGGTCACACTGGATTTTTTTGATCAATTAGATGCAACACATTGGTATTTAGAAGTTGAAGCTAATTAGTAAATAATAATTTATACGTTCCCTTATTCTGATAACTTCTGGATCGCTTTTTGGGTACGTGGTAATAACCAAGTGACATAAAATTGGTTCTCTTTGAAAGCTTATGTAACTTTCAAACTAACCAAGATTGCACGATTCTAACATGAACTGAGTGAGTTATGACTGATCTAGTGAAGTGTTGCATGGTTGTGACAGTAAATAGGGGCATTTTAGTTATTTATTTTGAAAGATATGGTACTTGAGTTTTATTGATATTTTATTGAAATCGAAGTTAGGATTAGATTGGGGCCTCTTTTGCCTAGGCAAAAGCATACGGAAATGTAAAAGACTAATTTACGAACAGTTGAATGAAACTTTGAAGTTTTAGGGCCTACTTGATAAGTGGTAATTCATGGGAAAACAAAGGAATATGTAATCATTATTTCCCAAGGTACTATTGAGGAATGGATTCCAAAGGATACAATTTTAAGTGGGATATTTGATTTGCAAGTGGAAATCTCCACTTCATCTCACAAGGGTCACCTTGTGTTTTATGATTGTAATGGTACAAAAAGATAGCCTTTTTTTTCTTTTTCTTTTTCTTTTAAACCATCACTATGAGGGGATTTTTATTTCTTTGATTTTTTTTTCTTCACATTTTTGGTTTGTGATTCTAAGGTAATTTCAACTACCCTTGTGCATTCTTTGGAGATTAAAACACAAAATCAAAGCATTTTGAACAAATTGAAGCTCAGGCGATCACATTTCGGAAAAATAAAAAGGTAAAAATCCATTTTATTTATTTATTTATTTTTTGTTGGAATAATTAAATTCAAGATTACAATACCAAAGCAGGGATGATTTGTAAGCTTGATATTGAGAAGGCTTATGATCATGTGGACTGAGGATTCCCGAACTATATGTTGGGTAGTCTTTGATGTGGTTGGAAATGGAGACTGTGGATATAGGAATGTGTGGGCTCTGCCTCCTTTTTTTTTGTTCCGGTTAATAGATCTCTCAAAGGTTTTTTCAAGGCTTCCAGAGGATTATGGCAGGGTGATCTCTTATCTCCTTTTTTGTTCGTGGTGGTTGCCGAAGCTTTTGGTAAGATGTGGTTCAAATGTTAAGAACTAAGCTTAATCTGGGGGTTCAAACTGGAGGACTCAAGCCAATGTGTTACTCATCTCCAGTTTGCAGATGATACCATCTTTTTTTTTCTTTTTTTTTTTTTTTTTTTTTTCTTTTCTTTTTTTCTTCTTCTTTTTTTTTTTTTTTTTTTTTTTTTTTTTTTTTTTTTTTTTTGAAGCGGAGGATGTTATGGTTGACAATTTGCAAAAAAATCATCTCATATTTTGAAGTAGTGTCGGGCGTAAAGGTGAATGATTTGAAATGCAAAATGCTTAGTTGCATATGTTGGGGGAGGAGGTAAGCCAATTTGTAGACTTGTTTAGGTGTGGGGTGGGATCTTTTTCGTCTTCGTACCTCGAGCTACCCTTGTGCATATGAAAGCCGGTTAGGCATTTACCTTGTGATTGAAAGGATCCGAATGGAAGCTTTCTTCTAGGAAGAGTCGGCATTTATCCTTAAGAGGTCATTTAACCCTGATTAAAGCATCCTTCTCCAATATGCATATTTATTATGTCTTTTGTTCAAATGCCCCAAATCGGTGCCAGACAAGCTCAAAAAGTTGAAGCCTATTTTCTATGGAGTGACACTTTTGCCTATATATATATATATATATATATATATATATATATATATATATATATATATATATAGAGAGAGAGAGAGAGAGAGAGAGAGAGAGAGAGAGAGAGAGAGAGAGAGAGGAATGCTCACCTTCGAACCAGTTCTCACGAGAACTTTTTCAGAACTCATCTCTTGTGATGTGAGTGCAAAATCTGAACCGTCCATGTGATGCAACACCCCATGAAACCCCCAGGGCCCAAGTTTCACCCTTATCCAAAAATGAGAGAGATCCAGATCTCAGTGGACCACACCATAGGAAACAGTGGAGGTAGTGAAGTCCACCCTTACACCTTTCCAGGTACGTCCAAAGGAGTCTAGTGTTGGGATGGGCCCCACTCGTGGGACCCACCATGTTGTGTGTGTTTCATCCATGTTGTCCAACCATGTTGCCAAGTCATTTTAGGCCTTAGGCCCAAATTTGAGGGAGATTCAGTTCCCAGGTGGCCCACATCATAGGAAGTAGTGAGGTTGAATGTCGATTGTCGAAACCTTACTAAGGCTCACCCTGATGTCTACTTGCCATCCAACTGGTGGAACCAGTTTGGATGGAGAAGGAAACACAAATATCACCTTAGTCTAAAGCTTTTGGGGCCCTAGGTTGGCCAGCTTGTGGGGCCCACCTTGATGTATTAGTTAGATCCGTGCCATCCACCCCCTTCTTCAGATCATTTTAGGCCACAATCCAAGAATCAGTAAAATCCAGGTCTTAGTCAAACCACACAGAGGTAAATGGTGGGGGGTAGTGGTGCCCACAATTTTGTATGTGTTTTCTCCATGTTGTCTATCCCTTTTGCCGTGGTTCGGGAGGGGGGGTATTGCCGTGGGCATGTGGCAATGGGTGGGGCCCACTGCTTTATTCAAACCCAATTCTTAGGTGGAGTGCACCACAAGATACAGTTATGATCGAACAACCGCCATTGGGCCCATTGTAATATCTATTTTTCCAGCCAACCAGGGGTTGTGGGGCCCATCTTGGGTTCTCACCTTGATGGATGTGTTGTATACCCTGATGTACATCTTGGCAGGGCTGTGGGGTAGTAATTGGGGGACCTATCGTGGTTCGCCACCTTGCTGTATAAGTTTTATCCATGCTGTACATGTGTTTGCTAGACCATTTTAGTATATGGACGGCTAAGTGTTGCCTTTTATAATTCTACAAGGTTTGTTGTTGACTGGACAAGATCATCCAACCTTTTCCTTCTCTTTTACTAATAAATCTTTTGCTTGCCCCTTACACAAAAAGCCCTCAAGATTCAAAGAGTTCTACAAACCAATTGTGTTATAAACCCACAGAGAGAGAGAGAGTAACTAACCAATGCTCCTGCCAAAAAAGATGTTGGATTCCGCACTCCGAAGGAAAAGCGTTCAACTGCCATATTAATCATGTTGCACAAACTTGTTAGCATACGCGTATAAATGAACATTCAAGAAAGAATAATACATACCTATCTGTCTATATATGTCCGCACATGTACGTGAAGCAATCAACCTTATTCATCTAATTTCTCAGTCAATCAATTATATGCCATAAAAAATTACGAAAACATCAAATGCTCCTCTATAGAGTCAATAATATGCAATGGGACATTCAAGCATCATATATTCAAATATGATTTTTTACACAATGGAGTTGGTGTTAACAATTGCATTTAGTCACCAAGAGCGATGATTTATTTTCAGAGACCTAAACCCTTGTTTAAACCAATGCTTTCCCATCTGATCTAGATCTTGCGAAAGGCAACAAGTTTAAATCATGTTCATCGCATCCTATTTCTACTCTATTATTATACATGGAACATACTCTCTGCAAGAATTTCATGCAGAACTGCTAAAGAAGTCAAATTATTTACTGAATTGTTAGAAGAATGTGCATGTTCAGTGCTCCTGCAGTATACTTTGTGTCAAATAAATTGTCACAAGACAGTTTGGTGCTTCTGCAGAATACCATATCATATGCAGTGTTTGTTAGGGCTGTCCTTGGGTTGGGGCCAGGGCCAAGCAAAATCAAAATTTTTAATAGGCCTGGCCTGAACAGTTCAAAAATCCAGGCCAAAGCCAACCCAGGCCTGCCCCATTGACAACCCGAGTGTTTATCTCTATGCCATCTCAGTTATCATGCTCCCCTATGTCTCTCTCTTTTTACTCATTACCCTTCTATCTCTATTTGTTATCTCATCTAACTTGTTATAAATAACAGCAAGAGAGAGGATTGTAGAAAATACTCATATTCTCTCCATTTCCTCTCTTCTTTCTCTGAATCTACATGAATAATCAAAGATAACCAAATCCAACCCAAATTCAAAAATAAATTTATTTTGAAAGCAAAATTCAAGAATAAACAAACTTGTAGAAACCTTAAATATAGCCTATGAAAGGAACATAACTGGAAACTCTGCACTCAGAATCTTCAGAATCCAATATTCCGAAGTTGCGAGAATTGGCTAAATCTACAAAATTCCAAAACTAACACTACTTAAATTTTAAGACGAGTAGCTCCTCATTGTGTTGTGGCCCAAAATGGCCTATTTTATGGTACCAAATAAGCACAATCAACAATGTTTCTTTGCTCACGTCATTGAGCATGATGTTAGATTGAAATGAGTACTTGTCGAACCAAAATGCATTTCAAGGCGGAGGAGCAAAGTTCCATCTCACAGAATTTGAGGAGCAAAACTGTGTCAATATCCCTTGTCTGGTGAAAACCTTGGCACCTATGATGCAGACACACACTACAGGTGGCATAAACATGCATCAATCCACACCATCTAAATCTTTAGCTCTACTACAGATGGAGCACTCCTAGATCAGACTGATTACACAATCTTAACCTCTATGAATGAAACCCTTTTTAATTTTAATCATCAGTTCTGTGGGAGCGATATGATATTTAGGACAATCTGCATGGTTCAATTTCAGAATATGACCAGTCCACAAGAAGCCCCACATATTGAATTACTCATAGCGGATTATGACAACTGACAACCAATATGCACGCAGATTTGTTGGCAGAGTTGTTCAATATGAGTGTATGTGCATACATATGGATCATCAGGATCTTCCCAACACATCGAATATCTCAGCTATAATGTCACCAAATGGATGAGTAATCATCTGGTTCAAGCTTATTTTCTACATGAACATAAAAATTAATATGTTCCCCAGCTTGCAGAACTCACCAAAGCCAATGAGATTGCCATACTTCTGCACAGCACGAGTGATGTTCAATGCCTTCTCTTTGCCAATCCCTAGCTGCAATTATCATCAGGATGACCAAAAAAAAAAAGATTAGGTGAAGATGGTTAATTGCAAGAACAATGTGAGTTAGCTTGACAATGACATGTAGATCTCCTTTGAAGTTCGAATTTCTACCTATGCAAGCAGAGATGCAAGCAAAGACATAAAATGTGTTATTTATGATGCACAATAACTAAATGGAAGGCCACAAACCTTGGACAAAACATTATCAGATGCCTTAGTTTGCCTAACGAGCTTCCCAAGGTAAAATGGTACCATATCACTGATACAAACCCCCCTGAAGATTCATGCTACAACGTAAGATTGACATTATCAAGATGGTCATTAATGTACGGCCTATAGTTTCTGCAGGAAAGAAAAAAAGAAGTGGATATTTCATGCCAACTGATGAATCTGAATCCGAAAACATTGCCATAGCTAAGAATGGGTAGACCTACCTTCTTAATTAATTATTACAAAAAAAAAAAAAAAACAGATTATAAAAGACAGCATAACAAAACAAAAACAAAAATGGAAACAAAACTTACCAGTATACCCACAGCACTGTAGATATAATGTATGGAGCATTATTTGAGAAGGATTCCATGAATGATTTCCATGTCCCATCCAGAGACAGTGTTCGAGCTAAAGATATGCCAACCTACATCATTTTCTGGAAGATGGCTTACACAGTTGTAAATCTATCACGATCTGAATCAAAATGGTAGGTACCCAACCAATGATATATTCAAAGCTATGAGTCTCTGTGCATGCTCCTTGTCAATGCAAAATTGTAAGTAGGTAGGTCTGCAAACCAGTATGAGTTCAGTAAAATAGAAGTATCAGTAGAAAGGACAGACCCAAATATTTAGTGCCTCTTCGCTAATGAAAAGTCCACATCCAGCAGCCATAAGCAACCAAAAGTAGATCCATCTGTCATAATTTATAGGCATCCATCTCAGAAAAAAATAAATTTGAAAGCAATTAAGATACCAACTAAATCATGCTGACTTGCGTGACAAACCAAAAATACTCACATAAAACCAGTACAAGATATAAAGGTCTGGCGAACATAAGGATTGATTTCATGATATTTGCTTGATCTTAAATATGGTCCTTTCATATTCACAGTGACGCAAATCAAGCAGTGGATGGTTGGAAAAAGAAGAAGAAGAGAGGTATTTCTGGTAGGGACCATGGGTGTGGGTAAAAGGGGCTTGTTTATTTTATAATGCAGTATACAACAATGTGTTGCGCAGCACGCCAACAACGCAGTGAGCCTAGATCCAATCTCAGGCCTCACCCACAAACGATAAACAAGAAGAAATATAAACTAGAAATAGATCAAATAATCCAAACAAACCACTAGACAAGATATACGTGGAAAAACCCCAAACTAGGGTAAAAAACCACGGATACAAACTTCCACTACGAAAAACGAAGATTACAAGGCAAAACACTAACCTCTCCCTTGGAGATACAGAGAAAACCCTTTTCCCACACCTTAGAATTGTTCCCCAATATTCGCCTTAACCCTAGAATAGCCCTAGGGACCCCAATTTATAGTTTTGGCAACTTCCCTTTCGCATCCTAGTTGCGAAAGGACTTGCGACACGAAATCCGCGAAACTCCTTTCCACATCCTAGTTGCGAAAGGACTTGCGACATGAAATCCGCGAAACTCCTTTCCACATCCCGGTTGCGAAAGGACTTGCGACACGAAATCCGCGAAACTCCTTTCTGTATCCCGGTTGCGAAAGGACTTGCGACACGAAATCCGCACAACCTCGACTAGTAGTGGGCGGCCCCAAATGTGGCTCCACTTCTCAACAATCTCCGACTTGGAGACACATCGCCATAAACATTTGTCTTCTTCATCCGGAGTGCACCACCTCCCCGTCTTCAAGCCTGAAGACCAATCAAAGCTTAACAGAGCTTCAGCTTCTCCCTTGTGACCGCCTTGGTCAGCATATCCGCAGGATTCTTACTTGTATGAATCTTCTCCAGAGCAATTGATCCATCTTCCAGTAACGAATGTATGAAGTGATATCTGATGGTAATATGCTTGGTCTTTGAATGAAAGGCTGAATTCTTAGCAAAATGTATTGCATTCTGACTGTCACTGTACAGTTTGCAATCAGCTTGCTTCTTACCCAACTTTTTCATAAAACCTTGCATCCACACCATCTCCTTACATGCTTCTGTAGCCGCAATATATTCTGCTTCTGTCATACTGATAGATGCTATCTTCTGTAACTGAGAGACCCAACTAACTGCAGCACTTCCCAGAGTAAAGACATAACCTGTGGTGCTTCTTCTGCTGTCGATATCTCCTGCAAAATCTGAATCCACGTAGCCTTGTAGCTTGATTTCTGATCCACCATAACATAGCCCTACATCCTTAGTACCTACTAGGTATCTAAGAATCCACTTCATAGCTTCCTAATGTTCCTTCCCGGGATTGTTCATGAACCTTCTAACAACTCCCACTGCTTGAGCAATGTCTGGCCTCGTGCTCACCATAGCCAATGTTCGAAATATCGGTATCGCACAATGTATCGCACCCTTGGGATACAGATATGTATCGGTTATCGGACGGGATGTATCGTTTGTATCGCATAGTTTATCGCACTTTTTGGGAAACATGGGGAAACATTGGGAAAATGGTTGAATTTTTTAATGAAACTTTGGAGATTGTTAAAAAGGCCCTTAATACACACTTTTAAATTATAACATCTCAAAAAAATATGCACATAATAAATTTCCTTTGTAGAGGGTCCTAAGTTATGCGATGTTTAATTAAACTAACGCAACTATATTTCAATTGAATGTATCATATATATAAATATATCATAGTCATGTATGGATGGTACATGATCATCACTGAGGGCCCCACATAGTTTTTTACTAATGCGCTACTGTGGGCCATTTGCTAAATGCAGGTGGAGGGGGAATCAGACTGTGTGCTGAATAAACTCTGTGGGGCCCACTGTAATTTATGTATTTTATCCAATCCGTCCATCCATTTTACCATATAATTTCAGGGCTTGAGCCCCACAATGAAGAATATTCAAATCTCAAGTGGACCACACAACAGGAAACAGTGTGAAATGACGCACCAAGTTCTGTGGGGCCCGCCATGATGTATGTGTTTTGTCCACATTGTCCATCCATTTAGAGATATCATTTTAGGCCATGAGAAAAAGAATGAGTCAGATCCAAAGCTCGAGTGGACCACACCACAGAAAACAGTGGAGAGAGTGATGCCCACCATTAAAAATTTTAGGACGGTGGGTAACCAGAAAACAGTGGATTTGACTCATTCTTTGTCTCATGACTTAAAATGATATACCGAAATGTATGGACGGTGTACATACAACACATACATCATGGTGGCCCCAATAGAACTTGGTGTGTCACTTCAGCAGGCAGTCTAGCTACCATATAAGATGGTTTCCATTCAACACTGTTTCCTATAATGTGGTCCACTTGAGTTGTGGATATGGTTCAATTTTGGGCTCAACGCCTAAAATTATCAGTAAAAACGGATGGACGGCGTGGATAAACCAAGTGTAATCACGGTGGGCCCAACAGAGTTTACTCAGTAAGATAAGAGCGTATTGAGTACGTAATCTGACGTGACTGCCCATCAGTGACGGGGGCACGAGACTTCACCAAGTTATGTGGGCCCCACCATGATGTATTTTTTCTATCTACACCGTCCATACATTTGAAGAGATCATTTTATAGCATGAGCTAAAAAATGGGTCAGATCCAGAGCCCAAGTGGACCCCACCATAGAAATCAGAGGCGAAAGGTTTCAACGGTGGAAAGCATTTACCCCATCCGCGGGGAAGCAGATTGCGTACTGAGTAAACTATTTGATCCACACCGTCTATCAATTTTAAAAGTTAATTTAAGTTCCATATACCAAAAATAAAGTATATCTAAAGATCAAATAAACCACACCACAGGAAATAGTGTGAAGTGAGTGTCTACCATTGAAAATTTCTAGGGGCCACCGAAGTTCTGGATCAACCTGATATTTTTTTATTTCACTTCATCCAAGTCTTTTTTATGTTATGAACATGTTGGATGAGAAACAAATATCACTTTAGGCTCTAGAAAGATTTCAACGATCGAAATCACTATTCCCACTGTTTCCAGTGGTATGGTTCACTTGAGCTTTGTATATGCTTCAATTTTAGGTTCAACATATAAAATTAGCTAAAACAACTTATGGACGAATTGGATAAACTGCATACATTCAAGGTGGACCCAACTGAGTTTACTCAATAAGCTTTTAAGCGTATTGAGTAACTAGTACGCAATCCTATTTCCATCCGCCAAAGCAGAAAGCGCACTGTGTACTGAGTAACTCTGTGGGGCCCACTGTCATTCATGCATTTTATCAAATCCGTCCATCCATTTTATCATATAATTTCAGGGCTTTTGAAAGAAAAATTAATCATATCCAAAGCTCAAGTGGACCACACCACCTGAAACAGTTTGAATTGAAGTCTACCATTGTAAAGTTCTTGGGGGCGCCCACAGAAGTTTTAGATCAAGATGATATTTGTTTTTCTCCATTCATCCATGTCTTTGTGATATTATGAACAGTTTGGATGACAAATAAACATCATTGGGGGCTTATAAATATTTCAACGATGGAAATCAATACTTCCACTATTTCTTTTGGTATGGTCTACTTGAGATTTTGATATACTTTATTTTTGGGCTCAACCCTTAAAATGATCTGGAAAAATGGATGGACGGCGTAGATGAACCATGGGCTCCGTGTAGGGATCACAATGGGCCCTACAGAGTTTACTCAGTACGATAAGAGCGTACTGAGTAACTCGGTATGCAATCCGATTTCCCTAATCCGCGCCCCTCTTTCACCTTCCCTCTTCATGTTTTTCGCCATCCCCGCAACCCGATCCCTCTTTCACGCATGCAACCCTCAAATCTCGTCGATCCGGCCTGATTCTTCGCCGGAATCTCCGAGAAAGAAGGAAGATGAAGAAAATGAGAAGAAAATCCTACTTACCTGTCGAATGGCCCACCTCCGATCACCGCTGCAGTCAGGTACTCTCTGATTTCCTTTTTTTTTTTTTCTAATTCATTTATTTTTTGATTCTCCACGACCCGGATTTGATTTTTATGGTGTTTGTGGGTGGTTAGTTGCGCGATATCGTCGAAATATCGTGCGATATCGACGATATATCGGCCGACATCTGAATTTGGGATTTTTTGGTATCTTCCGAGGGTTATCGGGAGTGTATCATCTCGAAATGGTGCGATAAAAATAATATCGGCCGATAGTATCGATATTTCGAACACTGACCATAGCATACATGAGACTCCCTATAGCTGACGTGTATGAGACTTTAGCCATGTAATCCCGTTCCTCCTGTGTCTTTGCCCCTTGCTCCTTAAATAGCTTGAAGTGGTTGGCTAATGAAGTGCTAACCGGCTTAGCACCTCCCATATTGAATCGATTAAGTACCTTAGCTATATACTCTGCCTGTGACAACACCAGTTTCTTGTTTTCCCTGTCACGCTTTATCCTCATGCCTAGGATTTGTTTTGTAGCTCCTAAATCCTTCATGGCAAATTCTCTAGACAGTTGTCTTTTGAGATCTGAGATGTCCTTCATGCTTGAACCGGCCACAAGCATATCATCAACGTACAGAAGAAAGATGATGTACGACGTATCAAACTTCTTCAAATAACAATAGTGGTCTACATGACATCTCCTAAAACCGTTTCCCGACATGAAACTGTCGAACTTCTTGTACCACTGCCTTGGGGCCTGCTTCAGGCCATATAAACTCTTCTTTAGTCTGCACACCTTGTTCTCCTTTCTTGGTCCACGTATCCTATCGGCTGATGCATATATATCTCTTCTTCAAGGTCCCCATGAAGAAAGACTGTCTTAACATCTAGCTGCTCTAGATGTAAATCCTCTGTAGCCACTATACTTAAGACCATGCGAATCGTAGACATTTTCACCACAGGTGAAAATATTTCAGTGAAATCGATACCTGCCTTTTGTTGAAATCCTTTCACAACCAATCTAGCCTTGTACCATTTCGAACCATCGTACTCCTCCTTCAGTCTGTAAACCTACTTGTTATGAAGAGCTTTCTTACCCTTAGGTAGAGTGACTAGCTCCCATGTATGATTAGACTCAAGAGAGTCCATCTCCTCATCCATGGCCTGCTCCCACTTAACCCGTGTATCCGTCTGTAATGCCTCTTCAAAACTCTCTGGTTCACCATTATCTGTCAACAGTAGATAATGTGAGGGTGAGTATCGGACCGTGGGTCTCCTCTCTCGAGTAGACCTCCTCACAACCGGTGTATACGGCTCTGCCTCAGTAATGCCTCTTCAAAACTCTCTGGTTCACCATTATCTGTCAACAGTAGATAATGTGAGGGTGAGTATCGGACTGTGGGTCTCCTCTCCCGTGTAGACCTCCTCACAACCGGTGTATACGGCTCTGCCTCATAATGCTCCCGTGCATGATCATTCTGTGGCGCTATAACACCCGTGTCCGGTAACTCTTCCATCTCTACGAATTCTTTCTCCTCGGCCTTATTTTCCTGCGCAGTCCTTATGCATCACTTTTTCATTGAAGACTACTTCCTTGCTTCTGATGATTTTCCTGTTTTCTACATCCCAAAACCTGTAATCAAAATCATGCTGCCCGTAGCCTATAAACGTGCACCTCCTGGATTTCGCGTCCAACTTGTTTCTGTGCTCTGCATCAATGTGAACATATGAAGTGCAACCGAACACTGAGATGTGCAAGGTTCACTTCTTTCTTAGTCCACACTTCTTCTGGTAGCCCACCATCCAATGGTGTTGAGGGACTTCTACTGATAAGATATACGGCAGTATTTACAGCATCTGCCCAAAAGGTCTTGGGCAACCCTGCATGTAACCTCATGCTCCTAGCGCGCTCAAGGATGGTCCTGTTAATGCACCCAGCCACACCATTCTGCTGTGGTGTCCCTTGAATCGTTTTCTAATGTTTGATTCCACTTGCTGCTACTCCTCAAACCTCTTATCACAGTACTCTCTCCCATTATCAGATCTGAGACACTTTACTGTTTTACCTTTCTCGTTTTCTACCATCACTTTCCACTTCTTAAACGCATCAAATACATTAGATTTATGCTTTAAGAAATACACCTACAGTTTTCAACTAGCATCATCAATAAAAGAAACAAAATAACGTGAGCCACCAAGAGATGATACCTGTGCCAGTCCCCACACATCAGTGTGTACAAGCTCCAACAGATGCGTCTTTGGAGCGCGTCCTGCCTTCTTGAAGCTTACCCTCTTCTGCTTGTCATACACGCAGTCCTCGCAGAATTCCAAGTCAATAGACTTCAGCCTTAGTAGCTTTCCTTTTGATAATAGCACTTTCATCCCCTTCTCACACATATGTCCTAACCTCTGATGTCATAACTGCCCATTCACTCCAGTTGATGCAACTGCGAGTGAACCATACGATCCTGAAGTCACGTACAAAGTACCTTCCTTCTTGCCTCAAGATATCATCAAGGCACCTTTTGTGATCTTCTATGAATCACTAGTGAATGTCGTCACATAGCCAGTATCGGCCAACTGCCCCACTAAGATCAGATTCCTTCTCCAACTAGGTACATGTCTGACATCCTTCAATTTCAAAATTGTTCCGTCTTTCTGATTGACATAAACGTCTCCCTTTCCAACAATACTGCACGGCTCATCATCACCCAGGTATACTCTCCCAAAGTCACCTGACACATAATTATGCAAAACTCCCTTGCATGAAGTGGCATGAAACGAAGCACCTGAGTCTATAACCCAAGACTCATTCCTCGCATCAACAGACAAGATCAACGCCTCTGTGTCACTCTCCTCAGATAGATTCACTGAATCCTTCCCACCTTAAGAGTTTCCTTCTTGTTTCTTAAGCGCCCTGCAATCACATTTCATGTGCCCCTTCTTGCCACAATGCCAATACTCGTCTTTGTCTTTCGGTCCCTTGGACTTCTTCCTCGACTTAGAACGCCCGTGTTTATTGCCTCCTTTGTTCAGCGATCTTCCTCTTCCTTCAACGTTTAGAGCATTCCCTGAATCCCTTGAAACTCCTGATGCCTTCCTTCTAGATTCTTCGCTGAAAATTAGACCGGCCACATCATCAAATTTCAGCTTTGTCGACCACTGAAGAATTGCTCACAAAGAATCACCAAACCATCCCAATGCAGTAAACTGGATAAGATCAATAACGCTACGACCTCATCCTCAAAAACAATGCTAACAGTTCCAACTGGCTCGTGACTGTATTGAACTCGTTTAGATGTTCAGCCACGCTCCCACCATCTGACATCTTCATGTTGAATAACTGTTTTATAAGATGAACTTTGTTGGATGCTGAGGGCTTTTCATACATGGTGGCTAGGGCTTCCATTAATTCTTTTGTAGTTTTCACCTTGGATATATTGAAGGCGACGCTCTTAGACAAAGAGAGTCGGATCATTCCTGACCTTCTATCCAAGTAAAAATCATTCATCATCTGTCATCTTTTCTAGTTTCTTCTCTTTTCCTCCTAGAGGAATGTAGAGGTCCTTCTGATACAGATAATCCTTCATCTGCATCTTCCAGAAGGCAAAGTTTGAACCATCAAACTTCTCAATTCTATTTTTTCCATCTTCCGCCATCGCTCCCAATAGAACTAAACCAATAGTTTTGATACCAGTTGTTGCGCAGCACGCCAACAACGCAGTGAGCCTAGATCCAATCTCAGGCCTCACCCACAAACGATAAACAAGAAGAAATATAAACTAGAAATAGATCAAAGCAATCCAAACAAACCACGAGACAAGATATACGTGGAAAAACCCCAAACTAAGGTAAAAAACCACGGATGCAAACTTCCACTATGAAGAACGAAGATTACAAGGCAATATACTAACCTTTCCCTTGGAGATACAGAGAAAACCCTTTTCCCACACCTTAGAATAGCACCCCAATATTCACCTTAACCCTAGAATAGCCCTAGGGACCCAAATTTATAGTTTTGGCAACTTCCCTTTCGCATCCCAGTTGCGAAAGGACTTGTGACACGAAATCCGCGAAACTCCTTTCCACATCCCAGTTGCGAAAGGTTATGTGATACGAAATCCGCGAAATTCCTTTCTGTATCCCAGTCGCGAAAGGACTTGTGATACGAAATCCATGTAACCTCGACTGGTAGTGGGCGGCCCCAGATGTGGCTCCACTTCTCAACACAATGGTTACGGTCATTGCGTGCGGTAACAGCATGCCCATGAGGGAAGGGATCATAACAGCCCATGTCAAAATTTCAGACCCTAATGGGCCCATAATGGCTCCTTATGACAATGAGTAATGGCCTTAGGCCGTTATGTGCATAAAGTCACCTTTCAGTTTTTTTTTTTTTTCATATCCCCCCCTTTTTTTGACATTTTTTCTTCTTAAGATTATTTTAAACCCATTTCAACTAGATTCGTGCAATTTTGAAGTTTAAAACAAATGGTTTAAAGCCATTTTTGAAGAATTGAAGATTCAGGGCTGATTTTGGGGGAAATCAAAAAAATGGGTAAACTTTTTTTGTGTTGCAAGTGTATGGATTCAACATTATATTAGCAAAGCAACCAAATCTTGTTAGATGCATGTTTGATTTGGCCATGTTTCTATAATTTTAAAAAAAAAAAAATTCTCGTTTTTATATAATTTTCAGCAATTTTCAAAAAGGCTTTCTATTTTTTGTAAAATATTTGGAGTTTAGATTCTTCAAATACATGTATGGAGTTTAGATCTACACATGCATGCACTAAGTCAATATTTTCATCTCTATTTCTATTTTTTAGTATTTTTGGTACATTCAGATTATTTTTTGGGATGAATGGTAACAACTTTTTTCCCCTCAAATTTCTTAAGGGGAATGATGTCAAATGCACAAGGATATGCATTTGGGATGAATGCCACAAATCACATGAATTTCAGCTGTTTTGGGGCCATTCAGGTGGTACCCAAATCAGCCTGACACTATCATCAAATTTTAATTTTAATTCTTTCTCAAATTTCTTGAAGGAAATGGAATCAAATGGCTAGGGATATGCATTAATAGGATGAATCCTACTGATTACATGAATTTCAGCCTGTTTTGGAGGCATTCAAGTGGTCCTATATCGACACGACACTATTCATCCAAATTTAATTTTTATTTTTCCTCAAATTTCTTGACAGAAATAGTGGTAAATGGTTAGGATATGCATTACTGGGATAAATTGCACGAATTTCAGCCCATTTTTGGGGGCATTTGACATAGCAGGTGTCCAGTGTAGTGATGATCGTGATCAGTCATCCTTGGTTTTTATTGACATGATTTTTCCTTTTGATTATTATGGATATGCAACAACTTTTCTATAGCCAGATGACGACCGAGGTTGAGCAGCCATAGGCATCATGATTCTGTTTCTGGTGGTGACATGGTAGTAATGTTTTTATATTTAGTTTGACATCACTTTATCTCTTATTAGTCATGTCATAATAGTTCATACATTAACATTTTATGGTTGTCTATGGTAAAGAGGTGGGGACACCTTGTGTCTTCAAAAAAAAATGATTTATAAACATAAATATATAATAGTCTCATATTAAATTCATGCTCATATAATCTTATATATATTGAATCATTAATATTGGATATTTAAAATTTTAAATAGGAGAGTTTTGAAGTCAATCTAAGCCTTTATGCTTAATAATATCGTCAAGCGGCCCAAGACAACATTCTTACCAAAGAATGGCCTGTTACACCATTATAAATATGGTTTAAAATAATAAAAAGAATACATATTTGGAATCCTATCTTTTTTATATATAAAAAAATCTGGTATTTTTCTTTAGAAAAAAAAAAAAGGACCATTATGGTCCTTAACATAAACAGTCCAACTGCTAGTCATTACCATTTTCGAATACCCACAGTATATGATTTGGGAGATCTAGTGGCCTACATTTTCTTTCATTTATTTGTTTCATCTTTATCTTCTTCTAATAAAATTGAAGTCATCCATCAAAAAGAAAAAAGAAAAGAAAAAGAATTAAAGGATTGGCTATCACAGAAAGATTCATACTCATGTTCAACATTATAAACGAAAGAACCCAAACTAATAACTAGAAGCACCATGCTAAACGACAATGATATATATGAGTTTGTGCATGTCTATATACATTCATGTATGTGTAAAGGGAAAAAATCTAAAATAACTAGCCGCTTGTGACACATGATTACATGTTATTACACACTTAGAACTCAAAACATCGCAAGAGAAATATGCATAATACTTTTTGTTTAGGAGATAGCTACAAGTTGTCAGCTATAAATGATGCATTTATATACAAAATGAGCTCATGTCATCAAATGTTTTATTTCATGATATAATATTTTCATTTTCAGATGTTTTCAGGCAGGAATAGATTCTAACTAGTGTAGTAAGAGATACTGAAGAAGCTTGCAAACACTTCGGGTTGTGCTTTGAACTACACGCCCACATCATACCTTGAGCTCCCCCATTTGGCAATGGTACACCAAATAAAAGAGAGACGGGACTAAATCCCAAACATTATGGAAGGAACTCATCATCACTAGGAGACAACACATTATCCATATCTTTTGAAAAAAATTTAAAAAAAAAAAAAAAAAAAAAAAAAATCAAACAACACATCATCCTTATCAAGGATACCATAGCATATCTCCGAGTTTATATTGTGTCCTGTCTTTGAGATGTGTTAGATGAAATCAGATATAGGTTGATGCATATCCAAAAGGGCTTCCCAACAGCAGGGAAGGGGAGTGCATGACCTCCACTTGTTAAACAAAAAGTTGTTCTAAATAGATATGCAGTGATTATATAAAGATTGAAAGAGGGTTTTGTTAAACATTTCTGGGAAATGGCGATTGCAAATATGATTTTCAGAATGAGATTGGTTTTAAGTGTGAAGTTGTGTGATAAATAGCATAAAGTGTCAGGTAGACATGTGTCAGGAGCTTAGGAGGCCATTGGAAAGGTAAGAGAAGTCTGCTAAAGGGACTGCATATTAGGGATTAGGATCAAATTCTCGTATGATGTGTGGAGTGGAGATTCTCTTTGCCAATTGTTTGTTCCTTGGTTGGGCCCATTAGTGATGGACAAGAGAGCTTGGTAGAAACCGCAGAATGAATGGAGGCGAAGATTAAATGTGGCCCATTTTGAGAAGGAAGCTTTGCAATTTAGTATTATAGTGTTTGAGGAATTTATAGGTCTGCTAGGAAAGTCATATGCAATTTACATGCCTAGGGTTGGGTGGAGGTAGTGAAAAGAGATTGATCTTAGAATGTAAGGGTGTTCACTAAATACATGGGTGTTCGTTATGTTATCTTCCACTGTATGTTGATGGACGGTGATAGAGGGATAAGGTCCTTTTGGTGGGTTTACAATGTAATGTAGAGCACAAGCATTCTATTCAATTGTCTTAGGCACCAGCCTCACCACCAACTAAGGGAATCGCAATTCCCGATAGATTCATAATTCACAAGTCAAGTAAGAATTGGAAGATCGCCAAATCAAATTGCATCAAGACCAGTGAGAATGGAACTGTCACCCTGCATCATACCAATGATGCCAAGATTGAAATTGATCTTCTATAATGGTTTGTCTTTATGTTTCCGATCTTGGAGGGTGGATATTGTGGTGGCTATGCTCTCTGTGTCCATATGTTGGGGATGTAGACTGAGAAAGCCGTCTCAAAGGCCTAACAACATCTCACTTCTTGGTTTCCCAAAATGAAAAAATAAATAAATTAGAAGACTTTTTTTTAGCCCGTGGGAGAACAGGGTCAATTGCACGATCCTTATAACTAGGTGTTGCTCCCACTTCGAATTGTGCTTTTGACTCATTGCTGGCTTTTCGAATTGCAGTTCGGACTTCAGACTCACGCTCCTGCTCCCACTTCCCAGTTGTTTATATTTGCTAACATTCTGAAATAGACACTTCCCTATCCCTCAATGGGACCAGATTTTTTGGCTAAGGGTTAATGATTTGATGAATACCGTGTATTTTTCTATAGATGATGAATGAAATTGATTACCATCTAAGCTTCCATAAAAATGACTAATTAGAATTAATTAATAGAAGTCATCTTTCTGTTCTTGGCAAAAGTTGCATTTGGATAATGAAGAGAGAGAGAGAGAGAGAGAGAGAGAGAGAGAGAGAGAGAGATAGAAGTCATCTTTCTGTTCTTGGCAAAAGTTGCATTTGGATAATGAAGAGAGAGAGAGAGAGAGAGAGAGAGAGAGAGAGAGAGAGAGAGAGAGAGATTAGAAGCATACCCTGGAGTATATTCGGGTAATATGACTTTGTATCCAAAAGCTTTCAAAGTGAAACCAACAGAGGGAGGTGAAACTGAAGATGATGAAGCATCGACTATAAATGGAAATCCAGAGGATGATCCCAAAGTAGGCCTCTTCGAAAAAACAGATACTACGGTAATTGTTGCAGCTATGCCAAGGACAATTGCTAATTTTGCCAAGAATGAACTGCCTGGATTACTCGGTTCAACTTTCCAATCTTCAAATATCTCATTATCAACCCCATCTCCTCCATTTGGATAAGTGTTTCTAGATGATGAAGCCTTGGCACTTCCCACATCCCGGCATTGAAAGCTTATAATCCTGCTCACAACAAGTTAGAAATGTCACGTCTCTTTGCTCTAAAGTTATATGATAATATTCACAAAGGATGACCTACTTGTTGATAACATAGGTGTGTGTCAAAAATTGATTGAATACACCATGACAAAATTACTTTGTCTACTATATCACTTACAACCTAGCATAAAATGCCAAATTAAAAAGAGGAGCATAAAAAGTTAAGAATAAATAGATAAGTATCAAAGCATGTCTGTACCATCTGCAATCAAAAGAGGTCCTGATTGCAAGTGATCATAGAGAAATCATGAAGGCTGCAAGGCACAGTCTTGCTTGAGGGGGCCCAAGAAGGAATCCCCAAATGGAGCTTATAATCCCAATCTCCAATCTTCAAATACCCTTGGTTGAGCATGCACAATTTTAATGCCCTGGATACCCCTGTCCTATATTGGAAATGCCTTCTATGTGCTTTTAAAATCTTAAGGTTTAGGACCATACTAAAAATTAATGGCATGGGCAAAATTGTTCACGCTCTCCCACCCCCAGTTTTTTCCTTTTCTTTCCATTGTTGACACCATAGATCTTGCTGGTATTGGCTTCCTTTTAGGGGGTGTTTGGAATGAGAGAAAAAACATGGAACGGAAAACGTACATGGAATCCTCCAGGAAATGGAAAACTTTAAATTCCTTTTTTTTTAATTTTTGGCTTGGAGTGCAGTTTTCCATGGAAATGTTAAAAGGTCAACAGTCAAATGGTGAGGTGCTTCTAGTAAGCTTCGAAATTTAGATTTAACAAAGTTTCGAAACGGTGTCACTATCCATGTTTTTCAAGTAAAACCTTGGAAAAGGAAAACAATTTCCATAGCTACTTTTTCTCTAAAACAAGGGAAGGGGATGTTTCCATGGAAAATGTTTTCAATTCCTATAGAAATCATGACATAGCAAAGAGAAGAGAAAGGGAAAGAAATGAAGAAAAGGAGAGAAAAAAGAAAAGAAAAGGGAAAGTGTCTCTTGGTACACACATCCTTGCTCCCCTTTTATTAATAAAATTTTTGTAATGACAAAATTCCTCCTCATTGCACAATAAACCCATGTAAACATTGTGGATCATATGTCCCACCCACACTAGGTGTACAGTGTACTATAATAAATACAAAAACTGGGGCCCTCACACACACACACATTGACGAGCAATATAGTTGTATGGCCAATCATACCAGGCCATGTAGCTGTTTGGCCCACAGTACATAAACATTAACACTTCCTCTCAACCTGGTGAATAGATATAATTGACGCCCAACTTGGAATAAACTTGCTCTGATTGACCATGCTAAGTTCTTTGGGGAATACATTTTCTGCAGGTTAATCTGAGATCTATATGGATTCAAAATTTCATTGTTAGCGACTTCACACTTCACACAGATGAAATGTTAGTTGACCTCGATGTGTTTCGTTCTTTCATGAAACACGGTATTGATAGCGGCATGTGAAGCCACCTGATTTTCACAATACGATTGAATCGGTTGTTCCACTATGAATCCTACAAAGTCCTTGACTAGCTCACAATTAGTATGAACCATGGCCTTATATGGAGTAGATCGAGCCACAAAACTTCTTTTTACTTTTCCACGTGATTAAATTTCCATCCACACACATACAAATATCAAGTCATAATCATCTAACATAAAACATCCAAGTCATGTTAGTGCCTTCAATACAAAGATGATCATTAGGCATGTGTGAGATTCCTCTCCCTAGGGCCATTGAGATACCATAAAATAAACACAATAGCGTCCAAATGTGGCACCGTTGAAGCATGCATGAACTGAGACACAATGCTAACAACATGAGTTATATCTAAATGTATGATGGTAAAGAAAATAAAATTTAACAGCCAATTTGACGAGAGCTCCTTGAGTTTAACCATTTCTCCTTCATTGCTTGCCAACTTACAATTCGGATCCATGGGTGCATCAACAGACTTTAAAAGCCGTCTTTGATCTACAACATATTTCCTTTGGCACAAATTGTTACCTTCCTTGACCTTTCCTTACCCAAGAAATACATGAGATGTCCCACGTCCTTTGTATATAGGTGTTATAGTAGTCATGTGGGTACTTCTAGTTCATAAGGGTGCCTACCTTTCTTGAGAGTAACAAGGTCTAACCCATCAAAAGTGCACAATGGCACAAGATGGGTAACTAGATATGCAGACTTAGATGAAGGCATAATGGGTGGCACTATATCATGGTCCCGATCATCTTTCTTCTCCACCTTGTGTCCACTTGAAGTTTAGGCTTAGCTAGAGCCTTGCGATAATTATTAGGTGAAGACAGAGGAGGATAAATAGGAGGCGGCATGGGCAAAAGTGAATAGGAGCCATCAAAGTGACTTTATTTTAAGCTAAGAATAGAAATCAATCTCATGATACCTGCCCTCGTTAGGAAATAAGGGGGAGGTCCTAAAAACAGGTCATTGTGTGTCACCACCTCCCACCTATTGATGGGGACATCAAAGGACCTACCGAGGTGTACCAGAGATGGAAACGACGACCCACATTAGCACAACTTTCTTTGTGGATGTGAGATGCGTTCCAGATGGAGCCCGCTAGGCCGTTTTGAAGACCCCACATGCATTGGATGTGCATCAGGAAGATCTTACCTTGGAATGATGCATGTGAGCTGCTTAGGAGACCATTTTAGTCATAGGATTTTTATTTTGTATCGATCCGACTATTGGATCTTGTCGATCAAGCAATCGAGTCGTCAAATCTTCCAGATCTGAGCGCCCTGGACTCTGATCTTATTTCCCTTATGTTTTCTGTTATTTTTATGATTTATTTGATGGTTAAGATTGATAATAAGTGTTTTAGTTTTCTTATTTCGGATAATGAACCATTTCACTTAAGTGAGTGGTATGGTTATAATTATTCTGAATTTTTAATTTCGAATTTTTAATTATAAAAGCACAGGTGGTGTAGGTCCAACCCTAGTGGTATTATTGAGAAGAAAGAAAAAAGAGAGAATCTCTCTCGTGTGGATGAATTTTCCTCTGTGTTTTAGGATTTTTGAGAAACACTCACTTCCAATTGAATTATATGAGGGTGGAAGCTTGTTTGGTGGTGGATTCCCCAAGGTACATCCTCCATCCTATAACAAATAATATGCAGTTAAAATTACATCACTCTAGTAGCTCTTTAGTATATGCATGGGGATCAGTAAAGTGCATGCAACTTCGATTAAATGCTGATTTTTCCTTTCAGCCACACTATTTTGTTGAGGTGTGTGAGTTCATTACATCTATAACTCTTGTCCTCTTGTCATGGTACTTCCTAACTGCCCAACTCTACCCCATATAGCAAGGCCAGTCAAATAGCTGTCTTATAAAGTTCTCTGTTCAGCTTCATGAGCAAGCATCGATCCACACAACACTCCACAGGCACATCTCCACTTCATCCACCCATCTCAACTTCCACTGGAACCCTCATCAATCTCTTGAACTTCTTGAATTATTAAGCCAAGTAGTGGAAGTCCCACATTACCAATGTCATGAAAGAAGTCACTTTGGGGAACCTCCAAGCTATTAATTTTAACTAAAGCCTCCCCTATAAGTCTTCCAATTGAAGTTGCATTCCAAATTGCATCATAGGGTGGGACGCTATAATTCCTCCACTCTATCATAGGTCAAGTGTCAACCATTGAATAAGAAGATCCATATCAAAAGATGATTAAGCATGCATCACATTTCACATGGGAGAAAGTAAATTAAAATCTAGAAAAAAAAAATAAAAAATCCCATACTCCTGAAGTATCAAACAAGGCAAGAGGCAGTAATCTAACCCATGCACAGGACACCAATTTGATAATCCCCATATGCTGCACAGTTGATTGGACATGCAGAACATAATCCATGATCTGGACCATTCAGTGGTCGGGTCCTACCACAGCTAGAAAGACTTTACAAAGCAGACCATGTAAAAGATCCAATCCACAAACTACAAATGGGTGATGCAAAAGAACATCAACAGCAGTCACCAATAGAACATGCCATGTCTACCAATCAAACAGCAGCATTGTCCAGATAGAGATCCATCTGCCATTGGACACACTCAATTGACAGCCGCGGCCAGCGGACCACCTTTCCATGTGTCTGACCAGTGCGCAGCACACCTGAAGATGACCCAGATTGGGAACTACCCCCGCCCGTCCCTAGCTATGAACTAATAGGGGCTCTAAGGGGTCACCGTGATGTATGTGTTTTATCCACAGCGTCCATCCATTTTGCCATATCATTTTAAGGTATAAACCCAAAAATGAGGCAGATCAAAGGCTCAAGTGGATCACACCACAGGAAGCAGCAGTGATAACGACACCCATCGTTGAAAGCTTCCTAGGGCCCATTGTGATGGTTAACTGCCATCCAACCTGTTCATAAGATCACATAGACATGGATGAAGGGAAAACACAAATATCAGATTGATCCAAAACTTGTGGCGCCTGGAAAGTTTTCAACAGTAGTAGTCCACTTGAGCCTTGGATCTGCCTTATTTTTGGGCTTGTACCCTAAAATGATACGGCAAAATGGATAGACGGTGTGGATAAAAACCATACATCAAGGTGGCCCCTCAAAGCCCCTGTCGGGGTAAGTACCTAATCCGCGAAGATGATGAAGCTGGTGCAGGGCGCAGAGATTAGGTTAAAGAATTACCGGAAACTGCTGAGATTGAAGAGGCCAGAAACAACGGATACCCGTCGGCTCTGTTTCGGAAGGCGATGAGAGACATCGAAAGAGATGGGCCGAGGTCCAGATGGCGGCCGCGAGGAGGCGTGCGTTAGAAGGACCGTTATCGCCATGCTAAGGGGAGCTGCAAACAGCTGCTGCTGAGATTCTATAGGCGATAGGAAGATGTTTCAACTGATGTGGGATGCTTCCATGTGAAACATTTACGAATTGGATCTGAAGCGAAGAAGAGTTGAAGGGGTGTTGGAGTAGAAATAGCATATCATCAGTCCTATTCTAACATATTCCCTACGGAATCTTCATCTGTGTAGTGTGTGGCCAGAAGAAAAAGTAAAACGAGAGCATACGGCCACGTCGTTCCCGCCAGCGGAAGCGGATTGCGTAGTGAGTACGTAACGAGTAAACTCTTTCACCATGATTTATATGTATTTTATCCGCTCCATCCATTTTCCCATATAATTTTAATGTTTGAACCCAAAAATAAGGCATATAAAATGTTCAAATGAACTACACAACAGGAAACAGTTGAATTGAACTTCTACAGTTGAAATCTTGTCGGGGCCATGGAATAGGTTGGATGACAACCGTGGGGCTAGCAAGGTTTCAACGGTGGAAATCATTATCCCCACTGTTTTCTTGCGGTATGATCCACTTTATCTTTGGATATGCTTCAATTATTTTGGTCTTACCCCATTGAATTAGATGTAAAAACGGATGGACGGCATGAATACACTATGTACATTCAAGGTGGGTCCAACTTAGTTTACTCAGTAATATACGTGTGCTTAGCAAATGCCGAAAGCGGAGGAACCGGATTACTAGTCCCCCGCCAATCATCCAATGGCGGGTGGTTGGTGCTCTGTGAGACCTACTATGATGTATCTTTTCATCCATCTATTGTTATAGATCATTTTATGGTATGGACTAAAAATGAGTTATATCCCAATCTTAAGTGGACTACGTTACTAGAAACAGCGTTGAATGAATGTTGACTATTGAAAACTTTACGAGGGTTATAAAAGTTTTGGATCAAGATGACATTTTTTCCCTTAATCTGGGTTTGTATGATCTAATCAACAGATTAGATGTCAAATAAACAGTACAGTGGGCCTTAGGTGGATTTTAATGGTAGATATCCGATCACTATTGTTTTCTTGTGGTGTGGTCCAAATGATATTTATATTCCTCTCATTTTTTGTATCAAGCTCTAAAATAATCTGTAAAAATGGATGGACCGAATGGATGAAATACAAACATCATGGAAAGGCCCACAGAGCACCGACCATCAGCCACGGGCTGGTGGCAGGGGAGTAGCCAATCCATGAACTGGCTGGTCGGTGCTCTGTGAGCCCCACCATGATGTGTGTGTTTCATCCATGCCGTCCACCCATTCTTCCAGATAATTTTATAGAATGAGCCAAAAATGAAGTTGATCCAAATCTCAAGTTAACTGCACAGTGTTGATTGAACACCCACCGTTAAAAACTTCTTGAGCCACAAAAGTTTTGGATCTAAGCTAATATATATTTGTTCCCTTCATCCAAGTCTGTATGACCTGATCAATAAGTAAGATGTCAAATAACCGTTACAGTTAGCCCTAAGAGGTTTTTAATGGTGGACATTCAATCACTAATGTTTTCCCATGGTGTGATCCACCTGAGATTTATATATACCTAATTTTTGGGATCAAGCCCTTAAATTATCTTTAAAAATGGATGGACGGGGTGGATAAAACACATACATAATGGCAGGGTCCACATAGCACCGACTACTAGCCACCTGGCTGGTGGCAGCATCACTAGCCAAACGGCATCTTTCCGAAAGGGGATTGGGGTTCGGAAGTGGATTAGATGCGGCCGGACCTCACCCAACACGGTGGTGCCTGACGTAGGCCCACCTTGATCTTGATGTTATTAGATTAATGAAGTCAGAAAAGAAATATTCGAAAAATCTACGAAAAATATATTTTTCCTTTGTTTACAAACTTAATTTAATTGTGTTTAACTTTATCCGATGTTAAGAAAGCTAAATTTTTATATTAAAACTCTTCCCTAGTACATTGTATTGATAAATAAGAGTATGTATGAGAGCAATCTTGTGCGCTGGCTGTGGCGAAGCACGGTGTATCTTTGATAAAGTATTTTTAGTTTTCTTGATATATGTTTTGTATCCAAGCATACAAAGACAAAGAATTACTACAGGACTTATTTAAAATTAATAAATTGACATGCACTGACATATATGTATTGTACTGCTCGCCTACTCTTATTTTTATAATGATAATTTCTGTCAAATGCAAAATCTATTCAAAATTTCTCTCTTCTCTAGTTCTTGATTTGTATTAATTTTTTTTTTCAGACAAATCAGTTAGAATATTCTTGATTTTATGTTGTTGTGATCGAGAGTACACTAAATTTAAGCCGTTCATATTAGAGAAGAGTTGTTGTATTCCAGATACAAACTTGTTGATACCCAGTGCATTAGGAATCATCTTCCGATTGAGGCTTTTTAATATATATATATATATATATATATATATATATATATATATATATATATATATATATATATATATAAGACAGAAACTGGTAATGTGCATCAATTCTTCAGATTCATCTCTTATTATTATTATTATTTTTTATTATTATTTTTTTGTTTTTCTTATATCTCTGTATTTTAGAACCAACAATTTAAATATGAAATTCTCTATAAAAATATCTTGACACTATTACTACCGTTTCTGAAAATGCTATAATCAAGATTTTATATGTTATGGGGAAAATATGCTGACCTACTGTCAATGGTCCAAGTCAAGTGTTATAATAGTAATAGGTGTGACCCAACGGTCCAGCACTCACCTCTCGACCAACTAGGAAGAAAACTTCATCTCTCAGCATTAGGCCGAGCCCGACCTCAGCGAATACGTCGAATCCGACCTCAGTAGACCAGGGCCCAACCAAGAAGAGCTCGACCTCTCAGCATCAGGTTGAGCTCAACCCCAATATTAGGCTTAGCCTGACCTAACCTACGTTCCTGTCCGCCCACGAATTGAGCCAAAGATTGCAGAAACCGTCTCTAACACGGTTCTCCTCGCCGAATATCCAGAAGGATCTCTACCGTGCATAAACTCAGAATCCTACTAGGATTCTGTCTCCGCCAAAACAAAGAGAGTCGCCCTCTACGCCACTGCCTCTTCCCACCTATAAATAAGAAGATCCCCAGATGGGAGAGGTACGCGCAATCTCTAGTCGTAACCCTTCTACGTTCAACTAGAACCAGACTCCTGACTTTGGCATCGGAGGGTCCCCGACACATGAGCCAGGGTCTTCTTTGTTTGCTCCTTGTGCAAGTTCACGAGCCAGGGAGGGCTGACCAGATTTCTGCATCAACAGTTTGGCGCCGTCTGTGAGAACGACATTTGAAAGTCGTTTTTACTTCATCACAATCCAGCAATGGCGAAAGGAAAGAAGAAAGCCCCGGCCTCCTCAGGTGCACTCGACCTGGCGCGACCGAAGCAGTCAGCTAGCCACAGAGGTTCCTCTTCTTAAATGCAAGATGATTCTGCACTCGCGGGTTCGGAGCAACGATCCCACAGCCATGGAGGTCGATTTATGTCCCTCGAACGCCAAGTCAAGGCACTAAACAACAATATGAGCTCTATGAAGCGGTTACTGGAGTAATTGCAACCCACCCAACCCAGGGGGTCGGGCATGCTATGGATGGACGGTCCTAGAGACTCGCGGCTCATCTGAGGCGCCCGCCCTCTCCTAAAGTAGGTGGGACAATGCCTTCAAGCCCATGCCTTCCCATGTCTCTAGCACTGTCGCTCTAGCAAAGACCGACATACGTTATGAGTTGGATAAAAAGAAGCGCGGTAAGGCCTCCGGAGCAGCCGATGAAGTAATAGTCAAAAGCAAGAGCCCATGGGAAGCCGAGCTCAAAGACCTGTAAGGCCAAAATAGGCGACATGCAACAGACCTACCGATCGAACACACCAACCACACTAGAGGGGATGCTGAAAGAGACCGAGCCTCCCTTCACCATCGACATCATGATCGCACAGATCCCTCCCTTGTTTCGAATGCCGCAAATCGCCCAGTACACAGGAACTACCGATCCCGCCAAACACTTGGAGTTGTTCAAAGCTTAGATGGAACTGTACTGCGCGCCAGCCACGGTTATTGCCGAGCATTCTCGATAACCCTGACCGGGGCGGCCCGAATGTAGTTTCGACAGTTGAAGCCACAATCAATCAATTTCTTTGCGTAGCACAACAAAGCTTTCATCACCAACTTCATTAGAGGAAAACAGAGCCTCAAACCGGCATCCAACCTTCTTCATGTCATCTAAAACGATGGAGAACCACTGAAAGATTACATTAAGCCTTTTCTAGCTGGAAGTGTTACAAGTGCAAGCACACTCAGAGGAGATCGCCCTAACCGTGATGATGGGAGGTCTGCAGAAGGGAAGATTTCTCCTCTCACTCGATAAAATCCCTCTATGACTATGGCCAACCTCTTCAATAGAGCCTAGAGGTACTCGAATGCTGAGGAGACCGCCAACCTGCGAAGGGCTGCTCGGCAAAAGTGAAGCTCGGCCAAGGAAAAACGACTTAAAGAAGAGTCAGCCCCAACGGACAACAGCAAAAGGAGGAAAGAGAACGAGCCCCTAAGAGGGCAGTGCCCAAGCAGACGACCCGACAACAAGTTCAGAACATATACCCCTCTCAACGTGACAAACAAGTAGGTCTTCATGGAAATTTGGGACAAGCGAATTCTGAGGTGGCCGAACAAGATGAAAGTCAATGCTAGCCAGCGAGATAAAAGAAAATATTGCTCTTTCTATCGCGACCACGGTCACTCGACGAGCGATTGCTTCGATCTGAAGGAAGAGATTGAAGCCCTTATCCGCAACGGACACTTACACGAATATATCACCAAGAGGGAAGAACGTGTGGACTCCAAGAACGAGTGACCAATCAACAACGAACCTAATGGGGAAATTTGCACGATCTTCGGCGGACCTTCCGCGGGAGGTGACTCCAACGGAGCTCGGAGGGCCCCTGCTTAGAGTATCAGCCAGAGTGTTCAAGAGCACCAAGTACACGTCGCCAGCAGGCCTCCAAAGAGAAGAGGATGACTCCCTTTGACTTGACCTTTACTGATGAGGATGTCAGAGCTGTCCACCACCCCCATGATGATACACTGGTGGTGACTATGTGTAACACCCCAGTTTTTGGAACTCGAGTATATGACTCGTTCTAAAAAAACTCGAGTGTTAGCCTATAAAATCCAGTGTAAATTTAAACCGCTTATCATTAATCAGAGTTAACAGCAACGAAGCTAGAATAAACCATGCATCGAAAAAAAAATATTTTGATTATCACAAAATTCCAAATGCGGCGCCCATATAGGACTTATACAACCCTTAAATAGTAAAATTCATATAAGCAAAAACATGAATCTATCAACTAGTGGTGGAGCTCAATATGGGCCGCAGGGACCCCGTCTAGCTCCTCACTTGTCCGATCTGCTCTAGCAACCCAGTGAACAACATCTGCTCGCTCTACACCTGAATCAACTGTTATTGTTTGATAACGTCAATGACTATTGTAGCAAGGAGCACCCTATAAGATTGCGCACTCATCATTCATAATCTAATATAGATCACAAGTCACGAAATTACATGCATTAAACAAGGCATTTCATAGTCATGATCATATATTCAGAAATTAAGCCAATCAATAATATCTCATCATAAGAAAAAAAACATAACAACAATCACAATGCAAGGGAATATGTCTAGATAATCAAATAATCAATCATATGATTTTCTATTGCACTTGAAAATTACATTGTACGTGAACTCCATAAGATGGCTAGAAAATCGATAAGCGAACTTCAGCTCCACCCAAAAAATCATGGTATAAGTGAAATTCGTAAGAAGAATAAGAAATCACCTTTTAAACCCCCACTTCACCCGAAAATCATATCGTACGTGTCATACGTGAACACTACAAGATGGCTAAAAAATTGCTAAGCGAACTTCAGCTCTACCTGAAAATCATGGTACAACTGAACATCGCAAGATGGTTACGAAACGAACATATAAACATCTACTTCACCCAGAAATCATATCGTATGTGGACACCACAAGATGAAGAGAGTACCAATATAGAAACTTCGATGTCATTCGGAAATCGTATGAACTCCACAAGATGACTAGAAAATCGATAAACGAACTTCAGCTCCACCCGTAAAATCAAAACGAACTCTGCATAATGACCCAAAAATTAATGAGATATGCAAGTATAACCAACAAGCCATAGAATGGCGTCAACGTCCCATCAAAGCCACGAAGGGCAAATAAACGATCCAAGCCACGTAGGGCAAATATGCGGTCTAAGCCATGTGAGGCATATGTGCGATCCAAGTCGCATAAGTCAAATATGGACCGCAAGATGGTAAGTCCAAGATGGGTTCCATTCATCCTATCACTTAAGTGCAAATGATGAGATATAGTTAATTAATGCATGTACAACTAAAAAAAAGCATGTTATCATCAAACCATTTATGCATGTTATAATTAAAGAGATATATTCATTATCTAACACAGGAATCAGGTGCGCAACATATTAACATATTCACATAATAACTTAAGTGACTCAATCAAGTAACTTAGGAGGTATTAAATGAAATGGATTAAAGCAACATCTATGATTAGATTAGTGAATTTAAGTGGGAAACTCAAAGGGTGAGTCCTCACCTTGGTCACTCAATTTACTTGTGTGTCCTGCTAATTAGCATGAGTGCGGCTCGATAGAGTCGAATCTAGTCGATGGTATGTGACCACGACCCAAACAAAACATCAAGGGAGATAGTTAGTACTTGACTTCTAAGATTAATACACTTGGTGAAAACTCACTGAGTCAACTCAGTAACAAACAATGAAACGGGTTTTGATTTACCTTGACTTGAAGTTTATCTTGGTGATTTAGATCTGGGCTAAATGACAAATCGTGGATCCAATTATGACCCACTGAGTTGACTCACTCCATCTCTCTCTCTCTCTCTCTCTCTCTTCTCCATTTTTTTCACATTCTCATTCTCTTCCTTTCTTACTCTTTTTTTTTCTACTCTTGCTGGAATATCCAGCAATATCAGCCTAGCTCGACCCGACTCGACACTGTTTCAGCTGAGTCGACTAGACAACCAACAAGGACTCCTAGCTCTCTCCTTCTTCTCTTCTCTCTTCTTTCTTTTCTTCTTCCTTACACTCCCTCTCTCTCATCCTATGTTGGAGTGTCCAGCTAGGCCTGGACCTATCTCGGCCCGACTAGACTCGGTTTCAGCCGAGTCGACTCAACAGCCACCCAAGCCTCTCCTTCTCTCTCAGTTCTTTTCCCTTTTTCTTCTTCCTTCCTTCCTCCCCTTCTTCCTCTCTTTCTCTTTCTTTTTCTCACTACAACTAGTAGCCCTACCAAGTCGAGATTGTGCAGCACCAATGTTCTGACTGGACTCAACACCCGAGCTGGGCAACAATTTCTTCTTGGACCGGCTTGGTGTGCCAGCGGCAACGGACCGACGTCTCTCCCTCTCTCTTTCTCTTTCTCATTCCTCCTTCTCCCTTCTTTGATGATCGGACAGGTCAGCAACCGAACCTAAACCGAGCTCAGTTCAAGCTTACCTGGTGTGGCAATGGCAGGCGGCACTAGTTGGTGCAGCAGGAAAAGAAGAAAGAGGATGGCGTCCTCTCTCCCTCTCCCCTTTCTTTTCCTTTCTACTGCTTTCTTTCTCTCCCTGCTTCTTCCCTAGACTTCGCAAAGTCCAGCCTTGACCAGACTTGCAGCCAACTCGGATCGTCTTAGTACAGTTTGAACGAGGAAAAAGCTTCAAGTGTCAATGGTAGAAAGAGATTCGATGGGTTTTCCTTCGATCCACCACAATTGGAAGTTCCGGTTTAGCTCTAGGGAGCTTCTGGGTGTGGGTTTTTAGAGTTTGAGCGCAATTAGCTCGGTGGGTTTGAAGGGAGGGAGAACGGCTGGTTTCTTACACCGGTTTTCTACTAAAACCTAACCATGTGAATCAACAATGGATGGCTGAGATAAGCTCGCTCCAACGGCTGAGATCCGTCAATTTAGCCTCACGCGGATCGCCAGGGTGGAGCTTTCTGTTTTTGGAAAGGAAATAAACATAACCAGCCCGCTTGTGCCTACGATTATGCTCACGCGTGTACGAGATAGTGGGTAAAACTGGGCAGGGATTTATCCTTTCTATGTCCTCTACAAGATGGACGAACCGGATCATCCCAACAGATGGGTGTGGTGGGCCACAACTCGATCAAAGAGGAGGGAAGAAAAACAAGCCGTTGCAACGGCTGCAGCGAAAAGAAAGGAGAAAGCCTCCCTTTTTCAGACGAGCACGGGTCAGTGCTCGTCTGACCGTGTCTGAGGCTTGGTCATGGTGTACACGCACCACACAAAAGTGGGGTCCACAATGGTTTGTGACCCAATCCCCCCACTCATCTGTTTTGTCAGCCTAAAATAGGGCCCAGTCCAAAGAATGGGGCAGATCGATCCAAGTCTTAGGTGGGCCGTATTAGCTGAAGAATGGCCTTTGAGTGTCAATTATAGTCAATCCAATGACTATTTGTGGTCCAATCCTGCGATCAGGACCTCTCATTTGGCTAGTAAGCCACCTAGGGCCACTATCTATTTCTAATTATATAATAAAAAAATATATACGTATTTGTTTAGTATAATACATTAATAGTTGTAGATAAGTATTTATTTACAATCCTTAATATTTATAATGTATTTTTGTGATTATATATGCATATATAGAATAGTAAAACTAATATTAAGTGATCTACATTTTATATATAAAGTATAATATGATAATATATATAGTTAAGATTATAAAATGTAAATGTTAAGATTATAAAATGTAGATGTTAATTAATATACATCAATTATATAATAATGTGTTGGTATATAATTCATTTTATATATAGTTTAAATAATATAAAATAAATAATATACATAATTTGAATAATTTAAGTAACATATGTATTATTACAAATAATTATGAAATTATTTTATATTATAATATATATACATTTAAGATGATTTTTTATGGTATCAACTTAAGATAGTCCACCCATCTGACTTTGAGGTGGGTCTATAGCTCAGGTGGGCCATATTAACTGAAATATAGCCTTCGAGTGCAAACTATTGTTAATTCGATGATGATCAGTGGTTCACTCATGAGATCCGGACCATTCATCTAACTGGTGAGCCAGTTAGGGCTACCATTTATTTTAGAGTGATATTATTTTAACCAGATGGTTCACACAACGTTTGTTCCTGGGTTTAAAACTATGATTTCCATCGATTGGATGGTCAGATTGCCTATGTGTCCGATCTTTGGATTTCCTATGGATTTTCAGTTAGCTCTAAAGGGAACCTGATAGTTAGTTAAGTGTCGGTCAGTTGGATTATGTATTTTAGGTGTGGTTTGATTCGTCGACCTGCTAAGAACTTGATGAACGATGCATCTTACGATCCCAAGTTTCATCATTGACAATGGGTGATTTGATTTGAATATTAGAGTTATTGAAATCCTAAAATAGGTGCCCCCTTACTTTCTAATGGTGTATTGCTCTCCATTCAAGTATGCTGCTGATGAACAATGGATCTCATGGTCATGGCTCATAGTTTAAGGTGTAGAGTTAGATCCTATCTATTTAAGGAGAATAAACTCTTAAAGATAGGCTACTTAATTGACATGAAAGTGCATTTTGAAAGTAGATGGCTGGATTTGAGGCCCAAGTCTTATAATTTAGTCGTGTATCGTTCCTGACCAATTTCTAAGGGTGAGGATTGATGGATTCGATGATCCAATACTATAGGTTACTAGTGGATGGTTAGGTTTACTAGAGAAGTAGGTCCTCTAGATACCGTGGCGCCATATTTTGTAAACCAATGGATGGATTGTCCTAGGGTCGATGCCTTCTTCCCACTGGCTAGATATTGTTCTAAAAATGTAGCTTTGATGATAGAGTTAAGCTTATTTTGATAATCCTACTTGTGCATTTGTGAGACTTAGTTCACATGGTAACACCCGAGTATTGAAATGTACGGGGTGTTACAACCTGCCCTCCTTAAAGAGAATTTCACCCCCGAAATTCAACACTCCTACTATAAGTGGGAGCGACAATCCATTTTATGGTGTCTCTATGCATTTACTTGTTTTTTACTAAGTGCATTTATATGCGCAAGCATTTACGACTGACTACTAGGACTGGAGTTGTTACACTATGACATAGCTAACTACAAAGTGTTTCGAATCTTGGTGGACACTGGTAGCTCCGCAGATATCCTCTTCACCGAAGCGTTCGACAAGATGTCGGTTGAGAGAGATGGACTCAGACATGTTAAGACACCTCCGCTCGATTTTGTAAGAGACATGGTCACCTCGGAAGGATCAATCCAGCTCCCGATCATAGCTGGGGAAGGACAGAACCAAGTGACAAAAATGATAGATTTCTTGGTAGTCGATTTCCTCTCTGTATACAATGTGATCCTCAGACAATCCTCACTCAACACCCTACGGGCAGTTGTATCAACGTATCATCTGGCGATAAAGTTCCCAACCTAGCATGATACTGAGTTAGTTGAAGACGATCAACAAGAAGCTCAGCAATGCTATTCCTTGGCATTAAGGAAGCACCAAGCGATGAACCTCACTTCCTTAGACCCCTAAGAAGAGTTCGACGAAAGAGGACACTCGATGGAAGACCTCATGTCCGTCCCCCTCGATGAGTCCGACCCTGTTCGTATGGTTCAGGTCAGATCATCCTTGGCCCCAGCACTGCAAGACGAAATCATAAATCTCCTTCGGAGACTTTCTGATATATTCGCCTGGTCGCACCAGGATGTGCATGGCATCGACCCAAAGGTGATGATACACAAACTTAACATCGATCCCAACCACAGGTTGGTCAGGCAAAAGAGGAGAGCATTTGAAGCAAATCGATACGCAATAATTGGAGAGGAGGTTGAAAAACTCCTCGAGGCAGGTTTTGTGGAAGGGATATACTATCTGGACTTGCTAGCTAACGTCATCCTAATGAGAAAGTCCAACAGGAAGTGGCGGGTCTGTGTTGATTACACCGACCTGAACAAAGCCTGCCCCAAGGACAGTTTTTATCTCCCTCAAATCAACCAGCTCGTCGATAGTACAATGGGGCACGAGCTCCTGAGCTTTATGGATGCATATTCAGGTTTCAATCAAATCGCGATGCACCCTCACAACAAGCAGAAGACGAGCTTCGTCACCGACAAAGGTCTTTACTGTTACTAGGTGATGCCCTTCAGGCTGAAGAACGCTGGTGCTACGTATCAGAGACTTGTGAACAAGATGTTCGCCCAACAGATCTGGTGATCCATGGAGGTCTACATTGACTATATGCTGGTCAAAAGCGTTAAAGCCGCAAACCATCCTTCCGACCTCGAGGAAATATTCGCAATCTTAAGGAAATATCAGATGAAGTTGAACCCAAGCAAATGCGCTTTCAGCGTTGGCTCAGGAAAGTTCCTCGGATTCCTAGTGAGCTAAAGAGGGATAGAAGCGAACCTTGACAAGATCCAAGCCCTGCTTAACATGAGTTCACCAAAGACAACAAAAGGAGATCCAATGCCTTATAGGAAGGGTAGCCGCGCTCAGCCGATTCGTCTCTTGAGCTATGGATAAATGTCTGCCCTTCTTTAAACAGCTGAAAGGAAACCAAAAAGCAGAGTGGACAGAAGAGTGTAAGCTCGCCTTCCAGGAGCTCAAGCGATATATGGGGTCCCCACCATTATTCTCAAAGCCCAAATAAGGGGAATCGGTCCTATTATATCTAGCAATATCACCAGCTGCGGTCAGTTCGATCCTTATTAGAGAACAAAAAAAAAGGTCCCAATAAAGATCCCCAGGCCCATCGCATCCGAGCATCGAGAAGCTCGCCATGGCCCTAATCATATCATCATAGTATCTCCGACCTTACTTTCAAGCCCACACTATCGTGGTCCCGACAAACTAACCCCTTCGAAAAGTTCTTCAAAAGCCTAAGCTATCAGGAAGACTCATAAGTGGGCAGTCGAGCTTAGCGAGTTTAATATCGACTATCGCCCCCGTACCGCTATCAAGGGACAGGAAGTAGCCGACTTCCTCGTCGAACTCATGCCCGGGGACGACTCGGTAACCCCCCCAACGTCCAAGCTGAGTAGCTTGGAGGCCACGCGATCAAACCAGAGCTACAAAAATGGACACTGCATGTAGATGACTCATCCAATTCTATAGGCAGCGGGGCCGGAATAGTCCTGGAGGCACCAGACCTGACCTGCGTGCAATATGTCTTAAGATTCAGATTCCAAGCGTCGAACAACGTAGCAAAATATGAGGCCCTCTTGGCCGGGCTAAGGCTGACATCATCAATGGGAGCTTGGCATCCAGAAGTTCGAAGCGATTCGTAGCTAGTCATCAACCAAATAGCTAGCGAATACCAAGCGAGGTGAGAAAGAATGAAGGCCTACTTACAAAAAGCCCGAGAACTGATCAATAAGTTCTCAAGATGTAAAATCAGCCTCATTCCCACGTAACAAAATTCTAAGGCGGACATGCTAGAAAAGTTGGTCATGACGGCCGAAGATGATATCCCTAAACCAATCCCAATCGAGTTTTTGACAGTGCCGATCATTAATGAACTTAATCCGAGCACAGTACTTCCCATAAATCCGAGTCCGACCTGCATGGATCCGATAGCCGATTACCTTAAGGAAGGTAAACTACCTGAAGACCAGCTGGAAGCACGTAAACTCTTATCCAGAGCAGCTCGCTATACCATGCTTGGGGACATCCTGTACAAAAAGGATTCTCCGTTCCTTACCTTGGATGTCTACAACTCGATGAAGCTGAGTATATCTTAAAAGAGACTCACGAAGGCATCTGCGGCAACCATTCAGGCGGCGAGCCATTGCCCATAAAGTCCTCTAGCAAAACTATTTCTGGTCGATAATACAAACAAATACAGGACAATATACCCAAAAATGCGATAAGTGCTAGCAATTCGTGATAATACCTCATCAGCCGCCTGAGCTGCTAACTCCCATGACCGGGCCATGGTCGTTTGCCGAATGGGGGATCGACATCATCGACCCCCTGTCAACTGACAAAGGACAAAACAAGTTCGCAATCATTGCTGTCGAGTACTTTACCAAATGGGCAGAGGCCGAACCCTTGACCTCGATCACCAAACAAAAGATCACAGACTTCATTTAGAAGAATATAATATGCAGGCACGGGGTTCCCCACACAATTGTCTCCGATAACAGGAAACAGTGCGACAATAACCGATTTCGAGGTATGTGCGAAAACCTTGGAATTCGGAACGTCTATTCATCACCTCGGCATCCCCAAGCAAACCGACAGGTCGACGTAATCAACAAGATTATCAAGAGCCACATCTGAACTAAGTTCGGAAAGGCTAAAGGAGCTTAGGCAGAAGAACTCCCTCTCGCCCTCTAGGCGTATAGGACTACCACCCGAACGACCATAGGAGAAACCCCCTTCTCCCTCGCCTTCGACGCCAAGGCGATCATCCTAGTCGAGATCAGGCTCCCCTTTAAGCGGACCCGGTCCTATGATGAGGATCAAAATGTTAAATTGATGATGTCAGACCTGGATCTACTCGAGGAGAAAAGAGAACAAGCCCGACTAAGAGCCGCAGCTCAGCAACGACAGGTCATACGTTTCTACAATTCTAGAGTGAAAGTCAAGAGATTCTGAACCAGGGACTTGGTCCTCCACAGGACATTCCAGAACACTAAAGAGCTAGGCTCCGGAACTCTAGGTCCGAACTGGGAAGGCCTCTATACGGTGACTAGCACAAGTCGACCAGGAACATATCGACTCATGGACATGGAGGGGCGATCTCTGCCTCACCCATGGCATGCCGATCACTTGAAGATTTATTATGCCTAAGTTTGTTGAGTACGATCTCAAATCCTGTTTTTTTGTTACAATGTTTGCAATCTACATAATTTTTTAAAGAGTTATAATAATAATTCCAGTTCAAGGGAGTTCATTTTATCTACATTTTCGAACCCTGATTCTCGACGTGCAAAATCTATTAAGGGCTCCCCTTGGGAGGGAGAAAAATGTCCTTATTAAAGCAACTACAAAATCTACTAAGGGCTCCCCTCATGAGGGAGAAAAATGCCCTCATCAAAGCAACTAGATCTCTAAACAAAAGAATTAAAGCCTATGACCAAGATTACTAACTTAGAAATTCTTGAAACAAAGAAGTCTGCAACTAAAACGCCCGACCCTTAGAATAGAGGTTGGGCCATTAACCAAATAACACATTACCACATAAATATAACAAAATATTATTTCCATTAACAAAATTAAAAGATCACAAGTCTTAAGACACAAAAAGAACAGGAAAAAGGAAAGGTAGAGCTCTCAAGGAGCATCCGCAGGAGCCTCGGCAGGAGCGGGGGCCCCAACAGGAGCAGATGCTCCGATAGAGGCAGGAGTATCAGTAGCAGGGGCGTCGGCAATAGGGTGGTTCACAGCCTCCTCGCCCAACTTATCTAAGTCCAAACCTGGATACTTCGACTTGACGAACTCCTCGCACCGAGCAAAGCCGAAGTTATAGTAATCTTCAAGTCTTTCTGCGTGCTCCTCAGAGGCCTTGAAAGCTTCCACCGCAGCCAGCTTCAGCTCAGGGACAGAGGCCTTGACCTTGGTTAATCAAGCCAAAGTCTCCGACAACTTAGAGATCACCTCCGTAAGAGTAGCCTCCAGCCTCTTCCTCTCCACCTCCGAAGCAGCTTCCGTCGATGAATTCTCCACAAGGACCTCATCAAGCCGAGCCTCCGCAGCGCATAAGGCCTCCTGGAGATTTTTCGACCGGGCCACGACAATGTCTTGAGTCCCAACAGCTACATCTCGAGCTTTGACTGCAGCTTAAAGCTTAGAAGTCGCTCTCAAAAGGTCAGTCTCAAGCTTCTCATAATCAAGGCCGACTTCTTTGAAAACAAGTTAGGCTAATAGGAGAGTAAGAGCCACCTAGAGCAAAAAGATAGGTCAGAACACCGAAAGTAAATGCATGAATACTAATCTAAAAAAGATAAGTACCCTCTGAAGGTAGATCGCTGAATCGCGCAGCATGTCCATCGGGTGCTGCTCGGCTAATGCGGCAATGTCCTGCTCTTCCACATGGCGAGAGGTCCACGCGGCTAGCTTCGCCAAGTAGCCCAACTAGGAAGTTGAACCACTGCCTTCTGCCTCATGAGCGGAACTCCCTGCGGCAAGAACCGAACGAGCTCCCCTCACCTCAGGTGTAGCCCCCTTGGGTTCTTGATCAGGAACCTCCTCCTCGGGCACTTGCACCACCTCAGAGCTGCGGTGATGGCGGAGGTAGCAACCTCCTCCCTAAGGGGATCAACTGGTCGCGGAATCCCAGGAGGAGGCTAAATTGCTGGCACAACCTGCCCCATGGTTCGGCGAGGAGCTCCCTCCTTCATCTACTTCCTAAACCGGTCCACCTCGGCCTCGGCAGGTAGTTTATGCCTCTTCGAAGGACGAGGAAGACCCGACATACCTATAAGTGTAGAAACGTCAGTAAGGAAGTATTGGGACTCAGCAAAACTTTAAAACACGTTGATACCTGCTAGCTCAGGGGCGACTTGGGAGATCCTAGCCTGGAAAAGAGACTGAGGGGTGATTGATGCTTTCCAGTTCCTTCGGGCAGGGTCCAACAACCGCGCACGAGCTATGCGCTAAAGCAGAGTAGGAGAGAACTCGGGCTGAATGTGCGAGGAAGCCACTATGAAGAACAAAAATAGAAGGTTAGCGCAAGTCCAGAACTACTTTGAACCAGGATGCAACTTGATTAGACCTGACCTGGAGTTGAGAACTTGGCAGGAACGCCAATTGCTGGGTCTGCCCACTCCCCAGAAACAAAAAACCATTTGTCCTGCCATCTCTTATCAAAAGAGGGATTGCCAGTGATAAGTCTCCAACCTTGATTAGCCAAGGCAAAGAGATAGTACCACCCCAGATGGGTGTGGTTGGGCTTGACTTTATACAAATATAAGAATTCTGCCACTGACAACTCGGGGAAACCAAGCTGCTGCTAGAGGATGTACGTCCCGACTAGAGCCCTCCAGGCATTTGGGATCAGTTGGCCCGGGACCAACTTCACCACCGTAAGAAATCTCTGTATCGTCGGATACAGAGGCAGGCGAAGACCGCACTAGAGAGCCATGACATAAATAGCCAGCTCACCCGCGCGAGGTTGACCAGGGACCTCCCTTAACTCCGGAGCCTGAAGACTCATAGACTCGGGGATTTAGTAATCTCCCCTTACCCTCAAGAGATTGGCTTCCGTAATGACAGAGCCGAAAGTACCAATCTCCTCGGTTGCGGCAGCGAGGCTACCTGACCCTAGCCGAACTCCTTTGTCACTCAGACCCTGAAATCCCACCTCTTCGTCCCCCACGTTCGAAGGGGGAGTTAAGATATTCGCTGGGTCATCCTCTACGGTATAATAGGAATCATTGTGAAAAGCCCCCGACACTTCCCTGACCATGTACCAATCTGACATCTTGGTCGAAATAAAAGAAGGAAAGTAAAGACTACGTCTGAAAGGGAAAAACTAGCCAGAAAGGATAAAAACTAGCCGAAAGAGGGAAAAACCACCAGAAAGAAGAGAAAAAGAGGGATTTCCGACTTATCGGAAATCGCATGCTCCGAAGGAAGGTAGAGGAAAATGGGAAGGAGTGGAGGGCTCTGGGCGCCCTCTCCCCCCTTTATACACGTCACGATCACCGCATTAATGGCACCCCATCAGTGCCTGAGCATGGGGAGTCGTAGCGTCACACGCTAGCGCTCCCCCTGCGGGACACGTGGTGTACGACTACCTTGAGCCCCATTCCGAGGACAACTAGCATGTGCCAAGTACCTGAAAGTTGAGTGCCGCCGTTATGCTGCCATCATGAGACTCCTACCTCGAGCTCTGCGATCGCTGACTTCCCATCACTCATAATGACACACAGGAGGTTCACCTTCCTAGACCTCCTAAGGTTGTTCATCTTTCTCGACATCTTGGCTTATCGCTACCAAAGTCCTAGCTCGACCTGATGTTAGTCCTAACTTGGCCTAAATACATACTACTTATCCAGTCCACTACGCCGATTGGTAAGTAGGGGGGACTTACTGTTATGGGGAAAATATGCAGAGCTACCATCAACATACCAGATCAAGTGTTCTAACAACAACACTCACCTCTTGACCAACCAGGAAGAAAACTCCATATCTCAACATTAGGCCAAGCCCGACCTCAGCGAATACGCCGAGTCCAACCTCAGCAGACCAGGGCCCAACCAAGAAGAGCTCGACCTCTCAGCATCAGGTCGAGCTCGACTCCAACGTTAGGTTGAGCCCGACCTAACTAACATTGCTATTTGCCCGTGATCTACGCCGAAGATTGCGGAAACCATCTCCAACAGGGTTCTCCTCGCCAAAGATCCAGAAGGATTTCCACTGCGCGTAAACACAGAATCCTACTAGGATTTTGTCCCTGCCAAAATAGGGACGATCACCCTCTACGCCACTGCCTCTTCTCACTTACAAATAAGAAGACCCCGCAGGGGAGAGGTACGCACAATCTTTAACCTTAACCCTTTTACGTTCAACTAGATCCAGACTCCTGACTTTGGCATCGGAGAGTCCATGACACACGAGCTAGGGTCTTCTTTGTTTGTTCTTTGTGCAGGTTTACGAGACAAGTAGAGTTGTACACGAGCAGAGTTAGCTTAGTAGCTCGCTCGACTCGACTCGGCTCGGATCGAAGCTGAGTTCGAATCGAGTTGAGCTGATTTTTAGAGCTCGAAATGAGTTCAATCTTGCCCTAGCTTGACTCGACTAGACTTGAATACTGCTTGAATTCGGCTAGACTCGGCTCGACTCGGTACAAGGTATATATACCCTTCAAAAAAAAAAAAAACCTTACCCCACCCCTTTTCAAAATTCATCCTGCTCGCATGACCCTAACTTGACCCCACCTCTTCCTCCCTCTCTTCCTCCCTCTTTGTCTGTCCGGCCGTGAAACTCCTCCCTCTCTCTCTCTCTCTCTCTCTCTCTACTCTCTCCCTCATCCTCCCTTACCTGCAGGGCCGCACCGACGCACGACCGTCTTCCTCCCTCTCTATCAGTCCGGCCGGCGAGGCTCCTCTCTCTCTCTCTCTACTCTCTCCCTCATTCTCCCTTACCCATACGGCCGGCTCGAACTCGGCCAAGCCAAGCACGAGCCGCTATTCCGAGCTCGAAGGCCGAGCCGAGCCGAACACGAGCTAGGACTCAAGCAGTCCGAGTCGAGCACGAGTTAGGCAAAGCTTTCTCGGCTCGACTCGTGTACACCTCTAGAGACAGGGAGGACTTATCAGCATCAACATTATATAAGAACTTTAAGAAATAGCAAAGAAAATGAAAATTTATCCGAATACTCTCAATTTAATTTAAGTTATCACAAATTTGCGTGCTCGGCTGCCCAACCCATTGCACCCCCAATTAAGGATGCTAAATGTGCCATCGAATCGGATCGTGCTTCAACATGGGTCCTCATGTGGAACATGTGTTAGAGATCCGAGCCATTCATCGGATAGTGGACACTGTGAACATGTCATGGACAAAAGAATAATGTTAGTCTGTTGGCCGGTCAAGTTCATTTGAGAAAATTGAGCTATTAGGGAAAAGAAAAAAAGAAAAGAAAAAATTGTCCCACCATCCAGATTACATATGTGGCTCATTTGATGAGTGTGCTATTGTTTAGCAATCTAAATTCAATGTAACAGTGTAGCACATTTGGTAAATATTAACTGCAGCGGATTGGAGAGCGAGCTACGCACTGATTTTGGTAAATGACATATTCAGAGAGCCCACATCCTATGGAGCCCACTACCTGATGAATGGACAATGGATGTGTCATGTCCCTGTTTGGATGGATTCAGTTCAAAGTCCAGGCAGGGTTCTATAGGCCCACCATGATCTATGTATTTTATCCACGCCGTCCATCCATTTTTACAGCTCATTTTAGGGACGAGCCCAAATGTGAAGTATGTCCAAGGCTTAAGTGGACCACACAGTGGGGATTGAATGACCGCTAGAGCATTAGATCTGCCTCCTTATGGGCTCATGCACTAAAATGATCTGTCAAATTGGATCCTGCTTCCCTGATGAATTGCTCTAACCTCTAACACGTGTCATCCACATGAAATATCTCTGACATGTGTTTGACACCCTCACACAAGGGCCTTTCATTGATTCACGACCCTTAAAGAAAAAAAAACAAAAACAAAAAGAAAAACTATCAGGGCAGTCCAAGTGGTTTGGACCCTAATAGGACCTTTCTTGATGGACTCGGATTCGGTAGTGACCAATCCAGGTCGATACTGGAAAAGCTATGCGGGTCCCACCATGATGTATAGGGGTGTACGTCGAGTCGAACCGAAGAACAGTGGCTGACCTCAGCTCAAACTCGGCTCGGCTCGGCTCGGTCCTCGAGCCTGACTGGCCAGCTCGTCTCGGTTCGGTCAGCAGCTCGGGCCGAGTTCGAGCTGAGTTCGCCGTTGAGGCATTTCCACAAACACCTTAACTGCAACTTCAAAATCCCACTGTTTTATAAACAGGGGCAGTAGTTTTACAAGTATTTTCTCAAATACCTTCTAAATAATATTAAAAAAAAAACAAAACAAAGAAAAAAAAGGTATTTGTTTCATGTACATACCTTCCTCGCCACCCGTCAAACATTCCTTGTCAACTTGCCACCAGTCAGCCAAACCTTCCTTGCCACCTCCCCACCAGCCATATTTTGTTGAGTCATTTTATCTAACAGCTGGTGAGCAACATCAATGGCAAAGTAACCAAGTCACCGAACTAGTTTGATCCGAGTTCGATTCGAGCTGGATTCGATCCGAGTTAAGTCGAGCTGGGGCTTGCTCGAACACGGCTCAAACTCATTTTCAAGCTTAAAAAATCAGCTTGACTCAGGCTCGAACTCAGCTTCAAACCGAGTTGAATCGAGCTTTTTTCAAGTTGAGTGGAGCGAGCTAACTGAGCTAGCTCGGTTCGTGTACACCCCTAATATTGATATATGTGTTTTATCCACACGCCATCCATCATATCTAGCTCATTTTAGGACACTGGCTGAAAATTGAGACAGATCCAAATCTCATGATGTGTGTGTTTTATCCACACGCCGTCAATCCATATCTAGCTCATTTTAAGACACGGGCTGAAAATTGAGACAGATCCAAATCTCAGGTGGACCACGCCATAGGAAACAGTGGTGAATGAATTTGCCTTGTTGAAAACTTCTCGTGGCCCACTGAAGTTTTGGATCTAGCTGATATTTATGTTTTCCCTTCATCCAGGTTTACGTGACTTTATGAACAGGTTGATGGCAAATCAGCACCGTTGTGGGCCATAGAAAGTTTCAACGGTGGCGCATTATCCCCACTTATTCCTGTGGTGTGGTCCAATTAATCTTTACCTAGGTCTCATTTTTAGCGACATGCCTTAAAAAAATCCAGCAAAATGGATGGACGGCGTGGATAACTAACATACATAATAATAGAGCCCAAATAACTTTTCCCTCAGTTCGATGTAGTGTTGGGGTGGTCACCACCCAATCGGACTCCGTTTTGCCCGTGTAGCGACTGACACATTTCACCCAATTGGTCCCACGTGTAAAAATAGTTAGGTATTCATAAGCATCGCACGCCAACCGAGATTTCAGGGCGTTAGGAGATCTCCCTCCCTTAATTCGAGGCCTCCTGATGCTAAATAGAGTGGGCTTATAAGCTCATTATGCGAGAGCTAAGCCCTTCTCGCTGCCTTGCCCGTTACGATAAGAGGGGCTGCCTCCATTTCTTGGTAGCCCCTCCCGAATGTATTTTCTTTCTGTTTTCATTCTTGTAACTCTCTGTTCCTATGAAGGAATTGTTACTGGTTTGAAAAAAGAAAAAAGAAAAAAGGGGGAGCCATTAAAATGTACCTTTCAACGGTCCACATTCATCTACACATATCAGTGGCAAGAATCATCCATTTAGCATACTTTTCTTAGTGTCCCACACCCAAACATGGATGGACGGTTCTAACCATCCCATCATCTCTGCAGCGAAGACCCCCGTGGGAGACATCTTGACGATCCTCAGCCTCACGTAAAACACAGCAAAAGAGGAAGTTTGGCATGATAGATAGTAAGAAGTATTATTTATGGGAGAGTTTCATGTCATGTGAGAGCTACAGCTGAGACAAAGATCAAAACTCTACTAGTACTTACATTCTACTATAAGATTTTACTATTAGACTAGGACGATGGCATATATGTCTTATTTTCACGGGTGCATGCATGCATGCATGTCTTGTTCAAGCGTCGTCGACCTCCTTGAGGATGGAAATGAGCTTGGGGCGAGTCATGGGCTTAACATGGTACTCATCGATGCCGGCTTCCATGAACACTTGCTTGTCCCTGTTGCGTGAGTTCGCGCTAACCCCGATCATCTTGCACCCAACTCCCATGCTGCGCAGCACCCTCGTCGCCTATCAAAATAGAAAAGAAATGGATTAACGGTGTGAGTGAACATTAATCATGTGGGCCACTTCCATACATGGTCTGATCATGTTGCCTGTGTTGTGATTGCTAACATGTGTGGCATATGAATTGCTTGTACTCGTCTGAGTCTAATGTGACTCGTTTGAGTTGACTCAGACTTGGTTTGGTGATTAGTGGAATTGAATGTTATTTGTCAAAATTTCCTTTCAACGGTCCGCATAAGACTCCACATGAAGATGATCAAAATCATCCGTCCATCATGAGTTTTGAGCGGTGAGCCATCCCCAAGAGACTTAAGAAAGGTACAACTCTGTACATCCTGCCAATAAGTCTGATTATAAAGCTGGACACGAGCTGAGTTAGCTCGGTTAACTCGCTTGACTCGGTTTTGATTGCAAACTAAGTTAAGACCGAGTCGAGCTTTTTTTCAGCTCAAAAATATTTCAAGTCAGCTCGAGCTCGTCTCAACCTCTACACATTTAAAAATATATATATACAGATACACCCTAATTTTTCTTTTTTCACCCTAGCCCACTCAACCAGCCTCCCTCACAAGTCCCATTTCCGTTTTTTTTTTTTTGCCATAGTCGACCTGGCCAGCCCTCTCTCACTCTCAATCTCAAATCAATCTCTCAATCTCTAACTTTCTTTCTCTTTGGCCATCCTTTCCTTTTCTGTCAGTACTAAATCTATTTTTAGCGACTCTCTCCCCCTCTTTTTACTTGGGCTCGACTCAAACTTAGCTCAAACTAGCCCGAGCTGCTGACCGAACCGAGTTTAGTTGGCCAGTTAGACTCGAAGACTGAAACGAGCTAAACTCGAGTTGAGGTAGGCTGCTGGCCAGATCAAACCGAGCTGTGCCAACCTCTAATCAGTTCGGCTCGGTGTCCGGCTGTAACATGAAGAGCCTTTAGGGCGTGTTTGGGCAGTGGGATTAGAAGGGATTAGGTGGGATGGGATTCATCTGGTCGTGTGCCAATTCGACTCCATGTTTGGGAAGAATGGAAAAGCTTGGAATTAGATTAGATGGAATTGCATTGGTCCCGTTCTAATTTCACTCAATTTTAGCAAGTTGTGTAGGTCCCACCATGATGTGTGGGCTATATCCACACCGTCCACCCATTTTTCGAGATTATTTTAGAGCATGGGTCAAAAAATTAGATAAATCTAAAGCTCAAGTGGACCCCACCATAGAAAGCAATGGGAATTAAATACTTACTGTTGAAAACTTCTTTGGGGCCACATAAGTTTTGGATCTACCTTAATTTTAGGCCCATGCCATAAAATGAGGTTATAAAACAAATGAACAGTTTAGATATAACATATGTGTGTTATTCTCATTAATTTTAAATGATGGTAGGTATATCCATTCAATGTACCACCTAATTACTAACAAAGCATGGAATTAAACTTATCTCACGGGGGACAATCTCTGCCATGGGTAATAATTATGTTTTTTGAATCCCATCTCACCTAATCCCTTCTGATCTCAGTTTGGGCGGTGAGATTAGAAGGGATTAGGTGGGATGGGATTCATCCGGTCCGTGCCAATTCTACCCCATGTTTGGGGAGAATGGAAAAGCTTGGAATTACATTAAATGGGATTGGTCCCATGCTAATTTCCCTCAAGGCCTGTTTGATTTTCGAATTACAAAGGTAATTACTGGTAAATGAGTAATAATTATTTATCCTTTTTCCGATTGATTTTCCAAGGTGATTTGACCGCCACCTCTCATTTATATCACTTGTCATGTCACCCGATCAAAAAAAAAGTTAAATTGTGGGGTCCACCTTGATGTTTTTGTATTATCCACACCGTCCATCCCTTTAGCCAACTCATTTTAGGGCATGAGCCAAAACAATATGTAGATTCGAAGATCAAGTGGACCACACTACTGGGAACAATGGGAATTGAACTCCTACCATTGAAAGCTTCTTGAAGACCCTGAAAGTTTTGGATCAAATTGATTTTTTTGTTTCCACTTTATTCATGCCTATGTGACCTTATTAACGGGTTGGATGACAAATAAACATCACTATAGGCCCTAGGGAGAAAACAACTTTCAACCATTGACGTTTTAATGATTCCTGTTTCCTCAGGTGTGGTCTACTTAAGCTTTTTATTTTCCTCGATTTTGGGTTCATGTCTTAAAATGTACTTTTTAAAAGGATGGATGGTGTGGATAACTAATATATATCATAGTAGGGCCCACATATTTAAATTAGTAATACAAATGTTTGTATGGACCGATCTTCAAAATGTAATTACTGGCAACTTTCAAACAGGTGTAGTAAGCAATAACCAGGTAATTTCATGTTTTTATCCGTGGAAATTGAAAATAAAACACCCCCTCAATGTTTGGAAAGTTGTGTAGGTCCCACCATGATGTGTGGGCTATATCCATACCGTCCACCCATTTATCGAGATTATTTTAGAGCATGGGCCAAAAAATCGGGTAAATCTAAAGCTCAAGTGGACCCCACCATAGAAAGCAACAGGGATTGAATACTTACCATTGAAAACTTCTTTGGGGCTACATAAGTTTTGGATCTACCTCATTTTTAGGCCCATGCCATAAAATGAGGTTACAAAACAAATGAACGGTTTAGATATAACACGTGTGTTATTCTCAGTAATTTCAAATGATGGTGGGTATATCCATTCAATGTACCACCGTATTATCAACAAAGCATGACGTTGATTTTATCCCATGGAAGCAGGGGACAATCCATGCAATGGGTAATAATTATGTTTTTTGAATCCCATCCCACCTAATCCCGTCTAATCCCACCGCCCAAACTAACCCTTGCACTTTGAAAGCCCCGCATTTACGAGAGGAACACGCATGATATCTGGCTGAGGAGAATGCACAGCTAATTCATGCTATACATGGGCACGAATTAGGTGAGTCTGGGTCCCGACCATGGGCCCACGTTGATATATGTCTTGTATACCCATTCTGTTCAGTTTTGTTAGCTTATTTTAAGGCATGAGCTAAAAAATGAAGTGGATCCAAATCTCAAGCAGACCACACCACAGGAAACAGTGGTAATTGAAAGCTCACCATTAAAAAGTTCCTATGGTCCATCATAAGCTGTTCCCCCGGACTCACCCAATCCCCGCCCACTATACACTTACATTATTCTCATCAACTGTTTAGTGATCCAAACCATTGGTCTATAATTTGGCCCCACATGTCTCAAAAATCATCCCCACTTTTTCAAAATCTAAATTGTGTTTGTATTTATTTTCTGAACCGTATGTTTCTAGTCTACAAGTTGAAAAGTTTGGATCGTCCACCAAGATTTTTGGGTTATGGTCCATTCCTAGTGGGGCCCAGCAGACCAAAGTCCGGTTCAATGAACTACAATCTTAAAATTAAAAACCCGAGGACTGCGCATATCCTCAGCCAATGTGCACACGGCCCCCAGCTGTAGCTAATAAAATCAGACACAGGATTTTGGTTCCAAGCAATGACATAAATGCAACAGCTATTTGCCACTAATCAGTTGCATGCATATATACCTGAGGTCCATCCATAACAGGCATCTCCATGTCTATCAGGATCAGATCAAAGTGGGCCCCACCAAGGTGGAGGTCCACGGCTTCCTGACCATTCTCAGCCTCCTGGGCTTCCACCCCAAGTTTAGTCAGCATCATCTTTAGAATCTTGCGGTTGACTGGATTGTCATCCACAACCAATACGCTCAGCTGCTTCTTGAGGTTCAGCTCACTCAGTCCCTGGTTTGGACCATTTTTCATGGCATCAATGGCCACATTCTTCGATTTTTTAGAGCTGCTGGAAGAACCCATTCCAAACGGCATCTTTCCACGTTAGTACTACCACCCAAAAATCCAAGGCAGTTTACCCTTCGAAAGTACAAAAAAAGAACCAAATAGAGTATTATCATCACTTAAGAAAACAGTTAGTTTTATACACACATATGGGTACGGCATTAGGCTATTTCATAGAAATAAGAAAGAAATGTTGCAGGTAACTCATATAAAAAATTAAAAACGATAGCCGATGACACATCTAAATTTCCTAATATTCTTTTCATATGTTGAAAATTCCTTTCAATGTCCTTTTAAAACCCAATATTCAAGACTCTCCGAAGACTTATTTCGTAAGTAAAATTGTCTATACTCTGGTAATATATGGTAGAGGCAACCTAAATATATAGTGCATGCATGCTTACATGCATCATCATCATCATCGTCATCTTAGTATTTCTTCTATTAAGTTGGAGTTGGCTTTTAAATGATAGACTTGGCAAAAATTGTAGGATCCGTTACTCATCAAAACATCGACTTGTTCTAGCAGACTTGTTCTACCAAGTCAGTTGAAACCTAGCATAGTAATTCACATCATCACATGGGTACATGTACCAAAAAAAGACAGGAAAGAGAAGTGATATATTATTTATCTGCAATTCATTTTTATAATTAATTTTGCCTTTGAACATGTATGATTTTTAAAGGAAAAAATAACCTTAGAGCCCATGACTAGGATGTGTGTATATGCATACACACACACACACACACACACACACACACCCTATATATGTGTATGTAAATGTAACTTTTTTGCTCCAAAAAAATATGGTATTTAAGTGAAGCTGTAAGCATATATTTGAAGGCAACAAAAAAAAAATAAAAATAAAAAGGTTGTAGCATACAATTGGTTGGAGTTGATTATTTCCCAATAACTCATGCCCAGAGAAAGAGATAGAGAGGCATGCTTAGATTATAGACGAAAAATCTATGGGAACGTTGGATGAATTATAATAATCAATATCATTAGTACTATTTGTGGTCGGTTTTATAAAATCCTATTTTGCTAAAAAATAAAATAAAAAATCTTATGTTGATATTCTTGGGAGGCGAAGACCTTGATATTTCTCACCAGCTCAAACAAATTTTTTTCCGGCTTTCCTTCCAAGTGAGAATAAAAAACCATGTATCTTGCCCTTCTCACCACCATAATCCGAAATGTCTTCAGGTCTTCCTTCCCGAATAGGAACAGCCAAAAAAGGTCTTTGGCCCTTCCTACTAGGTAAGTAAGAAAAGGCAATATCTTAACTTCAAACCATCACTAATGGCATGGTTTAAGCAGATATTGGAACACAGTTCTAAACATTATAATTCTCTAATCTACAAGAGGCCCACTAGTTTACAAACTAATGAGTTGATCTATACCATTGGTTGAAGCACTTGGGGATCCACACAAGTTATGATAGGTTCCAACATTTTCAAGGTGCGTCATAGAGTTAACAATATTAATGTACATGATACTTCAAGAAGAGAGTTAATAAGATGCCGAATAATAATTATGTTACTAAAACTATAGCAATTGGCAAAGAACAAAAAAGAATAAAATCAAGCTTGGATTACCCTTTAATGAAGTAGAGGTGAGGCTGATTTAGGCAAGGGAATGTAACTCGCGCTCGATCTCCGTCGATGCCAGTGCCTTCGTCCTCCACACACCAAAGCTTAAATAGGCAATGAGGGAGGAACTCTCACTTTCAATTGCTTCTTTTTGTATCTCTAGTTGGCAAGGTGTGCTTCGAGCACCGGCGAGGGAAGGGGAGAGTGCGGAATAGCGTGATATGCGGAGTGTTCCTTAACGGAGAGTGGCTTGAACTTTGTAGAGTTCCAGAGCAAGCAAGACACATATGGCTCAATACTTTAAATTTTACTTTTTCAGTTTTTGCAATTATTCGTGAAGCAAAATTTACGGAGTATCTGTGTCGACGCTCAGAAAAGATCACGGAGTCAGAAAAGCGTAATCTCCTAGATATTTTGGCGTGGATATCTTACACAACTAGATTTGATTCTTTCTTCACCTAATTTTTCTGATTTGCAACAAAAACCGTGGACACAATATATGGCTCCAAAAATCTGTTAGCCACATTACCGAGGCCTCATTGTTCTTACTTAAGCAAACCATTAGTGTTGGGATTAACATAAGCTAGAAACATGTAGAATGCACACGATGCAAACGGTTTTTTAATTTGTAACATAATAAGTGTGGTGTTTTAGTGAATAAATGGTATATCAAAAGAGTTGTAAATTTACAATCAACCAAGTTGGTACAATCAAATAGTGCTAAATGCACACATGTATGTATGCATAATAATCATACGCTACATATTATTATTATTATTATTATTATTATATATTTTTAAATGTAAAATTAGTTGTAACATGAATTATAGACTGAAAATATATAGTTGAATTACACCATATTTCTTAAAGGAAACTGATTACATTTATATAAATATCATATATGTATATTAAATATGCACAGTATATATGGATGTTTGCATAATGATCATGGACCAGTGTTAATGTTTTCTTTGAAAAATCATATATTTTCCCGAGAATAGTTTCTGATTAATTATACCATATGTTTGCTTCGGCAAAAAGGTTACATTTATATAAATATATATACATACATATGTATGTATGTATATGTATATGCGCACCACGTGTATGTATGTTGCAAATTTGTATCAGGCACAATTTTTTGTTTAGGAATGGCTTTAAACCGTTCCAAATTTGGAACGGTTCTATACCGTTCTAGATGTAAAAAGAGGGATGGTGTGAATTTCTCACCTCTCATATGGCCCACTTGAGTTTTGGATCCACTTCATTTTTGGTCATGTCCTAAAATGATCTCTCAAAATGGATGGATGGTGTGGATTTCTCACAAACATCACGGTGGGCCCCACCTAGCATCCCAGTAAAGGAACTTCTTGCGAAAGGCCCCACTTAGCATCTCTCTCTCTCTCTCTCTCTCTCTCTCTCTCTCTCTCCCCCCTATCTTGGACTCCTTCTCTCTCTTTCTCTATCTTGGGCTCCCTCTCCTCTCCCTCTCTCTCCCTCTTAGCGCATTGTCTCCAACATCATCTCTAGATTTGGTGTGGCCAGTTGCCCCCGGTACTCATTTCTCTTAAATGGAGATTTAGGATACAATATTGAAATTGGACTTTCTTAAAATTTATAATTAGAAAAAGATTAGGGCTTTCCTAAAAAAATCACTTTTATGGTTTATTGGTTTGATTTTCTTGTGTACTTCCATTATCCATGATATGTGCTTCTCATTATCCATACGTTCATGGCCCAAATCGCCAGCAGATGATGTTAATCATCTGTTAGTGGTTATATTTTCATAAATCTGTTAGTGGTTCAAATTCATCGAGATTTTTATGGTTAAGATGTTCCGATTAGTGGGGGTTCGTTGGCCATGTCTAGTAAACAATGGGACCAATGATCTAGATGGTTTGAGTTTCTATAGATCTATGCCATGTATACAGTGGATGCAGACAGAATAGTCTTGCCATTTGTCGTTTGCGGTGAATGTTTAACGTATGCACAATATATGTTTGATGAAATGTCTCTGTTTTAACAGTTTTCAATTTATATGTATGCCATGTATACAATAGATACAAACAGAGATTCGTGGCATTCTCTCACCCAAGGGCCAATTCGGGCGTACCTAAAAATGTGGACTGAGGAATCCATCCACAAATTTTTTTTTTAAAATGGTCTTCATCTAACGATGTCTCTAATTGTCTTCATGAACCTGAGTATTTGAAATGGTCTAAACTCCTAGTCATGTTTTATTCATTCATTGACTTCTGTTTTGAGTCTGATGCATTTTAAAAAAAAAAAGACACGCTTCTCTTTTTTGGTACAAAATAATTCATTTTTGTTATGATTGATTAGGCAAACTCTTATATATGGGGCATAGGTCTCAAAGAGTTTCATTTCCCTTCTATCAATTCCCTGTTCAAGCATCCTTCATTTCTTAGTATTTAATATACATAGATACCTTTTAGTCTTTTTATTTTGTCTCTAATAGTCTTTCATTTACATTATTAAAGGAGGAAGGAATCATGGATGAATCAACAATCCTTATAGTGAGCCAGGCTTTAGAGGTGTGATACTACCTTTGTGAATTTTCAAACCTTTGTCTGTGGATACACATAATTGATTATTTCCCTTGATGGGCAAGAAACAGATGGAATCCGTGATTTAAAAGCTTAGGTCCTCGAGGGTATCACAAGTGTTGAGGTACATGCATGAATCATCTGTGATATTGATCCCATCTTTGAGTTGGTCATGGATCTGATCTAGTTTAAATGTTAGTGCTTGGAATAATTCAAGGTCTGTTTAGCACAATAATTGTCATAATAGAATCTAGGTTCTAGGTATTAATGTTAGGCTAATTGGAATGGGCTTAGAGAATGCAATTCTACTTTAGTCGTGATTTTTTTTTTTTTTTTTTTTCCGAATTCCTCTTTCTTCTCGTGTTGTTAGCATTAATATTGCATGGTAGATCTATGATAGACTATTCCAATGTCTGTTTTGTGCTACAGGCTCATGAGAAGTTTCTATCACCAGGGAAAGGCACAAATTCGGATGTCACTGCTATCTTAGAAGAGGTATTGACCTATTTTTAACTAATTAAGAGGCTTTTTCTAATCTTGACTCATAGAAAATCTGATTTTTTTAAAAATATTTCATTTGTCACCTTAATTCTGTAAGATAGAAATATTTAGGTATAGGCATATTTCAGGACCTCCACATTGCAACGTCTTCATTCAAGCAGGCTCGCTTCAATATGGTATTTACAACTTTATGCACACAGAATATTCTATCCATGTTTAATACTGCTACTTCCAGTAGAGTTGCATTGATATGAGATCCCGAATACATGTCTAAGGATAGCCAGTGGCTGGTGCCATTAATTGGCATATTCTTTTTCTTTCCAGGTCACGGTTCTTTCTAATGTTGAAACCAAGAATATGTTTGAGTTTTTGGATACTATTAATGGGGCAATGGATGTTCACCTTCGTTATTCGAAACAAGTACCCACATAATTTCATTGTTAACTTTGTCTTATTGAATGTAGTTTGTTGCTCTTCTTTGGTGTTGCTCTAAAAGCCTTTGTCTTGGTTTTCTTGTAGGGATATGAGCTATTATTGCATCAGATGGAGCCATATGTCCACCAGGTTTGTTTTTTGTTTATGTATTGCTGTAGAAAATGTTTAGGGTGTGTAATTTAGCAATATGAGTAAGTGCATAGGCTAGATGTGATATGCATTCTTCTAGTCAGTTAAAAGACTTTTAAGGCACATGTAAAGGTTCTCTTCTCTAGGAATTCGTAGGGACAATTAGGCATAGATATGGGCTCCAGATAATATGACCCATGGGGCTTTTGGTTACTGCAGTCATTTCTTTCATGTTGTTTTGTGCACATACAACATTTTTGTTCATTTAGTTAAATGATTTATGCAATGAAAAAGAAAGGCCTAACGATCAAAGAGAAAAGAAGGAAAAGAAAGCCTGCCCCCATCATGTCTTCAATTCAGTTATCATCATTGTCCCATTTCTTTCACTGCCAAATAGATTCATTTTCTAAAAATTTCTATCTATTTTTTTTTATGTCTAGTGTATGTCAAGTTTTCTATTATTTATTTGTTCTCCTAGTTAACTTGCCCATATTCATTTGATCTATAAATTCTTTGCAACAATCCTGGGAGTCCACCATGGCTGCTCTTTGTTTATAAAGGTGGTCATGGCTACTAACCTGCTATGGATATAAACCATAGCTGTGGACCAATAGCTATGATTTTCATCTGTAGCTTTTGCTCCTTTTTTGTTTTGTTTTGTTTTTTTTTGGTAGTGTTGATAACAACTACAACATTACATAGGATCCATCAAGACAGACGATTAGAACCTGTGCATAAACATGAACAAGGGACCCCTTCTTTGGTGAGCCAATTCAACAAGCACTTGATGAGAAACTTATGTTGTATACAAATTGCATGCATATCTATAGACCGAAAAAAATACCAACCAAACCACCTTAATTATTTGAACAACAAAGGGAGAACACAGAAACTTAGAAGTGTTTAGAAAACAGAAGACAAAATCATCATGCCCAAGACTTTTAGCTGATGACAAATTTACTTGTTTAGGATTTACTACGTCGAAGTTATCCATGAGACAGGTACCTCTTGCATGTAGTTATGTCATAGTTAAGGGTGACTTACAAAGTAAGGTCATATTCTTTTTTTTTTTTCCCCTTTTTTATGAGAGAGATGGTATTCACAGTCTTCTCTCAAATATCATCTCAAATCCTTCCCAACTTGATAAATAATGATGGATGACTCTTGACTTGTCCATACTTGGCATGTTTGCTATTGGTATTTACATTTTTTATGCAACTATTTATTGAAAATAGTACCAGCAATGACTAATTAATTACAATATTATCAATGACAAATAACTTATGATAAATTTTTTTTTGTAACAAAGTAAATGATAACATTGAGATCTAAAATACTGAATTTGCGACGGATCAGATTTGTCGCAAAATGAAATTAACAACGGCCTTGGTCAATCACATTCCATCGCTATTTGGTGCATCGTAAAAATTAAACGACGGATGGGATCCGTCGCTAATCTGTGACGTATAAAATGCATCGCTAAAAATAGAAATCCGTCGCTGAACTATGGAAAAAACAAATTGTCATTATAAAATTTGGCGACGTATACGGTCCGTCGCTGATTTTCGAAGGAAATCTGTCACTGATTTTCGACTCGTTGAGAAATTAGTGATGGATTTGGTGCATCGCTAACATTTCTGCAAAAAAAAAAAAAAATGGCGTTATATTTTTGTTTCAAAAAAAAAAAAAAAAAACTCTTACAACTGATAGTCATCCAAAAAAACTTAACACGATTGTTTAATAAGAAAAATGATGCAAATTTGTCATGTTAATTATGTTACATCCTAACATGTAAAAAAATCACAACAGAAGTAACATGGTCATGTTAATGCTATGTTATAACCTAACATATAAAAAAATCATTCCAAAATTACCACCTATTGAAGGAAGGCAAAGTGCTAAATGCCAACAACAGATGAATTTATAGGAACCTGTAGATGAAAAGTTAGAACACCAATTTCACCAAAGATTTTTTTTTTGCGTAGGCCAATGTATATATATGTGAGTGGGTATGGCTGTGTATGCATTTGTGGTGTGTTCATGCAGGTGTGTGGTGCGTGTTCTTGCACAATTTGAGCAGCAGATTTTGTAATTGTTTCCTACTTTAGCTTCAAAATAAATTCTCCTTTTATTTCAGTCTTGATCTCCAATTAAAGAGCAAGAGAAACCACTTGACATTTCACGAGAATCAAACATCTGAAACCATATATATATATATGAAAAATAAAATTCAGTTAAGCTCAATCAAAGTGCTTGGGAATAGAAGAAGTTCAAGACTTTGGAATTGGACTTTTCAGACTGATTTTGAATGACATTGCAGGTATATAATCGAGAATAGAAATCAGACCAAGGTTTTGAAGTTTTTCAGAATGTTTTTCTGAAGAGAAACAGCTTGGAAGCATTGCCTTCAACTTCATCTTCACTATATATATGAACAAAAATGCATGAATAAAAGTCAAGATTTTCAAGGAATCCCTATTTAGATGATAAAACATGTCTTTTCTAAGAATAATATCAAGAAATCCAACACAAAAGATAAAGGAAAGCAAAAGGATCCAATGATTTCAGCAATAGACAAGTTCTTGATTTTGATTAGTTTTATATAAAGATTCAAAGAAATCGAAGTATAATCCTAGAATGTATGAAACAAATCATGGTTGGATGTAGTGTTACTATTAAAGGAAACTAATCCTTGTAAACTTAAATGGATTTTCTGTTGCTTCCTAAGCTTAAGTAATGAATTTACACTATGGATTGTGAACTTGATTTTGCATCCTATCCTTACATGAAATGATATCTAGTACAAACTCAAGTGGACTACTGGACCTTTGTTCCAAAAGTTTGTTTTTATATTGCTACTGATGGATGGAAAATTCATCTATGAGGTATGAGCTTTTTCATGTTGTCCCATTTAAAGTTTTACATGGGATGAACTAACTAACTAGGCAGTCTAAATTGATGAATGGACTGTGGACATGTGTATAGGCACTAGCATACTAAGAGTGTCGGAATCTATGAAAACATATGGTCTAATATGCTTTGAAAGATCTGATATGCTATGAAAAGAAGTTACATCAAATACCATATATATAAATCATGATGGAATTTGCTTGAAACATCAAATACCATATATATAAATCATAGCGTAATTGAGTCATGAAATTCATTAAAGAAGTAAACTCAATCCACTATCACTTACTTCATAATGCCTGTCCATTGACCACATAACAACATTATGCAAGTCATATATGTAGTTATAAGCTAGATGAAAGATTTAAATCATATAAAGGTATCTAGTCTTCATTACATCAATAACATAGAAGATTGCCCAACAAATATGAGGGGACATTTGTACAAACCACCTAAATTTTACAAGAAAAAATAGGGGACATTTGTGTATATGAGAGGCCGAGTTTCCTATCCAATGTGAATTGGGAGCTTCTCTGTTTGATACCTAATTTGTTCATATGAGGCCATGGTTGGTTTATCCAAGCCATTGGTCTGATCACACCATTTCAAGTAAAAAAACATGGCTTTTTACCAGGTTTCAAATTATAGCTAAAATCTGCAATCTCTTTATAGCCTATAAAGGCTTTACATGCAAATAAATGCATCCTAGCAACCCCCATAATCAGATTACTTGTAATCCCTTTACTGACCCAAAGGGTTGTATATACGTAAATTGTGTAGGAAGTCTTAATCTTTGTTATAGAAGCATTACACAAGCTAATAGCTTGCAACCCTTCTATGCGGGAGAAAGAAGCATCCTTAAACATGGTTGGTGTTTTTTTAGACTAGTCAAGCAGAAAGCTAATATAGGTCCATTAGTTAATAAGTGAGTTAGCACATGTATCTTCTCTCATTCTAATTTTGTATGTCCAAATTCAAGTGTGGTTATTATATATGATATAGAGAGCTTCTCTCACCATATAGTACGTACAGAGAACCAATCCTCATGTATGCATGTGTTATTACTAGTGACTGGAATATTGCTATAGATAGGCGTTTTTTTTTGTTTTTTAATTATTTGAAATGTAATTAATTTCTTTTTTATATTTTATTTTGTAGGTTGTAGGTAGAGACAAATAAGGGATGGCAGGTTGTAGGCAGAGACGAATGAGGACCGGATGGACAATTCTTTTTTTCTTTTTTCTTTCTTTCTATATATTTGGAACCATTTAACTTATTGTTGTAAATATTATTTTTTTGGTGCAACATTTTTGTAGTTAAGCTACTTATGCCTCAAGTTACTTAGACATTGTACCGAGGGAGGAGCATAATAATTTTACATCACAGTTGTACATTGTTTATAAAATTTCAATTAGAACTAATGCATCTATAAGGAACTAATGTATGTGATTTTCTTGTAGTGTAGAAAATGTATTGTTGGAATGGTTATAAACTGTTCATAGTATTGTTAATACTTTTTTCTTTAATTGTTTCTAATTTTAAGAATAGTTTAACACTATTCCTAACACATTACTGTTTTTTAAATGTGTACTTGAAATTAGACTGGGTTCAAAACCATTCCAAAAGAAAGAAAAAAATTTGTTCCTAAAATATTGTTCCCATCATTAGGAATGGTTTAGAACCGTTCCTAAAATGGTCCTTGGAATGGTTCGAGGTTGTTCCTAATTTTAGCGATGCCCTTTTTAGGAATAGTCTTAAGCAGTTCCTAAATTATTCTAGAACGGGTTTTAACCATTCCTAATCAGTGATTTTGGTGTAGTGATGGTTCAAACTTCAAATTTCACTGTTCCATTTTTTTTTTTTTTGTAATTATTCATGAAGCAAAATTTGCGGAGTATCTGTGTCGACGCTCAGAAAAGATAATAGCTTGATGAGTCAAAAAATCGTAAATCTCCTAGATATTTCAACATGGATATCTTACACAACTAGATTTGATTTTTTTTTTTTCATCACCTAATTTTTCTGATTTGCAACAAAAATCGCAAACACAATTCAAGGCTTCGAAAATTCGTTAGCCATATTGCCAAGGCCTCACTGTTCTTATTTTACTTAAGCAAACCATTAGTGTTGGGATTAACATAAGCTAGAAACATGTAGAATGCACATGATGCAGACGGTTTTTAAATTCGTAACATATTAAGTGTGGCATTTTAGTGAATACATGGTATGTCAAAAGAGTTGTAAATTTACAATCAACCAAGTTGGTACAATCAAATAGCACTAAATGCACACATGTATGTATGTGTGCATAATAATCATAAGCTACGGTTTATTTTTTTATTTTTTAAATTACATATTTTCAAAGGTAAAATTAGTTGTCAAATGAATTATATACTGAAAATATATAGTCGAATTATGTCATATATTTTTAAAGGAAAATGATTACATTTATATAAATATCATATACGTATATGTATATGCACATAGTATATATGGATGCTTGCATAATGATCATGAGCCATAAGGTTAATGTTTTCTTTAAAAATCATATATTTCTAAAGAAAAGTTTCTGATCAATTATACCATATGTTTGCTTCAGCAAAAATGTTATATTTATATAAATATATATACATACATATGTATGTGTGTATATGTACATATGCATACCACATGTGTATGTGTTTGCATGTGCGTATAATGATCATGGTTATAAATGTAATTTTTCATTTAAAAAAGTATATTTTTTAATAGGTAAAATGAATTATAGACCATAAATATACAGTTGAGTAATAACATATATTTTTAAAATAAAAATGTTATATTTATATAAATATATGTACATACATATATGAATGCATATTTATACGCACACACATGTATGTATGTGTTCATAATTATCATAGGCTATAAAGTTAATTTAAAAAATTCTACATTTTTAAAGGTAAAATTAGTTGTAAACATGAATTGTTGAATGAAAACATAGTAGGTGAATTATACCATACATTTTCTATAACAAAAACCTACATCTATATAAATATATATACAAAATACCTGTGTGTCTACGCACACATATATAATGCTCACACACAATATATATATATATATATATATATATATATATATATATATATATATATATATATATATATATAAATTGAAATTGAGTGGAGTTGTATACCACTATTATATGCGGAAGCTTGGCAGAGCTTAAAATGGTGGCTATCTTAAAGGGGGTGATTAGGACCAAATAAAAATTATACCTTTTAAACATAATTATGTACTTAAACTAATATGTAAATTAAACTAAGACAATTAAATCTAAAGCTTCTACGCTAATAGAGGGTCAAATCATATAGACCACACATGATATGCATTTCTAGGTGTGTATGTAATTGTACACACCTAGAAATGCATATCTACCTCATACAGAATACGGTGGAAACTTAGACATCATGAGTTAGTATATCTTCCCTCGTATACATGGTCAAAGTAATTAAATTTTAGGAACGAAATTATTTCTAAGGGGCCACATGTTATCGTTTTAGCCTATGTTCATCCTGTTGTTTGATATATATATATATATATATATCATTAATTAATGAGAATTTTAACTTATTTGGTGAATAACTATTTAACTGTAATGACTTAGATATGAGTTCTTTTGTAAGATCTGCTTAGAAATGTGCTTATAACCATATAAAATAATTACATTTTTCAAAACTCTTATATCAGAAATAATTACGAATTTGCCATTAACCTAGACCCTTGAATTGTAGATCACATGGTTCCCATGATCCGTTTAATGTAAAAATTTATACCATGATTATGTATCATAAATTAACCATGAAAGTTGAATTTTAGCCTTAGATTATTGTAAAAGTAACTCAATTAACAAATCAGCCTCTTAACCGTTGATTTTGGTGTCTATCGAGTGAGGTAAGCTCGTGGGTAGTTATAGTAGGATACTTCCCTTCATATGAACAAATTGATTGCCCATCATATGGAGCGAGTGTGAAATATGAGAACCCCACCTTAATAGGTTTTTCCTTAGGCACAAAGTTCGATGTTTTAGGCTAATCAAATCTCTCTCTCTCTCTCTCTCTCTCTCTCTGTCTCTCTCTTTGTTTCTTTCTTTCTAACACCTAGATCCATAGCTCAAGCGGTAGACTGAGTGAAAGATACCTCATTTCAACACTGAGGTCTTGGTATTGATTCCTTACTGGGGATGGCTAACAATGAAGTGTGAACTGACAGTGGGTGTACTAACAAGCTAACAAAAAAAAAATCTTTCTAAATATGGGCCTTCTAAATTACCCACTTTTCACCGTCAATTATAAATAAAATTTTTACCACAATTTGCCCTCATATGACTACAAGATCATACAAAATTTATAAACCCGATCTAAGATTGTACACCGTTGAATGTTGACTGCCTTAAAGCAAATTCCTTCCTTTTAGCACAAAAGGTGAAATTTCAAACTCAGGCCTTTCTACCATCGATCAAACACTAAATTTTGCTCAATCATTTGCCTATCTTGACTACACAGTTCTCCCAAAAGTGGACCCTGATAATTAAGCGTGGACTAATTGAGATCAAGTCTGTTTTTGCACCTGCTGCGAGAATTTTCACAATAAGCCAATCTAGATTTCGAATTTGTAACAGCTCGGATTTCCGCCAACCTGGAAGTAAACGTACTTAGGCAATGGATTGCTCCTAACACCTTATTAACTTGTCAGAACTGAATCCCACAGTCTAAAATCGCTTGTGAACCCATTTCTTTCACAAATCCCACCCTTCACCACCTTGTTCTTTCAATTTTCCTAAGTACTTTCACCCTAGACACTATCTTAAACTAGCCAAGTAGTATAACTTGGATCACTTTATATACAAACTGCAAAGGACTAAGTACCACCTCAGACAGAAATCACTTAGGATTAAATCCTTTAGAAATGAGACAAAGTAACTAAGTGCTAAGCTAGATTAGCTACGAAATCCGTTTGAATTGCTTTAAATACGATCTGCAAGACCCAAAACTTGTAGAATCATTGACGCTAGGTTACCCTAAAACTTAGGATCAAACTCATTACCCGACTGCTCTCGGGAGCACTTTTCCGTATCTGATCTGGACCGCGTGTCGGAAGTCTGAATAACTCGAAGTTAAGGAATTAGGACCGCCTCGCTGGGCTTGACAACCATCTTGAAAATTAAATCCAAACAGTGTCCCATGGCTGTTCGCTTGAGTCCGGAGCGAGAGAGTGTGAGAACACTTTTTTTTTTTACAAAATAAATATCTTGAATAGTAATCTGAGACTCGTCGCTTGTGGATCAGTATTAAGCAACTAGACCGTTAGAATCTGACCAAATTATACCCTCGGATCAGGAAAAATTTTATAAACATTTACATGTACTCGGAATCTCCGATCGAGACCCACTGACTGTCGAACTGAAACTGGTCCGCCACGCGTGATCTGGAAATCCGACTGAAACAAAAACTTAACTAAACATAGATCCAATGACTATGAGCTTAAGTCTGACCTTTGGCTCAAGGAGGCCCGCCAGAAGTCCTCCGTTGAGCTGAAACAGGTTCGCTTTGGTTATAACATAAGTATACTTTGACCTGGAGTCTATTTCGGTGAATTTTTAGACTATATAAGGACCTTAAACCTTCTCTCATTGCAGCCATACGAATTTAGGAGAAAACCTAGGAGAGAGAGAGAAAAGAGAGAGAAAGTGAGAGGGAAGTGGGAGATTTTTCCCTGCCGTATCCAAGCTCCACCACTCCGTTCTATTCACTTTCCCGGCAGTTCCGGCATCATTTCTAGGTAAGAAACCCTAACCCTAATCTGATTTGGGGGTGTGAATAGTTGTAGGTTATGAAATAGCTAACTTATTTTATTCTATAGGTTGCCAAACTGCCGAATACGGAAGCTTAGCAAACTTATCGACTCCGTTGCGATTCTACGACAAAAGGTGCGGACTTTAGGTGTATAGGTTATGGTTTTCAACGCTTTCAATGTCAGATAATGATAGATTCATGATCTGTATGCAATTGCACATGTACAAAGTGCTTTTCGATTTCTGTTTCGATTAAAGTTGTAGAATATGGAATTTTACATATTCTAGGTATTCGTAGAAAATACCATACATGTATATTTTTTAGAAATGTATTTGACATGATTAATTGTTATATGGATATACGATATATGGATAAAATACTTATTTGGCGAAAGGATTCGCCTAAATACATGTTTTACTAATATACACTATGTATGTAGAAATACTGTATTGTAAGAAATATCGTATACATGTATAATTTATAGATGTGTTTGCCATGATTAATTGTTGTATAAATATATTATGTATGCATAAAATATTTGCTTGGCGAAAGGAGTCGCCCTAATACATGTTTGCTAACATACACTAAGTATGTTGAAATAGTGTATGTTATGTGTTTGTGGAAATGCTTGTGTGAGCAAGTGTTTGGATGTTGATGCCTTGGGAGGGTGTTGAGATGAGATTCTCAACTACCCTAGAGACATGTATGATTACCTCCATGAGGTTATCTACTTAAACTGCTTACTTGTGAAATATATGTGTTTGTATTCCTATTTAAGTAGTGCTTTATAACATGCTCTACAACATGCTTTATAACATGCTTCAGGACATGCTTACTTACATGCTTGAATTACTTAGTTTATCATGCTTTACTCCACATGCTACGAATAAGGTTTGATTGAGTTTGGGACTATGTCTATAGTCCAGACAGTCGGTACTAGACTTGAGATCGTGGTTGAGTTTCATGTTACCACGTAAGATGTGTTTGATGAACCCGAGTTGTACGTCAGTTGACGACAGTGGTTAGGCCACGCGAAGTGCTTATGCACTTCATGTCATCCAATTGATTGTGCGCTTGAGCTAGTCAGGCTCATCATGTAACCTGATGTATCTAATATATGTTCACCATGTTTGGTCTCTACTGCTTGAACCTAGGGTACCAAACTTACCAGTGAAATCCCTTTTAACCATGGTACCTCGATCCGCTAAGACTCATGAGCCGGGCATGGTGGTATGGGACACCGTGGTCGAGCTGTCGGCCTACGCTGGGGCGATGGGGGATGGGGGAGTGGTGCAACGATTCCGTGTAACAGCCCTGGCAGCCCTGCCTCCCCGTAGTGACCAGTGAGCAATCAGACTCGTGAGTCGATTATGGTGGTATGGGACACTATATTCGAGTTGTCGGCCTACACTACTTGATGGGTGATGGGAGAGTGGTACAACGATTCCATGTAACAGCCCTGGCAGCCCTGACCGTATCCGGTGTAGTGACCTCGAGCATACTCTAAACCTACGGTGAGGCGCTGAGCCTTCCCGTAGTAACAGAGTATAAACTAGGCCTGTATTGATAAGGTGATGGGGAGTGGTGCAACGATTCACGTAATGTACTCGACAGACCCTTGCGGTCACCTAGAAACACACCATCGTATGAGATTGTTTAGGACTGACGACCCTAGAATGGATCATGTTTGAGAATGATACAAGGGAGGTACCTTAGTTTCCCAATCCTATTATTTGAAATGGACTAATAACAACTCGGTAATCATGCTCATCATGCATTGCATGTGCCTGGAAGATGTGGAGCACTGAGGAAAGAAAGCATGCCGCGAACGAAGATGGTGTCGCATGAGGGAGTATGTCGGTGAGGGCATACATCATGACTGCATTCATACTTGCATTAATAAGAGTAGTTAGGAGTGTTTGATTTTACTGCTTTATCATTACTGCTTGACTGAATTGATAACATGTTAACCTATGCCTTATTGTTCCACTGAGTTGATCACTCACTCCCACGTTATGGGACGGTGTTTACAACACCAACCAGATTTGTTGAGTTTCAGGTGATGGCAATGCTTATGAAGCAGAGCCGGACTACTACTATGATGTTGAGGAGGAGTTCTCCTATCTGTATCTCTCTGGCAGGTCTATGAAGACCTGGTATTGTATTGACGGGGCTATGGTATTTGGGATAGAAGACATTACACTTCCTCACATTAGGTATATTTTAGAATTGTACTGTAATTATTTAACTTGGTAACTTTATCACACTCTGAAGACTCACTATAGTTTTTATATGTTATTTATCTATCATAGTCTTCCGTTTGCAATTTAATTGTCTCTTGAGTATGATATGTTGTTTTGGCTTAATCTCACTCATGTTCAATGCACAAATACAGTCAACATTCAATCATCATTCATTTTGTTGTATAAGTGATGTTCTAGAACTCAGGAGTTGAGTTTATGCTTGACCCCCGATTTTCGAGATGTTACGAATTACTAAGAAAATCATCTACCCTAACTCTATTCGATGACCACAACACCATAAATGAATTAGATTTAAAAAAAGATAACCAGAAAAGACATATTTGAGAAACCCAATTCAAGTGGGATGCGACACACCCCTCTCGCTCACACCTACTCCATTACAAAAGGGGGCGTGCACCCCTTCTCTACTTAAAAAAATCACTCATGTCATCACTCCAGCCCCTCACGTCGGATACACCACCCCTCTTCATGTGGAGAGAGAGAGAGAGAGAGAGAGAGAGAGAGAGATAGAGAGAGAGAGAGGAGTGCATCCCCTCCTTCAAGCACACCCAAACCGTCATCCTCTTCATTCCTCACATGTGTGGTGTCTCCCTCTTACTTGAGCGATGTCGTGGTTTATGTAAAAACTATCGTACACCGATATGTACTTATAGGTTACATCTAAGACTAAGATGAGAGATTCCTTTAAGCTTATACTAATTTAAGTTAATTAAATTTATACATAGTTCTCTTATTTTTGCGTTAAAATTGTGGATAGTTTGATTTTGAATGTGATTTCTATGTTGATAAGTTGTTGGATAATTATGAATTATTTATCTATGTTGGAATTATGTTTGAGATATGATTTTAATTATGTTGGATATATTTTGTGCGTCGGATCACAAAACTATGCCTTAAATTGTGAGACTATATGCATTTGAGTCCCAAACGGTGCATAGTTTGCTCATTTAATGGATCGGATAGTTATGTCAGAAAACCTTATGTTTTTACTGATATTAATCTAACCTAAAATTTATATTTTAAACCTTAGGGTAGTGGGACTCACTTTTGGAGTTATTGGTTGACTTGTTTGACTCGAAATCACATTGTTGTGCCTATGGATTCACTTTGCAATATATGGACTATTTTCTACCCTATTGGGATTTATTTTATTGTAATTTCAGATTAATTAGTCCATAAAAATGTTGTTGGACTTTTTATGAATTCGTAAAGAGTAATGGATACAAGCCTTATCGTAACACCCCGAACTTTTCAATACCCGAGTATTGAAAGTTCTCGAGCGTTACTATGAAATTTAACTTAATATGTACATGTGTATGATATTAATCTAGCTATCCTAAACTTACATATATTCTCTATAACATGAATCTGACTGTTGGAAATAATCTTTATCCATAGATCAAACTATTTGACCATTGATTTTAAGATAGGACCATCATATATCCAAGTATTTTAACCTATCCATCATAACTAACCGTTCAATCAACTACTCATTGCTAGGTAAAGATATCTGATCGTCTACTCTGAGTTTGGATTACCCAATCATAGCAAACTAACTACTCAATCTTTACATCCATTCGTACACGCATCGAACTGAGATTCTGATCTGTTCATCTTGTTCACCACCTATGAATAGACTTAACCCACCACCAAAGTACAATATGAGAAACTCACATATGCGAACAAGTCACTTAAATCGAACGACACCCTTATTCTACCTTTGATCACTCCAAAAACCCATTCTGTGTTCTTCTATTTAGGAAATTGAGCGTACATCGACTTACATATAAGGTTAGAGTACCAACCACCAAGGTTCCATATTTTTAGCATATCATCTGACCGTCCATCGTATTTGGATCCCTCAAGCGGGCCATCTGAATATTAGGATAATTCAGTCAATATGAAGATCTTAGGGTTTACATCTAAACAACCGGGTAACGTGAATTAGATATGTACAAATGTTATTTTGGAATTATGAAGCATATTAGTCATTAAAAGAGCATTTTGGACATCCTTGAGAGATTGGGGCCCAAACTTGGCTGATGAAAGGAGTACAAAAAACAAGGAATGCCCACCCAATTTCAAGGTAATCAGACAGTATATTCTGACGTAATGGATGTTAGAAGCCAGTTGAGAAAGGGATGACAAATATGTAAATATTTGATGCAAAAATGCATGACAATATACTATGTTGGAACATCATTTCACACATTGGCCAATCGTGCGGCCCACCTGGAGATCGGATCTACTTTAAACTTGGGGCCATGGGCCACCACGAGGGGCTGAAGTCAGTGATGGGCATGGATCTCCCAAAAAGACATCACAAGTGGACCCCACCGAGCCCAGCATGATTAACACCTCTCCGCGCTGTAACAACTCCCGAAGAAGCGTCGACTAGGAGACTTCCTTCCACTTAGGCTCCCTTATGCTACCCTTCTACCACATTCCAACCATCCAAATTCCCCTATGGAGGATTCTAATCTAAATTTGAAAGTCTAGAAGAAGCGGGGAAGCAGCACATGGTTGATCGTTGAACTTTCCGAATTGGGATGATACTGGAAACCACCATTCAAACGGAAAAGGAAACCCCACACCAAGATCTCAACATGATCTGAGCCGTCCAATCTTCACTTAAGAGAGATCTGACTCCAACCCAAAGCACCAGGAGATTGGAAGGATCCCCATGTTACTAGGATTTGCAAAACTATGGAACCAACTTGTATACAGTGCGAGGAAAAATAACAGCGACACATTGTCGCTGAACCCATTAAAGAAACAATTCGGATCCTTCATCTAAAGACCCTACAAGCTTCCTACAAACCTTCCTAACCACCCACAATCGTCGAATCAATGAAAGGTGCAACAACGGAAGATCCACCATTGTCATCTTCATTGTTGAAAGCACGACCACCCACTCCTCATTGGCCCTCAAATTTCAGAACCCAAACAACTATTCGACCGATCATATGGATCACACCATAATAACCAAATCAGTGGACCGTATCTACTTCCAAAACGCATAGAGACGGGCGTTGTTACAACATTCGAGAGAAGTTGCACACGAAAGTTTCTTCCATCCAAGAATTTCGGCCATGACGGATCCTTTAGATCCGGGTCGTTCAACCTGCTGCATAGGGGATTTTGACTCCAATCTGGAATCCTAGAGGAGTCAAGGGAAAACCAAACAGGATGCAAACAACGTCTGCATAAGCATAACCCCTCACATGACACTTTCAACGTGCGAGCAACGCAGGAAGAATCTAGAAGAGCTCCAACTTATAAATCATCCTCTTTACGACACTGGAGAGGGCATACTGTCAAGAAAGAAACAGAAGGAAATGAGTGAGAGAGACGTGGGATGAGGGGTAGGGATGCGTCAGGCTCTGCTCGTGTTAGAAATCGAATTGTGGAGGATTCTAGGGGCTGGTAATATCGAGCTGACGAACTGAATCCAGAATAAGGTACCTTGCTCAATTTTAGAAGAGTCGGAGGCTCTATTATCAAGCGATTGGAGTTCCTGGCCTTCCAAAATTTTCAGAAAATGAAAATGGGAATCAGGCCTTTTAGCAGGGTCGGGGAAGCCTGGGATGCATTCCACCACTGAGCAGCACGACTGGATGTTGTAGGGAGCAAGGGCTAGGGGATTTTGCAGTCTGCTCGAAAGCATTCCCACACTCTGCTAGCCAGCATACCCGTCGCGAAGATATGGTCCACCAATTCGCAATCGAGGGAGGAAGGAGGGGGGCAGCAGGAACACTTGGATGCTAGACTAACACCTTTGCCTTGAATATTGAAGTCTACCGGGACCGTGTTGTGGAGGATTTTCCAGGCAAGGAGGGAGAATTTTGGAGGAACCTTAGGGTGCCACACCCACGCTAACCAGCTTTTCCTAGGTGCAGCTGGCCTGATGCTCTATAACGCTAAAGCAAATGATAACTCACCATTCCCCACTAGCAGCCATATACGTCTACCTTCGCATCTGAAGTGCAGAATCCTTCCTCCGCGACATAGCTCACAACAACTTGAGGAAGGACGAGTAAGGCCTTTGCCCTCTCTATCCATCCAGTCGGTCCAATCCAGTCATGAACACTGGCTGGAGTTGGGGTCTACAGTTGTAGCTGCAAATCACGCAGGGGGCCCAGACCAAACAAGTCCTCGGTCCAAAAGTCCACGTTACCTCGGCCTATAAGCCATCGGGACTTCTTTGTGAGCAAAGGGAATGCTGCTCTGATTTTCTTCCAGATTGGTGATGCTAGAGGGCCTGATCTGGGCGAGGAGGTCGAGATGAAATCAGAGGAATACTTGGCTCTCACAAACTTGCACCAGCAGCTGTTTTTACCTCTGAACAAAGCCGCCCAAGCCAGCGCTTAAGCCTATAGGCTTGCATTACCGATTTTAAGTTCCTCAGGCCCAGACCACCTTTGATTTGGGAAGCAAAAGGCTTCACCAGTTCCGCCAATGACACTTTTTCTTTGGCCCTTCCCAACCCTAAAAGAAATCAACAAATATTCTCTCAAGATCTGCTAGGGTGCTGGACAACACCTCCATGGCTGCGAGAGTATGTATAGGAATGTTATTGAGAACGTGGGTGATGAGGGCGAGCCTCCCTGTCTGTGTTAGAATTCTATTTTTCCAAGATGTAATTCTAGACTGAATCTTCTCCACCATTTCATGGAAAAGATCTCGCTTTAGCCTTCCTTGGAAGATGGGAATGCCTAGGTAAGAGAAGGGGGTTGTAACCTTTGTGAAGCCTGACAAGCAACACTAGGAAGTAGTGAAATGGCTACTTCGATATATTTGAGGTACACAGGATTATATCTTATCATTTGAGAAATCAAAGGCAAGTTAGTAGGATATGTGGATTTAGATTACATGGGCGGTGTGGATAATAGAAGGTCAACTTCCATTTACTCATGCTAGCGGGTGGACTAATTAGTTGGATGTCGAAGCTTCAGTCTGTGGTGACTATTTCACAACTAAAGCTGAGTATATAGCGGTGATAGAAGCATTCAATGAGGGTTTTTGGTTAAGGGGATGATAAATCAATTGGGGCTTCAACGGGAGGCCATACCAGTCAATTATGACAGTGGGAGCATGATCAATTTGGCTAAAAATTCTGTTTATCACTCACGTACTAAACATATTGATGCGCGTTACCATTTTATTCGACAGGTACTTGAGTAAGGAGGCGTGACTCTAGAGAAAGTTCATACGAGTGTGAATTCAGCTGACATGCTTACAAAAGTTATTCCTACGGATAAGTTCAAGTTCTGTACAACTTCTCTAGCTTGGCAAAGGTGTAAATGGAAGATGGAGTGTGCATGAGAAGTAATGGTGGAGTTATGATGCAATACATAATTAGAGATGAGGATAAGGAGCTATGAAGAACGAAGTTTGAAGACATGGTGGAGATTGTTGTTGATGTCTTAAATCTATATATAAACAACAGGGTCCATCAACGCCATTAATAGACCACTTGATGTCATTGAGTAGATGTTGATGCCATCAAAAAAATATGAAAAATTCATGTTGGTTGTTGGAACGTTTTGGTTTTGCTACTCGATCCCATTGAAGGTGTTCGATGCCATCGAGGTCTTTAATGGGATGCCGATGCCATCGAAGGTCCCGTCGAGCGCGTGCACAAAGTTGCGTTAGTGTGGGATTTGTTTCCTATTCCAGCTGTGATACTTTATATATCGGGTGTAATAAGGATTTATGAGAAGTGGAGGAGTTATAGGGATTTTTAAATCATTCCTAAGGATTAATTTCAAGGGCATAGCTAGGGCTTGTGAAGTGGATTAGAGGCTTGTTCAAATCAATAATACTTTCTCTTGTAATTTATGCTTTCATAGTGCATATTCATCGCTTTATGCCGTGGTTTTTTTAAAAAGGTTTTTCCACGTAAAATTTGGATTGTTTGTGTTTGGACTTGGTTGTGCAATTGCGTCTACTTTGCTTGATTCGTCTTTGTGTTCTTCCGTGGTTCCCCAACATAGTGATAGTGTTGAAAATTATTTTTGTCTCCAAAGAGATGGTGGATAGGCTTTACTTGAAACTAGATGAGCACCATAAGCCTTACAAGATATCATCGCTCAAAAGGAATAAACAGGAAGGTAAACTGTGGTGAATTGTCGGACTATACCACCAACTACCAAAGAAGAAGCCAAGTCGAAAATGCATTGCATTTCTAACTTGAGGATGAGTTCTTTCAAAGAAGGGGAGAATGATATAGGTTTTATATATATATATATATATATATATATATATATATATATATATATATATATATATATATATGGAAGCTCACCACCCAAAATTTTGTTAAAGTAGAAGCGGGATGTATAGAAATTTCGAGTGGGCTCTACAAAAATAATTGGCCTCACCTATCATATATCCAATGTTTGAATTATCTCCAATATTATCGAAATATCTCCGAATTATCTTTATCTCCAGCTCAGCGATATTGATAACACTGGTATCGATACTGATAACGTTGGTTGTATCAGAAATTTAGGTATTAACAATGTATCGCTAGGTATTGCCAACGTATCAATATCGCTAATGTAATCGCCAATATTTTCAACTACGTAAATTTTAGGTCTCACTTGTATTGCCAATGCATCAATATCACCAATGTAGCACCAATATTTTCGACTGTGTAAGTTCTAGGTAATGCTTGTATCATAAGTGTATTGATGATATTTTAATAATATCGCCAACTTATTGATATCATCAAAATTTTGTTTATTAGAAAAAAATTTATTTCAATTTTTTTTCATAGGCACATGGTTGTTTGTAGTGTTCAATTTGTAATTTTTTACAAAGCACATGCTTTTAAGGCTCCATTAAATGGAAACTTGTTATGTATGCATTCTTTTTGTAATTTTGTAATTTCTAAATATACAAATATGTACATTTAAACATCTCCTGAAGTTTCGCTGAAAATTCCATCATTTTTTCGATGTTTCCCCACATTTCTAGTTATCAACCATTATCGATGATATCGATATTATTTTTATATTCCTGATTAACTAAACTTGTAGTGATATCGATACTTCAAACACTGCATATACCCAACAACAACAACAACAAAACAGAAAAGCCAAAGAAGATTGCATAACCAGACAAACTTGCACAAAGGAAAACCAGAATTGGAGATCCACTCCGAGCTAGAAGAAAGGTAACGTCGGAGAAAGACCATCGCTTTAATGCCCTGTATAAACACTTGTAATAGCCAAGAACACTCGGAAGCACAAAAGGACCCTCTGATGGAGCTAAAGGAATACATTGTTAGAAATAAACTCACCTTGAATTGGATCACACAAATCCTTTATATTTATAGAGTTATAAAGTACAACAGTCTATTTGGATAGACTACAATTTGAATTGAGAACTAAAATTTAAAGCCTTCATGGATAGAATGCTAACCACCCGGAGGTAATTGCGGTGGAATGAGGAAGGATTGTTAACACACCCCCTAAAGCTAAACGGTGATCTGTTGATGACGTGAAACTTGGATTGTAATAAGTGGAATTGGGCATATGTTAACCCTTTAGTGAAAATATCAGCTATTTGATCAACTGTACCCACATAGTGAACAACAAGATCACTCGAGTAACTTTTTCTGGGATGAAATGATAATACGCCTCAATATGTTTGGCATGAGCATGACAAATAGGATTGGAGGCGAGTGAAATAGCACTAATATTGTCATAGTAGAGAAGAGGAGGATGTTGTATATAAATAGTTAAATCGCAAAGACCATATGTATCCAAAAGAATTCTGTAGCCATGACAGCAAGAGAACGGTACTCAGGCTCAATGCTGGAGCGAGAAATTGTGGGTTGTTTCTTAGCACTCTAAGAGACCAAATTAGGGCTAAGAAAAATAGCATAACTAGAAGTAGAATGATGATCATCAGGATCTCCTGCCCAATCATTATTAGAACAGGCCCAAAGAGTGAAAGGAGCAATATGGCCTTTATAGAACCGTGGGGCAATGTGAAATAGTGTCTGTATGAAACTGCATGCAGGAAATGTTTAACATCCAACCAGTGAGTCGATTGTGGAGCATGCATACATTAACATACTTGATTAACAGTGAACGCAATATCTAGCCTTGTAATGGTAACATTTTGCAAAGCACCCACAATATTCCCATATGCATGAGGATTTGATAAAGGATCACCATGGAGATTGGAGAGCTTAGAGCCAAAAGCAACAGGAGATGCATCTTGCATATGCGTGAGACATAATTAATAGTTCATTTTGTTCAGGTGTTTATGGACAAGAAATGTGATGATTGATGTTATGGGTTGAGAGATTGGATAAAAACCGATGACTGACATATTCACCATTGCCATCGGTTTGAATCGACTTAATCTTCACGCCTAACAAATTCTCAACCAATGGTTTAAAGTTTAGAAAAATGTCATAAACCTGGAACTTAAATTTGATAGTAAAGAACCAACAATAATGGCTAAAATCATAAATAAAAGTAACATAATACTGAGCACCATGCAAAGAGGGAGTTGAGGTGGGACCCCAAATGTCCGAGTGTACAAATTCCAAAGGAAAAGTAGAAATAAATGTAAAGTGAGAAAAGGGGAGTCTAGAACTCTTGCCAAGTTGGCAAGAGGAGCAAATATGTAGCTGTCGTATTGAGCCACAAAAAGGAATGAGAGAGGAGAAGCACTGAAATATAACAAAAGATGGATATCCCAGCCGATGACGACAAAGAGTAAGAGAGACACATACTACAGAAAAAGCGGTCAAAGAGAAACACCAAGTAATGCGAGGTGGAAGCTGCAGTGGGTATAGGCCGTTAGTGGTCCATCCTTGGAAAAGGATCCTCCCCGACTTGTCCTTAAGACAAAAACTAAAAGAATTAAATACAAAAAAAACAATCATTATCCTTGGTAAATTGAGAAACTGATAAAAGATTATGAGAAATTGAGGGAACATGAAGAATGTTACTGAATTGAAAGGTAAAGTCAGAGGAATGGTATGTAGAGGACTAATACAGACAATAGGCAAAGTTGTACAATTTTCAACAGCAAGAGCATCATGGCTTGCATAATTAGAATGAATGGATAGGTTGTTCAAGTTAGAGGTAACATGATTTGTAGCACCAGAGTCTGTAAATCAGGTAGAATCTGTCCCAAAGTCATTGCGCTTGACAGTGGACATAGCTTGTAGCTTTTGAGGGGGCTGGTGGGCTTGAAACGAAAAATCTAACCGATGGAAGCAGTCAAGAGCAGAGTGTCCCACTCGATTGCAGATTTGGCACATTACGATATCTGGACCTTTAGACTAGGACAATTGTCCATTGTGCGACGCGGTAGAGCTGCCCTTGGCACCAAAAGTGCGACCACAACCTCTTCCAGGAAATGTACGTAGGTGTACCCATGGTCCACCACGAGATGTAGAACCATGAGTGGTAGAAAGTGAAACAGGCAATTGGTCATCAGGTGAGCCGGAATGACATGACTGCAGACGATGTTCAAAGTGAGAAGTTGGCCAAATAATTCTTCAAAAAAATTGGGTGAACCCGATTAGCAATTGAGGTGTGTACATGGTCAAATTCTTGAGCAAGACCATTTAAAACTTGATTGCATGAATCAAATTCAGTGACGGGCTGACCAATCGCCTCAAGCGCATCCTCTAGGCTCTTCATCTTATCAAGATAGTCAAAAATCTATGAGCCCCCATTTTTTAGATTTTGAAACTGATGTTTTAACTGCAGAACACGTGAATACGATTGAATGAGATGAAGGTTCTCCAACCGTAGCCATACCTCTTGAGCAGTTTGAAGCCCAACTACCTGTTGGAGAATTTGAGTGAGGGTGGCATTGATCCATAACAACACAAGAGAATCAAGTTCCATCCACTCCTCGTATGCTCCCCTACATAAATACACATTCCAAAGGAAAGGTTGCCAAGAGGACAGCCATCCAAAGCCACAAAGACATCTCGAACAATAGTCTGGTTTAAAATCGTCAGCTCCAGCAGCATAACACTTCAGTTGAAACCAGCTACCTAGAGAGAGACAAAGGGCGGCCGGATATCAGCACTTAAGACCCAGCTTGCCGGGTAGAAAACCGAGCTGATCCCATAGAGGATGTGGGAGGAAAGCCCTGCCTAGTAGAAAAAAATAATAATAAATAAATAAGAACCCCCCAATACCAGCAAAGACAGAGGGCCTGCATTAAAGATTAGGAAATTGCACCAGGTAAATACTCCATGCCTCAGCCGAAGAGAACCAGAAGGAAATGAGAGAGCACACCATAGAAACCCAAAATCCAGCCCATCGGAATACATGGCCATTATGCAACTCCCATCCCATTTAAAAAAAAAAAAAAAAAAAAAAAAAAACAAAGGGACTAGCAGCATCCCACAATCCAGCTATCAAAACACATCCTGCTGATACCACTACATGCCAACCGATTTCAATCATCCACCTTCACAAAGAGCCGGCGCGCGTATACTTGCTTCCAACCAACTTTCAAAAAAAACAAAGGATTTGAAAGCCTGCAGTCGCAGAAATGAGGAAGCAACCCCTGCTCAAAGCAGTTGCTGCCACAAACCTCAAACATAAGGCAATCCACACGAAGGAAGCTCCCCAAAACATAAGGCTGCGTATCTTAGACGATCCTGAGACACAGCAAACACGCAAAACGAAATGCATGCATGTCTCGAGTTTCACATGGAGGCGGATTGCCTTCCTGCTCTCAGAAGATAGGTGGGGCCACCGTGATGTTTGTGATAAATCCAGGCTGTCCATTCCTTTTGCCAGCTCATGTAAGACATGAGCCCATAAATGTTTGTGGCCTACAAGAAGTTTTTAATGGTCAGTCACCACTGTCTCCTGTACTATATATGGTCCATCTACAATTTGGAATTGCTTCATTTATCAGATCATGCCCTAAAATGAGCTTTCAATATGGATGGAGTACTGCGTGGATGTAGTCACATACATCACAGTGGGCCCCACACTCAGGAGGTCTCACCTAATTCGCTCCCCCATTGGAATATATGTAGCTGGTGGGAATCTAGAAGCATTTCAAAATGCGAAATTGTTCAACACCATTTTGAACTGGGGTGACAGTTACACAACTAAAAAGGAGCATTGGCATATATATAGATGGTAAGATAAAAGAGTTTTATTTACGGAAGAGTTTCATGTCCTGTGACAGCTACAGCTGAGATAACAATGAAAACTCTACTAGTACTTGTAACTGACAGTAACCTTACTACATTCTACTATAATACTACCACGTCACGTTACGCGGGTGCATGTATGCATGCATGTCTTGTTCAAGCGTCGTCGACCTCCTTGAGGATGGAAATGAGCTTGGGGCGAGTCATGGGCTTCACGTGGTACTCATCGATTCCAGCTTCCAGGAACACTTGCTTGTCCCTGTTGCGTGAGTTCGCACTAACCCCTATCATCTTGCACCCAACTCCCATTGTCCGCAGCACCCTCGTTGCCTAACAAAATAGAAAAGAAATGGATCAACGGTAGTCTGAGTGAACATTAATCGTGTGGGCCACTTTCATACATGTTCTGATCATGTTGCCTGTGTTGTGACTCAGGATTGCTAACGTGTTTACCTACTCGTTCGAGTCTGATGTGACTCGTCTGAGTCGACTCAGACTTTTCCATTGATTAGCTAGTGTAAATTGAATGTTATTTTTCAAAAATTTCCTTTTCACGGTCCATTCCTTGTGGGGCCCAGTAGACCAATATCCGGTTCAATGAACTACAAGCTTAAAATTGAAAACCCGAGGATTGCGCATACCCTCAGCCTATGTATACACGGGTCCCAGCTGTAGCTAATAAAGTCATACAGAGGATTTTGGTTCAAAAACTCCAAGAAATTACATAAATGCAACAGCCATTTGCCACTAATCAGTTGCATGCATACCTGAGGCCCATCCATGACAGGCATCTCCATGTCCATCAGGATCAGATCGAAGTGGGCCCCACCAAGGTGGAGGTCCACGGCTTCCTGACCATTCTCGGCCTCCTGGGCTTCCACCCCAAGGTTAGCCAGCATCATCTTTAGAATCTTGCGGTTGACTGGATTGTCATCCACAACCAGTACGCTCAGCTGCTTCTTGAGGTTCAGCCCACTCACTCCCTGGTTTGGACCATTTTTCATAGAGAGGGGTCCACTGGCATCCACGGCCACGTTCTTCGATTTTTTCGAGCTGCTGGAGGAACCCATTCCAAACGGCATCTTTCCACGTTAGTACTACCACCCGAACCTGCATAGCAAACATGTTAGCTCTTTTTCGGTGGACTCAACCATTGGACGGTTTGGATTAAAATCCAAAGCAGTTTACCCTCCAAAAGTACAAAGAAAGAACCAAATAGAGTACTCTCATCACTTAAGAAAACAGCTAGTTTCATGCACAAATATGGGTACGGCAGCAGTGTATTACATAGAAACAAGAAAGAAATGATGCTCTCATACTAGCATCAAAAATTTTAAACGACAATTGAGAACACATCAAAATTGCCTAATAATCTTTCCATATGTTGAAAATTCCTTTCAATGTCTTTTTAAAACCCAATATTCAAGACTCTTTGAATACTTATTTCATAGGTAAAATTGTCCATAGCTATTCTGGTCATATATAGCAAATAAATACTTGATATCAACTAAAGGCTATATGCTATTTGAGACTACCTAAGTATATAGTACATGCACGCATACATGTATCATTGTGGTCGCCTTCGTCATCTTAGCATCTCTGTAACTTGGAGTTGGCTTTTAAATGATAGTGCGCGCGCACACACACACACACAAAAAAAGCGAAAATTAACCATAGAGCCCATGGTCATTATGTGCTCATGCATACATATATATACATGTGTGTGTGTTATAAATAAAACTTTTTTACTCCAAAAAATATATGGTATTTTTCAAGTGAAACTGTAAGCAAATATTTTGAAGGCAATGAAATAAAAGGTTGTAGCATACCATTTGTTGGAGTTGATCATTTTCCAATCACTCATGCCCAAGAAAGAGATAGAGGCATGCTTAGATAGAAGTAAAATCTATGGTTACACTGGATGAATCGTGATCATCAATATCATTTGTACTATTTGTAGCTGGTTTTTATAAAATCCTATTTTGCCAAGAAAATCTGAAGTTGACATCTTTGGTAGTCGAAAACCTTGATATTTCTCACCATCTCAATCAAGTCTTCCTGTCCAAGTAAAAATAAAAAGAAAACAATGTCTTTTGCCCTTCCTACCACCACAGTCCAAGTAGCTTTAGGTCTTCCTTCCTGATTAGGAACAACAACAAAAAAAAGGTCTTTGGCCCTTCCTACTAGGTAAGTAAGAAAATGCAATTTCTTAACTTCAAATCATCACTATTGGCAATAAGACAACATTCGAACAGTAAATATATTAATTCCATCTCTAATCTACAAGAGGCCCACTAGTTTAAAACTAGCGAGTCAATCTATACCATTGGATGAAGCACTTGGGGAGCCACACAAACTATGATAGGTTCCATCAATTTTAAGGTAGGTCAATATCATACACACTACTTCAAGATGAGAGTTAATAAGGTGCTGGATAATAATGATGTTACTAAAACTATAACTATTGGCAAATAAATAAATAAAGAGAGTAAAATCAAGCTTGAATTACCCTTCAATGAAGTAGAATGGAATGGAAATCGCACTCGAGTTCAGTCGATGCCAATGCCTTCATCCTCTACACACCAAAGCTTAAATAAGCAATGAGGGCGGCACTCTCACTTTCAATTGCTTCTTTTTACATTTCTAGCTGGCAAGGCGTGCCTCGAGCACCGGCGAGGGAAGGGGAGAGTTCAGACTAGCGTGATACGCGGAGTGTCTCTTAGCGGAGAGTGGCGAGAGCTTGTCAGATTTCCAGAGCAAGCAAGACACCTGGTTCAATACTTCAATCACTTTTCCATTTTTGGTTACCATTCGTGAAGCGAAATTTGCGGAGTATCTGCGTCGAGGCTCAGAAAAGATCATGGCTTGATGAGTCACGAAATCGCAATCTCCTAGATTTTTCAGCGTGAATATCTTACCCATCTAGATTTGATTCTTTCTTCACCTAATTTTTTTTGCTCTACAACAAAAACCATGGACACAACCCACAGCTCCAAAAATCTGTTAGCCACATTACCGAGGCTTCACTGTTCTTAGTTTACTGAAGGAAACCATTAGTGTTTGAATTAACATAAGCTAGAAAAAAGCATGTAGAGTGCACATGATGCGAATGGTTTTTGAATTTGTAATATAATATATAAGTGTGTCAGTTTAGTAAATAAATGGTATATCAATGAAGTTGTAAATTTACAATCAAGAAGTTGGTACATTTTGAAGAGCAAGTTGTCAATTTACAATCAAATAGCACGGATGATGTTGATGATCATGATTTTCTTGATCGAATACACATAGATTTCACTTCTACCTATGTAAGCATGCCTCTATCTCTTTCATAGTGGGCATGGATTTCACTTCTACCTATGTAAGCATGCCTCTATCTCTTTCCCAGTGTATATCTTCCCTGTTGGAATGAGATTCAGGTTTTTTTGATATATATATATATATATATATATATATATATATATATATATATATATATATATATATATATATATATATCTTTCCTAGTGGGCATGGATGCTTAGGCTCAGTTTGGGCAGTGGGATTAGAAGGGATTAGGTGGGATGGGATTCAAAAAACATAATTATTATCCTTTGTAGGGATTGTCCCATGCTTCCATGGGATAAAATTAATGCCATGCTTTGTTGATGATACGGTGGTACATTGAATGGATATACCCACTATCATTTGAAATTACTTAGAATAACACACATGTGTTATATCTAAACCGTTCATTTGTTTTATAACCTCATTTTATGGCATGAGCCTAAAAATGAGGTAGATCCAAAACTTATGTAGCCCCAAAGAAGTTTTCAATGGTAAGTATTTAATCCCCGTTGCTTTCTATGGTGGGATCCACTTGAGCTTTAGATTTATCTGATTTTTTGGCCCATGCTCTAAAATAATCTTTATAAATGGGTGGATGGTGTGGATATAGCCCACACATCATGGTGGGACCTACACAACTTCTCAGTGAAATTGGCATGCGACCCAATGCAATTCCAAGCTTTTCCATTCTTCCCAAACATGGAGTGGAATTGGCACAGACCAGATGAATCCCATCCCACCTATTCCCTTCTAATCCCACTGCCCAAACTGAAATAATCAACTCAAACAAATTATACACTACAACCTTTACTTTTTGGCCTTCAAACATTTGTTTACAACTTCACATGAAAATATTACATATTTGCTAGAGAACAAAATGTTACATTCACTCACACATATGTAGATGTATATGTATAGGTATATGCAAATGTATATTTTATGTATGCATAATGATCATGAGCTATAGGGTTAATTTCTTTTTAAAAAATCATATATTTCTAAAGGTAAAATTAGTTATAAATACACGTGTACACACACATATGTATGTATATATGTATTTATGTGTGTATGTATATATGCATGCATGTACATGTATATGCACATGTATACACATGTGTGTGTATCTGTATACTTGTGCACATAATAATCATGAGCTATAAGATCAATTTTTCCACAAAAAAACATATATTATCAAAGAAAAAGTTGGTTATAGAAATGAATTGTAGACTGAAAATATACAATTGAATTATGTCATATATTTTCTGGAGCAAAAATGTTATATTTATATAAATATACATACATATATGTATGGATGTATATTTATATGCACACAAGTATATATGCATGTGTGATGATAATGGCTTATAGGGTTAATTTTTCCTTGAAAAAATTCAAATATTTTCAAAGGTAAAATAATTGTAAAAATAAATTATGGACTAAAAATATACAGATGAATTATATCATATAATTTTTATTGTAAAAAGGATATGCACACACACACACACACATATGTATGTATGCATGCATGCATGTGGGATCCTGATCCTTTGTAACACTATTCGTGCACATATGTGTCCCAACTTGCACCGTTGATAGACCATTTATCGCACCCTATTGTACTTAGCAACCCCACCCAAGTGATTTGTCCCGAAAGACCTTGAAACCTCTATCATGAGAACCGTGCATCAATTTGAAGCTCCATTAGTGACATACGGCCCATCAAATCCATGGCCCAAATTGTGTATCTTGTAACACCATTATTATGCTAGGTCCATTAGGCCCATTGGACTTGGATCCATTTGGGCCTTGTAATATCCTAGATTTTTCCTATTTTGAATTTTCAAAAATCAATGAAAATTTTCAATATAATTAACTTATGTTAACACTTACTAACCATTAACACTCGATGTTACCCTATACATGGGTAGTAGCTAGTAGTAAAGAACCACACGAATCCAATTAATCAACTGTAGGAAGCCAATGAATCCACCCGATCACTTAAACATAGAGTTTAGCCATGTGATTTATTCACATATAGCCCAAATCTAACCAACTTATCACTGACTAATCAAGACAACCATAATTCAATAAAGATCTACTTAAAGCCGAGATTATTAGATGTTAAATATTAATTAATGAACCAAATTGACTTAGTTACTCGACTAGCATAAGAATCGATGGTTTAGGGTAATTATGGATGAATCGTTATTTTTGCTAGTTATGAATAAGCCACATTATGAACTTAGCTAATCTAAATCTTAATAATTGTGCACAAGAAAGCTTGATACCTAATTCATTCTAGACATGGCTTGATTATCGAAACGAGCTCTAGACCACTCCTTAGCAGGCTACTAGTTCCAAAACTATAGAATAATGTCTGTCTCACTGGGCTTGACACCTATAGCAGGTGGCAAACCAAGAAAGTGCTCAAAACTTCTTAACTTGGGTCAGAAACCAAGTGCTTGAAATACGTGAATCTCCTAGACTGAAACCTATAACTTAAGTGAAATAGGCCCCCACTCTTTCACGAAGTTGTGACTTTTCGATCGTTAGATCGCAATCAAAATCAAGGTATGAGTTAAAAATATTTCCCTTCTCATATCCGTATAACCGCAACCCGGATTGAGCATCGACGACCATCAATCGTAAGTGGGGCCCCCACAGTTAATCAAAGTGTTTGATTGCCACCCGGTTGTGATGGAATGTAGATCCCATAGCAGGACACCTACCCTATGGTGTAGATAAGCCAACGACCCCTCGGTAAGTCGAAAACAACCTCCATCAAAGTAAGTTTATTGGAAAAAGGGTCACCGAAGCTATTTGTGCACATTTTGGCACTATAAATAGCCCCATATTTTCACCCTCTCACTCCCATACAAAATTTTCATTGCAACTAAAGAGAGATAGAGATGAGAAGAGATGGGAGGAAGTGTGGGAGATGGATTGATTAGAAGAATCACACCCCGTCCCTACTAGTTAGCAACATGACTGCGACTGCACCGCATCGTCGGAGTTACTCCGACGACAATTAGATGTAATTAGTAAGTCCCTTTTGGAGATTTGAGTCTTGAAAGTTGAATGCATGAATCCTTACATGCTAACTGTACTGGCGTAGGGCATCGGTAAAATGTCCCGCGAAGCCCCAACCATAGGAGCTCAAAATCGAAGATTTCTTCATAAAGGTGTGGACCATTATCTAATTAAGTTATCATTTATCGACACTTGAAGGTCTTAATTAATTATTAGATGCATGTAGATAAATTTACGCATGTTTGATGAAATGCATAAGTAAATGTGTTGTTTCATTGATGCTTACATATTTGATAAAATGTCTAAGTAGGTGTGTTGCTTCTATTTATGCTCACATGTCTGATGAAATGCCTAAGTGGTTATGTAGTAGAGCCTATGCTATAATTACCTGATGTAGTGCTTAGTTCATAACGATAATTATGATTGTTAAACATTAGGTCAGTTAGCTAACTACTCGAACAAAAGGGGTGGCCTGAGTTAAGGCGGCCACCCTAGGCTTGTTCGATTGACCCGGGTTGAACACGGACGACCGACAGTAGTTGGACTACACAGGATGCTTGCACCCAATGCCGGTTACATCGGAGTTCTCCCAAGCTAATCAAATTAGTCCACTAGCCAACTGATCATGTATGTTCAAAATGTATGACACGACTAAATAAAATCTAGGATACCCCGTTTCCAATAGATGCGTCCACTCATAACTGTTAGTGCAATACAATTCCACTAAGACTCATAGGCCAGACATGGTGGTATATGGAACATTGTGTCTGAGCTGTCGGCCTATGCTAGGGTGACGAGCTTCCTCGAAGTGACCAATGAGCACTAATGGAAGTGATAGATTATTGTTCGAACAACCTCCGTCAAATTATCCGGCTGATGGTTGTGCCAAAGTACTATTCGAATGACTCGGATGTGAATGAAATTCGGTGACGAGCCATTTTCCTTTTCAGCGATTTGGTTTTATGTGACGAGCTCGCACCTTAGATATGAGTGATCATACTCAGTTTGGGTGACAACCTATACCAGGTTGATCCTTATACATTTGAGTGTCATGTCTTACCTTTGGAATAATTGATTTGTAATATAAAAAGGTGACACCTAAATTTGGATTAAGGGATACTGGTGAGGAGCCGCTACGTGTCGCAATGAGCCACGCGATTTGGATAAGGACTAATGATATAACGTCGGTATCCTAGCTTCGCCAATATACTGGATGAATGAAACTTAATAATTACTTGGCTAACATACACATTCATCACATTGTATTAGATAGGATTTTGTGATTTGGCGTTAGAGTCACTTGTGAAGAAGTGTTGGCATTTGCGAAATAGGCATTGAAGTCACTTGTGAGGGAGTATTGGAATGTAAGGCGCATGCATCATTATATAATCTCATTTGTACATTTAACAAGAGTATTTAAAAAATGCTTAATTTCTTATTTATCATTAATTGCATTGATCGAGTCAATTACATGTGTAACTTAGAACTAATGGAACCATTAAATTAGCTACTCACTCCCACTTTGGATGATGTTTTAAAACACCAACCAGGCATTGTTGTTGATGCATGTTCTACAGAGGCCTTCGACAGATAGACTTGGGTTGGCTTGCACTTTCATCATTGTGCCTTGGAAGCATCGGGCAAAGCTGGAAGACCTTTTTTTATTTTAGTTTTGTGCATGTATATTTTAGAGTCCCCGATCAGGCATGCTTTATGTGTAATTTTTTTTGCATGTTCATTGTACCTTGTATAATCTCTATTTTGAGTGATCATCGTTATTAGAATTGTATTTTTGACTCTTAGCCCTATATTTATGGATTTTTGTTATTTCTACCTTGTTTTGGTTAGTTCTGTTAAGTTAAATTGCGCAACTCTGATTATTTGTGTGTGAAATGAATTTGAATCTGAATGAGGACATATGTGCATTTTATTAAGTTAACTCCTGGAAACTCAGGACCAGAGTCTATGTAATCGAGTGCTAATTTTTAGGGTGTTACAGGCCTAAAGCCCACTTTTTAAAATATAAAAATTATCATAAGATAGGACAATCACTACATGACAAATGAAGAGTTAGCACATATGAGACAAAAATGGATTCTACCCCAAAATCCATCACTAACTATCTCCCCATGCCTTAAAAACTAATCATGACCCATGTCCACCTTATCTTATACATGAATCCAATGCATGCTTTGTTTTGTGTTACATCATTTCAAACAACCAATTAAAATACTTTACTTCATCATCCACCATGCATCACCTACAACCCACAATCTTTATCCATCCACTAGCCAATGCATGCCTAGATTTCATTTACTTTCACTAATGTGTGCTTACCACTATCCACCTCATCCATCCACTACCCACAGCATACACCACCTTCTACCTCACTTTTAATACCAATAAGACCTCCCAAATTTGTCACATCATCTTGCCACCTCAACCCCCATTCTCTATAGAAGAGTAGAGGCTCTCTTACATTCATACTTTTGTTACATTTAAAAATTTTTAAAATTTTTTGAGAGAGAGAGAGAGAGAGTGAGTGAGAGAGTGGGGCCAGGGTGTGTCTCACCATCAAACCTAGAGGGAGTATATCACTCATCGTTATCTAGTCGTCCATCCATTCGAGGTGAGTCTACGCCCCCTCGTTCACTCATTCTCTTCCTCTACTTTCTTTCTTCCTTTTGTGTTTTTTGTGATGTGTATGGGGCCCACTGGTGTGGGTATGGATGGCCATGGTGGTTAGCAAGGTGACCCATGTCGGAATGGTCCACCACGATAAACATTATATTAACACCTTTCACATACAATCCCATTTTTCTATCTAAATAGCAACTTATAAACTTTTTATAAAATCAATATTGTTAAGATCAGAAGTGAAACTTGGTGGTAATATGTATCACACAATAAGGTAATGCTAGACCAAATTTCATGGCCATCTGCCGGTCCAATCTCTCGTAGCATCAATTTTACTTTGTTATTGTCCAACAACACACAAATTGTCTTGATTTATAAAAAATGGACCATTTTTTGTCCCTTTATTGAACTCAATAGAAATATATATTTTTTTGGGTTCGTAGTAAATCAAAGTAGCTTTTCAATGGTGTATAATACACCTCGATCAGAGTTCGGTTGACTGAGATCTTAGCCTTGTACGAAAATGTATCTGGAGACTTTTAAGGCTACATATTGTGTGGGCCATATCCTTGATCTCAACGGTAAAATCTATTTAAGTTTCTTTTTTTTTTCTCTCCTTAGCTTACTGGAGTTAATTAATAATCATATATATGGTCCCTGTGGTCAAATTCTTTATTGATAGAATTAAGAAAATTCTGAACCGACAAATACTTCGTAAGGATAAATCTTAAATTGTTGTGTGTGATCCAAATGGATCCAAAATCCTGTATAGTTGGATACCTATATGTAAATTGAATTATGTATTTTAAAATCATCCATTAACTCAATTTTTCTAATAAAGAATCTGATCATAAATATTTGATTAACACTTTTCATGTGCTACTTGTATGTTGTATATATGTTGTCCACAACATTCATCCTCTTATTGTGGACCCACTTGGTAGTGGGACTACTTGTGATTTATGTATTTTATTAGTTCATCCAATCTTAACAGCCATGTGTATTGATGTGTGTGTCTTATTTATACTTTATCAATGTGTGGGCCCCACTTGCCATTGGATCTATTTCTTGTCGTTTACACTTTTTCTGTTTGCTGAAAATTTTCTAATTACCTAACTGTATTACATGTAGGCTTCTTTGACACCTCATGGTGAGCTCCATGCTTTGCAGAAAAGGCCATTGGGAATGTTTATTTAACATGTATGATTATTGATATGTCCCACCACTTCATCAAGAATAGTCCCCAAGTCCCAAAGTTGGGAAAGGTCCATTCCTGAAAGTACATATCTGATTTTCTAGGTTTTGGACCAACTTTGGGACTCTATAGTGGACCCTATGTACAAGATAGGCATGGGCCACCACCTAGAACTTCTAGAATATACCTATGGCTAGAGAAATAGTATTTTACTTGGGCCATAGAGGACCCCACATGATTGGGGAGTAGATCTCAAAATGACACTGGACACAGTTGTGTAGAAAATTCTGCACAGAAAATTGAAATGCTCGTGTTTGGCCTTGCACAAAAAATTATGTGTGCACAACCAATGGGTCTCACCTTGTGATTTTTGAATTCCATATATAGGACTACCAAGGTCACCGACAACACGCCAAAAGATGGCTCCATGTAATCATGGGATGTACTCAAAATTGCGCCAAAACTATTTCCTGCACAGTTTCTCCAAGTACTTTTTTTTATTTAAAACAAAGATATATTTCATTACTGGACAAAAGATACATAAATTCAGGTCTTCAAAGGAAAAAAAGGACCTAAAGAAGACCTATCGTAAAGAAGCCCGGACCCCCTGGTCGAAAAGGAAAAAAAAAACAACGCAACAAGCGAGGAAAGAGAGGCCTTAATTCTTCCTCTCTCTGATCGACCCAAGACCAACCTTGTCGAGGAAGAGGAAGCCCCTCACTCTCTGAGGCAAGTCCACCCTGCAAGAAGTAATAAAACGACCTTGGAACACATTTTCGTCATGCGCGAGCGCATCAGCCGAAGCATTACCCTCCCTGTACACGTGTCTGAATTCCACCGAGGCAAGATTCCGCAGTCTATCCGTGATGGTTCTCCAACCATTCCAATGCCAACCAATGTCTGCTTCCTCATTGAAGACCTTGATCACCAATTCTGAATTAGACTCCACCACAATTTTGGAGAAACCTTTCTCCAAGCATTACAGAAGCCCATCATGAATCGCACGAATCTCTGCTCCAATGTTGGACATCACACCAAAACCAAAAGCGAAACCAAACAAGAACTCGCCCTTGTCATTTCTACAAACACCACCACCCCTAGCCAAGCCGGGGTTTCCCTTAGAGGACTCGTCAATATTTACTTTCACCCAGCCTGCAGGGGGTTTCTGCCATAGGACCACCGATTGATGCGTTGAATGAGGTTGCACATACCTTCTTTTGACATCTTCATTGGAGGTGATGGTCAGCCACCAAGATACTTTTGCGATAATCAATGGAGCCTTCATAGCTCTATCATCATGAAGAGCCTCATTCCTTGCTCGCTAAAGTTCCCAAAGAATAAAAGCTGGGGAGAGAAGGTTGCGTACCGAGCGCCCTCTATTGTCTGCGCAAGCCCTCCTCCATTGTAGAATTCTAGCCACCACCGTTGTTGCCTGCATTATGGAGATCCCTGCCTGAATAGCAAAAAATCTCCAGACATGTAATGCTGGCTGACCGTCCAGAAAGAGATAGGATATGGTCTCCTCGGCTGGACCCTGCTCAGAATCTGTCCTGCAGCAGCTGCACTTCGAAGCAAGGAACACGCCTCTGGATTGGACTGCTTTTTCAACCGGAATTGCATTATGGAGAATTTTCCAGATAAAAAGGGAAATTTTCGGTGGAAGTTTCCGGTGCCATACCCAACTCGCCCAGCCCATTCTGGGAGCGTTCGACCTACTGATGTCCCAGGCAGATTTTACAGAGAAGGCACCTAAAGAGATGAAGGGCCAAAGGGGGGTATCTGGACCTGTTGATGTACAAAATCCACACTGGAACATATGCTCAACAACGTGACTAGGAAGCATGGAAAGAGCCACCGACGGCGGGAGAGGACCAGATGGGCCCAACACTTGGTTAACTTGCACGGAGAGAGAGTCATCTGAGACTTCTGACGTCAAAAAATTCTGAAGAGGGCCAAGACCGGTCAATTGCATCACCAGAAGCTGCATGCACCTGTACCAACACTCCACTGGACTTTTTCTACCAGGAAAGGAATGACGCTCAAGATCTTCTTCCAATAGGGGGATGCGCTCCTTACATTTCTATCATGCACCAACGTTTCCTGATTGTAATTATACTTTGCTGCCACAAAAGAGGCCCATAAGCTGGATTCCCTGCGGAACTGAAGCACCCAAGCCATTTTAATTTGGAAGGCTTTCATTACCTCTGATAGATTTCGGATGCCTAAACCACCTTCATCTTTCGTCCTTGATATACATTTCCAACTTTTCCAATGCAATTTCCATTTACCACTTGCCCACCCCTAAAAAAAGAAGCAAAAGATCTCTCAAGGCCTCACAGTACCTATTTTGAAATGCAAGTGGCGGCCATAGTGTGTATTGGAATACTGCCCAGAACATGCTTGATAAGTACCGTTCTTCCTGCTTGCGATAAAAATCTGGATCGCCAACCCCTAATCCGGCCTTCCACTTTGTCTACCAAAGGCTGAAAAGCATTAGCTTTCAGTCTACCAACTGCCAGAGGGACTCCTAGATAGAGAAAAGGGCCTGTGGATCAACCGATGCCTAGCTGTCTGGAGATTGTTCGAATCCTGGCTGTCGGAGTTTTATCGGAGCAGTAAAAGGAGCTTTTGCCTTTGTTGATACTTTGGCCCGACGCTAATTGGTACTCCTCCAGCAATTCTTCTCATCGAAGCCTTACCTCCATTTAGAAAGAGGAGGGTATCATCCGCATAGAGAAGATGAGAAACAACAGGGATGCCCTTCCCGAGTGAGAAAGGAGCACAACTGCCCGACGCTACCATTTGATGAAGGCCTCGGCTTAAAACATCCGCCCCTAGAATGAACAGACTAGGCGAAAGTGGATCACCTTGCCTCAGCCCACAGGATGACTTGAAAAAACCAGTAGCTTCCTCATTTATCAATACAGAGAACCAACAAGATGAGTAACAATTCTCCACGATGTTGACCCACCTCTTGCAAAACCCGAACCGCGTCAAGACGTGCTTTAGGAAAGTCCAATCCACCTTATCATATGCTTTTTTCATATCTAGCTTGAGCACCACATTGCCTCCCCTGGACTTCCTATTAACCTCCCTGAACAACTCCTGAGAGAGAGCAATATTCTCTGAGATAGCCCGACCTTTAACAAAAGCACCCTACTCTGGGGAGATCAGAGAGGGGAGGAACCGACTGAGTCTGACAGCTATGATGTTCGAGAAGATCTTGTAGAGGTAATTGCATAAGCTAATAGGGCAAAAATCAGCCCATTTCCTAGGAGCGGCCCCTTTGGGAATCAAACAAATCAGCGAGGAATTTACTGCACGAGGAATCTTTCCTCCCTGGAAGAAGTAGACCATCGCCTTGTGAACGTCCCGGCCAACAATGTCCCAACAAACCGAATAGAAAACTTCAGAAAAACCGTCTGGGCCAGGCGCACTTTCTGACGGAATGGAGAGGATAGCTGCATGGACTTCTTGGATGGATGGCTGCGCCATGAGACAGTCATTCATTTCCTGCGTCACCAAATTCGGCACCAAATCGAGCAAGACTGAATTCACAGTGCTGCACCTACCTTTAAAAAGTTCCTTGAAGTGCCTGATTGCAGCGTTCTTAATTTCATCTAGCACATTCAAAACTTCCCCTGATGCAAGCTGAATGCTGGAAATTCTGGCCCTTCTTTGTCTTTCCGTAGCTGTGGCATGAAAAAACTTGGTGTTGAGGTCCCCTTCATCTAACCAGCTTATTCTGGACTTCTGTTTCCAGAATAATTCATGTTTTGTCTCCCATTGGTTCAACTTGGCAGATGCTTCCTGAAACCTGTGATGTAGGCTCGTATCGCTGCCCTGGTTTAGGTCTAACTGCTGGAGCTGAAGATCCAAGTCTGCTACTTCAGTTTCTGCCGCCTTAAGCCCCTCAAAGATATCCCCAAAGTGTTCTTTGTTCCAGGATTTTAGATGAGATTTCACACTTTTCAGTTTCACTAGCACATTGATAACCAGATGATAGGACTCCTCCTTGTTCCATGCCTCTTTGACCACTTGCATGAAAGAGCTCTACCTCGTCCACATCTTCTGAAAATGGAAAGGTTTTGGCGCGGTTGGAGGTATAGGAGGGAAGGCAAGAAGTAAAGGGCTGTGGTCGGAGTTAATTCGGGGCAAATGTTGAATGTGGAAAGTCAGAAACGCAGTCACACAGGCTGTATTAATAAGCATTCTGTCCAGCCTGGCCCAGCTCCTTGATGTGTCTGCCTGGTTATTACACCAAGTGAATCTCGGCCCCGTGAACCCAACATCCAATAAACTTGTTGTCTCGATCACCTCACTGAATTCCCTAGCACTGTGTCTGTCAAAGGCTCCTCTGCTCCTTCATTCTTCAGCAACTGCGATGGCATTAAAGTCCCCATAGACTCCCCACAGGCCCTGTAGGCTATTAGATAGATCTGCCAGATCCACCCAGAGTTGTCTCCTGGTAAGACGAGAGCAGCTAGCATAGATTGCAGTTAGATTGAGAGAGATTTGCAGTGACTGAATGTACCTATTAACAGAAAGCATTTGGTTAGTTGCTTTAATAATGGAAGAAGAGAAAACATCTTTGTAGTAGAACCAGATTTTTCCCCCCTCCACAACATTAGAGTGGGAGAGGTGAAAACCTAATGACAGGCCGATCCTCACTCTGCTAGAATCCCTGAGCATCGGTTCAAGGATCACCACAATCCAGGGGTTGTGAGTCCTCATCATTCGTTTCAACGTTCTGGCCGTTTTGCGGTTTCCAATGCCTCGTGCATTCCAAACAAGGATCTTATCCATCCGTGATACAGCCTATATTCACTGCCCTTCGTTTGAGTCTTCTCAGCCTGGTTTCCCAGTCACCTCTGCTGTAGAAAATTCATGCCCTTCTCCTCCGGACATCTGAAACTTGAGCCTGTTGCATTCCTTGGACATTTAGAGAAGCGGCTTGCTCTTGCTTTTGTTGTAGTGTTGGGACCTGGTTCAGGTTTTGCTCATTTCCTGGATGTATCAGCTGAGGTTCTGCACCATCACCTGCTTGCTCACCTTCTATCAGCTGAGATAAATCTGTTATGGACTGCCCCTGCAAGGTAACCCTGTCTGCAATCTCTATTGCTGTGCATTGGTTCCAAAAGTATGGAGATAAATCGATCTCCAACTGATTCATTAAATCGTCTCTCTCTGGAGATTTACAATCTTCTGAAAGCTGTGGGTCCTCTTGGGTGTCATAGCCAGAGGTCATGAGCTGCGTCTCGTACAGCTCATTTTCAGAGTCTGCAAAATGGTCCTCTGTTTTTGTTAGCGCCCCTCTCTCTCTTCCCCGAGATTAGCAACCCCGCAAGTATGGTGAATTTCCTGCCGATCTTATTCTCCTACGCCTGTAAACTTTAGGCATCTTGTTGATGGAGCTTGCACCCATGTACACTTCTTGCTAAATTTTAGGAAGGTCAGGAGGTGCAAAGTCCATGTTAAAAAGGTCCTTAGAAATGTCAGCCATATCACTACTTAATTATTTTTTTTGTTGTTGGATATTAGAGATTTGACATTGAAGGATTGATGGGCTGGGATTGCTGTTCCCTCCGGTACCTGCTGGAAATGTTGTTTCCTTCTGAAGAATCTCTCCTGTGGGGTGATGTCCCTGAGAAATCTGCAATGTACTCACCTGTTGATCTTCTCCAATGGTTGCAGAAAATGCTTGTCCTCCATTGGCTGCAGGAAATGCCTGCCCTCCATTGGCTACAGGTAATGCCTGTCCTCCATTGGCTACATGTAATGCTTGTCTTCCCAAGATCTGGTTTATATTAATAGAGATGTCACTCTCCAATTTCTTCCTGAAACTGGGTTAGGAGTTGAGTGACCCGCAGCCTCTGAATGAACTATATCACCTGTATTCTCCATTTCCCTAGCATCTGAGATATAAATTATTTTATTTACTTCATTAAGTACCTTTTTCCCATCCAAAGGATTGGTTTCCTGCTCACGCCTGGTGACATTGTCGGTCTGAATCTCCGCACTGGCATTTCTACAAACAGGAAGCTGGCGTGAACTTGGGCCAACTTGCATGGTGTTGAAGCTTCTATCCACCCATTCCCTCGTGCTTTCCTTATAGCCCTGCACTCCATCAGAAGAACTTTCTCTGCTAATGGGTTCTCACTCAACAACAATCGGAAAGCATCTGCCGAGAACAACCAGGTTGAGGATTTTTTGCTTTTCTGCAGGCATAAGGTGTTCACTCCCCAAGTATAGGGTTGTGATGTAGTAATAAACTCGGTAAGACCGAGGTCGAATCCACAGGCACTGAAACCTGTACGCTTTCTAAAAATAACCAGATCTAGAACTAGGCTAAGATGAAATCTAAACCAATTATGATTTGAGGAATAATGGTGAAATAATTAATCTAAAACTTTAGGAAAAATCAGAGAAGGGAAACTAGGGATTCAGAGGATCCACTTGTAGAGATCAGGGAGATCTTATGCCTGGATTAAAAATCAGGAAAATTAACTGAACTGCCATTGATATAAATTTGAAAAGATGAAAGGTATATGAATTAGAATGGATTCCATCACCAAACCATGCCCAGGAGACAAAGCAAACAACAGAATTAAACTAATTACCAACCAATCAATGTATGAAGGTTAGGAAGGGTACCGACATCCAACCATGCCCAGGAGACGATGGTGAACAACAGGGCTTCCTGACGTCATAAACATAAAGGTAAAAGAACATGCTCAAAGCCATCGCAGACCCATTGTAATTTCAGTCACAACAGACCATTAAAGACTGAAAACATTCTCTTAATTAAAACCAAATTCAATATCAATTTAGTTCAAACAAAAGCACAAGTATAAATCCTCCCATCACGCTACAAGCTTCACCTCTTAGCCCTAGCTAAGAGGATTAGCCAGCCATGAATGGCTGGAACTCTCAAAAATAAAGAAAAAGAAATAAAAACAAATAAAAAAGAAAAAGAAAAGAGAGAAAAAAAAAACTCTCTCTGTCTCTCTCTCTCTCTCCACGTCCAGCCTCCAGCCCCAATCTGAATATCCTCTCTCCTTCTCCTCTTTCCTTTTTATAACGGCAGCCAGGGAAGTGACCGGCTGGGAGTCGGCTGCGGAAGCTTACGCAGCAGCACTCTAGAACCTCCTCGCTCCTCATCAGCAAAAGTAGAAATCAGAGACCCAATTACGGAATCTGATCCGGACAAGATTCTTGGGATTGGTCGGTCGTCCCCTGGGAATGATTTGGACAGCTATGATCGACGGTCCGATCCCAGCCAAGATCACAGAACGGCCCGGAATGTCCGGAATTCGCGGTCGCAGAGTCCCTGCGTAACGCAGGTTGCGTAAATACTGTGGGGCCCGGATTTCTTTGATGTTTGAGCCATCCACGCCGTTCACCAGCTTTATTTTGAGAAACCGGTTGGAAATAACCGTTTTTCATTGGTTTGAACGTGGCCCATTGAATTATTCTTTCCGCCGTCCATATTATGTTCAACGGCCAGGATCTTCTGATAATCTTGCATGGGGTAAAACCGCCACCTAGGCGTTGGTTATGGCCCCCCTATGGACTTAATGGACGGTTCCGATCACCTTAAAAATTGGCGATGGTGGCCCACTGCAACGAGTCACCTACTCTGTTCGCAGCAACGAGAAGACCGTCCGCTGAGCAGTTGGCGGGGCCCACAATTCAAGTCTTCTGAGAAATCCATGCCGTCCACTGTCTTCAGGGCGAAAAACCGTCCGGAAAGTGATGGTTTGAAGCAATTTCAGTGTGGTCCACCAGCTGTTTTGGTCCACCGTCCGTTCTCCCTTTGGACCCTTCACGGACACCAAATGTATAAAGAAATCCAGATGTAGATCAGGGTACGGTCGGTTCGACCTCGTGAAACGAATGGACGGTCTGGATTGATCATCTGATCGAAGGTGGTGGCCCATACGCAAAACCCAAATCCTTTCAGCGAAAACGCTGTTTGCGTTTTAAGTTTTTTTTTTTTTTTTTTAGTTTCATCGGTCAGCGTTGCGCTGACCGATTAGGATTCTTTTGGTGGGCGGCGGGTCTTATACCCACTATGCACATACGTCGCATGTGTGGGTCCCACGGTGATGTGTTCATGAAATCCGCTCCGGTCATTCGTTTTGTCACCTTACTTCAGACGTTGATTTCAAAATTGAAGCAAATTCAGATATCAGATGGGCCCCAACTTGCTGATTTATGGGCTGATCTGTCCATTGGGCTACTTTCATGGAGATCCGAGAGCTGAATTTCAACGTGTACGGTTAAATTATGGTCTTCAAGCCACCTATAAAGTTTCGAGCCGAATGGATGGTGGAGACCCTGTGATTTTGCATTCTGGCCAACTTTCAGGCCACTTGAGCTTCAGTTTCTCGATTTCCGCGAATCTTTGGCGAGTAATTCCGTCAATCGTGGTCTCATGGAGTCCGTCCCTTGCCTTGGTGAATCTTGAGCGCTAAAACCATGCTTCTAATACCCATTTTCAATTCAAGCTCCTAAATACATCCTGCATCACAAACACGATTAAATGGGTCCATTAAACAGTATAAGTTCGTAAATCCAGGCAATAACTGGGGTCTGATATGCAATATTTGACCCTCAACATAAGGCCACCCTGATTCGAGCAAAGCATTGGAAGATGCCATAAGCACTTATCGGGTCAATTTGAGTCACTTTACCTAGTTGATTTCCCAAATCCAACAAAACTGATTCCATCCAGGCGTGTGCTGGTATGCCAAATAATCTGAGCCAGACTCCTTCCCCTCCAAAAACTTCCTCTGGGGTCCACTTAGAGACGTTGATCATGTGTGACTTATTGTGGAGTTCCGAATCCAATAGGAAGTCATCGAGCGCCTGTTTGGATTTCCATATTACCAGAAATTTGTTTGAGGATATGCGCATGATTTCACCTAAGGATGGTCCGAAGCAGGAAGCCCTGATAGAGCTCTGGATCTGAAGTATCGAAATGTGGATATTAGAAACCGTGATTACCACTCCCAATTTTAATATCTGCAATCTGGTTTCAACAGCTTTCCGGTCGGCAATGGTGGCTGCTTCGTCCCCCTGCGGAGCTCTTGCTGACGGCGAAATTTCTCTGGTGTTCATTGCATTGGCATAGGATAGAGATGGGTTTGACACAGCTATCACATACCTCAGATCTGGAGTGCGTCGAATGGGCGTGTCACGCGGCAGATTATTCCTTCTCCGAGCCCAACGGATTTCGACGATTCTACCATCGATCCGCCTGCCATTTAAAACATCCATGGCATTCTTTGCATCTTGTTCATATCTGAATCGAGCGAAGCCATAGCCTCTCAGCTTAAGAGTCCCTGGAAGTTTTGGAATATACGTATCTATCACCTTTCCAAATTTGCTGAAGATCCGGAAGAGGTCTTCCATTGATGTGTCAAAAGAAATGTTCCTGACAAACAAGCTGAAGTCGTTGGAGTTGATCTGCTTACCTCTCCCATTTGGGTATGGGGGAGGAAAACCACTCGAGGCCGTATTGGTGGAATGCGGCAGTCTTCCTCCTCTGTTAGAATGGCGTCGACCCCCAACTGGCTGCCATTCATCATTGGGTCCAGCAGTGCCAGACCCAGGAAGATCCCCCATCATCGATTATCCAGTCGATTATCTAGGTCGATGGACCCTCACGTCTTGTCTTCCAATCTAACTTACTATATATTCAATGGACAAAAATATTCAGAAGATTCATGGATGAGACGGGAAGTTTCCATAGGCCCTTTGCAACTTCAGACCATAGTTTCTCTAAGTACTTGTGTTTGGGCCATCACCGCAAACTGTACACAGTCAAACAATGAGGCCCGCCTTATGGGTTTTAAAGCGCATACATATAGATACCAGGTAGATATTTCCTTTCATCATATGTGGGCTTCACATGATCATGAAACTGACTTAAAAATGGCTCAGAATGACTTTTTCACCAAAGATCTATGAGAAATTTACGACTGTAAGACCCATTTATGGCCTAATTAGGAGAGTAAGCCCACCTTATTTTACTTTGCGAGAATAAGCCCTAGCCGTATGGACGCCCTCCCAAAGGTCAAAAATACCCCTGGAATACCCGACTCACCCTGCTGACGCTGCCAGCTACGTCTCCACCGAAAAAACCTACTTTTTTTCCTCTTTACTCTCCCTGATCCTTCATCCTACCCGTAGATTCCCATTTCTGATCACTTCTCCCCCCTGTCACTGTCCACTGTAGCAGTAAAACCCTTCTTTTACTGTGCTCTTCTTTCCCCTTTATCTGGCCGAGAATACACACCTCATAGAAGTCCTTTTCGTCTTTTTTGAGCCCAAGATAGGACGAAAAATGGTCCCCCCAGCTAAGAAGCCTCGAATGGCAGGTATATTGAAATCCCTGCTTTTGTTTTGTCGACCCCACTGTATATTATACTATATATGCGTACGGTCCACTATCGATTTTCATTTTAAAAAAATATTAAGCTTTCTTTGGGTGGACCCCACTGAATATTATACTATATATGCGCAAGGTCCCCAATCCATTTTCATTTTTTTAAAAATGCTTAATGGTATGGCATGTCCTGACAAATGAGCCAAATCAGGACTCAAATGGCCCACATTGAGAGTTGTTTAAACAAATAATGAAATTAGATGTGAAACTAAATGAAGACCATGAAAGCGACCAAGCACCTACTGAGTTAACAGACTGAGGACCCACTGAGTTATTGATTCATAAGCTAAAATGACTGTGAACCAAGGTAAAATGATTGTGAACTGAGCTAAAATGATCATGAAGTGAGGTAAAATGACCATGAACTGAGCTAAAATGATTGTGAACTGGGCTAAAATGACTATGAACTGAGTTAAAATGACCGTGAACTGACTTAATTCCCGCCATTCCCCGTCATTTCATGGTCAATTCCATGCATTTCATCGTCAATTCGCTTCACTTCACGATCATTTCCATGCATTTCACTGTCAATTCACCTCACCTCACGGTCATTTGCATGCATTTCACGGTCATTCTTGGCGATTCTGTGTTGATTCACAGTCATTCACATGTATTTCACTGTCAATCCCCTTCACTTAACGGTCAATTACAGTTCTTAGACAAATCCACGCATGGTCAAATTCACGACGTTCTTGTCCAAAATACAACATATAACTCTGAAAATTGACCCATATCTTAGTGAAATTGGCCGTGAAGTTGTTGAATGTGACCTATGAGTTGACCATTTGACATGGAATTCTTTAAAATAGCCGATGACTGCTTGATATTGACATTTTTTTGACTGCCAACTTTGGTATAAATTTACCAAGAACTATATGAAATATACTAATAAATTAGTGAAAGCAGCCCAAACTTGTTAAAAATCACTAATAAGTACTGTACTTTCATTTGGAATTCGCCAAAAACTGACCGCTGACTCGGCAGACTCACACCATACTTTATGAATTTTAACCACAATAAGTCAACTTTCACATTATTTGTCGTTAAATACTGAATGTTATCGTTGATTTAATTTTCAATTCATCCTTGCAGATGACAAACCCTTGCATAAGGGATTTGGCAAGTCGGCCCCCACCATCTCATACAGATGTTCCTTGACATGGTGGTTTGATAGTGTGAAGAGTGGGTTGGAGAAGAATAACACTAGATTAACTATATTTAGGCAGACCCCATTCTCATTTCTATTACACATTCCACCATTTAGGTTTATAGGAGCCATTTTTCATGCACAGATTAACAGATATATAGGCAACCTTTTATTCAAGATACAGGGGAACCATATAAAATTTACCAAGATGGGCTTCACCTTAATAACAGGGTTGAAGACTAGTGACCTCTATATACCCAATATCCATCATTCAAAGAAGTCATTAAGAGAAAAATACTTTCATGAATATCCTATCCTAAAGAAACATGTACAGGATGTGTTCAATAGGATAGTTGATAACAATAAGTACGAAGATGTCGTGAAGTTAGCCCTAATATTATGTGTAGAGTGGTTTGTTAGGGGCACCGACACGAATGTTATATGTTGTAAAGAGTTTATTGACCTTGTCGACTCGTTGGAAGACTTTAATATCTACCCCTGGGGTAGTTTGGCCTTCCAACCGATGACGGAAGGGATCGAGAGTGCCTTCATTACATCCCAGGGACCTAATTGCAATGTCACTGATTGCATATTTCCCCTACAGGTAAGGATTCTTTCCTCATCTATTTTAATTCATAGTTCATAGCAAACTATATTTTTTTTTTAACATCATCTTGTTATTTCATTGTAACAGATATGGGCCGTTGAGAGAGTACCAGCTCTTCAACAATGTATAATTTCATACGTTACTTTCCAATTTCCACGATTCATAAAATATCGGGGATGGAAGGTTTTAAGGTATAAGAAGATTCATGAAATTATAGAGAGTAAATATATAAGTCAATTTCTATGAAGCTAAGTGGTCACTCATTTAACTATATATATTTGTGTGTGTGTGTGTGTCTATGTGTGTGCGTTTGTGTTTCTGTAGCATGAAAATGAAGATGTTCTCTTGCAGGCTGAGATCATTGTTAACTTAGAGCCTACCACAGAGGAGTTGGAGATGGAGGCTAGCTGTTCGTTTGACCCGTGATATATTTGATGTAAGATGTCAGAAACGTCTTCTTTTATGTTGATATTTTATATTTAATTTGACATGTTATATAACTGATGCATACATAGCTTCATTTTGTAGGGTATTAAAGATGAAGATGATGAAGATATGGAGGAGAAATCGAGACAGGGAGAGGGAGAAGAGGGTGGAGATGGAGAAGTAGGGGGAGAGGAAGACAGTAGTGGTGAGGGAGAGGGAGAGGGAGCGGGATTGCAACTCACTGGGGAGTCGAGGGAGGATAGGGAGGAGGTGGAGGCACAGAGGCTTCAGTTGGAGAGAGAGAGAGAGAGAGAGAGAGAGAGAGAGAGAAGAGTTGAAGATTCTCGAACACACATTAAAAGAAAGAGAAGAATCGATTGAGAGGGAGAGAGAAGTAGTACTCAAGGAGGTTGAACTAATCCTGAAGCTGAAAGAAGCTTTGAGGTTAGAGAATGAGGAGTTGAATGAGAGGGAGGTTTGGAAGAAGGAGAGGGAAATGCTGCTGAGGGAGAAGGAAGAATTGAAGAAGGAGAGGTAGGAGTTGGAGGAGGGTAAAGCGGAGTTGAAGAAGCAGATGGAGGCATTTTGTACAGAGAAGATTCGGTTTTGGAAGGAGGACTTAAAGAATCAGAAGGAAGAGTTTGAGAAGGAGGACGAGGATGCGTTGGGCGTTGATATATGTGAGAAATCACTCTATTCCATTCCAGTATATACGGGGAGACCTAAAAGGGTGTTGAAGCTGTCTGTCTACAAGTGTTCTTCATTCACTTCCATCTCTGTCGTGCAAACCACTCCAAGCAACGCCGCCGACGATGAGAAACAGAGAGAATTTCTGACTTCTCCGATACCCCTTCAGGCCAACATCGATCTATTTAGGGTGATATCGCATGACGAACTCCATGAATTGGAAAGTTGGGCCAACGCAAACAAAGAATCACCCGAATTTCATTGGTTCAAGACCATTTGGGAGAAGAATGCTTGGGTTGACAGCGTGGTAAGTAAGTCACACACGCACATACATGGTTTTATTTAGAATTTGTATATGATAGAGTATAGGTTAATTTTCCTTCTTTATTGATTAGGCTATCGACAAGTACGTCGATTTCTTGGAGAGAAGACACCAATCATTTCCTCTGTTATATACAAAGGACTGCAAGTTTTGTCCCACATTTTTTCTGGTAACTGTATGATTTAGATCATGGTTATTATGTTATTTCATTATATGATATATGTTCTAATTTCCCATTTTGTTTGTAATAGCCATGTATCAGCATGCAAATGTCGACATTGTGAATATATCGGGATGTTGGCAGTGACGAATCGCGTTTATTATTTGAAAGGCTAGAAAAACACTCTCTGATCAGCATTGTCCAGACTCATGACGGGCAGAAGGCCATGTGGCAACATGAAGAGGTAATGGTGTCGTTACAAGTTATCAATGCTAGGTTTACCCAAATCTATAATTTCTGGATATTGATATCTTATCTTGCCAAACATGGATAGGCATATGTACCAGTCAATCACGCCAACAGTCATTGGTACCTGATGGTCATCCACCCTCGAGACCGAGAAATCATTATATTTGATAGTTTATACTCGAGGGCACTTAGTCGATATAGGCAACATATTAATCTGATGAAGGAGGCCTTGCCTATATTGTTTTACGCCACTGGAGATAGGGCTGCGCTGGAAGGAAATGCTTGGACGGTCAGAGAAGATACCTCTATACCAAAGCAGACGAACGGATATGACTGTGGCATATTTGTCATGAAATATATCGACATTTTGTGCAGTAATCAAATTTTGACAGAGAGAGACTTGCAGCAATTCACTTCCATCTTCAGGGAGTCAATAGCCGATGATTGCCTGAGTGACCTCAAAATATAATATATTTGTCTTAGGCATGAGAGGAATCGGGAAATTTTATGAAATGTTGTAAACTGGTGTAAATGATGTACTGTAAAACATTCATGGTGAAAGGATGTAAATGATGTGTTATATTTTTTGTCATAATTTTGAAGGAAATGATGTATTCGTAGTATTGATTATATTATGAATGCTGAAGACAACATTTTACAGTCCAATCATCTCACTTTATGGTCATTTCCATGCATATCACGGTCATTTCCGCCTATTCTGTGTTGATTCATGGTCATTTTGGCGCATTTCCAGGTCATGCCCCTTCACTTCACGGTCATTTCCACGCATTTCACGGTCATGCCCCTTCACTTCACGGTCATTTCGGCGCAATTCACTGTCATGCCCTTCCCATCATTATTGATGTTTAAAGTTAGCTTTTGTAGGTCCCGTGGAAGGTTGCTTGGAAACTCCTTCAGCTTTGGTCATTCATCTATTCGTAACGTCGGGAGCAATGGCATAACTTCTCCATCTCCACCTCTCAATTCCCACTCCTCCCAATTCATCATGTGTTGGAAGAAGAGGGTCTGGAGGCTGGGAAATGAAACACCTCCACCACCACTTCCGTCATTGTTATCATCCCCACTAAACTCACCACTACCTAAAGTATAATGCATGGAGGTGTTGCTTCTTATACAGTTCTATCTTCCTAGCTTCATCCCTGCTCCTCACATTTTCAAAATTGTTAATTTGAAGACTTCCTTGTTTATGATTGAAGTGTTTGAGCTCTTGGCATTTACATCATTTGTCGTCACCCCCCACAATGAACTTTGTTAACATCTACAAGCCAGTTAGTCTCCTTATACCCTGAGGTAAGTAGTTTAGCATGGGGTTGTATTCTAACTCTAAATGTCTTGATACAATCATTTTCTTCATCCCTCTAGGCAGTTTGCTTAGCTTCTCACAGTAAGTGAGTAAATTTCTGCAATTACTCACTTCCTCTGGCAGCTCCACTATTTTTGTACAACACAACCATTGATCCTATTACTCGGCAAGAGATGGATGATTATAATGAATAGTTTGTTTCAAGCATCTGCTGGAGAGAGAAGGCAAACACGGTTGTCGTTGCAAACTCTAATGGCAGTATAAAACTGTTGCAGATGGTGTGAGTGGAGGATAAACAACATGGAATGACTTGTGAATCTCAAATGCCTTCCATTTCCTGTTGCAGTATGTGGACGTGACCTCATGTTTATGACCCACAGAAAAATGCAATGCCCTCATGATGGGAAGCATCATGAAAATTTATGTGAAATCTTTGTGCTCTCTTATTCCATCCGAGGAGGTTCTGTTCGGCATGCAATATGGAAATCAATTCAAGATCTTTGGAACCACAGCTGAGCATATCTCAGGAGAATTTAGCTGTAAATATCCTTGTGTAAAATACTACTTTTTGATTGGTTCTGTGTTGATCGTTATAAAATTTCATGTGATGGCTGGAAGACGTTTTCTTGGCTTGAAGTGGGTAGATGGTTACTCAAAAAAGAAAATGTCGCCTCTCTGAGACCACTGAAATCTGTGTCAGGCGAGTTTATCAAGATGCTCCTTAGGCTCGACAAATTAACAGGCGGTCAGAAGCTAAGCTGTTGGGTTATTAAGACTTGCCAAAAGAATACATGCACGATGTATTCCAGTAATTGGTATATAGAGATGGATTGAAGGGCTTGGTATTGGGAGATGGGTTTTACATAAATTTTTTTCATTGATCACCACCATCATCAAGGCGCTTGATACATAGTGATATGTCTCGTATCAGAGGCTCCATTTTGAAAATTTTATTCTCAAGATTTCTCTTATTTTTCCACTTCTTTCTTCATTTCAACCATGAAGGAAGCTTGTAAACTAATTTTAGGCCTATTTTGAGGATCAAATCGGGTGGGATTCAATGAACCAGATTGGAATGAACCATTTTGGGAATATAGGAAGAAGGGGTGAACTACATTTCTTTTTTCCCATCTTCCTTTCATTGTATTCATGGGTAATGGGCTCTAAGTCATGCTTGATTGTTGTTCAATTGGGACCGTGAAGTGCAGCGACTGGACCGTGAAATTGCATGGACAGGCACACCAATGTGGCTGGAAGTGAAACACCATGAGCAGAGTTAGGAGGCTCCAAATGAAAGTTTAAGTTTGACTCCTAGAGAAGGGGCAAAGGCCTTTAATTGGCAGTGTAATCCTCGAGTTGGGCCGATACCCAGACTTAGACAAGTTGAGACTCTGCTCGAGATAAAACGAGTCTAAAAACCATGGCCTACACAGTGTTCAATGGTAGAGACCACACCTTCATTCTCAGGAATTTGTTGAGATTTCTTTCCAATTTTGTGGGCCTTCTTATGATTCATTTGGGAAATTTTTACAAAAAATAAAAGGCAAAAATCTTATTGTGCTGGGACTAAAAATAAATGAAACTGCATTTTGTGGGAGAGAGAAATTTCTAAAAAAATCTTATTCCGTGTTGATTCACGGTCATTTCGACGCATTTCGCGGTCCCGCGTCTTCACTTCATGGTCACTTCCGCGGATTTTGCGGTCCAATTGCTTCACTTCACCCCCATTTTCATGCATATCACGGTCATTCCTACATATTCTGTGTTGATTCACGGTCATTTTGGCGCATTTCGCAGTCCCGCATCTTCACTTCACGGTCACTTCCGCATATTTTACGGTCCAATTGCTTCACTTCACCCCCATTTTCATGCATATCATGGTCATTCCCACATATTTTGTGTTGATTCACGGTCATTTCGGCGTATTTCACAGTCCCGCGTCTTCACTTCATGGTCACTTCTACGCATTTTACGGTCCAATCGCTTCACTTCACCCCCATTTCCATGCTTATCACGGTCATTCCCGCATATTCCGTGTTGATTCACGGTCATTTCGACACATTTTGCGGTCCCGCGTCTTCACTTCACAGTCACTTCCGCGCATGTCACGGTCTAATCACTTCACTTCACCCCCATTTTCATGCTTATCACAGTCATTTTCGCATATTTCATGTTGATTCATGGTCATTTCATCGCATTTCACGGTCCCGCGTCTTCACTTCACAGTCACTTTCGCATATTTTGCGGTCCAATCGCTTCACTTCATTCCCATTTCCATGCATATCATGATGATTCTCACATATTTCGTGTTGATTCACGGTTATTTCAGAGCATTTCATGGTCCCGCATTTTCACTTCACGGTCACTTCCATGCATGTCGCAGTCCAATCGCTTCACTTCACCCTCATTTCCATGCTTATCACAGTCATTCCGGCATATTCCGTGTTAATTTATGGTCATTTCATCGCATTTCATGGTCCTGCGTCTTCACTTCACGGTTACTTCCGCATATTTTGTGGTCCAATCGCTTCACTTCACCCCCATTTTCATGCATATCACGGTCATTCTCGCATATTCCGTGTTGATTCACGGTTATTTCGAAGCATTTCACGGTCCCGCGTTTTCACTTCACGGTCATTTCCGTGCATGTCGCGATCCAATCGCTTCACTTCACCCCCATTTCCATGCTTATTACAGTCATTCCGGCATATTCCGTGTTGATTTATGGTCATTTCGTCACATTTCATGGTCCTGCGTCTTCACTTCACGGTCACTTCCGCATATTTCGCGGTCCAATCGCTTCACTTCACCCCCATTTTCATGCATATCACGGTCATTCTCGCATATTCCATGTTGATTCACGGTCATTTCGACACATTTCACGGTCCCGCGTCTTCACTTCATGGTCACTTCCATGCATGTCGTGGTCCAATCACTTCACTTCACCCCCATTTCCATGCATATCACGGTCATTCCCGCATATTCCGTGTTGATTCATGGTCATTTCGGCGCATTTCACGGTCATGCCCCTTCACTATGTCGGTCCATTCGCTTCCCTTCACGCTCATTTCCATGCATGTGACCATCTTTTCGGGCTGTGCATCACCCAATGAAGTAAAAAAAATTCCACCCAAATGGGAGGTCATGGGGCTCACGGGGCTTGTGGTACATCGCGGATGACAAATTCGAACGACATCTGGAAATGAATGAATCGCGTCATCCAGTCGGCACTTGTAAAGTGCAAATCGCCTTAGCCTTGAAATAAAATGTTGTGCTTTTTAATCAAATGACCCTACCAATTAGGACAGTGAATTGGGCCATTTCGATTGTCTGATTTCATCTAAATTTACAAATAGAATAGTGAAGACATGTCCCTACAGCAGGGCGGCCAGATCTGACCCTTGATCCGGAAACAATGACCGGAAATGGGTCCCATACGGCCATTTGGATGAATCAGCAGAACCCGGGGCCAACTCACCTAAAATCAGGGTATAAAATCCTTTAACCTCTCTGTCTCCCACTCACTCTTACAATAATTCCAGATAAAAGAGAGAGCGATAGAGAAGAGATGAGGTAGAGAAAGCGTTGGAAGGAGTGTATGTGGGTGCATTGTCGAAAATCTCGACCCTATCGCCGTAGAAGCTACCTCTGATCCAAGGTAAGAATCCGAACTCCCCTCAATTTCTTCCTAGTAAGGCCCAAATGATCAACAAGGCACTTCAATGGACTGTGTATAGTTGGGACAACTTGCCTGCTTAGATAATATTTTGGTCTTGTGCTTGGATATTTACTTGATTAGTGAAGGGGCTATTACTGAAGGAGATTGTAACGTACAGGCTTCTGAAAGTATAGAATAGTTTCTGATCTTGCTGCATTTTACAACAATAATAGCCCATGAGATAACATTTGAACACCAAATTGGGACTAATGAGTGTTAACAAAGTATGTCTCATTCTGTTCAGCACAAATCAACCAGAATACATTTAGAAACAATATTATACCTAGGCATGGTGTATAACAATTGTTATCCATTGGCTGTTAGGTTATTTCAACGATACGTGCTATTAAATACCTTGCCTGTAGGAGACCATCCTCAACTCTAAAAAACTAATACAAGTTAGAAGGCGTCGATTTGTAGTTTCAGGTTATAAAATAGAAAACGCCGGGAATGACTTGCATTGGTTTTGTTGCTTGCGTGAAAGATCCCTTGTCTCAACACTGAGGTCCTGGTATCGATTTCCTGGTGGGGGTGGCTAACAGTGAAGTGTGAACTAACATTGGGTTTAGGGTTTAGCTAACACTAAAAAATTAAAAAATATACTCATAAATTAAGAAAAAAAAAGAAAATGCTAGATTTATTTGTAAAGGGGGGATTTAGTTGGGGGGCCCCACAAGACCGGCGCGCTCCCACCGAGACGTCCAGAGAGTGGCACTAGTTCGTCGCGCCCACACCCAACAACCACCAACAGGGGAGGCCGAGGATGGTCCATCGGCGCCCCCCCGCTAATCCGGCGCACCCCCGTCGATCAGTCCAGCAAGTGGCGCACCCTCGCCTGCCCGACGCGCCCCTGCCCAGCAATTCAACACACCCGCACGCCCATGGCAGTGCGTCCGCCAGTTTGGCATGCCACGCCGGAGCCTGATTTGAGTGGGGGCCCTGTAACACATGTGGGGCCCATTCTCTCAATGTTTTACGCTCTTCCTTCCCCTTTCCCTCTCATTTCTCCTCCAAATTCATGGATTTTCATTTCTATCCCTCCCTCCTTTACACACGGCAAACCCATCTCCCCTTGCATGCCCCAAACCCATCTTCCCTTGCACGCCCCAATCGTCGAACACCCAAAACCCTTCTTCTATTGCAAACCGAAAACTCATCTTCCGTCTCCATCACCTAGCAACGAAGAAAGATGAGCCTCCTTGCAACCCTCTCGTCCTTCTTCACTGTTACCTTGGTGATTTCCCTCATGGGAAAGAAAAGAGCGACTCCTGATGAAGCGGGGGCCTAGCCATGGGACAAGATCGAAGGGAAAACCTACTAAACAAGTGAGACGAAGCCGTGATAGAAGGTTTAGCAAACTCGGTGTTGATAATGAGGGACCGATCCTCGAGAAGCGGTCGAAGAGACATTGCGACCCACGTACACCCCCTAAGCACTTCGTCCCGCCCGACATTGAATTCGGGAGATTCAAGGATCGAAAGGTCGTGTTCGAGGCAAATGTGGATAATAACATGTTTGGTATGTATCTCTTACTTGATCGAATCGTAGATAATGGTTGGGGAACGATGTTTGAAGCGACGCAGGAGACAAGTGAAAATCTAGCGCGAGCATTCTACGCACGAATTGTTGAGGCCAAGAACAAACCTCTTGGATTCAAAGTTAGCATTAACAGACAAATGTACGACATTGGTGTGGAAGAAATCGCAACCGTACTCAGTATGGAGCTTGGCAAAGTGCACATCAAGGAGAGTAACCTTAGGGATAAGGGGCCACGGGATGAGCGCGCTATCAGTTTGTGTGGAAAACTCGTCGAATGGAGAAGAGGTACTAGCATCAAAGCCAAACATTTGGCAATAGACTACCACTTGCTCCACTACATATGCACATATAACGTGTACCCGAGATCTAGCAACCGATCTGAGGTTTCTTGGTTTATGGTAGAATTCCTCTACCAGATGGGGCAAGAAGCAAATGTATGTATCCCCACCCTTGTGCTTAGACAGATTGTTGTGCTTAGACAGATTGTGAAGGTTGCGTTAGGAAATCTTGAAAAATTATCGCTTCCTTTTAGACGTCTAATCTGTAAGTTGGCACGTCAGTACAAATTCAAGTACCCAGTCGGGGTCCATACCCGATTATGGTGATCAACGAGGACACCATAAATCATATTAAAAGAAGCTTTAATCAGCTCCAGGGTAGTGTTGAAGAATCTGGGGATGAAAAAGATGAGGAAGATGAAAAAGAAGAAGAAGAGGAGGATGAGGAAGATAATGACGAAGACATCGATGAAGATTTCGTGGCCCCCCCACTTATACACGAGCGCTTCACTCGGGTGGAAGAGGAGCTGGCCTCAGTCCGGTCTGATTTAACTGATATGAGGGCTGAAATGAAGGCCCAGAAGACCGAACAAGAGCAATGGAACCACAAGATCTTCCACACCTTGAATGAAGTGTTATGCTATGTTCAAAAGGATGGAGCAGCACCGCATCCGACTGATTCATAAGACCATTAGGCATCGGGTGAAGCCATGTTTGTGGTTATGTGCATTGTGTTTATTGTGTTGTAAGAGGTGGATCATTTTCACCTAGTAGTTTACTAGTTAGTAGAGGGGTTAATTATGTTTTCCACTTGGTGAAAGGAGTGAATGGGAACAATGTACAATCTCAGATTATAAATGAAATTGTTTCCACTTTAATTTACCTTGTGCAGTATTGCATTATGTGTGTTGGATTAATTATGTCCTTATCATAACCACACCAAAGGTGCAGCTTCCCAGAAGTTATGAACTATGATATCTGTTTGTTGTCCTTATCACTCTCAAATACATGGCCGAAAGAAAAGAGATTGGGCCTGCATTCAAGTTTGTTGTCTTGCCCACCACCATCATCATCGTCTCATTCGGCCATGTATTTGACGATTTCCTGGAGAAAAACACATAAATAGAGTTCAGTGCTAATGGTGTTGCATGTTTTTGAGATGTGATTTATTCACTGCTTAGAAGAAGCCATGTATATGATTTGTTCACTGCTTAGAAGAAGTCATGTATATGATTTGTTCACTGCTTAGAAGAAGCCATGTATATGATTTGTTCCCTGCTTACGCTATTGGAGTTGTTTGCTTGAAATAGAGTTCAGTGGTAATAGAGTTTTCATATTGTATGTATGCCATATTGAAGAACAACAAGGAAGTTCTAAAGTGTGTATGATTCTCAATTACTAATAATAAACATGCCATTGAAAGGACCAAAGGAATATGTTTCATGTAGATAAACATTGAAAGGCTTGCAAAAGATCGAAGGTACATTCATTTCTACACAGTTAACATTGTCAAAAGGCTTGCACTATCAAACAATTTGTCTACTCCAATATGTGAATTAAAACAATAAGACTTGAACAAGAAGACTTTCTTTCTTATCTTCTCTTAAACCAATTATGATCAAGAAGTACTACAACACGCATGTTTATGAAGGTCGCTAAATAGGGAGTGACAAGAGGTGGTGAGACAAGTGATCCACCTGATGAGTGGATTGGCTGATTTTTGCACTAGGTGATCCTCATGATGGACCAACCTATCAAAAGGGTTGGATTCCACACAAACACAAATGGTTGGAACTTATTCAGTAGTCGCACCACAACTTGCCATCCAACTAGTGGCACATGAGCATTTCTATATGATTTGCAAGAATTTGAAAAAGAAAACTAAAGAAAGGCTACCTTTTCTTGGCGTTCCTTGCATAGCCAATCTAGTATAATATTTGTGAATGCCAAAGTCTCTTCTACCGTGGTGGAAATTATATAAATGGGAACCTACGTTACAAATGAATAGCATGTATGTAAAAATTTGACCAAAAAAGTCAAATTATGAAACATGATTCAGTTTCAAAACTTAGAAGTCATGAACTCTATGGAATTTGCTGTGTTTGGCAGATTTAACCTCAACCTTGGTATTATCTCATAGACTTGGTTGAGTCATGAGAGCTCAAGACAAATATCATAGTATCAGTTTTCATTTTGAGATTTGTGATGGCCATTTTTACATGGGCAAGTAGCTAACAGATTTTATTTTTTTTTGAAAAGCCACGGTATATATTAGAAAAGAAAGGGATACAAAAGAAGAAGAGGAGAGAGATCACCGAAGAAGCAATCTCAACTACACTCCAAGAGTAGTGTAGTTAATTAAAAGAGGATGGCCAATTAATTAGAGACAGGATCTCAAATTGATGCACTGGCAGCTCACTTACGTTTCTACATGTTGTAGACAGCAAGCCAAAAAATATCTTTAGATTTAAAGATTGTAGGGATAGTGATATCTGCTCCAATTGCTGGAGTACAATGCCAAGCTGACCTATTGGTTGGATGCATCTAAACATACATGGAATATGCTCCAACACTCCAGGATTAAAGATTCTAGGCACCAATCTTCGGGCACTTTTAAGCTGAATATGGACCATTGCTACATTTCTCTTTTAAACCTTTGTAGACCCAAAATCGGAAATAGTTCATTACCATATTGAGGATATGCATAGTAATGGTTGAGGCAGTTGAGCCTGCAAGACATTAATTTGTTAGTGCTACATCAATTTGAGCTTTTAGAGCAAGTGGTTAATTGTCCTGCATCAGATTGCATGTGAAAATTAATGGAAATTGTGTGATTGCAATATAAATTCACCACTTGCTCCACTACTTCCTCCAGTGTCATGTTTTTCATATTGCCATCATTATTATTACAAAAGATGGTCTTGCTATATAAGGATGGGAAATCAGAAAATATGACAATATCATTCCCTTGAAGAGTCTGGACTTTTTGTATACAATCATTAACATCTGTTGCACTAACAAGTTGGAATATTAGATCCCCACGCAATAGAATTCACCATGGAAAAATGTAGTAGACTATAACATTATTTCTTTCCATAAAAAATCAATTATGCAGTTCCAGCCTCACTGGGAAATGTCTCACGCAACAAGAGATTTCCTTTCTTCTTTTTTTTTGGGTGCATGTGTATAAAATAAACTGAGATCTATAATACATTTAATAGACAAAACAGAATGAGTTTCCTTCAAACACAGAAAAGAGTATGTAAATCATAAAGAAAGACTGATGAATATTGATTCTTTGTATGTATTTACAAGCCATGGTAGAGCATTTCACCTCCAGCTTTGGAAACTCAAAAACCAAAAGTAGATGACAGTCCCTGTGTTACCTAAGTAACGGTACAAAGCTTGTGGACAGCAACGATCACGTACAGCAGATACTCCAAACCCTGAAACCTTAGAATACCATCATGGCAAAGTAACTGCAAAAATGAATGAAACAAAGGTTCCATTTAGCAGGGATGAATTGCTTGCAACTATGGTCTAGAGTTCAAAACTCAAGTAAGTCTGAACTTTAAATCTTAGAAAGGGGATGTAAAGCAATAGGGTCACCGGAGTTCACTCCATGAGAAAGTTGTCTTCACTTTGGAGAGCTGTTGAATAGTTGCTAAAATTCAAACTGCAGAATTTTTCGTTGTGGTTATAGTCCGTAGCAATAAGGGTCAGAATACCGGCGTGGCCACGCCGGACAGGACAGCAAGGGGGGGGGGCCAAACCGGGGTGGACTGTGGATCATTCACTATGGTTTTAATCCGTAGCTATAGGCAAGATTGGCGTGGCCCCGCTAGATGGGTGTGGCCCCACCGAACAGTCCAGCAAGTGGCGAGGGCCCGCCCATTCGGCGCACCCACGCCAATCCGGGTTTGATTATTGGTGAGGATTCAATTGCTACAGACAGCTATATAGCTACGGTTTTTATCTGTAGCTATGAACTATAGCACAAAACATTTCCATGCTTCTTTTAATGTCTACTCTTTAATCCCTTTTAGGGGTCACCAAAGTTTTGGATCATTGTTAAATCATGTTTTTCACATTCATACAGGTCTTTGTGATCTTATGAATAGATTGGATGGAAATTACAAGCATTTTAATTGCCCTCTAAGGGCCTATTTGGTTTATTTGGTGGGGTTAATGTGGCTGGAATTGTAAAAATTGTCACATAATTTCTGTAAAATCTTTTTATTAGTAAGTAAAGTTCCCTTGATTAAAAAACAATGAAATATGCGAAATGCTTAATAGAATTTTTATTTTTATTTTTTGCGCCAAAAGAACTGTACATGCAGAGCTCACCTTTTCCCTATCCAAACAATTCATATGGTGGTTTCCATGGCAGATGGGAGACACCCCAAAATGTTTATCAAAAGATTATCCTAAACATTTCTTCTGGTCCCCACAAAATATGGACCAGAAGTTGTAACTATCCATTGTCATTGGACGGTTAGCATCATCCAACAGGGGGGGACATTGGAGCATGAGTCATCCCATGATGGGGGCCCGCTAGGTCAACAGCTTGGCTTAATGAAAGACAGGTCAATCTGTACCATAATTGCTGAACAAAAGATTGATGTTTCTCTCAATCAACAATTGCATACTACCTCTTATAGAAAAGTCTCAAAAGGATTAAAGGGAGGAGGAAGTACCACACCAGTTCATTCTGTATCTTTGTGGAGAAGCCATTTTCATTCATCGCAAGCTGCCGCTCTCAATATGTAGCCTGCATGTTTGGTGCATGCTGTTTTAAGTAAGAATTGACCAAGTCAGCTGGGAGATTTCCGAACAAAAAGAGCTCAATAGTTTGAGTTGGATAGCTTTCAAGAGCATGTGTTGATAATTCCAAAACAAGCATCAGATCTGTACTGCAAAGAGGCTACAACAAAAACCATTGTGATTGTGTCAGAATTTTAGAACTATATATAGGCTGCAAACTGGGCTCATTGACCCTCAAAATTTCTCAATATTCTAGAAGAAACACCACAATCACAATTCCCAGACATCTGATTCGGTGGGCAATGGAAAACAAGAGCTCATGGCAAGTAATGGAATAAGAAAACAAATGCATTGACATGAAATGTCATTAATGTAACCTAACAATGGAGGTTAAAGTCATATGATAGTTCAACTTCTCCTAGAATTACCTTGACTATATTAGCAGTCTTAGAGCATGGAAAAAGGAATACTTCTATAATCCTAGTGTTTTAGTTGTCTGCCTAGTTGCCTTCAAGGATTGGTATTGATCACTGGTATAGATAGTCATGCTCATATAACATCTAAAGAGATGAATAGGGATATTAAAAGTATATTAACCAATTAAAGTCCAATCATGCAATGGTAATGTAAAGCAAATGGAAATAAGTAAAAAATAGATAAATTGACAGAACGGTCAATTTCTTAGAAATATAACAACTATGCAATGGTAATTCTGCCTTCAAGGTTTTTGAAGAGTCCCCATCCAAGGTAGGATGCATCAGATCAATGGTCTAAATACCCAAAGCAAATAACTTTAGAATACGAGTCATGATAGGTAGTTTTACAGTTTTCAGGTAGCTTTCCACTTGCAACTCTACAAGTACATTGTAATTTGATCTCAAGTGAAGCAGCAAAGGTGATATGTCTTGAATCTTCTTCTTTAAATCTTCAGTAATAGCCTTGGGAATGTCAAAATCATTCAAGCCAACACTATATCCTTCTAAAAAGAGAATCTCCATCAGCAACGGCTGCAACATATTAAAGAACCTAATAGCCTCTTCTGTTCCCTTCTTGTCAAGAACAGAAGTAACAATCTCTATTGAAATCAATCCTCACCATTTCACTTTTACTGATCAAATGCCTCTCCTCAAAGCAGTTAAAAAATGCAGGTAAAGCACTCTGTACTATTTGCAAAACAGTCCACAGAGGACCTGTATGGTGAGCCTTAACTGTGTATGGTTCTGGTAAAACTGGTGAAACACACATAGCCAATTGTTGCGCAGTCGCTTTGTTCAAGAAAAAAGTCTTAAACATGAGTTTAAGTGACAATAAAGAATCATGCACCAATTGTAAATTCAAACTACCACTATGAGAACTACGGATTTGCTTTTCAATACTAAATAGCTCCAAAACTTCTGCCTTTGCTACTAGAGACTGGATAAAATATATGAACACAATCCCCATCAAAATGCGCCTATTTATGATTTGACCAACTTTCAAATATGTATGACCTTTTGAACCTTCCCTAATTGCATAAGTGGCTGAACCATCTCTGTATGTTACACATAATTTGTCATCTACTAGTTTCTATAAATGATCCATGTTGTATGCCGTGACCTTCTCTTCAAATGTGATCTTTTGGACAATTTCTAATGGTAAACCAATTTCTAAAGGTAGGCATGGTAGCTCAAATCATAACACAGATACATGATACTTACTTTGCATGTATGAAGACAGGGGAAGCTGAAAACTCTTCGGCAGGCTCCTGCAAGATCTCTTCACATTAATGGGCATCATAATTTTTTTGTTTGTTCATGCACAAATACTAGTTCGCTTCGTCAAAAAGCATGTTATTGACAAATGGACAAATGACATTTAATAAAATAATCCCAAGAGGAAGCCATACCGTCAGCATCAGATGCCATGTATTAATATCATGAACTCCCTCTGATACCACCAGTAAAACATGACTAAAGGATACCAGGAAAACACCAAGCTAGAACAGTTCCTTGCACCACCACAAAAAGGATAGTGCCAGATCAGATGTGCTCAAACAATCTTAAAAACTGTCATTGTGTGAGTAATGTGTGAATCTTTAAAAATAGAATTATAACGTGATTCTTTTTTCTTTACAAGTACCTGAATACCCATCAATTCATGAGCCAGGTCAGCTAACAGGGATTCAAAGATTTAATACAGAAACTGAAGACGAGCCATCAGGTCTAATCATGTCAAATAGAATAGAAGGGCTGAATAAAGGCTGCATGATCCGAAGAATTTTATTGTCATATGAAAATGAAAAACATTAGTAAAATAACAACCTGGAAAGTAAGGACTAGATGAGCACAAGCAAAACACTTCTAGAGCCATGGAATTAAAAGAAAATACAATGGTGTAAACTTTTGAAGAGAGGTTCTAAGGTAAAAAGACAAAAAAAAAAAAAAAAAAAAAAAAAAACATAGAACATTAGATACACATCCAAAACATGCAAATGTTAGGAAAGAAAAAAAAGAAGCTTCTATTCCAAAATGTTGGAAGCTACCATCAGGGGCAAGGCTCCAAATGTGTATCGAGTAGTGTGTCATTCATCACCGATATGTGCCATTACCTAGCAGTTTCCAAAGTCGCGGAAGTGACCATGAAGTGAAGACGCAGGACCGCGAAATGCGTTGAAATGACCGTGAATCAACATGGAATATGTGGGAATGACTGTGATAAGCATGGAAATGGGGTGAAGTGAAGCGATTGGACCGCAAAATGCGCGGAAGTGACCATGAAGTGAAGACGCGGGACCGCGAAATGCACCGAAATGACCGTAAATCAACACGGAATATGCGGGAATGACCGTAATATGCATGGAAATGGGGGAGAAGTGAAACGATTGGACTGCGAAATATGCGGAAGTGACCGTGAAGTGAAGACGCGGGATTGTGAAATGTGACGAAATGACCGTGAATCAACACGGAATATGTGAAAATGACCGTGATAAGCATGGAAATGGGGGTGAAGTGAAGCGATTGGACCGCAAAATGTGCGGAAGTGACCGTGAAGTGAAGACGCGGGACCGTGAAATACGTTGAAATAACCGTGAATCAACACGGAATATGCGGGAATGACTGTGATAAGCATGGAAATGGGGGTGAAGTGAAGCGATTGGACCGCGAAATGCACGGAAGTGACCATGATGTGAAGACACGGGACCGTAAAATGCGCCGAAATGACCGTGAATCAACACGAAATATGCGGGAATGACCGTGATATGCATGGAAATGGGGGTGAAGTGAAGCGATTAGACAGCGAAATATGCGGAAGATATCGTGAAGTGAAGATGCGGGACCGTGAAATGCGACGAAATGACTGTAAATCAACATGGATTATGAGGGAATGATCGTGATAAGCATGGAAATGGGGTGAAGTGAAGCGATTGGACCGCGAAATGTGCGAAAGTGACTGTAAAGTGAAGACACGGGACTGCGAAATGCATCGAAATGACCGTGAATCAACACGGAATATGTGAGAATGACCGTGATAAGCATAGAAATGGGGGTGAAGTGAAGCGATTGGACCGCGAAATGCGCGGAAGTGACCATGAAGTGAAGACGCGAGACCGTGAAATGCGTCGAAATGACCGTGAATCAACACGAAATATACAGGAATGACAATGATATGCATGAAAATGGGGGTGAAGTGAAGCGATTGGACCGCGAAATGCGCGAAAGTGACAATGAATTGAAGATGCATGACTGTGAAATGCGCCGAAATGATCGTGAATCAACACGGAATATGCGGGAATGACCGTGATATGCATGGAAATGGGGGTGACGTGAAGCGATTGGACCGCAAAATATGCGGAAGTGACCGTGAAGACGCGGGACCGTGAAATGCGACGAAATGACCGTGAATCAACACGGAATATGCGGGAATGACCGTGATAAGCATGGAAATGGGGGTGAAGTGAAGCGATTAGACCGCGACATGCACAAAAGTGACCGTGAAGTGAAGACGCGAGACCGCGAAATGCATCGAAATGACCGTGAATCAACACGGAATATGCGGGAATGACCGTGATAAGCATGGAAATGGGGTGAAGTGAAGCGATTGGACCGCGACATGCGCGAAAGTGACCGTAAAATAAAGACGCGAGACCACGAAATGCGTCGAAATGACCGTAAATCAACACGGAATATGCGGGAATGACCGTGATAAGCATGAAAATGGGGGTGAAGTGAAGCGATTGGACCGCGAAATGCGCAGAAGTGATCGTGAAGTGAAGACGCAGGACTGCGAAATGGGTCGAAATGACCGTGAATCAATATGGAATATGCGGGAATGACCGTGATATGCATGGAAATGACCGTAAAGTGCCCTCACAACATGAAGTGAGTGGGCATAATTCAATATACTCTAATAATTTTAAAGAAAGCAACAGATGTATTCAATATACAACATTTATAGTCGTATTGCAAAAAATGTACTTTAAATTACATTATTTTGAAGGTATTAGAAATTTGTAGCTCCGACGATTATGCCCCGTTTGTTTGCAACATCTACATATTTTTGTAGTTCGTTCCTCTCACGGGAAAGGATCTGTGTCTTCTTTGGTCTTTCAGCTGACCTCATCTGTAGCGAGGGCCGGATTCTCGAACAATACTCCTTGAATGCAGGAGAAATTTTTCATTTACTTTTGTCCCGTACTGGGTACACCGAATTTTCATAAGTGATCTTATAATTCTTCACCGTGTACAACGGGGAGCAATACGAGTAATGAAGAAGATTGTAGTTTATACATGCTGAAAGAACATGAAAACAAGGCAAACCCTTTACTTCAAACTCACAACATGTATATGAAAGCTCATTGAGTTTGACGGTATCATTGTAGTCTCCCACAATATGATATTCATCTCGGAAAATTGAGTGACAATGAACATCTCATGCCTTTGGTATGAGATCCTTTATTTGTTTCTCGGCCCACGGTGTTAACAGTCCAACAAATGATGAGGCTGATTCTCTTCTTTTATAAAACATCTCTTGAATTTTCAATCTGATCGTCTCTATTAGCATAGTCACTGGATATTCTCGTGCTTTTTTGAATAGAGCGTTAACACACTCAACTATGTTTGTAGTCACCAAATTGAACCTTTTTCCTGAAAAATGCAAAGATGTCCACTTTTCATAACCTATTTCCCTTAGTCATGCATGTACCGGGGGGTTGGCAAGTTCGATATCATGCATGAATTTATCGAAATCAGCCCTCCTAGAAGTCTTTATAGCCTGCCAGTAGTAGATTTTCAATAACTTGTCTTTGAACGTATCCACCAAGTTTCGATATATATGTTAGGCACAGTACCCATGGATTACTGCCTGGAAGACCTGTGGAACTTCTTTCATCAGACCTTTATGACGATCTGATATGATAACAAGACCAGATAAATTTCCTAATGAATCATTGAGGTATGTAAGGAACCAATTCCAACTGTTGTTATTCTTTGATTCTCCGATACTAAAAGCGACTGGAAAGATGTGATTGTCACCATCCAATGCCATAACAACAAACAAAACACTCTTGTACTTACCTTTTAAATACGTCCCATCAATGGCCAAGACCCTTCGCAGGGATGTTTGAAAACTTCTAACACACTGTCCGAGCACAACAAAACATCTCTTAAACCTCATCGTCTGTTGATTCATAAGCAGAGAAGTCTAAGTCCCCGGGTTCACCATCCTCAACTCATGCAAGTACATCGGGAGTTCTTTGTAAGAGTCTTCATAAGACCCCATTACGCGATCGATTGCAATCTCTTTAGCGCGCCATACCTTATTATAGCTAATAACAATATTATACTTCTCTTGCATTGCGAATATTATGTCCTTCGGCCTTAACCCCATGCGTTGCTCAATGCGATTGACAACCAGTTCGCTGGCCAGCTTACTGCTTGCATGCCGATGATCGCTCTTCATCCTTGACATTCCACAAGTATGTTTTTCCTTGTAGGTCTTAATCTTGAATATCCTCGCATCGTTCGCCCTAGATGCATGCACCCTCCATTCACACTTATCTTCCATACATGCCACGACGAATTTCTTCTTTGTGGAATACAACACCTTGTATTGAAAGTTGTTGCAGATTGCAAATTGGCTCAAAATATACTGACACTGGCTCTTGTCCTCGAACGTTTGGTCAATGGCTACATCAATCGGGTCATCAACAGGACATGAATACAGTGACAGGTCCGCATTGGTGAAACCAGCATTATCGAAAGGCACGATGGGAAGCCTGGTGGTGAAGTCCAATGATCGACCTTGCTTAGGCAATGGAATGTTGCTTCCACTCACATTTTTATGTTGGATGTTGAGGGAAAATCTACTCTCGTAAATGAAGGTGTTACCGTATATTCAGATTTGAGGTTCACGTCAGCCGACAGCCTCACTGGACTTGTCATGAAGTTTGATGTATGACCTTGACTTGTCATCAAGTTTGGTGTATGAGCCGGCACGGGTACCGGAGTGCTGCTTAGAGGAACCTATGAAGGTGAACACTTATATTCGTAAGTGAAGATATGTTCCTCACCCAAACTTCCTACTACTGGGGCGTCATGTTCGAACCCACTATAACCGACCTGGTCTTCGAGTACTGATTTATTAACGAGCTGCATTGTCTAGATGAATAAAGGGATGTAGTGATCCAGGTGCTTCAACTGTGCTGTCAAGAACATTCTCAAATCGTCATCGTCTTCAATTATAGCTGGAGGGACTGATTGGTTTGTGCAAGGATACAATACCCTTAACCTTATATCATAATCCTCAAGTCTACTCTTCGCAATTTTGTACATTTTCGATAGAAGCTGTTCATATGGAATGTCAACACATACAGCTGTAGTTTTCAATTCTCCTCCCTTGTACGTATAACGATGATTTTCACAAACTATCTCCCCACCATATAAGCATAGGATGATTACTGAAGCCATTTCCTGAAAACAAACACAATAATATAACTCGTTTAGTGTTCACATGTATATGGTGGATTTGACCGAGTAGTAGGAAATCCACCATTGTACCAGCTCAAATATGACAGGCTTATCGGTCAGATTCGCAAACTTTTAAATTACAGAGATGTATGCCACTCAGTTGGCGATGATTTTTACTCACTTCACAGTCAATTTTACTTACATCCAGGGAAGGTTCGCATTGTTCGCGATGAATTATCATTCAATTCTCGGTCCTGAAAGGATTGAAAATGACTGCAAAGTAAGTGAACTTAAGGTCCTGTTTGATTTTTGGGCTCACTTGTATTTACCATGTAATTACAAGTAATAATTATTTACCTATATAATTACCACATCTGTCCCAATGTAGACCGCGAAATGAAATGAATTGACCATGAAGTTAAGGGGATTCGCATAGAATTAACCATACAAATGCGTGGAGTTGACCGTGGAGTGAAGGGGATTGATCGTGAAATGAATGGAATTGACCGTAAAATGAATTCTTATTGGAAATTTGAATCGTAGTGATAACAATTCGCAATTTCAGGGCCTGTTTGGTTTTCTGGCTCAAGTGTAATTGTCATTGTAAATGAGTAATCATTATTTACCAAGGTAAGATCTTTCCCAATGTTGACTCATAAAACGAGGAATTTACCGCCCATACATTATGCCAAATGAATTCAAGGCATGACCCCAAAAATTAGGCAAATCAAAACGTCAAGTGGACCACACCATACAAAATCATGAGAATTGAATGCCTACCATTAAAAACTTGTTGAGGGCCTTACAAATTTTAGATCAGGCTTATATTTACACTTTTCACTTATCCATGTCCATGTGACCCTATGAATGGGTTAGATGGTGAACAAACCTCAATGTGGGCCTAGTAAAAGAATCAACTTTCAACAGAGGACAAATTAAATCCATTGTTTCCTTTCATGTGGGCCAATTGAACATTAGATCTTCCGAATTTTTTCAGATCTAGCCTCAAAATATTCTAAATAAACAGATGGATGACACAGATATATTATATACATTATGGTGGGCCCGTGGATTTAAGGCAACATTTTCGAACCGGTTTTCTAGGTGAAATTACTCACTCATTTCCAAACAAGTGAAAAAATGTAATAATTACTTCTTTACGGCGATTTACCTGGATTATGGAAAACCAAACAGGCTCAAAGAAAGCAACGGATGTATTCAATATATAACATTCACAAATGTATTACACTAAATGCACTACAGATTCACCGTCATATTACAGAAATGCACTACAATTTGACAGTAAATTGCGTGAAAATCACCAAGTAGTGCATGAAGTTGACCGATCAATTCAGTATATTGACCGAAAAGTGAGTAAAATTGACCACGATACTTCATCTAATTGGATAGTCACGTAAAATTGACTCAGCTATGCATGATATTGACCACGTGAAATTGACCATGGTCTTCTATGTAAACAATTACGAATTTACCTAGAATTTAAACTTCAAGGTAGTTGACCGCGAACTACAATCACTCCCTAACACTCAGTGAAATCCGTGTTCGAGAAAAAGAATAAGAGTGCGTTGATGTGAAACACGTTCTTTGGAGAAAGGTCTTCAAGATTTCACGTGCATTCGTAAAAAGAATGCGCTTGGGCTCGAGGAGAATGTAACAGGGAAGATGTAACGTGATAATATGATGAAGATTATATGGCGATTTAGTGAAGAAAATGAAGATTATTTGACGATTTAGTGAAGAAAATGAAGATTATATGGCGATTTAGTGAAGAAAATACGTGAAAAGAAGAGATAGGGTTGATAGACACGAGTCCGGACGTGTTTTTGGGTGTAAATGAGACAATGGACTAAAATTGAAAAAGGAGGGGCATTTTCGACCTTTGGAAAGGCGTCCATACAACTGGGGCATATTCTCGCAAGGGAAAATGAGGTGGGCTTAGTCTCCTAAATGGGCCATAAATGGGTCGTACAGTCGCAAATTTCTCAAGATCTATTTGACATAAAATTCACATGGGATCACACCAGTGGGATCCAATACTTTCTCAAGGCATTTAATGCAGCATCTAAACCCTGAAAATGAACTCCTAGGTGATAGTGGGCCCAAAACCTTAGTTGGGCCATTTAGTGTGGGATATCTTGTATGGACCTTACTCTTCATCTAATGAGGCCCATCTGGCATGTTTTGTAAATGGGTATTATCTAACTAGTGAAATATGTAGTGGACAGATCTTTCTGCCCAGTTATTATCTTAAAATATGGGTGGCCTTGGACCCATCTAAACGAGGCAACCCAAAGGCCCAACTGGGCCCAACACAAAGAAATCGTTGGGGAGTGAGAAGCCCACCATGGTAACCTTCCTTGAGCTCGTTGGGAAGACCTATTGCCTAGTGGTCAGTGTGCCTTGCACACCCTTTAGTCAAGTGGACCACACTTAGCAATGCCTATTTTAAAATGCATAAATTAGATAATTGGGCTCTCTTTTTTTTAGTTTGCTTGTGTACGTCGCTAGTGGACCCAATATGATGTATGACGTGAACAATGTTAGTATGTTTCCCTTATGTTTGAGATTGTACATTGTTTCTAGTTGATGATGGAATGTGTAGAGCCCACTTAGTTAATAAATTGGATCCACACCATTGAAAGTCTTGTAATTGGGAGTTTATCCCTTTGAGTTGGCCTAGTAGTTCACCAAGTGGGACTCACGCTTGACCTATAAGACCGCGTGCCTTGCACTTAGTCTAAGGTTAATGTGGGTGTCACACCTTGATGGGACACACCTATAATGGTTGAGATGATGATACATGTGTGGTGGTGGGATTTCACCACAACGGGTACTCGAAACCATGACCTTGTGTTGAAAATCCTATGAGTCAACCAGCGGGGAATGGGTAAGGACTTGGGCTACACACACACACACACACACACACACACACACACACACACACACACACACATACACACACACATGTATGTGTACATAACAGTTGTATGTGTGTGTGTGTGTGTGTGTGTGTGTATATGTATGTATGTATGTATGTATGCATGTATGTGTGCATAACAATTGTAGGGTATAGGGTCAATTTTTTTTTATTTTTTTTAAATCATATATTTTCAAGGATAAAATTAGTTGTAAAATTGAATTGTAAATTAAAATTATACAATTAAATTATACAATATATTTTTTGAAGAAAAAATTTACATTTATATAAATATACATACATACATATGTATGTATGTATATGTATATGAATACACACGTATATGTATGTATGTATGCATGTGTGTATAATGATCATAGGTTACAGTGTTCATGTTTCCTTTAAAAAATAATATTTTTTCAAAGGTAAAATTAGTTGTAAAAATGAATTGTAGACTTGGAATATATATTTAAGAAAAGAAATATGACCATAATTTGAAATTTGAAAAAGAGCAAAAGATTTTCAAGGCATGCTCAATCTATTTTGAGTACTAATAGACTAATGATTCGAATCACTGAAATGTGGACTAGAGTGATACAAATGTATAACATGTGTGGATGTCCTCAACCAAATATCATGCCAACTCCTCTCATCAATGTGTTCATTTTTATTTTATTTTGCGTATGAGAAGGAAAATTGATATGAATCATCTGATTAAAATAAGGATGGAATAGATAATCTTTTATGAGAATTTAGTTGTGTTTCTGATGAAGTATAAAAACAAAAATAGATGCCCTTATAATGATATTTTACCATCTGGCCCCTCGACGACAAGGGTTGATATCAATAAAGAGACTACTTGATTTCTAATTCACACTTGTCGGGTATGGATTATTGATGTGGTGCCTCGTACAAAGGCTCTTACATCTACTATTAGGAGACATATCTCTCTCTCTCTCTCTCTCTCTCTCTCTCTCTCTCTCTCTCTCTCTCTCTCTCTCTCTCTCTCTCTCACACGTCCATGCTACGCATAATGTAGGTGAAGCCTAGTTCCTTTAGGTTTTGTCACTTGCTCTCTCTTATGGTGTAATTTATATATAGGGAACTACCACAAGTAGAGAGGTATTTCATTCATTCATCTTCCAGGATAATCCTTGGTAAAAGGTTCTTGTATAGTGGGAGAGAAGTGAGTTTTATATTCTATTTCTCTTATTTTAGTGAAGAAAAACATTTATTTCCTACCCCGTGAAGTATGCATATTGTTGAACCACATAAATATTTGTTCATCTTGTTTTTGTTTCTTTACTTTATCTTTGGGTATTAACCATTTGACCCTTTTCCTTTTGTGGTTTTGACTTGTAGTACATCAATCGTGTGAGAATTTTTTCATAACAATTGGTATCATAGACAAAGGTTGATAAACCTTTCAGCATAAGATCGGTATTGGCGTTAGTGTTGTAATTGTGTTTCAGATAGCCGGATTGAGTTCTACTAGATTTGATGTGGCAGAGCTCAATAGATCTAATTACACGTTATAAAAACTGAAGATGAACGCAGTGTTGGTGAAGGAAGGCAACGCAATTGGAATAGAAGGAAAATAAAAAATAAAAGCCTGTATAGATGAAAGACTTTTTGTTCTTGAGAGCAAGAGGCGTCCCAATCACTTTGTAGTTAACCATCTTCGTTTTGGATAAGAATTCTAGAGCATACTTTGTTTGAGAGAGAGAATCCTCACGGTCCTCGAGAAGCAACAAGCAACGAAATGAGCGCTGACATGAGAAAGTCGTTGCGCTAACACGCATCCAGCAAGCAACGGCTAAAAAGTTGTTGCACGCTAGCACAACACATTTAACAAGCAATGGCTAGCGCGAAAGCTGTTACACTAACAGTCATCTGAGCGAGCTGAAAAAACATGAGTGCTCCTATGCGATATAGCTTTGAAGTCATATCTTACTCGCTGAAAGCCGTTGCACGCTAGTGCACAGTAGTTTTCAGCTTGCTGCATACTTGCTTATGCGCACCCTATATTTGATTCGCTTGATCCTAAATGCTTCCATTCGTCCATCTATTTGAGAAGAAAAATCAATCAGCTATGACAAATAGTCTTGCACTGGATAATTTGGTTATGTACAACGTGTTTGATTAAACCACTGTAAAATATTTGTAGGAAAAATTACGGAACCTATATGAACGAAAATCCATGTCAACAAGATCTTTCTCTGATAGCAATTGTACAATTTGAAGACAAAGGAAGGGTCCTCTTTGCAAGAACACTTGAATGAATTTAACACCTTGATTAGTTGATTGGCAGCGGTTAGTGCAAAGATCGACGACAAATAAAAGGTTACACTTCTGCTTTATTCAATGCTAGATTCATGAGATGGTTTGATTATGAATCTTAATAACGGTCCAAATCTTAATATAAAGTCGACCGTGTCCATGTTGCTTATTGAAAGTCCTACAATAAAACACATGGGAGATCTGTTGGTGATGTATGATGGTATCATGCCTCAAATTCAGCACCGGGGCATGCTCGATCCAAATTCCATACCCGAATACATGACTCATATATATATTAAACGCTGACAAATTATAATTCCATGAACCATCAAATAATATTGATACATACTTTCATAAAACAAACTAATTAACTATTAAATAAAATATAAAATATCCAAATCACCATCACCACAATCTAATGTCTTAATCACTCTTGCACTATAAGTCCTCTTATAATAAATTCACATTTTAAAAATGAAACCAAAATTAGATAAATAGAAATAAACAATTAGTACTCCATTCCACTCACTCCTTGACTAGACTCTACTCTTGAAATTCAACATCCATAATAAAGAATGAGCTCGATAGCCCAATAAGTAAATGTCGCACAAGTTTTGAAAGAAAATACATTCAAATTTTGAATAAAACATATTTATCAAATCATAAAAAATTCCAATATAATGCTTTGAAATAAAAAATGAAATAAATGAATTTTTCAATGTAAATTCATTTGAGGTAAAACATAAATGAAAAGATATAAGCTATGCATAAAGTAATCCACAATAATCAATACAGTTTATCCTTTAAACACCAGGATCATTTTACACCAAGACCACTAGTGGTTATTGGTTAGCCGATATAAAACCAAATAAAGTCTCTCGTGGGACCCAATGACACGGGTGAAAATATGTTATTCCAATATGGAGTGTATGTGTAGGTTAGTAGTTGGCTAAGGAGAAACCATTGTAAAGGTTGGGGGTGAACCTATTGAAAACTCCTAAGATAGTGAAATACCAGTACACTCAAGGAGAATGTGTCCACTGGGAGTGGAATACGGAAACCGAACCACTATATATGCTTATGTTTATTATTGTTATTTGAGCACAATTCTATATTCATGCTTATGAGTTGGATTAGTTAAATCACATGAATGCTTGAATTAGATTGTATGGTAGGCACTTAGCTTGTAAGCATACACAAGCTCACTATATCTTTATAAAATAGTTGCTTATGTTATTATATCATTTCTAGTTTATGTAATTGGACCCACTTGGCTTAGAAGCGCAGTATTATTCTTCTTTTTTATTTGAATTGGTAAATTAGTTAACTAGGCAAAGAATTTTATATTGGTCCTACTCACCCCCTCTAAGTCTTAGCCGTAAGTCTAAGCTCCATCGAGATTCCGCATGCACCGTAATAGACAATCCATGCAATTTCAGAGTGGTTCACATCAAGGTGGCCTACATGATGGACAGAGTGGGTGACACATGATGGGTGACCCACATCAAAGTGTGGCCCCTTGTGATGGACAGTCCACATTAAGTAAGCCCCACCAAATGGGTGGTCCACATCCAAGGTCTCGCATAAAGGACGACCCATATCCAAAGTGGCCCAACATGATGGATGATCCACATAGAAGGTGCACCCCACACGACAGATGGTAGACATTAAAAGTGGGCCCCACGTGATGGACAACCCACTTTGAAGGTGGGGGCCACACGATGGACACATTAAATGTGGATTCCATGTGGCGGGTAGTAGACGGTGATACAATGGAGTTGTTGTAATCTTTAAAAATGACATCAACTACCTCTAGAAAGAACTCTTATTTGAATGTTTTACCAAACATTCTTATTTCACATCAGCTTAATAATAATAATAATAACTTATCATAATAGCTCTTATTAGATTAGAGTAGAGGTGCCAAAAGAGCCGTTAAATCTCAAATTTATTAAATTTCTAGTATTTGCATAGTTAGGATGCTTAATAAAAGAAAGTTGAGAGAATGTTAACAGTCCCAGGATCAGATGTAATCAAGTGAATTCCCCCTTCTGAAACGGGATCAACAAATTAATCTCGGATCTTGAGAATCAAGCTCGCTGACTGGTTGGTCATGGGAATTGCTCAATGTGAACTAAAGATTGGACGGGCTGGGGCCCCTTAGCGGCTGGTGCTCAGGTCAGGTTCTGCACAGCCTTACCCGTCTTCAGGTTAATTAAAGACATGCTGGGCTCTGGGGGTCTCTTCCCCCACACTCCTCTCTCTTCTGTTATGCCTCAATTAGTCTTGGACCACATCTGTGAGGAAGGCATTTGCACTTTCTAAAGGGAAGAAAAATGCGTTTGGCCCTTTCTTCTTTAAGCAAGTTTGACGTTAAAACTGCATGTGGTTTGTGCACAGCAACGGGCAAATGCAGGAGTTAGGAGAAATGGGTTTGGAACTCCAAAATGCCGCTAAAGATCTCAATTTTTGTTTAAAATGTGTTGTAAGGTATAGTCCCAATTGACACTAGGGTCCAAGTAAGAGGTATTCAACTAGCCTTTAAATGTGCGTGCTGCAGCGAGACTCATCCCCCACCCGATGTGGAATCATTGGAACACCTCTTTTCTTCAGGCAACTTTGCCTCAAAGGTATGAGAATACTTTAGTGGCTTTTTTAAATCTCATTTTTAGCGGGCCAATCTATTTATGGGGATTTGAACCAGTGGTGGTCAGCTGCTTCGACCTCTAATGACTTTTTTGTGATGCGGGGGCATGCTGCCCTACTTTATTCTCTGGAAAGTCTGGGTTGAAATAAACGGGAGTTGTTTTGAGCGAATTTAGGTCAATCCTTCTACAATGATCAACCACATATAGGGGTGGATGTGTCTCATCTGCCATTCTTTTCCTCAGCCCAACTCCCACGTCTCTAGTGTCATGCCCCCCAAGTAGAGGGTTCAATTAAAATCAATATGGATGGGTCGGCTTTCAATAACCCATGGTTGTCTAGGGGTGGTAGAGTTTATAAAGGGTGGAATAGAAATTTGGTATTCTTCTCTAGTCGGTACAACTAGGATTCTAATTTTAGAGCTGAAGTTCGGGCATTGTTGGAGGACCTCGTTTTGTGCATGGACTATGGCTATTCAAAAATTATTTTGGAAAGCGACACCAAATCTGCAGTTGATATGTTTAACAAGGATATTGTTCCTAATTGTAACATGTAGTACTGGAGGGCTCGATTTGATGTCCTCAAAAGTAGAGGGGAGATTAGGGTGACTTACTCTTCGCGCGAAGCTGGGTAGCGAATGGGCTAAGGTGTTTGGGCAGCGACTCCTCGGTCAACCAAACATTCATGTATATGTCGGATCTCCCTCCAACCATTCGTGGTAACTTTGTCCTAGATAGAAAGGGCCTTGGGAGCATTAGGAATGGCTGATATGAGAGAGGGTTCTTACTCCTTATATAGAGTTATATGATTGGCGGTCCACAATCTTTTTCTCATGTGGTTGGACCGCCTTGAATGGGTTTTCCCTATATTTTCTATTTCTATTTCTTTCTTGTATGGATAAATTCTTCTTTCTTTAAAAAAAAAAAATTTGATATACAGATATAATGAAGTGTCGTCCATGTAAATGACTGGATCTTTTCTAATAATTTAGAAGTCTATTTTCATTTTGTTGGCACTCCATTTGCTTTCTGTCATGTGCAATGTGTGCGGGCATGCCAGAATCAATATAATGACTCGATTCAAACCAATCAACTTGGACCCCAAGTGTTGAAATAAGTAGATATGTTAGATATGAGCATATATGACTAGAATTTAAGAAGATTGATCCCCTACTTAGCCACTTGTAGAATTTTATAATAATCAAGCAATTGTCGGAGGGTGAGGTTCTTCCTCTGAAGATGGGTTGTGCCGTGCCTTTCACAAGAAAGGACTTCTCAGTATACCGCCTTTCACAAGAAAGGACTTCTCAGTATACCGGTGCACTTAAACAAAAGAAAAAAAAAAAACTCACAATCAATCACTAGGAATGACTGTAAGAATGCGTCTCTTGAAAGAACTGCTTAGTATTAGATAGAGATCAAGTCCAACATATGAGCGTAGACCTAAATTACAACTAAGGATTACTTCTACTAGATTATCGCTATTCCTAAGATAAATTGAGATAAAATAAATTGATATATTTTTTTTGGTTTAATTAGTGTTAGACGATTTGTTTTGTTGATTTCTTATGTTATTTCTAGATTTCTCCTATAGTTATTCCTCGTACGTTTCTCTTCTTCGATCCAACGATTATAGTAATTGAAGAGTCGTTAGGTCAGCTTTCTAGATCCTTTATTCCCTTCTTGACATGTGTCCCTCTCGTTGTTCCTCTTCTGCTCGACCACTTTCTGCTTCCGAGCCTCTCAACCTCTTATTCTACCTCTGTACGCCTCTCAACTACATCTTTCCTATCGGACGCACCTTGTTGGATGCTTCTCAGCTACTTGGTTTGCTTTTGAATACCTCCCTGCCGTGCCTCATGGATGTTTCTTGGCCACTTAGTTTGCTTTTAAATACATCTCGGTTGCTCCTTGTCTTATCATCATACTAGCCATGATTCCATAAAAAGCACTCCAAATATCTTTAAAAATCTTTAGCATATACCCTTGCTAAAACACATGTCCATCTCAGATTAACTACTTCAGGAATGGTAAAAAATATAGTACAACATTTACCGCCACGTTATTACGCATTTGGTTGAAAAGGTGAGAGCGGTGTTGATTCATCATTCGAAGTAATAAATGTGACTACTCGGCTAGGCAAAAACATCAATTTCAGCCATATTGGTTATAAAAAATATCAAAGTCGATTGTCTTGGTCAAGCTCGCCCATCATAATCGAAGAACATCAAATTCAGCTACCATGGTTGAACTCAGCCATCTTGGTTGAAAAACATTAAATTCGGTTGTCTTGGTTAATCTCAACCATCCTGGTAAAAAAAACATCAAAGTTAACCATGACAATGGAGACTGTCAATCAAACCATTCCACATAAGATTTAAGGTAGACTGGGATAGTAGTGTGGCCGAGAACTTTACCTACTAGTTCTTGGACCAGTTGCATGATTTGGTCACAATCTATATGGTGTGGTTCAGCCACTGGTGGCAGTTTCAGACCTACCTAGTTCTGTCCATGATAAGACAGACCCAGAGAAAGGTTGCCCCTATGTGTACCCTGGTTTTCGTCTGTAAGAATGACATTTCTGACCTCCCATTCCGGTCGCCTAAACTCAGTAGGTGGTGGAAGATTCCGCGCTTCCTGTATTGGAGTAGGAGATGCATTTCGTCGTAGAGGAGGTGCTTGCAGTATTGACTGTATTGGGGGTATATATTGGTACTAGATTTTTACAGATCTAGTTGTTGTACCCTAATTTTGACCGTTTTGAGAAGAGCCAATGGAAGGATGACATGTAGGATTGCACGAAAGATAGGAAATGTATGAAAAAAATTCTAAGATATTTGAATCGATTTTTGCGGAAATATAGGTGGCATTGATTTGGCACTACACGACACCAATCCGGTGTTACAATCATCAAATGGCAGATGAAATAATGTGGCTGAAATGCTTAAAAAGTCTGAAGTGCGGCCAAGAGGAAAGATGCAGTCGAGAAGCATTCAAAAGCGGAACGAGCGGTCGAGAGATGCATGTAAGCGATAAGCGGTCGACAAAAGAGGAATAGTCACAAAAGAGAAATGTAACAAGAGAAGGATCTAGATGAGGACTCTTTGATTGTCATAATCATTGGATTGAAGGAGAGAAACATATAAGGGAGTGACTACAAAAGAAATCTATTAATAGTATAAGAAATCAACATAGAATCATCGTCTCACACCAATCAAACCAAATCAAATATATCAATTTACTTTCTCTCAGTCTATCTTAGCAATAGTGATAATCTAATAAAAGTAATCCTTATAGGTAACCCTTAGTTATAATCCAGGTCTACGCTCATACGTTGGACTTGATCTTTATCTAATATCAGCGGTTCTTTCAAGAGGCGCATTCTTGCAGTCACTCCTAATGGCCGATTGTGAGTTTTTCCTTTTGTTTAATTGTACTGGTATACTAAAAAGTCATTTCTTCTAAAAGGCAAGGTGTAACCTATATTCGGATGAAAAACCCCACCCTCCGACAATCGTCTGATCATTATAAAATTTTGCAAGTGGCTGAGTAGGCGATCAATCTCCTTAGATTCTGGTCATATATATTCATATTGGATGGATCCGCTTATTTCGACACTTAGGGTCAAAGTTGATCCATTTGAATCTAGCTGCGATATCGATTCTGGCACGCCCGCATGCACTGCACGTGACAAAAAACAAACCGAGTGTTAACAATTTTTTGGCATGCCCGGTGGGACCATAAATCTACTTGGTTGTCATAGATATTCATTTTTGCACCGGTCGTGCAAAAATCAACAATTTTCGGCATGCCTGGTGGGACAGTTATTGCACTTACCAGTGCAGTAATTATGTGGAATCATGAGCCGAAGAGGTAGTCGTAATGCTTCTGCAGCAATTAATGTTGTTGTAGCTAATGAACCAGTTATTGTTGCTCAAGAGGAAGCATTGCAAGTACAATAGATACTTGAGCAAGTAAATCCACCACCCAATCCAAAGCCTGTTCCACCACTACTAAACCCCAATAGGTCATCGACATCTCGGTTCAAACCTCTTAAGATCGTGTTGACCAAGATAGTTGAAGTTCAAAGGGGAATTTAGCACATCGCAGAATTATCACGTGTTCAAGCTGAATAATCGCGAGTTCAGACAGAAGTCTTTAATAAATGGATAGTTAACCATTCCGATAGGATGAATCAGTTGATGAATGTTTTTCGAAAGAGCACTTGTTGCGCCCCAGCAACAAGTCAATACTAATTCTATTGGGAATCTAGCACAAGTGCCCCCAATATAGACAATGCCACAGGTACCCCATCTACAATGCCTCCTACCCCTATTCTGGTATAGGACGTATGAAATTCACCACCACCTAGGGATTTTAGGCGGTCTGAACGTGAGAATAGGAACTGTCCCTAAAGTCAGGATTCAAGGGATACATGCGCAGCAGTCTGTGCCCAGGAATCAACCCTATAGCGAGGAATAGTACTCGGTTGGCACAGAGCCACCTTTGATGGTTAGGCAATAAAATTGGGACTCTAATCAAATTGTATGATTGGTCCAGGAGGTAGTAGGTCAGGTTTTAGGTTGAACTACTACTCCAGTATATCACAAGCCATATCCTGATTGGATCGATCGGCAATATACATTGCCGATGAATTATCGATTTAATTTTACATTATTTACAGGTGGTACTGGTGAAATCGACTATAAAACATACAGGTTATTTCACACTATACAGTGCGTGGAATTGGCCAATAATGATTACTATAAATTACAATTATTTGGTCATTCGCTAACTAGAGTAGCTTTTACTTGGTACTCTACTTTATATTCAGATTTTAGACACAACTTCAGATTTAACAAATAGGCCCTTAGTCTATAATCCATCCAAATTAGGACCTAGAATTAAAAGGAGATCTAAGACATCACGAATATCCAAATTAAGACCTAGTATTAAAAGGAGATCTAAGACATGACGAATCATATGCCAAGTAAGTGCACTAGAGAGCATTGTAATACTAGACAAGTTTACCTTTGGAATTATTGATGGATTGATGATGGATCAATAATGGTCGGATCAGCCAAACTAGCTCCCAATGGATGCGTAATTAACGCAACTGAGGACGTCACAGATGTCGTTGAGGCATTTCGGGACGTGACAACAAATCAAGGATCGGATTACTGAAATTTGAGGAGCATGTTGAAAATGAGCTGGATATCTCAATCCAATCTCAACGATAATGGTATTAGGATTTAAAAAAAATTCAGACAGAACAGATCCTTGTGAATCACTGTTTGCAGCTGTGTGTGTATATCGTTGTGTTTCAGGTTCTCCTTTCGTTGGCATTATCTTAACTAATCCATGCCTATGATTTTCTTGGGGAAGAACTCTGAGAATATGCAAACATCTAATCATACATTTTAATCTATAACCTAAGGATAATGAGAGGCTGCGACATGGAGGTCTAAATGATCGAGTGCTACCAATGTCTAAAATGTGGAAAGTACAAAGACAACAAAAAGAAATGGCATGATCTACAATGCTAGACCATGCAAGCAAAGCCAATTGGACCAGGACTACCCAACCAATTTCACCAAACCCAGAGAAAAAAGGATACAAAGGCACATCTTATTCATGATGTTCAAGAGTCAACACTGGTTCAAACTCGAAGTGGAGTTTGCTTTGCAACTGAGGGCGTTGATACAACCATGATTGAGGGGGCTTTTGATTACATGCCAAAAGGTTGTGACCGTGTGGAGAGCCGGATGAGATTTAACAATCAGGATCATGTGATGTTGTGGACTGGTTAGACCCCACACCATTTAAAAGTTTTGCAGTTTGAAAGCAATTTCCTTTTATTTTCTTTTCCAAGTTATCTTTGTAACAAGTTAGCTTTAGGGTTTCTTTTAGTGTGTAATCCTATCCCTCAGAAGCGCCTCATGCAAAGTTATTGGAAATGCAATAGCTCATGGTTATTTTTTAATTAGAAAAGCAAGTTAATTCAAGATTGTGGGAGAGAAGTGGTTTTCTTGTATGGGGAGTAGTCAGCTTCTTAGACATGCTACAAGCACCATCAATTCCGTGTTTATCCATTGAGCGATCCTTTGCTTGATCGTTCGTAGGATCAATCCCCTCCCTAACATGTGATGTGTCTCGTTGTGTCACTCTTTGGTCAGCATCTTCTCACCATTACCTTTCCATTCTTTTAGATGTTCCATTTTTGGGTGAGAGTCATTTGGTTGAAGCTTCTCACATCGCTTATCAGTCTCCCAGTTAACATAGTGACAAATATCCTTCTCGGCAATTTCTCAGGAGATTTTTCAATTTTGAGGTTTTTCTCAGGATATTATAGGGAAAGTCTCACCCCCCCAAAAAAATAGTCTTAAAATATTTATTTAAATTAATAAATAAATTTAAAAATATATTTATATATATAAATATCCTTAAAAACTATATCCTTAAGGTTTTTACTATTTTTCCTTTAGTGTCACGATATTATCCTGATGAAAACAGAATATTCGAAATCTGCAGATACTATCATTTACTGTATTATCTGTGATATTATTGTGAGATTTTCAAAATCTCAGCAATATTTGTCACACTGCCCACTATAAGATTGTGTGGCCTACAATACCATCTTATGCGATAGCAACAGTATTTCGTCATCCATCATATTTGTAATCCTGTAGCCAACAAGCTTACGAACCTCATTTTTGGGTCAGAGTATCTACATAGTAGGCTGACGGAAGGCTTGGTATCATGCACATTTGCACACAAACCTTTGTTTAGTAGGCACAAAAGACTACAACCTCTTGGAAAGTAGAAAGTTTGCCCAGATCAATGGCCAATAATTGTGAACTATGCAATGATGTTTAAATGAAATCCGGTATCGTATATAGTACATACACAAGGAACTTGATGTAGACCCCAATCAAACAACAGCGGGCATTATTGCTTTCATTTGAAGGGAACTATATTTACCATTCTACTTCTCTCTTTATCATGTGTTAGACACCATAAGAAGAGGACACACTTGGAAACCTGCACCAAAAATGACCAACTGAGAATGAGTACAAATTGTGGGAGAAGCATCTACAAAAGAGTAAAGAACAGAACCAGTGAGATTATAGACCTCGGTTTATTTTCAGCCCAAAAAAAAAAATCACTCTTGGAATCTTCAATAATGTAAGTTCCGGCATTGTCACATCCGTCAAAAGATGTCTCTAGTTGAAGCATGCAATGGATTTTCTTCTTCCTCCAGTCAATATGATCAACGTCTCATTGAAAAAGACTTACAATCTTTTAAGCAGCAAGATGTTGATCTCTGCACCTAACAAACTTCAGTATTAGTGTACGAGCGAAAGCCCCACGCATTATCAATTGCATAATCATGATTAACTGAAGTGACCAGATTACTTGAGTTCATATAACAAATGTTGTTTAAATAACGAGATGACTCAGTCACCTAGATCATGACTGTTTCAGATGTTGTGGCTCTTTGTTGGTTACTCCAACTCACCAATCTGGTGAAGTTATCTTAAGAAAGCAATAGTACACCATGATTTTTCGATATCCACCAGCCATTTGTCCAGACTAATAGATAAAAGGGAAAATGATGTGCTGGAAATACAAGAGTTATTAAGGCTGTGTTTGGATTCTCAATTTAATTGAGTTTCAATAACTCAAGTTCAATGAAGTGGAACTCATCGAACTGGAGGTAGCCCTTGTTCAATCATAACATGGAGCCGCCCGCAAAATAGAAATCCCAATAATTTCAAAGCCAACTTGAAATGAATGGAATGGGAGAGGGGTTAGTCGTGATCATGTAATAGCCCCAGCTCCATTTTCGCCAGTCCCTTGTCCCTCCATATCTGATTTAAGTAATGCAGTTCAGATCAACTGTCTTAGACATTGGGTGTTATGAAATTATCGGGCTAGATCCAGCATTTCTTCAAAGAGAAGAACTTACACGTAAAGTGGTTTCCTTGAACGTCTCCACTGACTCAGCAAGTTCCACTTGTTTTGATGCCGCTGCATGCAATGCCTACAAAAACCACCGAGTTGTAAAAGTCCACTTCTAACACCAAGGTATCCGATTACAGAGAGAATATGCTGAGAACTAAGGAAAATAAAGCTTACTTTCTTCGTCTTCTGTAGATCATATTCTATGGATTTGATACGGTCCATTGACTCCAGAAGCATGTTGTCTTTCTCTGGAGGAAGTCTCGCAGGTTTTCTAGTCAGCTCACTTACCAATGCTTCTAATCTCTGCAGCCTCTGCAAGCATGGAAGGATAGAGTCCTCTCCCACAACCAGGGAAGCAGGTTGGTGCTCGGAACTTGCAGTGTTTGGATATGGATTACATCGGTTTTCCAACCGCTCATTCACACGAGGGACAGAAACCAATCTCCCAAAGCCGTCAAGTACAAGATGCAAAAGTGCTAATAGTTTCACTAAAGACTGAGCAACTAGTCTTGTTATATATGCAAGAAAGCTTTGTGATGGAATTCTCCAGATAGAATTATTGATTGAACCACCTGATGCAATGTCATTACTCTCAGCCAAATGCAGTGAAAATTTGCACACATTATTTAGTGATATAAGCATGCTCTATTATTCAGCATGGGCTAAAATTATTTCCTTTCCAGGATAGCAACCTATCAGAACCTGAGATTTGTTTTGGTAACTATAGCACAATCTGCTTGTTACTGTAGCAAGGTACAACAACAGTACAAATGCACTACAGCGTTTCACTGTAGCAGGCCACTGTAAATGTACCGTAGTACGTGGTAAAGAATCAAAAGAGGAGAAGAATAGGAAAACACTAATTGAGTTGAACGTCCCCCTCTCTCCCTTTCTATAACTAAACAAATCCAGTATGACAATTATATCCTTTAAGTAACAAAATAAAAAAAATACCCAACTTATCCTAATCAACATAAACAAAAGATAATAAGAGAATAAGAGCTAAGTGGGTCTAGGTGGGCCATATCCACTTTCATGAACACTCCCCCTCTAGTTGGAGCATAGATGTTGCTGATGCCAACCTTGGAGAATGCGTGTGTTGATTAAGTATGACCAATAGCCTTGGTGAACATATCAACAAGTTGATCCTAGATATATGGCGTAGAGATTTCACCGCTCAAGACCTTGTCACATATGAAATGACAGTGGATTTGTTAAATGGAGAAGCAAAGCCGGGTTGGAAATGGAAGATGTGGTTACATAGTATTCATCAATTGCAGCGAAGAGTTCAAATTAGATTTGTGCATGTTATGCGGGAAGGGAATATGCCAGCAGATTTGATGGCTAGGATAGGGAGTGCTTCTCAATCTTATGTTTGGTTCGATCGTCAAGGGGAGCTTCCTCAGCAGGTTAGAGGCTCTATCTTTCTTGATAAGGTTGGATTAGGTTCTATTAGGACAATTTGATCCCCTTGCAGATATCTTTTGTAAGTAATACGTGCTTTTAATGGTTGGCCCCCTATTTTATGTAAAGGGGGACCTCAGATGTATAGGTGATGCTTTTAAATGAAAAAAAAAAAAAAAAACATATGAAATGACAGTCAATGTCAATATGTTTAGTTCTATCATTATAGACTGGATTGCTTGCAATATGGGATGTTGCCTTCTTATCACAAAACAACTACACAAGTACATTCACCGCAAACCCCATCTCCTGGAACAATTTCTTGATCCACATTAACTCACACATAGCATGGGGCATTGCTCTATATTCTTCTTCTACACTTGATCGGGCCACAATATTGCGTTTTTACTCTTATACATAACAAAATTCCCCCCTACAAATATGCAATACCCAGTAGTAGACCGGCTATCTGCTGAAGAACCTGCTTAGTCTGCATCATAGTATCCTATGACTTGAAGATGAATGTTCCATTTGTACAATATTCCCTAACCTGATGCTTTTTTAAGATACTGCAGAATGCGAATATATGCATCCATGTGAGATACCTTCAGGGAGCTCATAAACTAGCTCATCATACTCACAACATAAGAAATGAATGACCGAGTAATGGTTAAATATATGAGTTTAACCACTAGTCTTATATACTTCCCTCGGTCTTTAAATACAACTCCTGGATCACCAACAAGTTTGTGATTTGAATCATTTGATGTATTAACCGGTTTAGTACCAAGAAAGCTCGTCTCCATGAACAAATTCAAAACATATTTCCATTATGACAAAGTAATTCCTTCTTTTGATCTAGCCACTTCTATACCAACAAAATATCAAAGATTACCTAGATTTTTTTGTAAGAAAATGCCTCTAAAGATATTTCTTAAGCTCCTTAATCCCCTTATTGTCACTCCCTATAATGATAATATCATCAACATATATTATACTAATACAGACCTAATGCGCCTTTCCATACAAAGACATAATGATAAGCATAGCTTCCAACAAAGTCATAGTTTAGAAGGAAAAAATTACTGATAAGTTCACGTGGTGACTACTTCATCCCATAAATCGCCTTCTTCAATTTACATACTCTACCTCACTCCGCCTGAGCAACAAACCCAAGCAGTTGCTCCACAGACATCCTCTGTGAGATCACCATGAAGAAAGGCATTTTTGACATCTACTTAGAAAACGGGCTAGTCATGGAAATAATTGTGGAAATATATGAAATCAGTTTTAGTCTTCCTGTCAGACTCTTGGCATTTTTTATAAGAAGAAACTCAAACTGGAATTTCCCCACATCTTCAGGATCAAGTTTCTTGACGTCCTCCTTTCTTGGGGTGCTTTTAGGCGGGAGAGGCTTCAAGATCATCTTTTTGCCTTCATACATAAATGAACACATATTCGAGCGGCCGAATAGTGTTGCGTCCTTGTCATACAACCAAGGCCTACCCCAAATGTAGCCTATATCCATAGGCAAAATATCACACCACAGCATATCTGTATAGGAACCAAACTGGATGGGAATGGGACAACGCTGAGAAACTGGAATCGAAGACGCATCAACCCATGAGACTCGATAGGGTTAAGGGTGAGGAACGACTAGCTAACCTAAGCGATCCATGGTGCTAGTAGACACCACACTGGTGCAACTGCCACTATCAATGATTACCTTGCAGTTTTTGCCACCACACCTAGCATGGGTGTGAAAAATTAAATTCTTGCGCCAATCGTTGCTTTCTACAATCTAGACCAAGTTGCGTCTAACAACTGCAAGTGGCGCGGTCTTAGGCTCTTCAACTTACTCGTTGCTAGGATTCGCATCAAGTTCGTAGACCTCTTCTTCTTCAAATTCACCCTACTCATTCTCATCCATGTTGCCAATTACAAGTGCATTGCCTCGCTCTCTAATGAAGCACTGTTGAGCGAAGAGGCTATACACGTGGCACTTGTAGCATCGCGTGGACTCATCGAGCCGCACACTAGTATTAGCCAACCATTTACTTTTAATATCCCTAAGGTTGGATTGAGAACAAGTAAGGGGCTTGGATTGACTCTCGAAGTTAGATTTAGCTCCTTGTGGAGTAATCTTAAGATTTGAATCCCAATAGTCAAATTGTCTCCCAAATTGCAGCTTGAGGTAATGCTCGAGGTCTTGCGCCACTTGATACATTTGTTCCAAGGTGCCAATGTCGCGAGAGAGGACTTCTCACTAAATGCCGATTCAGAGGCCCGTTTTAAGATGGGAGAGTATAATCATTGGGTAATCCTCAATATCATATTGCATCATGTATTCCTCGAACTTAACGATGTAATCCGACATGGGCATTGTTCCCTAGCGAAAGGACTGCCACTGGTCCAAGAGCCTTTGACAGTATGAGAGAGGGGATACTTTTCCTTCAAAATTTCTTTCAACTCTACCGAGCGCGTGACCGGGGCATCTACATACATCTCAATCTTACGCTTCGTGTTGGTCAATAATTTGACCTGGCCCACGAACTTTATCTTGGCAAACCTCACATGACGAGCATCGATCATATCATACCACTCAAAATAGTGGTCCATATCTGCCATCCAATCAAGAAATGCTTTAGGATCCAAGTGACCATCAAAACTAGGGGCCTCCACTTTCACACTCTTTATGACATGTGCATCTGGATCATGGCAGTCATATCACTCTGCTAGATGTGGTTGCACATGAGCTCTACCATAGCCAACACCTTGGCCATGACCGCATCTTCGTCCTTCAACTTGATCCACGGCTTGTGATTGGAAATATTCCCTAGTGTCGGAGTTCGCCTAAAGGGAGGCTTCAAGCTAGTTGACACGCGCGTTGGTCGTGGTCAATTGAGTAGCAATGATCCTATTGCGAGCCTCAATGGCCGTCAAACGGTTGTTGATAGCGTTGAGGACCTCGGCAATATGCTCTAGATTAATGGTGGGATGTAGACCAAAACCACATACACAAGGTAAACTCTAAAGGAGAAAACTAGATCCTAGGGTGATGTTATGACAAAGACAATGACTAACCTAGACGCCAAATTGGACTCACTGAAGACACTATCCAAGTTGTCAATCTGAAAATACTATAAAATTTCAGTGATAAGACAATCAGAGTTTACCAATCTGAAAATTCAGCAATATTATAATCTGAAAACACTAACTGAAAATTCAGCAATATGATCCTAAGCCCTATATGCAATGGATGTGCTAACAACCCTATATGTAAAGTTCCAACCTATATGCGACACAAATAAATATGCTAAACCTATGGCTCTGATACCAAATTTGATGCAGGACACATGGTCTAATGCTAGCATGCAACGTGGAGACAAAAGATGTTAATCCACCACATAATTAAAAGTAAACAATAGAAAATAAAATCTGATTTAACCTAAATTGTAAGACCCTATACCCCAGAAACCTGGTTTGTACACTGGATAGCCGTTGGTTGTAGGTCCATTGGCCCCGAGAATATTTTGAGCCGCAAGCCGTATGTCAACCCGATGTCCGAATGTTAAGATACGGACTTAAAATTAAACAATCTTAGAAATGACCATTATGTCCTTATTTTAGGTGGGGCTCCGCCAACATCGAGTTTTCAAATCCGTTAGGTCAGAGAGCCTAACCGTTGTGGTCGTAGTCAAGTTACGGAGTTACTGACAAAAACGGCATGTCAATATGACACCTGGATTGTAAGTTATGCATCGATATGTACATGTATAGTTTAATAAAATAACTCAAATGACCTCGGGTTTGTTTTTAAATCCTTGGAATACTTTTTGTCAAATCACTTACATAACATTTTGTTTATTGCTACCATACGTTTAAACTTCTCAAAATGATCCTAAACCATCCCATAAACCCTTTTTTAGCTAAAAGCCACTTTAAAACCTTTTTAAGCCCATAAATAGACAAAACCCACTTTCAAACATTTCATTTCCAGCCAACACTCTAGTTGAGGAAAAGAAGAAGAAGAGGAAAAGAAGAAGAAGAAGAAGAAAAAGAAAGAGAAGCTGAGGTTGAGAGCCAAACCTCTGATACTTTCAGGTGAGTGCATAGATTAGGAGCACTTAGATGTGTACGTTGAGGTTTCTTTCAAAACCCTATCGCTGAAATTTCTGTTTAAGGGTTAGGGTTTTGCTGAATTTCCAGTTTTAAAGTTAAAGAATTGCTGGATTTTGTTTAAGGGTTATGGTTTTGCTGAATTTACAGGTTTAAGGTTAAAGAATTGCTGGATTTTGTTTAAGGGTTAGGGTTTTGCTTATATTGCTAGAATTAGGTGTTGGAATTATATATTGCTGGAATTAGGTGCTGGAATGAGGTTATTGCTGGATTTTCTTATGGGTATGACTGGCTTTGCTGAGTTAGTTGATTAGGTTATGAATGGAAGATTGGATGATAGATAAGATTTAGTTTTGTTGCAAGTGATACGTATTTCTAACGATTTCTCTCTTTTTTCTTCCAATATCCGCCCGCTACCTGTTTGACAAATTGTTTCAAAGGAATATCCTTCATCCTTTTAATGTAGATCATTCTTGAGAAAAAGCATGCTTGTAGTATGAAGTTTTATAGCAGATTGACTAAGTCATGTGCATATCATATGCATGAATCATAGTTGTTATATCCTTGTCTGCTTGAGAGTGAATGAATCATATCATGATGTGGTGATCATAGTGGGTTGTGGTGCGACACACGATGTGTCTATGATGAGTATGTAAACTGCCTCGATACATGTATTAAATGAGACCCTTATAAGGAACTTAACTGTGGAACTTAAATGTATGACGAATGTATGAGGAGACCACATGAGGAAGGTCGTCCTATGCTTGCCTTGAAAATCATGACATATTGTGCTTGTATGTGGACTTATGCATATGGAAGTTGTAAATGCGATGAAACATACGTTGTTATAACTTGAGTTGGACACCACACCGGAAATGTGTAATTCAACAGGACATGATTAGAGGGTCTGTGGGTGAAAGTCCCTAAACCCCGATTGGTACCATTGGGAGCGACCAATGCTTAGACCGAGTGGAAGAACAGAGCGCTGAAATGCCAAAATACCCAAGTAGGCAGCGACTCCCACCGACGCGTGTCGATTGGTTGAGAGGTTTGACCTGACCTGCTTATGGGCAAGCAAAGATAGGTTGTGTGTGACGAGCTCGTAAATTGTCCGCTTTCGTTTTGCCAGGCGACTTATGACTTCTCGCTGTTAGGCAAATAGTGAGGTTCAACACAAGTGGGTTAGACTAGTTCGGCCCGTGAACTATGTAGTCCCACCTCCGTAGTTGACCACGGTGGAAAAGTCTATACAAGTGGGTAGAAGTCTCACCTCTATTTTAGACTTTGGTGATCCAATTGGGAAATATGAAAAGTTGTGGAAATGTTGAAAGCGTGTGTATGTTACAAGTGGGTAGAAGTCCCACCTCTGTATATAAAAATGATTTGGAAGCCTGTGCATTCATGTGCATTAAATGAGCATGACATGAAACATGCATTGTCACGGCACACACGCACTCACTTGGGCTTAGTAGCTCAAGCTTTCCTTTCTATTTTTTTCGGTGAGAGTAGGAGCTGCAGGAGTAGAGGCTACAGACTCCAGATGTCCTTTTTGTTTTGTACATATCAGTGTATTTTTTTGTTTGTAATACCATATGTACATCAGGTATAGTAAATATAACGTGGTTTATGTTTTGGTTTTGCCCTGAGGTGCTCAGTTGTACACAGTGAATATGATGAAATTTTGAGAAATGCAACGTGTTTGTTAGTTTTACTTTCAGAAATCCTCCTTGTGGAGCCCCGCTTATGGGACTTAGTATGTGCTACTTGAAAGTCCCAAGAATCGGAGTTCTACGGAGGCTGTCAACCAAAATCTGGTATTTAGTAATCGTGGATTACCAACACTAGATTTAGGGTCGTGACATAAATCACATGCCCGCATGCTAAGAAATCATATAAATCAAATAATACTAGGCCCGATGGAAGGATAGAACTTCAAATTTAGCATAGGCATGTTCCACACTCAAGGAGCTAACTTGTAGGTTCTGGGATTAGTGTTAGGAAGGGGAAAATCTAAAATTTGAAAATTTAGGGTTCATGGGAATTAGGAATTTTGGAATTAGGTTTTTTAGAAATTGGGAAGAATAGGAAATTGGAGACCTAGGGGTTTAGGATAGGGTTAGGGATAGAGAATCAAGGGTTTTTTTATGGGGGAAGCAAGGGGAAATCAAGGGAGTTAAAGGTTATCCATACGGTTAGCCTAGGGGCTCGCAGTGTGGTCATACGGTCACACGTGTGGGTCGTTGGCTAGGGTTTTAGGGTCTTTAATGAATGGGTTTGGTTGGGGCTGAAGTTGGATGATGAAAAGTTGAAGAAGAAGATTTGGATGGTTTTTATGGGTAGGGAAGAAAGACGAAGTTTTTGAGAAAATACTTCTTTTTGGATAGAAAGAAAGATGATATATGAAAGCCTCACACCTCCGTTGAATAGGAATAGAATCACACCACACCTTGTAACATCCCGGATTTTTGCCAACCTGGAATTAGACGTCCTTAGGCAATGGGTCGCTCCTAACGCCTTATTAACTTGTCAGAACTCAATCCCACAGTCTAAAACTGCTTTTGAACCCATTTCCTTCACAAATCCCACCCTTCACCACCTTGATCTTTCAATTTTTCTAAGTACTTTCACCCTAGACACTATCTTAAACTAGCTAAGTAGTATAACTTGGATCACTCTATATACAAACTACAAAGGACTAAGTACTACCTCAGACAAAAATCTTATAGGACTAAATCCTTTAGAAATGAGACAAAGTAACTAAGTGCTAAACTAGATTAGCCATGAAATCCGTTTGAATCCATTTAAATACGATCTGCGAGACCCAAAACTTGTAGAATCATTGACACTAGGTTACCCTAAAATCTATGATCAATCTCATTACCCAGTTGCTCTCGGGAGCACATTGAAACTCCGTATCAGATCTGGACCGCACGTCGGAAGTCCGATTAACACGAAGTTAAAGAATTAGGACCGCCTTGCTGGGCTTGACAACCATCTCGGAAATCAAATCCAGACAGTGTCCCACAACTGTTCGCTTGAGTCCGGAGCGTGAGAGGGTGAGAACACTTGTTTTCTTTACAAAATAAATATCTCAAATAGTAATCTGAGACTTGTCACTTGCGAGTCAGTATTAAGCAACCAAACCGTTAGAATCAGGCTAAATTACAACCTCGGATCAGGAAAAATTTCATAAACATATCCATGTACTTAGAATTTCTGATCGAGTTTCACTGACCGTTGAACTGAAACTGGTCCGCCACGTGTGATTTGGAAACCCGACTGGAACGAAACCTCAGCTGAACCTAGATCCAATGTCTGTGAGTTTAAGTCCGACCTTTGGCTCAAGGGGGGCCGCCAGAAGTCCTCCGTTGAGCTGAAAAATGCTGACTTTGGTTATAACCTAAGTATACCTTGACCTGAAGTCTATTTCGGTGACTTTTTAGGCTATATAAGGACCTTAGAACTCTCTCTCTCTCACAGCCATACGAATTTGAGAGAAACCCTAAAGAGAGAAGAGAGAAAAGAGAGAGTGTGGGAGATGTGGGAGAATCTCCCTGCTACTTTACCCTGCCACTCTACCAGCTCCACCACTCCGTTCTAATCGCTTTCCCGGCGATTCCAGCTCCGTTTCTAGGTAAGAAACCCTAACCCTAATCTGATTTGGGGTGTTGATAGTTGTAGGTTATGAAATAGCTAACCTATTTCGTTCTATAGGTTGCCAAACTACCGTATATGAAAGCTTAGCAAATCCATCGACTCTGTTACGATTCTACAACAAAAGGTGCGGACTTTAGATGTATAGGTTATGATTTTCAACGCTTTCAATGTCAGATAATGATAGATTCATGATATGCATGCAATTGCACATGTACAAAGTGCTTTCTGTTTTCTGTTTCGATTAAAGACGTAGAATATGGAATTTTACATATTCTAGGTATTCATAGAAAATACCGTATACTTATAAATTTTGGAAATGTGTTTGTCATGATTATTTGTTGTATGAATATAATATATATGGATAAAATACTTGCTTGACGAAAGGACTCGCCCTAATACATGTTTTGCTAATATACACTATGTATGTTGTAATAGTGTATTCTAAGTGTTTATGAAAATGCTTGGGAGAGTAAGTGTTTGGATGATAGTGTCTTAGGTAGGTGTTGAGATGGGATTCTCAACTACCTTAGAGACGTATATGATTTCCTCCATGTTGGTTGTTTACTTTAACCGCTTACTTATGAAATATGTGTGTTTGTATTCTTGTTTATATAGTGCTTTATAACATGCTTTATGACATGCTTGTTAACTTGCTTGAATTACTTTGTTTAATATGCTTTACTCTACATGCTCTAAATAAGGATTGATTGTGTTTGGGACTATGCTTATAGTCCAGACAATCGGTACCAGACTTGAGATCGTGGTTGAGATTCATTTCGCCACGTACGATGTGTTTGACGAACCCGAGCCGTACTTCAGTTGGCGACAGGGGTTAGGCCACGCGAAGTGCTTATGCACTTCATGTCATTCAGTTGATTGTGCGCTCAAGCTAGTCAGGCCCGTCAAGTAACCCGATATATCTAATGTATGTTCACCATGTTTGGTCGCTACTGCTTGAACCTAGGGTACCAAACTTATCAGTGGAATCCCGTTAACCATGGTACCTCGATCCGCTAAGACTCATGAGCCGGGCATGGTGGTATGGGACACCGTGGTCGAGCTGTCGGCCTACGCTGGGGCTTCGAGCATCCCTGTAGTGACCATTGAACAACCAGACTCGTGGGCCGATTATGGTGGTATGGGACACTATATTCGAGCTATCGGCCTACACTGCTTTGATGGGTGATGGGGGAGTGGTGCAACGATTCCGTGTAACAGCCCTGGCAGCCCTGACCGTACCCGGTGTAGTGACCTCGAGCATACTCTAAAATGCGGTGAGGCGACGAGCCTTCCCGTAGTAACAGAGTATAAACTAGGCCTGTATTGATAAGGTGATGGGGGAGTGGTGTAACGATTCCGTGTAACAGCCCTGGCAGCCCTTGCAACGACCTAGAAACACACTATCGTATGAGATTGTCTAGGACTGACGACCCTAGAATGGATCATGTTTGGAAATGATACAAGGGAGGTACCTTAGTTTCCCAATCCTGCTGTTTGAAATGGACTAATAACAACTCGGTAATCATGCTCATCATGCATTGCATGTGCCTGGAAGATGTGGAGCACTGAGGAATGCAAGCATGCCGCGAACGTAAGATGGTGTCGCATGAGGGAGTGTGTGGTGAGAGCATACATCATGACTGCATTCATACTTACATTAATAAGAGTAGTTAGGAGTGTTTGATTGTACTGCTTTATCATTACTGCTTGACTGAATTGATAACATGTTAACCTATGCTTTATTGTTCCACTGAGTTAGCTACTCACTCCCACGTTACGGGACAGTGCTTGCAACACCAACCAGACTGTCTTAGCTGCAGGTGATGGCGATGCTGCAAAGCGAAGCCAGACTTTTATGGGGATGAGGAGGATTCCTCCTTTATGCTGTTTCAGGCGGGTTCCTGTGAGCCGTGTCCTGATCGACGAGGCTTTCTGGGATATTGACTAGATCACACTACACACCTGGTATAATTTGAATTGTACTTGTAATTATTTAACCTAGTAACCTTATCACACTCTGGAGACTCACCATAGTTTATATATTTTATCTATCTATCACAGTCTTCCGCTTGCAAATTTAACTGTCTCTGGAGTATGATATGCTATTTTGGCTTAATCTCACTCATGTTCACTACTCTAATACAGTCAACATTCAATCATCATTCATTTTGTTGCATAAGTGATGCGTTGGAACTCGGGAGTTGAGTTTATGCTCGACCCCCGATTTTCAGGGCGTCACACACCTAATCTCCAAATCAAATGAAGAAACCTTCAAATTGCATGAAGAAATAAGAGGAACTTTTAGATTTCACGAAACAATAGCGTAGAGAGGTTGATATAGGGGGTATATCTAAACAAGCTAAAGATACAGATAATATAGGGGATAGAACAATGGCCATAAGTTGTGTGTGTGTGTGTGGGGGGGGGGGGGGGGGTATATACCTAAACAAGCCCTAAGGGTAACTCTCGACCACAGCTGCAAGAGCATGGTGGGAAACGATAATGCCATTTAAGTATATTTACTACTTCAAGTAATCAAATAATATGGCTTGCAATAGAGTAACTACATTCCCCGTTTGAACTAAGACATGCTTATGATGAATTGACAAGCAAATGGTGGGCGATGTTCTCATGCTGCAATTACTGGCCATCCATGAGCTCGCCCAGACAGTACCCTCTTCACTAGCCGGAGGAATTGGAACATGGTTGCTCATCCATGCAAACAAGAGGAAGAGACTGGGGAATAAAAAGCTGCAAAAACTCGTATATTGCCATTACAATATGAAGTTAAAAGAGAGACAATTATAGATGGAGCACGACAAAGAGCCACATCATGACCCGACAGACCTACTGTTGATAAGTGCACAAGCACATCTTGCTCATGATGTTGAGGGCCCACTTCATGAGCGAGTGAAGTCGGTTGATTTAAATGATGCTAAAGAAAGGTTCTGCTCTAATGGTAACCAAGGGAGCAACGTCTCTGAGTATTGATGTTGACTAAGTCATGAGCGAGTAGAGGACTCATGCCGACTTCTTCAACACGTTAATGAGGAGCCCAATACGTCCTGATGAGGGTCACAAGGTATCAACCCAACATACTCCATGACGTAGGGCCATCCTAAGTGATGATGGCGACGAGACTTTATCCCCATCAAGCGGTGGTGGCAAGGTTGGTGCATGATGTATATGAGAAATTTCCTAAGTGTCCGAGGAAAGCACACTTTGCAAATGAAGTAAAATGTTGTGTACTTGCATTCTATTTTATCAGGTTCCATGATTATGAAGTAGGATACAAATGATTGATTAATTGTACGATTTATGTTGAACAAGTCAAATTGCGATGTTCCAAAATGAGATGGCTTATTTAGGAAGTGTTTTCAATTAGATTGAGGATGGCATGATGCCATGGGAGTTGTTTGCATGTAGATAATTTTCATCTTTTTCAATTATCTAACAAGAATGTAGCATTTCAATGGAACTAATGGACGGTCATGATCAATTTATAGGTGAGTAATAGCCTTTTTACAAGAATGACTGCCCAACCCTACAGTGCTTAGCGATCTACAAACTTGCTCATATGGTATCATCATCATGTGTATGCAAAATTGGATTACGTTCTAACTCATTCACACAAATAAGCAAAATGAGCTAGGGTAGAAGAGGCTCTAGAACATAGTGTTCTAGCACTACAAAATGAAGTTGTGGGAGGTGGCCACAGGCATACAGTAAGGGAGTTGTAGAGGACCCACTCGACTTGAGAATCGACCACCACACGTCTTGATGGTGAGGAGCAAGATGACCCACTTTACGAGTGGGTAAAGTTGATGGACCTAGACGACCTTGATGGAAGGCCTAATCTTAAGATAGCTAGTAAGATGGCATCGTAGGATATCGATGTAGACATCACTCTAGAGAGACATCTCCCGGCGAGAGTGATTTTTTTTGACCAGTTAACAAGGGGAGGCAGCTAGGGCATAAATGTGTACAACTTTCTTCTAGGGCGGCTGCCTCATATGTGTTAAATTTTTTACATGTCATTTCCACTCCCCATCAACATTAATTACTTCAATCTTCTATAAACCATTCCTAAAGCTAAGGAAATATGAGCGCTCCTCACCTATAAACCTTTATTGATGGCCCTATAAAAGGAACAAGAAGGAAATTACCAAAGATGTCACTCAAGATTAGCACACAACATTCCGATTAGAAGTTTGGCTTGGCCCTAAAAGTTCAACCAAGAGTATGTCAACAACTAGAATATCATTGTATCTGTGCATCAAAAGGTATATATAAAATCTAAGAATTAATTATTATGATACACGTAATGAATCTAAAGACATAGTGCTTTTAAACTAGATGAGAGAATTCTCCTTCATACATAGGTAACTATTAAGATTGGACCACTATTGCACTGTTATAACTTGAGATCATCAGCTCTATGAAAAAAATTCAACTTGCGAATTATGCCACAAAAAAATAGAGAATACCTGTCAATCCTCTACCCCTTAAATCAACATCTTCTATTCGATTCACACCATAAGTTTTAACCAAGCTACTGCAAGGCACGGGATCATCACGCGTAACCTGGAAAAAGGTAGGCATGCAAAACAATATGATATTCACAACTGAATGATATTTTGCACATTGATATCCTACCAAAATTCAAGAATTGGTTTCTTCATACACACACACAGACATGCGCACACGCGCAAGCACACATGCGTGGGCGCGTGCTCGAACTAGGGAATGTTAAATCCAAAAGTTAGCATTAAACAGGTAAATGGTTTAAACCTTATGGTGAAGTTTAAAGAACAAAAATCTTTTAAAAAATTTAAAAAATGGAGTATGAACCATAGTTTTCAGGAATCATTAGTTTTAGGCATTGAACCATGAACTACAGTTCTTTGAAGTTAGCATAGCTCATCCAACTTAATTTATAGAGAAAGCTTTATTGCTTAATAAGCAATCATTTTCTTTTCTTCTTCTTCTTCTTCTTCTTTTTTTTGTGTGTGTGGCTAGGTAATCTTAGATGGAATGGTAGAACTCAGAAGGAGATGTACATGTTTAAGAACTGGATATACATGCAAAAATGGTCTAACTGAAGCTACGACCCTTGATAGAGTGGAATGGTGGAATAGGATGAATGTAGCCAACCCCAATTAATTGGTATAAGCATTAGATGATGAGGAGGATAAACATGCAAAAATCAAGCAAAATGCTCCAAGTCTGAAAGATGAAAAGCTTCGAAATAAGACTACCAACACCCATAAAGCCAGAAAATTGAACCAAGTTCATCTTATGTGATTAACTGACAACAGAGAGCATCAAGCACGAAGTCTATGACATCCTACAATTTTTTAGTTATAACATTAGTACCACATTTACAATAAAGAACTGATTCACTCATGTCATTTTGGCATCCCAATAAACTACTCGGATAATAATGAAACCAATAGAAATACTTAAGTTAAACATACAAGTGTTTTATTGCTTTTATAGAGAGATCAAGAATCTAGATGTGACTTTTAGTTCTAGAGAAAGCAGATGATAGAGTACCTAGGGAGGTTATGTGCTGGGTGATGAGGTGGAAACAGGCTCTGGTGAGATGTATCGACATCATTAAAGACATAAATGAGAGTGTTGTTAAAAGAATGAGAATGGCTTCTGGTAAGATTGATTGGCTCCTAGTATCTTCCTCAATGCTCAACATTGAGTCAATTACCTTTTTCCACTTGTAATAGATGAACTATGAGTCCATGATGAGGTCCCATCATGTAATCACCTTGAATTTGACTATGCATGCATACTTTCACGTGTGCATTTACGTACTGTTGCAGGACAACTAACCACTCGCTCTAAAAACTTGAATTGATAGAGCATGGTGAATCAATCCCTTTATCTCATAGCCCAGGCCCCACATCCCATGCGTTAGGACCTTGGCCAAACCCCCCTTGTGGGCCCCACTTCACATGGGTTCCGCTTCACACGAGTCACCTGCCTCACACGGGTGGGGCCCGCCTCACACGGGCTGCCCACCCCGAGTACGCCCTTGTGATGAGTGTCGAATGTTGCATACCAGACCCCAGTAATTGCCAAATTTTACGTACATGATAAGGTTTAATGGAGTGTTTTAATCGTGTTTTTATTACAGGATGAAATCAGGAGCGTTAATTGGAAATTGATGTTAAAGGCATGGATTTGACGCTCCAAAGTCACCAGAGCACGGGATGGACTCCAGAAAACCAATAATGAGAGTTTTCACGCCTGGGATCTGAGGAAAGCAAGCCAAAGGGGCCCGAAAAGGGTCCAGAATGCAAGATCACATGTTTCCCGCCATCCGATCAACTCGAAATTTCATACATGTGATGGGGGCCGTAAATTAACCATACATATTAAATTTCAGCTATTGATGATCTCGGGAAGTACTCCAACTGACAAATCAGCCCACGAATCGTTGATTTCAGGCCCAACTGATAATAGGATATGCCTCAACTTTGGTCCCAACCCATTAATTAGGGAGATAAAGAGTATGGATGGAGTAGATTTCTCGTAAACATCACGGTGGGCCATGTGTACCAGGAGCGTGTACACAGCATATGCGCACCAGCAGCGCACCGCACCGCCAGACGGTCAGCGCGGGCACTGACCCGCGCTCGTTCTCTCTCCATTCCAGCGTCCTGCGAAGACGATCGCCGTTCGTCGGTTGTGGGTCCCACCTATTGTCCAAATCATCAATCCGATCCGTCCATTCGTTTCCTGGGTCAGCAACAACCCTCGCCTAGATGTCCGTTTGGTCTCATGCAGGTATACGGACGTTGATTGATGAAAATTGCAGGATGGACGGTGAGTTCAAAACTCTGTGGGCCACCACAAATCTAACTCGAAATTAGGCATTCCTAGCCGTTTTTTCATCCTCTATGCAATTGACGGAGTGGATGATCGAAACAATTATCGGAATGGGACCCACCATCATCACAGCACGTCGTTCGCGTCCGCGTAACGCACGGCCGCTGGCCGTTTTTACGGAGAACAGTGGGCCCCACCCGTCAACCGTATGGACAATCTGATCCGTCCATCGTGTAGATGAACTCGAGAACTACAAAACCATGTTGACATTCCTTTCCCATGCGTACACGCGTGTGCGGTACAGAGGCCACAAACAGGCGGTCTCGTGACGTTCAAAACTGAGTTTTTTTTAGATTTCTTCTGTGGGCCACGTCAATGGACGTTCAAAACCACCCATTCTTGACTGAAATTTCGTCCTGAATCCAATGGACGGGGTAGATTTTTCAGAAAATGCCTCTGTGGGGCCCACCGATCACGGCTGCGAAAAATTGCATTCCGAGTCCTTCTACGACTCTTCCACCGACTCCAGCCATCCAGCAGCTATAAAAGGGGAGTTTTGGACGTGAGAAAGACATTCAGAACTAGGGAATTCGAGATCCAGAGCCAGGGAGAGAAGAAAGAGAAGAAAGAGAAGGAGGAAGAGAGAGATCGATTGGTTTGGTGTTTAATTTTTATGAATTTTATTTAATATTTTTTACGGATTTTATGGGTCACTAATCTCTCAGCTAGGGCTGAGATGAAGCCCCTAATTTGATTAGCTCTTGTATTGGTTGATTTACTTTAAATATTAATTAATTTGTTTCTTTCTCTAAGTGGGCTTATTTGGTTTAAATTCTATACTTCTCCATCTATGAACTTGATTAAAGTTTATATATGGATGTTGTATGGATGCTTATTATAGGTGCTTGGGTCTGATCAAGAACAGGTTTCCTATAGAGGAAGAAACAGGGTGCTTTAATGAATGTACACCTTGCATCCCACACACCACCCCACTCGAGCTCAGTGTGAAAATGCCACTGCATTAATCACCCCCGGTGAGGAGTCTCGTACACGAGACCTCCCGCTCTGATACCACTTTGTTGCAAGACAACTAACCACTTGCTCTAAAAGGTCGAACTGATAGAGCATGAAAAATTAATCCATTTATCTCATAGCCCAGGCCCCACATCCTATGGGTTAAGACTTCGGCCGAACCCCCTCATAGGCCCCACTTCACATGGGTTCCGCTTCACACGAGCCCCCCACCCTGAGTGTGCCCCTGCATCCCACGGGGCACCCCATTCAAGCCCAGTATGAAAATGCCCCTGCATTACCCACATATGTGCATCCACCCACACACACCTACTCTCATCCAGTGTTCGAAATATTGATATCATGTTACATATTGCATCCTTAGGATACAAATATGTATTGGTTATCGCGCAAGATATATTGTTTGTCTCAAGTAATTTATCGCACTTTTTGGGAAACATAGGGAAACATTCGAAAAATGGTTGAATTTTTAATAAAACTTTAGGGATTATTAAAAAAGATCTTAATACACACTTTTAAATCATAAAATTTTTTTTTTTTTAAAAGTGTACATAATAAGTTTTCTTTGTATGGGGTCCTAAGTTATGTGATGGTTGACTAAACTAATGCAACTATATTCAAATTGACATAACATTTAGAGTGTATGTAATGATCATTTCATCAAACACTCGTAAATAGTTCGAAATTAGTCCCAATTGACAGCTGGTTGAAGGGAAATATCAAGGACAAAAAAAAAAAAAAAAAACATAATATTTTAATATTTTTATTAATTTTTAATTAAAAATTTATTTTTATTTTCTGAAAATTGACAAGGACTTAACAAATTATTAGATCAGCCCTCATGCTTAATTTCATGTTTGGAGTGTAACATTACAAACAATTTGGGAGGAAATTTCGAATTTTTCCCAAATTGGACCACCTACACTCAAATTTCAAAATTAGGGTGTATGTGATGATTGTTTCATCAAAAACTCCTAAATACTTCGAAATTCATCTCATTTGACAGCTAGTTTAAGGAAAATTTTGAAGAAAAAACATGGAGAACATGAAGAACCAATGGATATCGAAATCAAAGCTCCAACTCCATGATTTTTTATGCAAAACATGAAGAACCAAAGGATTTGTAACCATTTGCACTAATTTAGCACAATTTCAACCAAAAAAAAAAAAAGATCGGAAATTGAAAATGCTCACCAAATCGAACATGTGGGATATATCGGCAGTACCTGTGCATTTCATATCACACATGCAAGATCAAGAAATAGTGGGAGATATCGGCTAATATCATCGATATTTAAAATATTGCTCTCACCCATGTGCCACACACACACTCATTAAACAATACTACTCACACTCTAAACTTACATACACCTTTATTGACCATTGACTTTGACCATGGGACCCGCATGCCACATATACCTTTACATCACCCCCTTTTACACCTCACCCCTTGACCTTGACCTTGACATTGACCAAGCAAGGCCGACACCCCTCACACCCTCAACCACTCCTATCTACCCTATGGCCCCCCTCTCCACTCCCATCCCTCTCCCATGCTCTCTCCATCCCTCCCCTCTCTTACCTCATCACACCTTACCTCTCATCCCTCCCCTCTCTCTTACCTCATCACACCTTACCTCCAATCCCTCTCTCCATATAAGCAAGGCCAACTCCCCCATTGCTAGCCCTTCACACACCCAAGCTTGGAAAAGAGAGAAAAAGAGAAAGGAGGAGGATAGAGAGAGAGAGAGGAGCCACACTTCGAGCCACCCAAACCATTCATCAAAGGGACACTCCCTGCATAGGAGGAAATATGTGAGTACTTCTCACTCACTCTTCCCCATTTTTTTCTCCTCCTTGCATGATCCAAGGAAAGAGGTGGTGTGATCTAGGAGTCCAATAATGATATGGGCAACACCATGTTAGTAAGGAATTGATAGACTCACAACTCCATTACTGCAAAGAAAAAAGAGGAGGTGTGATCTACAGTGCCATTCGATACAAGTAGTGTTGATCCATCCCGTAGGCCTTAAACATCAATTACTGCTAAAAAGGAAGACATGTTATAAAGGCGGATCGATCCTGCTACTAGCTATCAAGTTGACGGCGAGTTCCTTCCAACAGGGGAAAAATGCAAGCGCAAGAAGCATGGAATGAAGATGTGGACCCAAAAATCCCAATTTGATGATCCTAAAACCCATCTAGGGTCCCATGTGTTGAGCTGTACTTAGAGATTTTGAAAGATGGGGTATCCTTTGTGTGAGTCTAGCTTAATTCTCTGAGATCTTTATTTAGTGAAGATTTTAAAGGATCTTTAAATGGATGTTAAATCATTATTGGCTTTCTGTTTTGAGTGATTTGTCTTAGAATATCTTTAATAGGATATATTAATATATTGGGGGATCTTTAATAAGATATATTAATATCTTGGGAGATCTTAATAGGATAAGTTGGAGATAAGAATAAGAGAATAAAGGGAATGGAGAAATTTAGGTCCACATGTGTAGTATTTTTCTTAATTTAGAATAACCGAGTCTTTATGTGTGTGTGTGTGTGTGTGTGTGTGTGTGTGTGCACATCTTATAGCAATGAAGATTGGTACAAAAAAGGGTGTTCTAGGAGAGTATTCTCTTGCAGAGGGAGAAAACCCTATAAAATCAACCCTTTGAATCATGAAGTGTGCAAAAGCTGTTCTCCTCTTCTTATTTTCTTTCCCGTACAACCTGCATTAGAATAATAGGAGAAACATGATTTGTGAAGCTAATCTATACAAATGGGGGCAAGGCTATGATGATGATGATGATGAACCTCCCATTTGAAGTGTACGTATTTGCAGTAACAAAATCATTTTAGAATAGATTTAAAAACTAGATACAATGGACCACCACAATATACGAAATACGGCAAATGACATTTTTCACATGTAGTAAAATGAAAGATGTGAAACTTACTTTCTGAAGTGAATTCATCTGGGTGAAACCACACGTCCTTGACCCACTAGGAGAGCTAACCCCCACAACATCCGATTTTGACTTAATTATAGACATTTTGCTTGCTACACCCTGCAATATTAAATAAATTATAGATCAAAACCCCAAAACCCCACATATAGCCAATGTTTGAAATATCGATATCGTGTAATGTATCGCATCCTTGGGATACAGATACGTATCGGTTATCACATGGGATATATCAAATGTATCAGATACTTTATCGCGCTTTTTGAGAAACATAGGGAAACATGGGGAAACATGGTTGAATTTTTCAATGAAACTTCAAGGATTGTTAGAGAAGACCTTAATATACACTTTCAAATCACAACATCTTAAAAAAGAAGTGCACATAATAGGTTTCCTTTGTATAAGGTCCTAAGCTATGCGTTGTCTAACTAAACTAATGCACCTATATTCAAATTGAATGCATAACATTTAGAGTGTATGTGATGATCATTTTATCAAACAATCCTAAATACTTCAAAATTAGTCTCAATTAACAGCTGGTTGAACGGAAATTTCAAAAATATATATATTTTTAAATAATTTTTTATTAATTTTTAATTTAAAAGTGAGTTCATTTTTTCAAAAATTGACGAGGACTTGACGAATCAGTAGATCAGCCCTCATACATGCTTGATTTCATGTTTGGAGTGCAACATTGCAAGTAATTTGGGAGAAATTGGAGAAAATTTGAATTTTGTCCAATTTTCCCAAAATCTAACCACCTACACTCAAATTTCAAAATTAGAATGTATGTGATGATCATTTCATCAAATACTCCTATCCTAAATATTTCAAAATTAGTCTCAATTGACAACTGGTTGAAAGCAAATTTCGAAAAAACAAAAAAGTGGAGAACATGAAGAACCAATGGATATCGAAATCAAAGCTCTAACTCCATGATCTTTCATGTAAAACATGAAGAACCAATAGATTTATAATCATTTGACACTTATTTAACATAATTTCAAGAGAGAGGGGGGGGGGGGGAGGTGGATCGAAAATTGAAAACGCCTATCGGATCGAACATGTGGGATATATTGGCACTACATGTGCATTCCGTATCACACGGGATGGGTAGGATACAAGATATATCGTGGGATATATCAGCCGATATCATTGATATTTAAAATATTGCATATAGCTATAGGTTCACTAACAGCTCACGACAAAACTCCTAGCTTATGATCTGCACGTCACCTTGGAGATATGTAACTTAACTTGGAAATGCCTTTTTCCTTCTCCATCTACACAATTAATTTTCCTTGAACACATTGATTGTCCAGTGTGTACAAGCTGCAAATGAAGGTCGATCTATCAGATGTAAATGTTCTCAGACAAAAAACCTGGGAATGTTACAAGCATTTGTTTAAAGATCATCTGCACCTATTAAAAAAAATAAAAAAAAAATAAAAAAAAATAAAAAAAAATAAAAAAAAAAAACCATACCTTCATTATTTCTGGATCATTCCATGGTCCCTTGTTAGATCTAAGACACCCTCCCTCATCTGAGCAAGTGCATGAGCCACCTAGAAAATCAGGCAGTTGGCTGTTGAAAAAGAGAAAAGAACAAAATTAATCCTAGCACCAGAAATTGATAACATCTCCATAGTGACCAGAATTAAAGGCAATGCAACAATATACAAAAATGAAGCCTGGACCTAGAATCTACAATTTCGAGCAGCTTATTCTGGTATTTGTTTCCTAAAACCTGTAATTTCAAAAAATCAATGGAAAAGTGTTTTTGGTCAGTTACATAAAATTTGCAAAAACCAAAGGGATAAAAGTACCACAAATTCCTTTTACATGTATCTTTGCTGTAGTTCTCGGATCAAGAAAACCTTTTACAGTGTTCCATATCAATTTGAAACTGTTACCAGCATTAACAATCAACATCTGATGTAATGTCTGCATGAAATAAGAAGGTATCAGTAACAGACAAGGGTGATTTTTTTCCTTTTCTTTGGAAGTTTACTTAATGTTGCTCAAGGGTTTATGGGTCAAATACCTCAGGGTAGTTGTTACTATCAATTTTGTGGATGCGAATTAGAAGATCATGTGCAACCTTGCCAAAACTCATCAAACTCTGCATAATCAGCCAAAATCATGAGAAGCAGAAAGTTGTGCAACATTGAAATAGTGGTTCTTAATTGAAGTAAGATGGAACTGTAGCACCATACCACACCATGCACATCCAATATAGTTGTAGAGGAATCAATGTGCTTCTTAGCTGCAATGGAACATGCTGGAAACTTCTCACCAAATGCCTTCTCAAATTCCTGGATATGATATTTCAAATATCGATCTGTTGTAGTAATATTCAATAGCTTATGTGGTTCAGCTTTTCCAAGTCTCTCAATATAAACAGGTCTTCCCCCCTTGTCCACTCCATGATAACCATGTGGATAATAACGCAGAACTTCTTCCAATTCATCAAACTTGAAGTCCTAAACACAGTTCAGTTTTGTTACGGCATCTGTTACAATGTGCAGAACACTGTATGAATGATGAATAGAGTACTCAAAAGAGCAATACAGGACAGTTTCTCATGACTGTGTCCTGAAATCTAATTTATTTTTATGATTTTTGCTTCAAAACTAGGTTGAAAATATTCAGCATTTCATGACAGAGCTTTGCTAAGTGCACGTGCATTTACAAGGAATAATATCTACACGCCACCACAAGTGCCAGTGTGGCCGATGGGTGCAAAGGTGGGCCTGACTATACAGATGGTCTCACCCAACAATAAATCTGATCCACTCTGCAGGCAGGTCATAATGTTAGAAACAGTTAGATGGGGAATAAATCTTCGATCAAGTTTTTTGAGATGTAGAGCTTTTTTTCTAAACTCTGGCAAACCTGACAAGTGGACCGACCTAATTCTTGAGTGAGAACATCTATATAGTGGCAAGTGGTAACCCTTTGATGAATGGATTCACTCACACCAATGGATCACGCTAGCACATGTGGCGTGTACATGAGCTAATTTGGACATGCATGGGCTTAGCAAAGCTCTCAATGATAAATCTCAGAGTAACCTTCATTATTAGGAACATTTTGAGCTTCTAGTGTTTTATTTGATATGTGTCCATAATGCAGGTATAAAGAGTACCAAAAAATTGATACATTAAATAGAAACTGGACAAAGTCAAACTCATAGCTATTCAAAGGCATCTCTGCACCATGCAGGCACTAAACTAGGAAGCATGATCAAATTCCTAATTGTCCCATTAAGTGTTTAGTCAAGACCATTACATGATTGTCACCTTTTTCTATGAGCTGTAAGGTCATAATTGGGCAGCAAATGGGTCAAGCCTGGTTCAAGAAAAAACATTGTTTTAATAGAGCTTGTGTTTGATTTCAGAATAGTCCTAGCAGATCGGACCCAGCCAATCAGTTCAAATTCTGGACCTAAGCCAACCCGGGCCCAGCCTGTTTACAACCATAGGGGCACAATCGAAGAATAGTATAAACACTTTAAAAACAGCTTTGCTAAGCCCGGACACATGTATGATGCAGCTTATGTACATGCCACACATGACAGTGGCAAATTGGTATCAGATCCAATTCATTCACTAGAGTGGTACTACTATGTAGATGCTCTTGCCCAATAATCAGGTCAGTCCATTATCAGGTGGGCTACAGTTTATGAAACAAATATACGCTAAAAAGACTTGGCTAAAGTTTCTTTTGCCTGTTCAACTACTTCTAAAATCATGGCCAACATGCTGAATGGACCAGATTTTTTTTTTCATGAGAGAAAATCTACACAGTTAAACCTGCCTGATGGACAGCTTGGATATTGCACCTGTACACCATGCTGGGACACGTGCATGAGCTGCCTTGGACTCCAGTGTGGGCTTAGCAAGCTCCATTGAAAGTCCATGTTGTGAGATTACAAACTCACTTCTTCTGAGTTGTGTTTTATGGTATTGGCTTGAGAGTTTTTTACCACATCAGGTTTTTTTCAGGAATGTTGGTTGTCACTCCTATCGATATAAAGGGGCTCAAGTCAGGGAACCCATTATGAGAGTAAACAATATAGCAGTAGCTCTAATCGAGTAAGAGTACCATGTCCCTATAATATAAATTTCTTTTATTTTTTTTATTTTTTGTTTGTTTAACATGGTATCCAAGCAGGATAGACCTAGTTGATTTGCCTACCAGTGTTGCTATTGGTGTTGTTGAAATTGAGGGTGAGGGCTTTGTTGAGCTCTTGGTGATGCTTGAGAACACAACAAATACGGTGTTTTTTGCAACGGTTGCCTCTTAGTCATTCTCGCTTTTGCCTTCCACTTTGTTACAACCTCCACCCTCATCCCAATCAACCGTCAAGCAACTCCCACTAGTTAGAAGCCCATTGTGTTGTTAACATGGCTGTCGTCGTTGTTGAACCCTGTCTTCATGGTGGATTGCTATCCAAGTGTGTGTGTGTGTGTTTGTGTGTGTTGGGGAGGGTACAGCTGTCGCTCGAATCCATTCAATGCGAGACAACTTTCGCTTGCAACTGGATGGGCCAATCAAGCTCCACCAAGTATTGCCCGTTCACGCTAGAAATGGCTATGAATAGTCAAAGAATGTCGAAAAATCAGAACTTTTGCTCTCCCCGACTTGCCAAAAAAAGTAAGTTCTGAGGTCATTTCGCGAGTTCCGAGTTCAAGTCGAGGAACACAGTGACCGAGTCCACACACAAAGTAGTGTGATCGGGGCACGGAGCGACTGGATCAACGCACGCACGCACCCATCTAATCAGTGCATGGACTTAGGTGGTTGGCACACCCCCCCTATGAGGTTGGCGTACTCACTTGGCGGTTGGTGCATAGTGCCCTGCTCTTTGCTGCCAACACTAGACATACCAGGGTCCAGCACACTTGCTTCACAGCTTCTTGCGCGCACCCTAAGCATTTAGCTCTGGTCCCTTAGGAACTGGCGCACCCCACATTTCAAGGGGAGCTGCTGCCTCATTGCCTTCATTGCCGGCATACCAAGGCTCTAAACAAAACCAACAGAGACTAAGCCACAAAATAAACTAAGTACTTAGACTACAAAGCACTTCAAAGAAACTAAGTGGTGGAGTCAATGCACACTACTATCCACACAACACACACACCACGGGGTTAGCACACTCTGCCACATAGTCAACGCACGCCCCATGGGGTTTGCGCACACAACATGGAGGGTGGCACATGCAGCTATGGCCTAGTGCACTCCCCTATGAGGATCGATGCACACCACTACCTGTGCTACCCTATGCACTGTTGTTGACACACAAAAATTGCCTCTTGCCATGCACGTCTAGCATCACTATAGGCTCGCGATCAAGGTGTGCCATATCGGTATCGGTTGGCGTAACGGTGCCCTCCGAAACCGATACGGATACGGGGGCGTAACGGCGATACGGGAACGTAACGGCCCATAACGGTGCAATTTTATTTTATTTTTTTTGCTAAAAAAATATAAAAAAATATGGATTAAATCTAGAATATTCTAAGCATTCCAAATATGCATTCATTTATAAATTGGAACATCTTTATGGTGGTGTAACGGTCCACTCTTTGGTGAGAAGTTGTATCGGACTGTCTGATTAATTTTTGAACCAAGTAACCTGAATTTGACTACAAAATTCATATATTTAATTTTCTAAATATCTAATATATAACCTTAACAACTTGATATCATTTTTCCCAATAGTTCTTAAAAAAAAACGAAATTAAATTCAAGTAGATGGCGTTGCTAATTTGGGGCTGACTTGGAGGACCAATCTATGCTCCAAATCAGCCTCAAATTCATGCAATTTTCTGCCATTATCCTACTTACGAATTGGTGGACATTTATTGGATAGTGAATCATGAAAAAAATCATAAGGCTTTATTTTAAAAAATAAAAGTCCACAAATTAACAATTAAAACTATTTAAACAATTTGATTTTGGCATTGTGAGTTAGCAATTGTAGTCCATAATTTAATTGCTAAATTTTAAGTTAATATATGTCTCGTGTACAATTTTTTAAGGCCCAAATTAGGCGGGACTCGGATCGTGAAGTGTAGCACACGTGTCAAAGTTTTTTAGGCCCCACCCGTGATGAATGTGTTATATCCACACCGTCCATCCATTTTGCCAAATAATTTTAGGGCATGAGCCTAAAAATGAGGCACATCCAAAGCTCAAGTAGACTGCACCATAAGAAACAATAATAATTACATGTTCACCATTAAAAATTTATTGGGGGCTACAAAAGTTTTAGATCAAGCTGACATGTGTGTTTTCCCTTCATCCACGTCAGTGTGACCCAATTAATAGGTTAGATTGAAAATAAACATTACAGTGGACCTTAAGAATTTTTTAATGGTGAGCATTCTATAACCACTTGCTTTCTATGGTGTGGTCCACCTGAGATTTGGATATTACTAATTTTTTGGATCCTAACCTAAAATGATGTAGCAAAATGGATGGACGACATGGATAAAATATATACATCATGGTGGGGCCCACTCGGGTTTGATCAGATAGGATGGAAAATAAACGTTACAGTGGCCCTATGAATTGTTTAATGGTGAAAATCATTATCTCTGCTGCTATTTTTGGTGTGGTCCAAATGATCTTTAGATATAATTCAATTTTTTGGTAGTGCTCTAAAATGATATCTGAAAATAGATGAACGGTATAGATATAATAAATACATCACTGTGGAGCCCATGTAACTTTGATCTCTTTCGAACCGTTCGTACAACTCGAAGCTCGAGGAGTGTCAATGCTCATCTTAGCATGACACGTACCTACAACAGCTGGTGCGTGGTGCACCTGCAGATAAAAAAAGGGGGGCGAGAGGGAAACCAAAAAGAAAAGAAAAGAAAAAAGAGGGAAAGAAGAGAAAAGAAAAAAGAGGGAAAGAGAGAGAGAGAGAGAGAGAGAGAGAGAGAGAGAGAGAAGAAGAAGAAGAAGAAGGTCATGTTGTCGTCAAAATGTAGCCACAAGCCACGACCTGTAGCAGGCCGGGCATGACCGCAGTGCCCGAGAATAAGAAGAAAAGGAAGAAGAAGAAGAAGAAGAAGAAGAAAAGAAAGGAAAAAGGTAAGGGTTTTTTTTTTAATATATCTAAAGGCCCGTAACAGCCGTTACGGGTCCGTAACGGCCATTACGGTCACAGAAATCCGTAACGGCCGTTTCGACCCCGTATCGCGTAACGGTGTCAACCGTTACCGTTACGTATCGGTCAATACGGCCGTATCGTAACGGATACGGCACACCTTGCTCGCGATAGCAACGTCCCGACGGCACCCCAACAACGTCCTGATGGAGCACCGGTACTATCCTAACAGCACCCCAGTAGGGTCCTGGCGGCACCGCGACGGCATTTTAGCAATGCCCCAACAACATCCCGGTGAGCGCTCAGCAACGCCGACGCCCGACAGACGCTCAGTCGCTAACCCACAACAACTCCACGTTGCCAGCACACAAAGTCAGCTGCTTCCACTTCTATAAAAAGCCCTTCAGGATCTTCATTTGATTGGTTGATAAAGCCTCTCTGAGGACCTTCAACTGTCTCTCTCCCTCTCCACTCATGCTTGTAAATAGGTAAGGAGAGATGCCCGCTCAATCATATAGGCCAGTGGGTTAGGGCGACAGCCCCGAGTGCCACCGGGACGGCACCCGCCGCCCATCTCCCGATGAAGCACAAATCCATGCTCGCCTATCAGAGCAAGCATCGTCAATGCTGCTCTCGCCTACACTCACTGTTGTGTTATCCAATGTTGGTTGAACTACATGCATAAACAGTGCCACGCGCTAACCTCGTTATCATATTTCATAAACACAACCTTATGCTACCCACACAAACACAACTACAAGTTACTCGCCTATACAGATAGCTACATGCTCCCTACCAGCCTAGAGACGGCCTTGAGCTCCCTGTCTTGCGCACAGCACAGTGTTAGCTTCCTATCTCGTACCTAGCATAGCCCAAGCTACCTATCTCATACTCGAATAGTGTCACACACCAATCCTCTTCACTCTCATCTTCACATTACCCTATGCCAAACTGAGTTCAACAATGCATTTGACACCTGGTACTAGCTGGTCATAAGGGGAAGCCGTAGGAGTGCACCCTATTACTCACTTGGATGATAGTCCGACTCTCATATGCTCTCGGGAGACCCAGTGTTCACCATCTAGGCATGCCCCGACTAGTAATTTGGACGCTGAATACAAAGGATCATACGCATTGCATGCATTACTTTGCTTTCTTTTATACCCAGACAAACAATACTTGTACTCTTGGATTACATTATTTCAATGAAAGCTCTTAATTGTTCTCCCATGGAGTAGGCATATCGTTAATTAGGCGAAATCTACGAAAATCTCTATGTATTTTGGATTGTGATTTGGCTTTCTTCTTTATTGGTCTAGTAGCCTGCATCAGGCGAGTCAAAGACTAAATTAGGCATGTTCTTAAGGGCCACATCTTCGCATATGCCAATGCCCTCAAGGTCCGCTCCTTAATTATATGACTCCATCTAATACAAACTCATTGACCCATTATGAATAGACTATTCATGCTAAGTACCCTGCACTTGTTTATTTATTCTTGTAGCTCGCTGAGCTTTGCCTTAGAATCAATGGTGTTTCCGTATGGAATGTAATTAAGGGCTTGTGCTAGACCACGACCGGTATGTATCTTTGAACCCATATCAATAAAATGACTCTTTAACAATGCATGCTTGATGAATGCTCTTAATAGAAATCTCCCCGGTATTATTACAATCCGAAAATCCATGTCAACAATTGCATGCATCAATGTTGTGTTGTATTGACCAGCCCCAATACCTTCACTTCAACTCGAGGTTTGATAGAGCAAATGGACTCTGATTTGGGCAAATCTTAGCATGTTGGAAAGCTTAGGAAATTCCATTTCCAACAAGCCTTGAATCATCTCAATTCGACTCGAAATGAGGTAGTCATAGAGGTACTACCACAACTACATGGTGTTGCCTACATACTCAGTGCACCATAGCCTGATAAGATGGCATGGCGCACTGTGATACTTGGAGAATTAAGGTCTAGTAGCCCATATCTATTTGGTAGCAAATCAAATTATCTTCTAAACGAGCTTGAATTCACCTCATTCCGATGAGAATCGAGGGAAATACAAGCCTTCCATTGAAGTGTGCAAGCCTTAACAATGCAGGGTGCACCAAGTACACTACCGGTGACTTCTCATTAACATTTGACAAGCCAAATGACCTCCATTCGAGGTGATTCAAAGTGTGTTGGAATGCTTAGCAATTCCCTTTCCTACGAGCCAAAGAATGCATGAATCCGATATTGGACAAGGTAATGGGTAATTTACGAAGATTATGCGAGTACAGTCTAGAGTGCATTGACTCTCATTGGGAGTGCGGCAAGCACCACCACAAGTGTGCCAGAACCTCCTGGCAAGATCCCAAATCCGTTGTGTACATCAGATTCTAGTCTTCTAGGGTCCCGATGACGTACCCGGAGCACCCGTTACATTCCTAAGGGATGTAATACCCTTTGCATTCGTCAACATTCTCCAAGCCACACGCCGCACAAACACTCTATCATATGAAGCATTTGGCAACAAGATTCAATGCTCCAAGGCATTTTGGCCACCTCCGCTTGGGATTTCCACCAGACTATTTAAATGATATTCGTCACTTAATGGTTATTCAAGCCAACATCATATATTGTCAAGCATGCATCTCGTCCATCATCTATAGCTTAAAGTTGAATAAAGATGAGATCATTTGGCCCCAGCCTCAAGATGGAGAGGCCTCTCGTATCACCAATTGGTTGTTATATGCTCGTTACTCGGCAAGTAGCACATAGACCCTTTGAAGTCGGTGATCACTCAATACACTCATCTCTATCACTTATATGTCTACTTGTACAACATACCGAGAAAGGCTAAAATCTCAAGAAAGCTATAAACTAAGGCCACGAGCCTAGACTCCCCATCGTATGTGTAACGCCCCATATTTTTGTCAACCTAGCGTTAGATGTCCTTAGGCAAGGGGTTGATCCTAACCCCCAATTAACCTCTCAAACCTCAAATCCTTTAGAAATTAGACAAGTTTAACTAAGTGCTAAACTAGATTAGCTGTGAAATCCGCTTGAATCACTTTAAATACGATATGCAAGACTCAAAACTTGTAGAATCATCGACGCTAGGTTACCCTAAAATCTAGGATCAATCTCATTACCCAATTGCTCTCGGGAGCACATTGAAACTCCGTATCGGATCTGGACCGTACGTCGAAAGTCCGATTACTATGAAATTATATAATCAAGACCGCCTTGCTGGGCTTGACAACTACCTCAAATCAAGTCCAGATAGTGTCCCGAAGTAATTCGCTTGAGCCCGGAGTGAAGTGTGTGAGAAAACGTGGTTTCCTTTAGAAATTAATTCGAATCTGAGACTTGTCATTTGCGGGCCAAATATAAGCAATCAGACCGTCAGAATCTGATCCAAATACACTCTCGGATCAAAAGAAATTTCATACACAGGTCAGTGTACTTGTGGCCCTGATCGAGTTTCGGTGTGGATTGGTTGAACCCAATCGGTCCGCCACGGTTGATCTGGGAACCCGACTAGAACGAAACCTTAACTCGACCTAGATCCAAGGTCAGTGAGCTTAAGTCCGACCTTTGGCTCAAGGGGGGGCTCCGGAAATGCTCCGTTGAGTCGAAACAGACTGGTTTTGGACATAACCTAAGTATACCTTGGCCCTAGGGCCATTCCCATCAGTTTTGGGCCTATATAAGGGCCTTAAGCCCTCACTCTCTCATCCCATACGAATTTGAGAAACCTTAGGAGAGAGAAGAAAGAAAAGAGAGAGAAAGAGAGAGAGAGAGAGAGAAGTAGGGATTCTTCCCAGCTAATCCACCTGCTGAAACACCACTCCTGTGTAATTCTTCCGGTGTTTCCAACGCCGTATTTGGGTAAGAAATCCTAACCCTAACCTGTTTTAGAGATTCAAGAGATTCAAATAGAACAGTTGATAGAATAGCTAACCTATTCCCTGTTATAGGTTGTTCTGGTGCCGTAGACAAAGGCTCAGTGTTTAAACTGATTACGTTACGCTTCTACGGCGTAAGGTGCGGACTATAGATGCTTAGGTTATGGTTTTCAATGCTTTCAATGTTAGATAATGATAGATTCATGATCTGGATGCTATTGCACATGTACAAAGTGTTGTTGTCCATTTCGTTTTTCAGTTATATGTTAATTATGTTGAATATACTGTATTCCATGTATTTATAGAAAATATCGTATACGTATAAAATTTGAAATTGTGTTGGCTATGATTTATTGCTGTATATGTATGCTAGACTTACTAGTATTAACTTCTGGGTGAACGGATTTGCCCTAAGGCATGTTATATCAACATACGTTGTGTATGTTATATTGTGTAGTCTACGTGTTTGTGAAAATGACTGAATGAGTATAGAATTCGCATTGGTGCTCGTCATGACCAACAGTCATGGATATATGATGGTTGTATAGGCGATAACCCTTAGCGAAAGGATTTGCCCTAAATCACGCCACGGCTAATGCACGTATATATGTCTAAGTGTGTAGCCCACGTGTTTGTGGAAATAATTTAATGAGTATGGAACCCGGATTCATGCATGCCATGGTTATCCGCCGTGGGTATATGCGTGTGGTATACGGGGCAACTCCCTAGTGAAAGGATTTGGCCTACTACCTGTGTGATCAACATATGTCATGTATGTTAATGTACGTGTAGTCTAAGTATTTGTTAAAATGATTGAATGAGTAAGTGGTTCGTAAATTAAAATTTATATGGGTGTTGAGCTATGATTCCCAACTCTCTTAATTATGTGTATGATTTCCTCCATGTACCGTATATTATAGCGTCTCTTTTATCTATGGAATGCATATGTGTGGATTTATGTTTAAGTTGTAGTCCATAAAATGCAGAAACAAATCCGTGACGGGTGATGGGGGAGCGGTGTAACGATTCCGTGCAACAGCCCTGGCAGCCCTAAAGCGGACATTATTGGACCTTTAATTATATGATTTGCAATCTTGATTCATAACTGCTTTAACTATCTTCTAAGATATTTTGTTGTAATTGAATGTGATTGGGGCTATTGTATAGTCCAGGCAGTCGGTAACAGGCCTTGATGTTATGGCTGAGATCATTTCGCCACAAAAGACACGTTCGATGAATCCGAGTCGTACGATGGTTGTCAACAGTGGTATGTTGTCGGTTACTTCAGCGTACACTCGTACCAGTCGAACTTGTCTAATAAACCGATGGGCCTATTGTGTGTTCACCATGTTTGAACGCTACTGCTTGAACCTAAGGTACCAAACTTACCAGTGAAACCCCGTTAACCTTGGTACCTTGATCCGCTAAGACTCATGAGCCGGATATGGTGGTATGGGACATTGTGGTCGAGCTGTCGGCCTACGCTGGGGCGACGAGCCTCCCCGTAGTGACCAGTGAGCAACCAGACTCGTGAGCCGAATACGGTGGTATAGGACATTGTATTCGAGCTGTCGGCCTACACTGATCAGAAGACGCGTTGTGCGTGAGCCTCGTGTGGGTCATTGCTAAACAAAACCACCGCTACGCATTCTGATACCTATTGATTGGACAATATCTGAAGGGGTGTTGCGATTGCGTCAGCCCCGGATGACGCGTTGGTGTAGTGACCTCGAGCATACTCTGAACCTACATTGAGGCGACAAGCCTCTCCGTAGTAACTAGAGTATAACTAGGCCTGCATTGATAAGGCGACGAGCCCTTTGCCAGCGACCTAGAACCGTATCATCGTATGAGATTTACTAGGACTGACGACCCTAGAATGGATCCTTGTTTGAGAAGTGATATAAGGGAGGTACCTTAGTTTCCCAATCCTGCTGTATGAAAATGACTAATAAAGAACTTGGTAATCACGTTCATGCACCGTATACGTGTGTGTTTGGCGTTAATGGTCAAGCACTGAGGGAGTGTGGCATGCCGCGAACGTAAGGAGTCGCTGAGGGAGCGCAGGCGAGGGCATGCATCATACATACATACCATTCTTGCATTAACAAGAGTACTTAGGGATGTGTGATTTTCTGCTTTATCATTACTGCTTGATTGAATTGATAACATGTTAACCTGTGTTTTATTGTTCCACTGAGTTAGCTACTCACTTCCACGTTACGGGACGGTGTTGTACACACCAACCAGACCCTGTTGTAGTTTCAGATGATGGCGATGCTCGTGAAGCGGAGCCTGACTTTTATGATGGTGAGGAGTTCTCCTACACGCAATGATCTGGCGGGTCTATGTGGACCTGAAGTTACGTACCGGGGCCACAGGGATATGGATAGTTGAACATTACACTTTATCATTTGGTAAATTTTAAAATTTTACATGAATTATTGACCTGGCAACGCATACATGCTTTGGGAACTTGTACTAGTTTAGAAGGTTTTATATACTCATCTTGCGTATCACAACTGTCCCTGACTTATGTTTGCAGTTTTGGCTTAATCTCATTCATGTTTTATGCACTAATACAGACAACATACAAACATCACTTCATTTGTTGCATAAGTGATGCGTTGGAACACGGGAGTTGAGTTTCTACTCGACCCCCGATTTTCAGGGCATTACAGTATGGCACAGAGCCTAGCCAGCCTAACAGTCTTACAACCCTGAGTTCCTTGTCTACCGTACTGACGCAGTCTTACACGCAATCTTGTAATGCACCCCGAGGCCAACATGACGTTACCTAAACTTGAGACTAAGCCAAATCTCATAAGCCAATAATAAGAAAGGCCATATAAGTATAACTCACTAGTATATCCACTAAGTGATCACTTATCCTCCGGGCCCAACCCAATGTTACTCACCCAAGTGGTGAGCTTATTGCAATCCATGTTGTGGACACGACACCCCAAAGGTTAAGTGATCCCTTTATCAACTTAAGCTCATTTGCAGAGCATGCATCTTACATCATACACCGCATTACATCTTACATCATTACACCCTAAATAAAGCTCTCTTTTTACATCATGCCTCATGGTATTACCTTAAGAGTTTTGCCTCGCATTAGGTATTTGTGGGAATGTTGAATGTCACTCCTACCTATACAAAGGGTATAAGACCCATAACCTATGAGGTTGACCGTACGCTTCATTTTCAGTGTCTGCACATTCTCAACAGAAGTCGACAAGTTTTGCTCACGACCGTATTTTAGCACTGCAACACTCTGCGACTTGTACCCTAGCAACCACGCAGGCGTCGCGATTCTAACGCCGCACGGCACACCCTATTGCGATACCCAGATTAGAAGTTATAGTTTTTGGTGTAATCCAAAGTGTACCGTGCAATAAACACGTAGCACGGGCCACACTTGCACAAATCTCAATGTTGTCAAATCGATCAATCCATCAATCAATCAACTCATCCATCACTCATGTCACTCTCTCTCCCCATTAGTCAAACAAGCCCATGCCTTGCTCATACAACCCATGCTTAGCCATCATTCTTTCTTTTTCTTCCCATTTTACGCCCCCCCCTTTTCCATAATTCTCCATCTACCCAAAAAGTTCTACCACAAAAGCTCCCAAACCCCTCTCATTTATCCAAAATTTCCTAGCAAATGAGAGTGAGAGAAAAGAGATTAGAGAGAGAACAAATATTTGAGAGAGATTAGAGAGAAGAGAGAGTGCTTGAGGGAAAGAAGTGTTTTAAGAAGGGGTTAAGAGAGATTAAAGCTCGAGGGAAGGTTAAAGGAGTTTAGGGGAGGAGCTTCACCATCTGAGTCGTCCGATCAACGATCCAGCCCAATCCGACCGTTCATCCATCATTATGAGTGCAAGGGAGGACAAACTCTCCATCTTTCCTTATTTTCTTTCATTTTTCATGGGCCTACAAGGGTGGGGCCCACTTGGTGTATGTGAGAATTGTGTGGAGGGCCCCATAGCTGTGGGGACCCATCCAATGGCCGATCTCTTCCTCTCCTTCCTCCATTCTCTTTCTTTCTTTAATGATTATGAACTATTATGGGGCCCACAAGTGTGCTATGACAGCCTGGACCACCTTGTGTGGCCTACCGTGATATTTATTTGTCATTTAACATATTGATCAGATCGCTTAAATCTAAATGGCGGAATAATGCAAAGATCACCTTGATCCAAAGCTCTCCAGGCCCACCATATGACAGCTAAATAGATGGAGTGAATTGTCTACACGTGAACCCCACTCTAATGTAAAAACAAAAGGGGGGGGGGGGGGGGAGAGAGAAGGCTCGCTGGACAGCAGCAGATACGATGCCCACACGCTGTCCAGCACTAGAAAGGGGAAAGCCCTGGGCGTTACATAGATGCCCCACTCACGGGACCTACCTTAATGTATATATTTAATCCACATCGTCCACCAATTTCTCCAGATTATTTTAGGTCGTAGAACAAAAAATTACGGGGATCCGAATCTTGAGTGGACTGCACTAAGCGAAATAAAGTCCCGCTGTTGAAACCTTCCAAGGCCTGCCGTGGGCTCCTTAATCATCCAAACCATCCCAAGTCAGGGCCTATTGGGCTCTGTTCGAGCTAGTCAAGACAGTGGACAGAGTATATCATCCACATAGGGCCCACCTTAACAGTGTATCAAAAAAATATATATATACATATATAATAATACAAAAAGTAGCCATGCATGTTGGGCGTTAACCCATCCTGGCCAAGCATGGGTCTCACAAGTGGGACCCATATTGATGTATATATTTAATCTAAGCTGACCATCGACTTCTAAAGGTCATTTTAGACCATGGGCCGAAAAATAAGGCAGATCTGAGTCACATGTGGGCCACACCGAGGGAAACAAACTTTTACTATTAAAATCTTCCAAGGCCCACTGTGGAGACCTTGTTCATCCAAATCAATCCAAATCAGAGCTCATTGGGCCCGCTCGAGCTGGCCTACGCAGTGAACGGAGTAGATTATCCAAGTGGGGCCCTATTTAATGGTGTGACCAAAATGAACAAAACAAATATATATATATATATATATATATATAATATATGCCACCAGCGCCTAATGGCCGGGCGGACACCCAACCACGGGCGTGGAGAGGGGCCCACTCGTGGGACCATCCATGGTGTATATGTTTCATCCATGCCGTTCATCCGTTTTTATAGATCGTGTTAGGCCACAGTCCCAAAAATGAGGGTGATCTAAATCTTAGGTGGACTACACCAATGGAATCAATGGGCAGGGAGGGTTGCCCATTTTGGCAGTACTTAGGCCCCACTCGTGGGACCCACCTTGATGTTTATGTGCCATCTACGTCGTTCATCATTTTCTTCAAATTATGTTGGGCCAAGGACCCAAAGTTTAGGCCAATCCAAATCTTAAGTGGGCTACACCACAGAGAACTGTGGGGGAAGAAACCTCTTGGACTTGGGATCCCTTGGACTTGAGAATCCCTAGTTTTGATATCCCTTGGACTTGGAAATCCCTGGATTCGGGATCCATTAGATTTTGGTTACGTTTGGCATACTGGATTCAAAATCCCTAGAATCTTAAAGTGATATGCATAAGATACTTGTAAAGGTTTGAAATTAAATCTATTTAAATCCCTAATTAGTGGGTATGTGTAATGTTAACACCATGGTTATATTAAATCTATTAAAGCATATACCTTGGCTAAAATGATGAAATCCCAAGACTCAGATGGCTATAAGCATAAGATCACATCCTAGTGACTAACCATTGATCTATAACCGTCGATTTATGTCAAACATGTTCAGGCAATGCAAATCATCCTAATAAAGCAATTATAGAGATGCCGTTGATAATCTGATTGTTTTGGGATATCATCAGTAGGCCATGTACCTAAATAGATTAGTAGCCTAGTGGGATATGTTGCACATGTAGGTGTCCATCCAGGTCACTCTCAGTGGACCCCGCCTTGGTGTATGTATTTTACCCATGCCTTATAGGCTACATAAGGAGCCGATGTTAATCTAGCATGGGCCACACCACATAGACATCTATATTTCTAATGGGGTCTGTCGTTCGGTTCCCACTTTTTATATATGATGTGCCAATTAAGGCCAATTATCTCATGATATGTTTAATAACATGTTGGTTCATTTAACTTGATAGGACACACTGATAACATGTCTAGTATAATTGATATCATGCCCATTTATATGCCCATACACATCATTTGTATGCTTGTTATGAATGACGATTGATCATAGCATAAGCCTTTCGGCTTGAGATACTTAAGGGACCCCATATGAGATAGGGTTACCCCGCATGATCTCGCGGTGCGCGCAAGTTTGGTGCATGACTTGGATAATATGACTCATGCATTTTGCATGTATGTCACGATCACTTTTACACCCAAGCGACGATAGGGTTGTGGCCTCCACAAGCATATCGTGGATGGTCGGATTAGATACTAGAAATATTTGTTCTAGCACTTGGGCGCTTAGGATGTCCATGGGTGAAAGTCCATAAACTCTTGTGGTACCAGTAGGATGCTTCAACGTTGAGACTGAATGGATAACATTAGCGCTCAAGTGCCAAATACCACAAGGCCGCATCTCCCACTGTGTCGTGGTCGGCTGAAAAGGGGTGTGACCTTATCCGCCCTAGGGTAGGGGGTTGTAAGCTATGTTGACTCGGACCACTATCGACGAGCCGGGTACGCATTAGCATACCACTGACGAGGCGGACAGTGAGGTCTTTTTCACTCACTTGGTCATGTGCGTCATGGGCGGCAGCTAGTGTTGGAGTGTACTAGACCCCAGTGATATTTCCAGTGACGAACTATTCTAATATGTGGACTAGTTGAGGATCAACATGTTTGTGTTGCATCTCTAGCATATGACATTCGGCCACATAGGCCTTGCATTGCATAGCCTTGGTATGGTTAACATCATTATGGACTTGTTAGTTTAGCCCTTCATCTTTTCCACTTACTCTGACATTTGTATACTTGGCACAAGCATTGCGCACACACGCACGCACTCTTTAAACTTCGTAGTAAGCTTGCGCACGTTCGTTACGTGCAGGTTATGGTAGACCGTAGCAGCATTGAGGCAAGAGCATGTGCCTAATCTTTTGGAGTCCCATGTATTAATTTCCTTTTCAGCACTGTACTCAAAGATTATATTAGTGGATATGTGGTGATGGTGTTTTGTTATAGAGATACACTGGTGGTTATACTCCTTTACAAAAAAAAAAAAAAAAAAAAAAAAAAAACAAAAAACAAAAAACAAAAAACAAAAAACAAAAACAAAAAAAAACAAAACAAAACAAAACAACAAAAAAAACAAAAAAAACAAAAAAAAACACCCTGAAAATCCTCCTTGTAGGATCCCAGGATCAGAACCTGGCGTATGAGAGCTGAAAGCCAAGAATGGGGTACTATGGAGGTTGTCGACACCGAATTCAGTGGCTGGGAATTTTGTGAGCCCGGTCCCCGAGTTTGGGGCGTGACAAAGGGGCTCAAGAAGGTAAGCAAGGTTGGAAGAGTACGCAAACAATGTAGTCATTCGGGCACCTGGGAGCTCTAATTGAGTAAGAATGCTAAAGCCCATCATTATTGTTTCTCAATTTCTTTGTTTGTTTAACACACTATTCCCATAGACATGTTCAATAGTAACTTACTAGGTTTATGTTAGTGGTGTTATTCTATGCCCACATGTACAAGTCAAGAGCATCATGGTAATTTCTCTCTTTGCCACTTAAACAATATTGAATATACTCATA